>CM053769.1:109760894-109819402 GCA_028658325.1 Potorous gilbertii
TTGTGCCCCTCCACAAGATCAGGAAAGTTTGGAAGAGAGGTAAATTTGGAGAGAAGGTTAATGTCATGATAACTACATGCAGATTACAAGCCATTCATGTCTTGTCCTGTCTCACTGTGGGGAGGGGGTTAGTGGCAGAGCTCTTTCTCATGACTCATGCACAGAGCTGGCTGTCAGGAGGTGATCTGAGGGTTAGGACACATCAGTGTGCTTGGGGATAGGGAGGATTAGACCAAATGGTACCTGCTGAGTTGGGAATGTTTGTGAAGTTAGGAGTGCCTGATCTGGGGCTCAGTACTTATTATAAGTATAGTTAGATATACATTTCAATGTAATAGTTTTCTTGGTAATTTCTGTATTTTGTGCATTTATAAAAATTTTGAGGAATCCATAGATTTCACCAAGCAGCCAAAAGTCCATGACATAAAAAAGGTCAAGAAATCCTGGATTAGGTTCTAACTGTTCTGGGGTACTCACTCTAGGCTCAAAATCAAGAGTGTTGGGACCTTGCATGGAAGAGGGAGATGAGAGAGTAAGGGAGTGTTGTGGCATAAGGGAGGTTATGATTGTGTTGGAGACAAGTTGTAGGATGGGCTTGAAGGTGGGATTTGACCCTTCCTTTTAATGGCTGATCACACACTCTTTGGGATCAGGCAGCTGCCCTTACGTTGGACACCACTGATCTCAGAGGAGTTCATTGATAGCCCCACTTTGAATTTGTCAGTATCCATGAAGAATTTCAAATTACTTAATGTATTTTATTTCCTAACCTCACCACATTCATGAGTTGTGAATGGTGACACAGCTTTTAAATCATCTCCCCAGTAGTGAAGCCAGAATTTATACAATAACAGCCTTTTGGGTTGCTAGCACAGGGTTCTTGGGTTGCATGATCTCTTCTTATACGGAATCAAGTTATCCATTCTGGATAAGCTGTTCTTTCTAGTAGTAGGGTGAGAATTATCAGAAATAATCAGTGTACCTCTGAGAGGCAAGTCTATTATTAACAGGAAGAAAACGACTCTTCCCACCTCATCAGGGACTACCCAAACCATCTCCTACCCCCAGCATACACCTATAAAGGCTGTGCTGTCCAGTAGAAAGAGGCAGTTTCCTTCTAGTGATATTACTGATATCATTTTTTATCTTTTTCTTATCTTTTCCAAAGTTAACAACCCAAATTCTGGGTTTCTTTCTCTGCTACAGCCCACAACTCTAAGTTGGGAAGCAGCTGTTTCTGCTGTCCATTCTCAGTGACATGAAGCATTTCCTTCAGATTGTAGGAATGTAAGTCTGCCAAGTAGTAGCTGTTCTTATATAAATATATAGCCTTTTAAAGGCCTAGAAAGAGTTTTCTTCACAACAGTCACGGGAGGTAGGATTAGTAAGTATTATCCTTATTTTGCAGATGAGAAAACTCAGGTCATCAGAGGCCAAATGACTTGTAATCACACAGCTAGTAAATGTCAGGTAAAATCTGAACTCAGGACTCTTTTCTGAGACCAACAGAAAAAAGGATAGAATGGAAGGAACGATGGGTTGGGAGTCGGAGGGCTTCAATTCAAATCTGAGCTTTGCTCTTTAATCCTTGTATGACCTTGGTACCTCTCTGGGCCTTAGTTTCTGTATCCACCATTGTTCCCCAACTGTGCAATGTTTTTTTGTTAACCTCTTTGCCTTAACTCCTTTGCTATTGCTATTTGCAAAAGATGATACTGCAGTCACCTACTTAACTTCATAGTGAAACATTGAGCATTTACTTTTTTTTACTGCCTTGTCAGCTGGGTCTAGTTTAGAGGTGGCCCAGGGTGGGTTGCAAAATGCCAAGTGTAGCAGAACCAGATTAACAAGTAATTGGGAAATACTTTTTTTAAAAAGTACAGAACAACCTAGATAATGCTGATTTGTGGTTTTCTAAGTCAACATGCAGCCCACAGGGATCAGTTTGCATTTGAATTTGACATCTCTGGATAGAGAAGAGAGAGTTAAGTTTTGGATTAAGGGATACCTGAGCTCAGATCCCACCTGTTATACAAATGGATAAGTCATGTGACCTTTACAATGACCTCATCTGTGAAATGGAAATGATAATGCCTGTAGGACTTACCTCAGGGTTGTTGTGAGAATGAAATGAAAAGACCTGGTAAAAGTTAACTAACCTTAATGAACGTCGACTATGATTAGTCTTTATTATTTCCTGTGTCTGTGTAGCTATAGTTCAGGAGACCTTTTCCTTCCTACCAATTAGTTATAATTTATATGGCCTATCTCAATTTATAGTACTGATTCTGCCTTAGTCACCAAAGTATTTTCCTTAATAATAGTAGCTAATATTTATATAGCACTGTGCCAGGCCCTGTATTATGTGCTTTACAGTTATTATCTCATTTGACCCCCATAACAATCTGAAGAGGTAGGTGCCGTTAGGACCTCCATTTTACAACTGAGGAAACTGGGGGAAACAGTGATTAAATGACTAATAAGTATCTGAAACTGGATTTGAACTTAGGTCAGCACTCTATCCACTGCCCCACCTGGCTGCCTAAAATCTTAAAAAGGAAGACTGACTATTTCCATATATGACTAGTTCTCACATTAACGCTTTAGTTCTCAGGTTAGTACAGTTATCGTCGTCTGATAAAGAACTGAACTACATCACAGCCCCTGGATCATTTGTTTTATAGTTTGCTTTAGAGCCAAGCCTATAATTTAATGCCATGGTCCAGTGGTTCATGTTCCCTGCTCATTTCTCACCAGTCAATTTTCCCTAGTAGATTGTAAGGGCAAAAACTGCCTTACTTTTATATTTGTGTTCTCAGCACTTAACATGGTAATTGGCCGTAATAGATAATTAATAAATGCTTGTTGATTAGTAGATTGTTTCTGTTTCTAAAAATGAAATCCTCTAAAATATCTCAATTAAACAATAAGTGCTTAAATGGCTAACATATGTGAGCGTGTGCTGGACCCTCCAGAGCATATAAAGAAATGTCATGGTAAGAATAGCTGGCATTTATCTAGCCCTTTAAGGTGTATAAACATTTTTTGTACATTATTATTTGAGCCCAACAACTCTATATATTTGAGCCCAACATTGTTATTAACCCCATTTTACAGGCTAGGAAATTGGGACTCAGAAAATTTAAATGACTTGCCAGTGGTTACATATTTAGCTAATGTTGGGGGTGAGAATTAAACCCAGTTCTTCTGGCTCTCTCTTCTATAACAAACAAAGCCCCTACTTTCTGACAGTTTACACTTCAGTTATTACACTTCAATTGGGAAAAGTGTAAGACATGCATATGAAAATAATAAGAGTGTAAACAGATTGGGAATTTGAAATTTATTCTACTTCCGCATTTTAAATGAAAATTTGCCCTCCATTGAGGTTCCCAGATCCTAAACAATAAACTTCCACCTGATGCTTCCAGAGTGCCCCCTTCCACTCTTCCTCAAAGACCTTTCTTGATTTGAGGTTAATCATGCTATTTTTATGCCAGCTTCTCATCCTTTGTGTTGTAATGCATTGCTTTCCAGGCTACTCTCCCAAATTCTGCAGTGGCTTTATTGTCTGGTTTGTAGTTGGTTTTGCCAATTCCATACCCTGATATCCTTGGGAGATTTTAATGGTTGGTTGGTGGTTGTCCTTCATTTTCAAAGAGGACCAGAATGACATCAGGATGCTACAGTCCAGTTTTAGTGTGTCTAGCTGGGGGATAAGAACAATAGGAGCTCGGAAAGCTGTACCTGAGGTCAGGCACAATTAGTCTGTGTGATCATTTGGGGTGGATTCTCTGGGTTTGTCCATCTTATGTTTCTCTTGAGCTGTTTCAATTCTGCTTCACTCATAGGGCATCTTCTCTGATGTGGACATGCCATGCTGAGTGGTCCTGTGCCAGTGTCTTCCACAGCATACAATCAGTTCCAGAGTTCTTGAGAGAGACCTTGAGAGTGTTCTTGCATTATTTCGCTTGCCCTTTGTTAGTTCTCCATAAAATAGTCTTTTTGGCAAGCATTTTTTACATTTGAACAACATGACCAGCCCATCAGAGCTCTGCTCTCTGAAGCAGAATTTAACTATTTGGCATTTCAGTTTGAGAAAGAGCCTCGATGTCTGGTATCTTACCCTGCCAGGTGATCTTCAGAATCTTCTTAAGACAGTTCCAATGGAAGCAATCCTGGCATGGTGCTGGTAGACTGTCCATGTTTCACAGGTATGCAACAATGAGGTCAGCCCAACTTGTCTGTAGACCTTCAGTTAGATAGTGAGTCTAATACCTCTTCTCTCCCACACTTTCCTTCAGAGCCTCCCAAACACTGAGCTGACTCTGGCAATACATGCATCAACCTCATCAATGTGTACATCCCTAGAAAGTGGTGACTTTGTCTTGACAGCTCTTCTTAACATCTTGCCTATATTCAATTTCCATAACTTTCTTAGCCATTCAGCTTCTGCAGAGCATCAAGATGGTCTTGCCCCAGACCTCACCATTTCTCAGAATACAGCACTGCTGGAGCTGAAACTGAAATTCTACTTTGCAGCCATAATCTCTTGCAGTCCAGTTTCTGCCATGCTACTGAGACTGATCTCTTAAAAGTCACCAGTGGCTTCCTAATTGCCAAATCTAGTGACTTTTCTTTTTAGACCTCATACTTTTTGACGAGTTTGTAGTTTTTGACGCTAATACTGTTTTTTATACTGGATACTTTCTCTTGACTTTGACATCTGACTAATACCTGATATTTATATGGTACTTACATTTTGCAAATTATTTAACATACACTATCTCACTTGACCCTTACAATAGTTAGTCAGTAAAACCAATAAAAATTTAATATGTCAGGTAATATGCTAAGCACTAAGGATACAAAAAGAGACAAAAGACTGTCCCCACGTTCAAGGAGAGACAATAAGCAAATAAATATGGACAAACAAGCCATGTGCGGAAGCAATGAGAGAGGGAAGGCACTAGGATTCAGAGGGGTTGGGGAAGGCTTCCCTGGTCTAGAAGATGGCAAGTAGATACTATCTTGTTATCGTTCAGTCATTTCAGTCATGTCTGGCTCTTCGTGACCCCATTTGAAATTTTCTTGGCAGAAGATACTATATTGGTTTGCCATTTCCTTCTCCAGCTCATTTTGCAGATAAGGAAACTGAGGCAAACAGGGTTAAGTGATTTGCCCAGGGCCACATAGCCCATAAGTATCTGAGGTCAGATTTGAACTCAGGAAGATGAGTCTTCCCACACCCACATTCTATCCTCTGTGCCCCCAACTGCTCCAGTAGCTACTGTAGGTGGTAATGAATATCCCTGTTCTGTAGCTGAGATAAATGAAATTCAGAGGAATTCAGTGCATGGAAATGTCAGTTATCATGAGGAAATGATTTGGTCAGCATCTCACAGATAACCAGTATGAGAGGGTCAGTTCCTGAGGCAGTGTTTGCACCCTGGAATTCTGACAGATGATGAAACATGTTTCCAAAGCACCTCTTGTCAGAGAACTGGTGGACTGGAGGTGAAGAATGAGACATTCTATGTCCACACATGGACAATGTAAACATCTTTTTTTTTTACTTGATGGCTTATTGGTTACAAGAGAGGGTTTAAACAATCTTTTTAGAGAAATAGAAGCTAATAATAGTAATGCAGAGAATGATAGCCTCGATGAAGCGCTTTTTAAAGTTGTCCGGAATAGGAAGACAGTTGAGGCGGCTTTGGAACTAGCGCGCTTATTGTATATGTCCTCTTTTTAAAAACCAAGCTATACGTAACGCCTGACTCCAGATGTTGGCTTTGGTCCTAGATTGTCTTCCTGACCCTCAGTTTCCTCATTTGCAAAGTGGCAATTATTAAAAATATTTACCTAAAACAACAAACATATATTAAGAGCCTCTTCTTTGCATGGCACTGGAGATGCAAAGATTTTAAATGGGCAGAGAATCGCGGGAAGATAGTGGAGTGTTTTTAGTACCTAGAGGACCCTAGATCTCCTACAGACACTAAAAATGCAGCAGGAACAAGGACAAAGAAAACCAAAAAAGACATAGCTATAAACTTATTCATATGGACCAGACCTTCAGGAAAAGATTGTCAGAAGTCTGAGGAAAGTATCCCACATGAGCATCCTGGCCACACAACTTGAGACCAGGCCAGACTAGCACCCAGCCAGCCCAGCCCATAGCTACCCTATATGCCAGGTACTACTAAGAACTGAAAATACAAAAAGAGGCAAAGGACGTTTTGTCTTCAAAAAGCTTATAATCTAATGGGGGAGACAACATGCGAACAAATATATACAAAGCAAGATATGTCCAGGATATATAAGAAATAACTAATAAAGGGAAGGCACTGGAATTAAGAGAGGGGAAGGCTTCTAATAAAAGAAGGGATTTGAGCTGGGACTTAAAGGAAGCCAGCAGGGAGGTCAGTAGGTTTAGTGGAGGAAAAAGGACACTCAAGGCATGAGGGATGGTCAAAGAGAATACCTTGAGCCAAGAGAGGGAGTACCTTGTTTGTAGAACAGCCAGGAGGCCTATGTTACTGGACTGAGCAGTATGAGGGAGTAAGGTGTAAGAAAATGGGAAAGATAGGAGGAGGCAAGTTATGAAGAACTCTAAATGCCAAATGGAGGATTTTGTATTTGATCCTGGAGGCAAAGGGAGGCACTAGAGTTTATTGCCTGGGAGATGACATATTTGGGCCTTCGGTTTAGGGAACACTCTTTGGTGACTGAGTGAAGGAGGTAATGAAGTGGGGAAAGACTCCACAGCAGGCTATTGTGACAATCCAAGGCTGATGCGATAAGGACCTGCACTTGAGTGGGAGCAACATCAGAAGAGAAAAGAGATGCTGCCGAGGTGGAATCTGCTGACCTTGGCAACAACTTGGATGTGGGGGTGGGAGTGAGAGATGGTGAGGAGCCCGGGCCAATTCCTGGTTATGAGCCTGGGGTCCTGGAGGACAGTGCTGCCTTCTAAAATAATCCAGGAGGTGGAAGGGAATGGGGCATTTAGAGGAGATAGTTTAAGATGGCTACTAGACATCCAGTTTGAGATGTCCTGGAAGGCATTAGAGATGTGAGGTTGGAGATCAGCAGATAGACTGGAGTGGGAAAGGTGAATGTGAGAGTCACAGGCAGAGATAGTAGTTAAATCCATGGGAGCCCCTAGAGTCACTAAATGAAACAGCATAGAGGGAGAAGAGAAGAGAGCCCAGGACAGAACCCTGAGGGACACCTACAATCAAAGGGTGTGATCTGGAAGAGGATCAAGCAGAGGAGACGGAGGAGAGTCAGCAGAAAATGGTGCATGGAAAACCTAGAGAAAAGAGAACATCAGTAAGGTTACAGTGACCAACGGTGTCAAAGGCTGCAGGGAGAGGTCAGAAAGAACGAGGATGGAGAAAAGGCTGTTGGATTTGACAAGTAAGAGAGCATCAGTAATGTTGGAGAGAATAGGTCCAGTGGAACGATAGATAAGGTTGGAAGCTGGATTGTAAAGGGTTAGGAGAGAGTGAGAGGAAAAAAAATTGGAGGCATCTGTTGTAGGGCCTATAAGTGGAAACCTTAGTGAGGAGTTTAACTACAAAGGGCCAAGGAGCTATAGGACAATAGTTAGTGGGAGTGGAAGGGTCAAGTGAGGGTTTTGTCAGGGTTGGGGAGACAGGGGTATATTTGTAGGAACAAGGGAATGAATCAGTAAACAGGGAGAGAGTGAAAGTAAGTGATAGCTTGGGGATGATAGTGGGGGGCATCTCCTCCTGACAGATGAGATAGGATAGAATGGGACCACTTGGACAGGTTGAGGGGTTAGCCTTGGTAAGGAGTCATGCCATTTCAGTGTGAGACAGAGGTGAAGGAAGAGTTTGAGAGAGCACCTGAGTGATAGGAGAATAAGGAATTCATGGCAGAAAAATCTTAAATTTTTCTGTAATATATGAGGCAAAGTTCTCAGCTGATATTTTGGGGGTAGGGGAAGCCATGAGAGGTTTGAGGAGGGATAAAAAGGTTTGAAAGAACTGCTGTGGAAAATAGAAGAGTGCATTGATAAGGGAGGTTTAGTAGGATTACCTAGCAGCAGGTCCCATCGAGGTTGTGTAACATAAATCTGTTGTGGCCTCAGTCAAAACAGTTGCATGATTTTTCCATCTTGGTTCAGTAGCATGTATGTCGGTGTGAAGGTGAGGGTTGGTGGGGGTATGATTGGCAATAAGATAAAGAGGACTTGACTTTCAAGAGAAGACAGTAGAGTTGCATTTGTTCACTTCGGGGCTTTGACTTGGACAAAAGAGGAGAGAATGGCTAGTGCAAGGTCGATGACTTGAGAAAGAGCTGAGGGGTCATGGGAACGAAGGTCACAGTGTGGATAAAGAGTAGGGCTTTATAAGAGAAGGCAAAGGTGGGTCAGATGGGGGATTTCAGAATTCTTGGACATTGAGGGTGGTACATTCGTGGCTGATGGCAAGATCAAAATATGATCGTCTTTGTGTGTGTGGCTATGGTAGAGAGGAAGAGTAGATTATCAGAAGTGTATAGATTGAGGCGCTGAGTGGTAGGATGTTTCAGGGAGAGGGTTAAGGGAGAGAGAGAAATTGTGAACCGTGTATCCGAAGGAGAGTGACTTGGGTCTTCTGTAGAAAACAGGTACTGGGATTTTGATTGGGTGGTGATATGAATAGCATGACCCTTAAAGGTAGAGAGGTTACTGAATAATGGAGGTAGGGGGAAGGAGGGAAAATTAGGGTTCGAGTTCGTGTTAACCCAAGGTGGGAAGAGGGGATGGCGTTTGGATGGTGATCTACAGGTCAGCCCCTGGAAAGTAAAGGATCTGAGATCTTACAGGAGGCCTGCTTCCAGCACAATTAAGCTTTTGTTGAGACATATCAGAGTTACAGCCCAGGACAGAGTTCACTTTGGGTTTGGGATTATTCAAAAAAGAGGTCCAAGTCAAAGCCCAAGTTGAGCCATCAGGGAGCTAGTATTCCTTCAGAAAGCAGTACCTAGCCTTAGCCAAAGTATCTAGAAACAAGTAAGGTCTGCAGCCTGTGCCATCCAGGAATACAGAAGGGAGCGGCATCTGACCCCCAAACAAAGTCCCAATCCAGAAACTGAGGCTCAGTGAACAGAAGGAAATGCCCTGCTCAATGAAGAATACCTTGGACTGAGAGAAACCCAAGAGGTAAACCTGGAAGAAAATGTAATTCCACAGGCAGCCCAAACAGAGCCTTGGGAAAAGAACATTCTGTACTGAGGGACTACAAGAGAACTTAGAAAAAATGAACAGGAGATCTGAAATGTAATGTTAGAGGAAATGCTAGTGGGGAAAGACTGACAAGGAGAATTGATAGCTTAGAATGTGTGGTGATAAATCTTACCCAAGAATCAAACTCTTTAAAAATTAGAATAGACAACATAGAAAGCAATGACTCTATGAATGACAAAATGGTAAAATTTTAAAATTGGAAAAGCAGAAGAAAATGTAAAGTGTCTTACTATAAAAAAAAACTGACCTGGAAAACAGGTCAAGGAAAGACAACCTAAGAATCATTGGATTACCTGCTAATCATGACCCTAACGCCACTTACCACCACCACCTCCCCCCCCAAAAAATTTGATACCATATTTCAAGAAATCATGAACAAAAACTGTCCATATCTATTAGAACCCACAAGGCAAAGTGAAAAATACAAAGAATCTGCCAGTCTCTTCTGGAAAGAAACCCCAAAATGAAAACTCCCAGGAATATCATAGCCAAAATCCGGAGCTTTCAAGTCAAAGACAAAATTATGGAGAATGACACAAAAAATTCAAGCACCAAAGAGCCATAGTCATGGTCACACAAAACAGTGCAGGAGAGGAGAACTTGGACTATGAACGATAAAGGCTTATAGACAAGAACAACTGAGTATAGTCCTATGGGAGGGAAAATGCATTTGAATGAGAGAGTTCTGATGAAAATGCCAGAACTGAGTAAAAACTATGAAGTACAAATTTAGGAGTCAAGAGTAGGTAAGGATATTTGATCAATTGAAAAAGACAGCATGATGATGAATTATTGACATTCAAAAAGGAGCAAAAGAAATAAATGTCCTCTCAGAACCTAGAAGACAAAAATGGAGCAGTCCCCGCCCTCAGAGTGCTTGCATTCCATTGGGAGAGATACCAACATATATAACAATTGTATACGAAATAAAAATGCAGAATAATTCAGAATGGTGGGAGAGCCCTGGTAGAAGAGGAGTTCATGGGAGGGTTCAAGTATAAACCATCTTGAGCTGGATTTTGAAGGAAAAGGGGGATTCTGTTAGGCACTAGGGAGCAGATAGCAATTGCAGAGATAAAGATGGGGAATGGAGAGGAGCAGGACTAGCTTGCCAGTGCTGTAGAATCCTGAAAAGGGAGTAATTGTGTGAAGAAGCCAGGTTATGAAGGACTTTAAATGATAAACCGGTATTTGATCCTAGAGGCAATAGAGAGAAGTTGGAATTTATTGAGTAAAGGAGTGACATGGTCAAACCTCCACTTTAGGGAAATCACTTTGACTGTTGAGGATGGATTGGAGAATGGGGAGACTTGAATCAGGAAGAACAGACAGGTGGAAGGGTGACGTGAGCAGAGAGAAGATGTCAGAGTCATAGAAGTGACAAGGTTTGGAAACTTATTTGGGATGAGGGACAGAAAGGAGTGATAGAGTTCATTTCCTTAGGTGACTGGAAGCATAGTAGTGTCCTCACAAAACAGAAAAGTTTAGAAGGATGAGTTTGAGGGAAGAGAAAAGTTCTGTTTGCAATTGTTTCAGATGCCAATGTGAAATTTACAGTAGGCAGTTGCAGATAGGGAGAGAGATGAGGGCTAGATGTATAGATCTGAGAGTCATCAGGATAGAAATGAGAGCATGGGAAAGAAGACCCAGAATGGAGCTTTGTGGAATGCATTCATTGAAAGGGTAGAATGTGGATGAAGAGCTGTCAAAGGAAACAGAAACAGGGGTCAAATAGGTGAGAGGAAAGTCGAGTGGTGTCTTGATAATCCTGAGGAGAGAGCCTCCGGGATGAGATGGTCAGCAGTCAAATGCTCTGAGAGGATTGAGAGGAAGTCTTCAGATGTGGCAGTTAAGAGATCATAGGTCACTTTGGAGAGTGTTAGTTGCAGTTGAGTGATGAGGTCAGGGGCCAGACTGTAAAGGATTAGAAGTGAGTGAGATAAGAGAAAATGGATACAGTGAACTCATAAAGAGTTGTTTTTCTAGTTTTGCCTTGGAAAGGGAAGAAAGCTCTTTAATATGAGAGCTTGAATGGAAAGGAGTGTTTCATGAGGAGCCTTTTCAGGATAGGGGAGACTCACCTGTCTGTGTGGTCTGCTGGGAAGGAATCAGTAGATTGGGAAAGAGTGAAGGGGATAATTGAGGGAGGAGATTTGATCTTCAGGAAAAGAAAGCCGGAAAACATTTTGTGAACCTGATATACATTTTAGCTGTTAAGATGATGATGGTAATGTCATTTTATTGTTTTATTTGCACTGTACTCAAACTCATCTGCAATACTATCGTTGCTCACACTGTATTTATTAAAGCTATTAAAGCTAGAACTCTCTCCCTGTCATAACCTGTTTGCCTCCTTCCCAACTCAACTGCCCTGATCAGGTACATTCTTATCAGACGTTTAATAGTGGATTGTTTTATGCAGCTCTAATGCACTTTAATCTCGTGTAAAATATTTATGTATTTTATATATGTTGGTATTTTATCCCCCATCTAAGCTACCCAAGTACAAGAGACCAGGGCTTATCTAAATGTTCTATTTTATCTAAGCTTTGTCTTTTCCATATTCCAAAACGGTACCTGCACACAGTAGGCATTTAATATTGAATGAACGTGACAGTAAGTGCTATAGAAATTCAGAGAAAGGAGACTCAAAAAAAGTCTCTAAAAATAGTTCAAAGTGACATCAAAATGTAGCCAAAGACATTTGTAACTTCTTATATATTTTAAATTTATTTTTTGGCTTATCCTTGTACCCTGTACTATTTTGGCATGGGTTTTTAAAGTGTCATTTATAACAGTTTCATTACTGTTCATGATAGATTAGTCTTTCATAACAGTCATTGAAACTTTAAAAGAAAATACTTCCTTCGTTTCTGTTTCTTTTCCCCTATCTAGATAGGTCACTGGAACTACCAGACCACCAAGTGCCTTCCTAGTGAGCTGAAGGATTCAGATATCAGAATGTCAGGCTGGATAAATTTAGGGTTCTAAAAAATACCAGATGGCTCTGAAGGGATTGTAGGCACTCCAACTAGTTCAGTCCATTGAGAGCCAGCTGGCTGTAACCTGTCTACTGTGGGGGTAAGAACCCAGTGTGCCAACTGGCCTTAGAGAATTTGGTTGGCATCTTTCATTTCAGTTGGCTACTCTTGGGGAATCTGGCCTTGGCCTTCTTTCTGCCCAAGGGACAATCTAGAATCATAGAGTATTCCATGGCCTCATCTCTGGGGAGTCAGACCAAGCTTGATAATTGACTCTACATGAAGTGGGAACAAAGTCACTCTTTGATAGTATCACAAGTATTCCTCACTTCTAAATAATGGGATTGCTCTTGACAAGGTTAATGTAGATTTGGCTCTAAGGGAATTTACTATTTGAAAGCGTGCTATATTTTGATACTTTTGAATTAATCAGTCTTGCTTTACCATTTTGAAAGTTCTGATTTTCATCGATCAGGTGGTTCAGACTGGTCTTGTGAATAGTCATTTGGGTCAGTAATGCTCAGTAAATCTGATCATTAAGTTTTTTTTTTTGTGTAGACCCTTCTGGACTTTCACTTGGTTCTTGATGTGTTCTTAACTTAGCAGATGCTCCTGTCCCTTCGAGCTCCTTTCTTTCCATAAGTAAACTCTTTTCCATGCTAATTTTGTAATGGGACCCAAAGCAGCGTTAATATGGCACTGCCGATGGAATGGCTTTTCAGTTTGTTTGATGATGAGTGGATTGTACTCTCAAGATCAATAACCCCATAACATCCATGAAGATCCTAAAGTTGTCTCTTTCCTTACCAAACTTCTCTTATACACACGGTGCTTACGTCAGATATAGGAGGAGACCAAATTGCACCAAACAGATGCAATCCCATGTCATAAATTTAAGGATTTAAAATATCGAAGTGATTTTTATCTTGAAACAGAATCCAGGGATTTAATCCCAATATGTTTTGTCTTGGATGGAAAAGGAAAAACATTTGGCAGGCCATGTAAAACCCAGATCTGAGCTAACATAGTTTATGGGAAAGGATGGGGGAAGGAAACTGAAGATGGGCCAGGCCATCCATTTTCTTTCTTTCACTGGGAAATAACTTTTACAACGCCTCTTAAGAAACATGGCATAAAGGCTAGCAAATACTCTACCATTACCAATTAAAATGAAGCCAATTTAACTATAACTTTAGCCCTATGAGACAGTGAAAAGTTATGGTAATGAGGAGGAGGGCTGCACTGTGATAGATGTACATGTGGGCTGCCAGCCGGCATGGGTCACTACTGTAAACAGTCCTTTTTAACGTTTCCTGGGGACAACACTGCTTTGCTATTCAGATGCACACCCAGACGTTTATAGCTTCCTATCTTCTTAGAGAATAACTGGAGGAGAATTAGCCCCTCTCCTAACCTCCCTCCTAAAACCATTCCCAAATGCCAGTTATGCCTTACTGTAGTAAGACTATGTGTTGTAGTTAAAAAAGCAATTTCCAGGTTGTGATCAGAAGGAAGAGAGCCTTAGTAATAATTCTTGATTTTTCTCTCTCCTCCCCCCCTTTGAAGATGTAATTAAGCACTTTATTTGGTTGCTACTGGATTCTGGCTAATCTAAATACCAGGTTAAAATAAAAATGTCTATCCACATAAACATCTTTGGGAAAAAAATCAGAGCTTCTTTTATGCCAAAGAGGTACCAAAGTACCATTCTATGATTTTTATTTGGTAAGAAAGAGTTAAATTCTTTGTGATATAATTTAAATTTCCAAACTCTATTTCTGTTGATGGCATCACCATCTTCCCAATGACTTGGCTTTAAAGCTTCAGTTATTTGTGACTTTTCCTTCTCCTCCCACAACCAATCACATTTGCCAAGTCCTTGTCTATTATTCTTCTAAATCACCCCTCACTAACTCGTAGTGCCACCATCCTGTTTCAGCTTCCCATCACCCTTTACCTGAACTATTTTAATCCTGACCTAAATGGGCTCCCTGCCTCCTCTCTTCCCTTTCCAACAGCTATAAAATAATCTCACCAGCTTCCACCAGAGCCCCTCACTTGATCAGGAATTTTCATTAGCTCTTCATTGTCCAAAGGACCAAATACAAACTCCTTAGTTTAACATTTAAGTCCCTCCAAAATCTGCTTGCAATCCGCCCCTCAACCCAACTTCACTATTTTATGGACATGTCATTTAGACACATTACATTCCAGCCACACTGGGAATGGACATGAAAATGTCTGCCATTTTTAATCCTTTACTCTATCTGTCTCTCTGATAGCCAGCTTTAAGACCTAGCTTGGAGGACACTTCTTCTGTGAAGCTTTCTCCAATTCTCAAATGCTCAGGTGTTCTTTCATTGCTTTGCCTGTTTATTGTACTGATCTGTCTCCCCTCCCACTCCCATCCCCCAATTGCAAACTGCTTGAGCAATGGAATTGTAGTTTTCCCTCTTGGTTTCTGAGTACCTGACACATAGTAATAGAGACTAGACTTGTGATTTCTTTGGTGTAGAGAAGGGCTGTGTTGAAATAGGTCGGTGGTTGGCACATCTCTGCAATTTTGTTGTTGTGTTTGTCTGTTTTCAAAAAAGACCATGCCATCAGAGAAATGATGACATGACTTGCACTTCACTTTGTTTTGAGGGAGGGAATTTATGTCTCATTGTTAGTATGTGTCAGAAATAGGACTTGAACTCAGGTCTTTCAGGCATTAAGGCTGGCTCCATTCTATCATGGTTCCTCATAATATGTACAGAAGAGTCACCATCATTTGAAACTATTCTAAAGGGGATTGGAAATGGGACCCTAGAATATAAATGTGGTTAATTCCTCTGGTTGGTGCTTTTAATGGAGTATGGTGTTTGCATGTCACTAGAACATTGTACATGTTGCTTCCTAAAGGTTGCCTTGTAATTCTTCTAAAGAGAGAGGATGGAGGAAGTACTAATTTCTTAAGAGACACGTATTCCAATCTTTGTAGAAAAGAAACCCTCTGGATTCAATGGAGATCACAGCTGTGGCTTCCTTTTTTTCTGTGTCTCATTTTTCTCACTGTGAATATATTGTCATCACCATTTGGAATTCCATAACAGTACAAAAACATTGCATAGTTAATTAGGGGATGAAGAGGGAAGGGAATAAATTAAGTTGCCATATAGAAAGTGTAACTGAAAATTATATTCTTTAAAATTATATTTGTTCTCTGTAGTAGATCTATTATTAAATTATTTTAAAAAGAAAACAGTATTCATTGTTTAAATATCTGACCATATCATGTAAGAGTTTTTTACAATGAGGTTACTAGGCCCAGAGCAAATCCCATCACCTCTCCTGGCCCCATGGTCTGAGACTATAAATTGCCTAACCAGGCAGATTGGCATTGGCCAGGATTTTCTCCCTTTACCAATGAAATCTAAAATCAGATTGACTCTTCCCTCCCCACCCCTCAACCCCATGAGAATTTAATGGGGAGAAATTTAAAAATAGCAAATTTTAAGTCATCTTAAAGAAATGTGAACTTGTTCCTATAACAGTTTAAAGTGTAAATAGAGAACACAAATACTTCACCTGAAGTTTGAGATTAGGTGGGGATTAAGCGAAACGTTTATGGAATAGAGTTCATTTCAATAAATACTCAGAATCTTCCAACTAGAAGAGACCTCAGGAGATTATTTGGTTCAGTGCTCTGTACACTGAGGCAAGTGGGTTTTTATTCTAGTGTTTGCCAAACTAATTTGGCCACAGAGCATTTATTTTAGGGCTTGAAATATACTGACAGAACTTACAAAAACTGGTCTGGGAGTGGTCTAGGACTAGGTTAAAGAACAACTAGAAATTGTAGAACGTAACAGAGAAGAGTAAGCCTGTTGGTTTTTTATATCCCTTCAATTGCTTTATATACTTGTTTGATGATGGAGTCCTGTTTATATTGTGCAAAATACCAGGATTCCACAGGAAACACAATCTAAACCTTTCATAACAGTAAGAGTGATGGGTAGAAGTTACAGAATGGCAGATTTCAGCTCAGTGTAAGAAAAAACTTCAAGACTATCCTAGAATGGAGTGGGATTCCCCCCTCACTGGAAGCCTTAGGCTGCGAATTAATTACTGATCCAACTATTCTGTAAAGCAGCTTGGAATTATGCTTAGAAAGTCACCAACATGTCAATACAGAAGTCCCCCTGCTAAGCATGTAGGGAGCTTAGAGAGAGGAAAAAAGGTCCCATCTGCATCAAAGTATTCGTAGGAAGCTCTTTGTGTGGTCGCAGAGAACTGGAAATAACATGGATGCCCATCTACTGGGGAACGACAGAAAGAATTTTGTGCGGTGCATGAATGCCATGGGAGATTATGGTGCAATTAGAAACAATAAGTAGGAAGAATTCAGAGAAACGTGATGACTCATAGGAACTGATAAGAGGGAAGGAAGCAGAACAGGAAGAATTTATATAAGACTTTATGGTTTGCAAAGTACTTTATATATATTGTCTCATTTTGACAACCCTGGGAGGTAGGTACTACTATTTATCCCTATTTTACAGATGAAAAACTGAGGCACACAGAGCTAAAGTGATTTGTTATAGGGTTGTTTATACAGCTCGTGCCTGAGACTAGATTTGAACTCAGATCTTCCAGTCTCCAGGATCAGTGTGTGCACCTCGTTGCTTTGACAGCCAGGGTAGGCAAGGAAGCAAGGGTACATTTAAAAAAGAGGGTGATAAAAAACCAAAACTTTTCAATAAAAATATGATTAAAACAAGTGTCATGTTTACAGTGACAAAAAAAAATCCCTACCTCTCTGCAGAATTCAGCTCCTACTTGAAGCCCTCCCTGATCACCCCATCGACTAGCATTACCTGAAATTGTTTTGTATTTAGCTTTTGCATACTTTGTATTTACTTAGGCGTTTATGTATTTTTTTTCTTATATGTATGTATTTCTTTCTTGAAAGTATGTATGTTCCTAAAGGGCAAGACCTGGTTTGGGATTGGTTTTGTTGTTTTTATTTCCAGAACCTTAGCACAGTGCCTGGCAAATAAAGTAGTTGTGTAATGAATGCTTGTCAATTGATTATTTCATTGTTTTTCATAGTGCAGTCATATATTCCATCACATTCACATGTCCCATACACCATAATTTGTTAGACCATCTCCAAATTTTGTTTCCATTCCTTTAGTAGCACAGAAAGCATTCTCAGATTCTTTGGGGTCTGTGGGGTCTTCCTGTTTTTGGTCTCTTTGGAGCATATGCCCAGCAGGAGGATCTCTGGCCCAGCGGGCAGGCAGGGTTTGAGGAGTTTTCTCTCATAACTGCACATTGTTTTCCATAACAGACCAATTAATAGCTCAACAGAAAGTATCTTAGTGTGCCTATCTTCCCATGGTCTGCTGATGTTGGTAATTTCTCTTTTTTGTCATCTTTGCCAGTTTGTATGGTGAGGCTTCCCTCTGCTCTTCTGGAGCAGGTTTTCATATGATTATTTGTGGTGCTTATTTTCTTTAAAAACCCAGCCCAAATTACCTTCTCTGGGAAACCTTCCCTGATCTCTCTCTCTCCCAGGCGGCCTTTTGTGCCACAGAAAAGGGAAATTAAATTAGGGTGGATCACTCTGCCCTTCTCAGACCTCCACGGCTGCCCATGGGTTGTTTAACGTGTTCTAGGACTTTACCAAAGCATCAACGTTATAGGGTCATTCTCTAGAAAGAACAGCATGACAGTTGACCTTTGTTTAGTCATCAGAAACTTTTATGATTTCTTAAGCACTAGAAGTTCTAAAATGATTTTTATAAACTGTTTTATACCCTAGAGGTATGTTACCAGGCTGTGGTTTATTTGAATGCGTCCAGTTGGTTGGGGCTGGGAAAGGGAGGAATTTAGTTATAACTTTCTCTATTTTTATTTTGTTTTACATCATTCTATCCCAGTATTTCCCTGGCCACCATCTACATACCATACTTTCCAGAAAGATAGAGATTAAGAATTATTTAAATTTCAGCCTTCCAGCCCTCCATTATTACTGGTCCTTCTTTCCTGTATATTTGGGTAACTAAATTTTCTGTAGTCTTCCATTTGCCTTGATATTAAAAGATTATTTTTCATTAATATTTTTCATGTGGTTGTCTTATGTGACCTCAACTTGAGACAGAGAAAATAATTTATAGGCTGCAGGTTTTTTTTCATATTGACATGTATTAAAAGTAGAGATTTTAATTTGAAAGCTAACCTCCTTAGGATGGGTCCCTCAGCCTGTTCTCTGATGTCAGTACTTCTTGTGTGGCAGCAGTCTTTGCTGTTCTTTTCTTACATCTCATGACATTCCTATTCAGTAAAACTAATGAAATGTCTTGGAGATTCCTTCTGATCTCTCACAGTGAGATCAGCTCAGAGGATTACTGGCTCAACACACTGATAAAATGACAGGGATTAGATAAAATTGGATTTCATTGTGCTTATCCAGCATTATTTGCTATACACACAAATGGTGAGAGTTTAGAAGAGTAGGGTATTTCTTAAACAAGGAAGAAAAATCTGGCATAGAAATGAGGGAAATGTTGAAAGTGAACTCGTTATTTCATTTCTAAAAAAAAAAAAGGAAAGAACTCTTCTTCATGTATATATGACAAAGCCCAGATTTTTATTGCAGGTGATTTGTATCCAGTTTCATTTATACAGATTTGTCCTAGTTTGGTTATTTTTTTCTCCAGACATTTGTAAGAAAAAGATGAATTTCAAAACCACTTTTCTCCTGCTCTGTTTTGTCTGCTTCTGTTTAGTCTCCAACTGAAATGGGGAATACTATCTTGAGAAACTCTTGAACGGTTCAGTTTACAGCCACTTGTTGCTGATGGGTTTTGGCAGTTGTTTTAATGTGCTTAGTTAGAGGTGAGGGAGGAGATGCTAGAACTGAAAGTTTGGTCCTTTAAAAGCCAGCCTTGATATGTTGTTTCTTGAAGGGAGTATAAAATAACTACTGGGCCATCTTGATTCCCACTGTGCTTCTGGTTTATGGGCAGGGTCTTGTACCCCAAACGAAAAATGCTTCTTAACACTGTCCTACTTCCAACATACAAACCCTAAAACCATTCAGAACTTAGGGACAGAAATTAGGGAAGCCACTGTTTCTAACTATGAGACTCTTCACTCTTTAGGAAGGATTCCCAGTAGGAATCTCTTAGTCCATCAGAGTGATTGTTTGTATGTGCAAGTCCTACATCTTTCATCTTCTTAGGTTCTCAATATGAAAACTTGGATAATCCTACCTAGTTCCTAAGATTTTGAGCATAGTGGACCCAGGATGAAGTTCAGGCAGCTTATCACCAGTTTGGCTGGAGAGTCATGAACTTTTTGGCCACAGAAACTAAGACCTTCTGCTAAATTTTAGAGAGGTTGTAAGCTACATGGTATCATATGATCATGGATATAAATTAGGAATGGATCTTAGAAGCCATCAGATCCAACCCATTCATTTTACAGAGAAGGAAACTGAGGACTGGAGAAGCTCAGTGACTTGTGCAAGCCAGGATTCTAACTCAAGGTTCTCTGACTCCAAATCTAAGACACTGCCCTGAGATGTCCCCACTGATGAAAACACAGCTCTTTAGCTGACATATCCTTCTACAACTTTGACTTATTAACCAGCAGAAATCTTTGAAGATAATCTGAAATGAAAATATATTCAGAAACAAATGAGTTTCCTTAGAAGCTCAGGTGTGTTGATGAGGGATCCTTGTTCGGTTTCAGATTTGATTAGATGACCTACCCTGAGGTGCTGAGATTCTGTAAGTTGGTGAGCCAAATATTGTTTTATTTACAAAAATTTAGCGTGTAGGCAGCTTTACCAGGAACATACCCGGTTTATCAAGACCATCCGGTTGTAATTTAGCTTATTTGTTTTGTTTTTTAAAATACATTTCTCTAGCAGAATGAAGTATAATACCTAAGCAAATACTTAGTGCCTAACAATGGGACGTGTTAAACCAAGAATTTACACTAATTAGTATTATTCTTTTAGACTTTTAATACATTGTTCATGGGGATATAAAATATTTTGAAACAGTAGTTACTAAAAAGTAAGCATACTTAAAGGAATATCTTTTGGTCGTAACCTAGTTTGGGGTTCAGAAAATATGGTTTCTACACCTGTTAGCCAGTCTTAGTTTGATGTTTTGGAAACTCTGTAACTTTCAACATTTATATTGGATAACATCAAAGTATTTCATGACAGGAGTGAATAAGATATGTTAGGAAAATTTACTTCAAATGCTTTCAGATTTTAAACTTCTTTAAATTTCTGGAGTTAAAAGGAAAGAAGGACTAACCTGTCCGAATTTTACTTTATAAATGAAAATTAATTCCTTGAACCAGAGGTATCAAATATTCTACAGCACTTCCAAGTACAGCTGGAACCAGTATGTAAATGGGAAATATTTAACAAAATAAGTAATAATACAATAAAACATAGATAATGTTGACATGTAACTTTCCAAATCAGTATGCATCTGCAGAGATTTTTATCTACAGTTTAGTGGCCCCTATATCTTTTTTATTTAACATCACTGCCTTACGTAATACTTGATCTAAAAAAAGAAAATAGTTAAGCCTAGGTATCCTCTCACCCCAAGAAAAAAAAAAATTGTTCCAGGTAGGCTATGAGGACAGCAACTTTAGTCAAAATCTACAAAATCATAGGCATGATTTTTAAACATATGTACATTTAAATATTATAGGAATAACCATAGCCAAAGCACCTAAATTACTTTGGTCGTTGTTAGAAAGCTATCAGCCTCTGCTTTCTTCTTTCCTTTCTTTGGTTTATTTGTAAATTGTTCCACCCTCCTCACATTTCTCTTAGCATTTTCCCTGGACCTGTCCTCCTGTGTACTTATTGCATTCATCTTACACTCACTTTTGCCCTCTTTGACCACTCTGTTTTAATTTGGTTTGAGTTTAAACCATGTACTTTGAGCTGTTATCTGTTAGGCTTTAGATAAATTAGACTTTGATAGCAAATGAAAATTAAACATTGTTTCCTCAGTTAACAACACAGAACTCCGTCATTTTAGAAAGCCCTATGACATGCAAAATGACAAGTATCCTTGGGGAGAGCTCTGGATGAGAAAGAGCAGTTTCTTCAAATAATTATTTGGGTCTTCTCTGAAAGATGAAGATGACTACCTTAAGGGAGTGTCACAAAAAAACAGAGCATGCATGCATACATTTACACCCCACCAGGAAAGTTAACATTCGGCTGGTTTTCAAGGAGTCAGTAGACAGTTAAGTGTTAGCAATTTCCTTTTCCTGTAAGATCACTCCTTTGTTTAATAGACATTTCAAGTTCATGCTATTTCTAAGGAGCTGGATAAATTGACAGACGGAGCAAGTTCATCCTCCAGGTGAAGCTGCCCTTGAGTCAGAGTTAATAAAGAGGGAGGAAACCTGGGTTTGACTGCCAGATGGATCACCTACCCACTTTGTCAAGTGAAGTCACTGCAACTATCTGGGCCCCATGTGCAAAGTGATGGGTGGAGAGGAGATGACCTGTGAGATCCCTTTAATCTGCAGTGTTCTAGATATGTGTGGGCTAGACATGTAGAGATGTGTGGGTGAGTGATGAAATGTAAGCTTTATATACACACAGGTGTATTGTTTATGTGTGTACACATACACACACACACACACACACACACACCCCTGCCCTGATAAAATTGAAGGTCTTAAGAGTAGGATTTGTTTTGTTGGGTTTTTTTGTCTTTATATCCCCAGTTCCTAGGATGATATCTGGCTTATAGTTGGCCCTGAAGTTCTTGTTGATTATATATGTAAATACATCCACTACATATAAATATATCCACACTTAATTGCAGTCTTTGGGGAGGGGCATAGTGGGGAAGAAGGGGAAAAAGAACCAAGTAAAAAGTACGCAGCACAGAGCAAAGAAAACTAGCAAGAAAGCAAAGATGGACAATTCAATGAAATGGAAATTATTGCTATACATTTTGAATCCTCTCTTATGTTCACATGCTGTGCTTTTTTTTCTTATTTTGCATTTGTTTCAATATTTGTTTATAATATATTTTTGCTTTTCTTATTTATTTAAATTTCAGTAATTAAAAAAGCAAAAAACTGCTTGTTGACTGATGGCTACTTTCCTTGTGTGAGTTTGGACAAATCTTTTAACTTCTTGGGGCTTCGGTTTCCTTAGCTGTAGAGTGATGAGGACCGGAACCAGTAGAGTTGAGTCAAAGAATCACAGAATATTAGATCTGGTCACCTCGTCCAAAAAAAGTCATCTCCTTTGCTTAAAGACCTCTGCCTCCTGCTCCGTTCCACTTTGGTTTGACAGATATTCTGTTTCACCTGCTGCTTGCTGAGATGATGGCGGGCAGGAGTGCTATTCAAATGTTGTCTTCTCCCACTTTATTCTCCGTACTTGGCTGGTTTTTCCTTCCATTCTTTTGTTGTCAGTGCCCCAAATCAATTTTGTCCTTCTCTTTTCCCTTTTCCTTCCAGCCCATTTGTGACATTTTATGCCGTTAATTTTGGTTCCCCAGTAAAGACTACACTGAGATGGAAATCGCTTTTACACATTTCACATGACAATCTCGAGGGTGAATTTCAGTCGAGTCGCTCTTCTTGGTTTTGCATATCCTAAGCTTCTATAAATCTGCCCAATACACTGTTTGAAATTCTTGTGGATTCTTAAATGATCATCTTATCTTAAGAAAGTATATTTGGCTTCACTGGGAACCTAATTTAGGTGTGAAATGTTAATTCCCTTGACTTTTGGTGGATCATCTGTCATTATTTGGCATTGGCAAAAAATCCTGTGTGTGCAGCTGAGTTTAAAAAGATGTTTTCATCGTGATAGCAGTAAAATATCTCCTTGTCGTTGTCGTTTTCAAGCTTGATAAGTGTCTCAGTGAGGTGGCTCTAGATTGTTGAATTTCCTAAGAATTCTATCACTCTTTCTCAGAATCTCAGTAATCTGCCCCCTTGTTTTGAGTATTTCCTGAAATATTTCCTATATGGTTTCCTGCAATAGAGCAGTCAGACTTATTCTTCCTATTTAGGAAAGAGTGGAGTAGTAGCTCTCAGGTTATCTCTCCAACCTCTGTTCTCCAGATCCAGCCCTTTTTGTTTGCTAAAGTTCCTAGAATTTTTAATGTGGGTATTGATAATTTTGTTGGGTTTGGGCTATTTTTTTTGCTAGTTTTCTTGTTTATTTTTTTGTGTCTGTCATTCTCTGACCTCTAGCAAAAAAAAAAAATCTGTTTTTTATTAAATCCTTTGTTCTATTTTATTTTTCATAGGTTCTTCTCAGCTAGTGAGTTTCAAGTCATCTAGAGCCTTCTTTATTTCATCTTGTTATCATTTCCTTTTCCTTTATTTCCTTCAGTAATTTCCTTATTGCTGTAAAGAGTACCACTATCTTCTTAGTTCTCCTGGTGGTCTGTCACTTCCCATATCCAATCTGTTGCCAAGTACTGTTGATTCTACCTTCACAACATCTCTGGTATACAGCCCTTCTCTCCTCTTCCGGTGCAGGCCTTCATCGCTTCATACTTCATTCCGGGACTATTACAGTAGCCCTCTGGTTTGTCTTTTTGCCTCAAGTCTGTTCCTATTCCAGTCCATCCTCCACCTGTCAAATTAACTATTAAATCTTCTTTTGGGCTTTTAAATCCCTTTTCTAACCAGCCCCTTCCTACCTTTCTGGTCTTCTATCCCCTTGCACTCTTTCATGTATTCAGTGATATTCTATCTCTTGACTTTACTCATTTCTCTGACCGTCCTCCATTTATGGAATTCTCTCCTTCCTCACCTCTACCTCCATCTCCTGGGTTCCTTGGGTCTCACCTAAAATCCTTCCTTCCCCAAGAAGCATTTCCCAGTCTCATTCATCATAGTGCCTTTCCTCTCAGATCATCTCCAGTTTATCCGGAGTTGTTTGCATTTCATCTCCCTCATTTGACTGAGAACTCCTTGAAGACAGGTTCTGTTTGTGTCTTTCTTAGTATCCCTCCTGGCACATAGTAGGTGTTCGTTGACCCAACTTTTATCCATTTTGGTGTTCTTAAAAACTATTTCAGCTTCCTTTTAAGGGAAGCCTCAAAGTTCCCCGAATTGTCCTTCTCCTATTTCTGCTTCAGTGCCTTTCAGTCCATAGCACTGATTGTGTTGGAACTTTCCATTTTTTCTTCAGTTTGCTCATTTCTTTGATTGTTTTCTTTTAAAAAGCAAATTTTGTTTGAAGGTTTGTGATAGTCCCATTTTTTTCTCCTCGTTAATTTCCTTTGCTTTTTATTGTCCACTCAAATCCCACTATCATGCCATATCATGTCGGACCAGTGACAATGGTTTGGTGAAGGCTGTGACAACAGAGAATGGGCTCAGGCAGGCCCTTTGCCTCGCTAAAAAGGCTTCCCATATGGACTTGGCACCAGACTGTGTGTCTGCCCCAGGACCATCCCAAGGCTAGTGGCAGCACAGGGAATCTTTCAGGCACAGTTACCCTCATTTTGTTTTAATATTCATTAAGCATTGACTCTGTGCCTTGGCTCTACCCTGTAGCTAGAGTAATAGAGAAAGCAGCTGAGAGACACAGTACATAGAGCGCTGGGCCTAGAGTCCAGAAGAGCTGAGTTCAGATCTGGCCTTCAACACCTAACAACCGTATGACCCTGGGCAAAGCCTTTAACCTGTTTGCCTCAGTTTCCTTGCCTGTAAAATGGGGAGAGTGGCACCTGCTTCCCAGGGCTGTAGTGAGGATCAAAGGAGGCAATAATTGTTAAGAAAAGTTTAGCACAGTGCCTGGCGTATGTTGGTGCCATGGTAAGCATCAGCTGCTGCTGCTGCTGTCATCATCGTCATCCTCATCTTTATCACCTTCAAATGCAGACCCTGCCCTCCAGGAGTATGAGGAAGACAACGTGTAAAAATCAGAGTACATGCAAGATATAGACTGCCAAGGATGTGGGAGAGATGGAACACCAATGTATTGTTGGTGGAGCTGTGAGCTGATCCAACCATTCTGGAGAGCAATTTGGAACTGTGCCCAAAGGGCTACAAAAATGTGTATACCCTTTGACCCAGTAATATCGCTTCTAGGACTATATCCCAAAGAGATCATAAAAATGGAAAAGGGTCCCACGTGTACAAAAATATTCATAGCAGCCCTCTTTGTGGTGGCCAAAAACTGGAAATCAAGGGGATGCCATCCATTGGGGAATGGCTGAATAAATTATGGTATATGAATGTAGTGGAATACTATTGTGCTATGAGAAATGATGAACAGGAAGACTTCAGAGAGGTCTGGAAAGACTTATATGATCTGACGCTGAGGGAAAGGAACAGAACCAGGAAAACTTTGTGCACAGCAACGACCACAGTGTGTGAAAGTTTTTTCTGGTAGACTTGGAACTTCATTGCAATGCAAGGACTTAAAAAAAAATTCCCAATGGTCTTTTAAGGCCAATGCCTTCCACATCCAGAGAAAGAACTATGGAATTCAATCGCAGAATGTAGCAGATCATTTTGTGTGTGTCTGTGTATTATGTTTTGGTTTGTTATATGATTTCTCCCATTCATTTCAGCTCTTCTACACAGCATGACTATGGTGAAAATGTATTTAATAGAAATGTTTGTGTAGAACCTATATAGAATTGTATGCTGTCTCGGGGAGGAAAGGGGAAGGTAGTGGGGAGGAAGGGAAAAAGAAATCCAAGTTATATGGCAGTGATTGTGGAACACTGAAAATAAATAAAATTAATAAAAAAAAAAAAAGATATAGACTGCCAGAGGTTGGCTTTGAGGGAAGCCAAGGAAACTAGGAGGCAGGGATAAGGGCAGGTCATTCTCAGTGGAATGGGAACAAGTCAACATCTGTTTGAAAATGCATAAATAATAAATGTATAAAAATGATGCAGCACAGCAGGGTGGTGCAGCAGATAGTACACTGGGCTTGGAATCAGGAGGACTCATTTTTATGAGTTCAAATTCAATCTCAGACACTTACTAGCTGTGTGACTCTGGGCAATTCATTTCACCCTGTTTGTCTCAGTTCTATCATCTGAAAAAAGAGCTGGAGAAGGAAAAGTCAGTTTCTTAGAACTGGTCAACTTTTCTATTCAGTATGCTGCTTGGATCCGCCACTTGCCTTCAGAATTTGGTCTGATTTGCAGATACATTTCCCCTCCTATTTCTCCCATCTTTTGTTTTGTTTTGTTTTTTACTTTACACAAGGTATTTTCATTTTTTAAAATTACTTTTATTGTGAACTTAAACACCAAATATGCATTGGTATGCTATTACACATACAAAGTTGAACAGAAAAAGAGGATTGTACGTGAAAACTGTGAATTTCTGTTTTAAATAGATGATAAATTCAACATGTATCCTGCTTGTCTGGGTTTTCTTCTGCCTTTTATTTCTATTCTGTTTGGTGATTTTTTTTTACAGTTCTTTAGCAACCTTTTCTGGGTGTTGGAAGAGGCCACTTTATCATTAGCCCACCTCCACGTTCCAAATTTTGAGAGAATCCTTGTAATAAAAATGCATAATCAAGCAAAACAAAGATCCACGTTTCATTCTGAACCATGAGGACACGCTTTCTCATCAGCAATCATGTTGACTCGAGTTTCATTAGGAAAAAGAAAAGCAACAGAATATTCTACTGCACGTGACGTCAGGGTCCAGCTCATTGCTTTATGACACTGGGAGAAGAAAGGATGGAACTTCATCCTGATTCTAAGAGTTTACACTTGTTTCTTCAGGTGACGTGTTGTTAATGCGTTTCTGTTACGTGCTAAACAGTAACATTCTGCAAAAGTGATGGAATCCGTGAAGTCTCCACTTCCCTCTTAGCATGCATTTTTTTAAAATTTCCTGCAGTGGATTCTAAGCTTATCTTCTTAAAAACAGAAGAGATAGTTGGAGAAAGAAACAAAGGTGGCATGGCATGATGAAAGAGCACAAGAGACTCTTTGCTATCCCTTCTTACCTTTTCATTAATATACCCACTGATTATACAGGAGTTTTGGACACTGTGGCACAGAAAGTGGTGGTATGGTAGGTGACTGGGTTTCGGTATCTTTAGCCTATATTAAGGGCTTGTTATCTGAGGTCAGGAAGACTCATCTCCCTGAGTTCCAATCCAACCTCAGACACTTCCTAGCTGTGACCCCTGGATAAGTCACTTCACCCTGTTTGCCTCAATTTCCTCATCTGTAAAATGAGCTGGAGAAGGAGATGGCAAACCACTCCAGTATCTCTGCCAAGAAAACCCCACATGGGGTCACCAAGAACTGAACATGACTGAAATGATGGAACAGCTTTTCAACTGCGGTGTATCTTGATTTTTCCATCTAATGCCTGATGATTGTGTAGTGAGTTGTCACTGCTCTTTCATGTTAAGATTCCTTTGAGAGAGATCGTCCACCTGCCCCTGCCCTGCCCTGCCCTGCCCTGCCCTGGAGAGATGAGATGACTTTTTTTAATAGTAAAAATGGCATGTAGCTCATGATTCAGGGTTAGAGCCATAAAAGACTGAAACATTCTACAAGACTGGTAAATGCTTCTAACCAAAGAACTGAGGTCCTGATTTACCACATGAAAAACACTGGTCCCACATCACTCTTTTCTGGCCATAGAAATACATAAGTAACCATCTTGGTCAGAACTATCTTTTAATATGGAAGATAGCTCTCATACATTCCATTTACATCAGGTGTAACAGTGTGGCGCCTTATTCTTTTTGATTGTATGCCTCCCTGCTCAATTTTCCCCAGAACTCAGATGGTGTTTGTGAACTAGGTTTTCACGATCCATTTTCTCTCTTGTATAATTGGCACCATAGCATTACAGGATCTTAGAATTGGACAGAGTTTACCTACCTAGTCTAGCCTCCACCTAAAATAGGAATTCCCTTCTTTTCTGCTCCCTAGAAGTACACCACGTTTCCCTCGTCCTTCAGAAACCCCTGTAGACACTAGGATACCATCCTGGATTCTTCTCCCATTCCCAGACAAACATGAAAACCTGTCAATACTCCCTGTCTCCACAGCCTTTCTTCTCATTTTCTTCTCAGCCCTTCAGAGACTACCTCCTGCCTCATCACTTAACTGAAACAACTCTTCCTAAAGTTACCAGTGATCTTTTAAATATCAAATCCAGTGGCCTTTTTCAGTCCTTGTCCTTCTTAACCTCTTTGCAGCCTTTGATGTTGTACCCTCTCCTCTCTGTTGGGCCAGCTAGCTAACATTTGACTCTTGTTTGGTGGATCATTCATTATTCATGGCCCATTCTGACTGTGAGTGTACACCAGGGTTCTGTTCTGATCCCTCTTTAGCCTCTACATTCCCTCTTGGAAACCTCATTAACTTCCATCAGTTCAGTTACCAAATTACATCCATATGTGCAGGCATAGGTTCTCACCTGCGCTTACCAACTGACTTGGAGATTTTAAACAAGCTATCCCATAGGCACCTCAAATTCAAATGTGCAAACTAGAACTCATCTTGTTCCCCAAACACCCCTCTTCCAAACTTTCCTGTTTCTGCCCTTCCATTCATCCAACACTGCAACTTCAGTGTAAATCCTTGACTTCTCGCCCATCCCACAGATCCACCTATTTGCCCAATTTTGCAATTTCTGCCTCCAAAACATCTCTCCATTCCACTGTCTCCTCTGCAGTCACATGGCCCTAGTTCTGCTTTTAGCTTTCATCAGCTCTTGCCTGGACTGTTGCAATAGTCACCTAGCTTGTCTCCCTTCATAGCAATCCATCGTCTACACAGCTGCCAGACTGATTTTCCTAAAGCACAAGTCTCACATTGTCACATAAAGACTTTTCCCCCATTAAAATCCCTCTGACCTCTGGGTTCATCCTTTAAAGTTCTTCACAGCCTGTGTCCAAGCTGCCTTTCCAGGCCTGCTAAACAGTCTTTTCCAGCACACTGCCCCTTCTATTATCCCTCCTCAATCACTATTCTCCTATTGATCCCTGTTTACTCGTGGCTTTCCTGCTGCCTACAAACAAATCCATGCATGTCTCACCCAAACTCAAAAAGGCTTCACTGGATCCAACCATTTCGCTGTCATCCAATATCCTCTCCTCCCTTTCATGAAGAGGCTATCTGCAATCAGTGCCTCCATTTCTTATCCCCTTTTATTTAAATCCCCTACAGTTTGGCTTCTGACTTCATCATTCAGTTGAAACTGCTCTGTCCAAAGTTATCAATGATCTCTTAGCTGCCCAGTCTAATGGCCTTCACTCAGCCCTCTCTTTAACCTTTGACGTTGCCAGTCACCCTCTTCTTCTTGGTATTCTCTCCCCTCCAGGTCTCCTTTACCCTGCACTCTCCTACATCATGGCTCCTCGGTCCCTTCACAGTCACTCCAGTGGATTGTGGGTGCCCGCGAGGTCTATTCTTGGACCACTTCTTTATACTATTTCACCATCAGCTCTCATAGGCTTACTGATCATCTCCATGCAGATGGTTCTTATTTCTAGTTAGCTCACATTTATTTCTATTTCTTATTTCCAATAGCTAACATTTATATAGTGCTTTAGGGTTTGCAAAACATTTTACCAACATTGCCTTTTACCCTCCCAGCAAACGTGGGCGGTCGGCAGTATTATTACCCCCATTTTACAGATGAGGAAACTGAAGAAGACAGGCTAAGTGACATGCCCAGGGCCTGGTGTCCCAAACAGAACCCCTTGTTTCCCCACCAAAACCTCCCAAGCTTCCCTGTTACTGCTGAGGTCACTACCATCCTTCCAAGTTCTCACGCTTTGATGTTATCCTCCCAATATCCAATCTGTTGTCCATTCTTGTCAGTTCTACCTTTGCAACATGTCTGGTCAACATGCCTTTCTCTTCATTCACACACTGCCACCATGGTGCCCACTCTCATCGCCTCATGCCTGGAGAATTTTAGCAGTCTTCAAAACAGCCTCCATTACTCAGGTCTCCCCATTCTAGCCCATTCTCCACTTGGCTGCCAAAGCAATATTCTTACAATGTCATTTTGACCATGTCACCCCACCTCCCAATAACCCCAGGACTTCTCCATTTCCCCCAGGATTTCCAGTCTCTTGATACTTTACTCCCTTCTGCATTCTGTGATCCCGTGATGTTAGCTCATTATTCCTCACCAATGACACTCAGGGGGTCTTCTCATTAGCCATCCATATGCAGAATGGACAGACTCTCCCTCCTCATCCCACCTCTCAGCTTCCTGAACTTCTTCCTTCAACCCTCTGCTCAAATCCCACCTTCTGCCAGTGATCACCTCGTGTGTACATTGCATGTAGCTTGTGTGTCCCCAGATGTTTACATGTTGTCCTTCCTCCTCCTGGAGGGCATTGCCTGAAGAGGAGGGAGACTTTTGCCTTTCTTGGTACCCTCCACACTTAACAGAGTGCTAGGCACAAAGGAATGCTTGTTGATTAATTATTCTCCACACACACCTCACACATGGCACATCCCATCTCAATGCTTTTTGCACTGTCTGAGCCCCATAGCTAGAATGAATTCTCTCCTCATCTCCACCTTTTACAACTTCTAGCTTTCTTTAAGCCTCAACTCAAGAGCCCTCGTTATATAGGAAGCATTTTCTATGCCATCGTCACATAGTAGTGTTGGTTGATTATTTGAAATGATCATTCAGTTTCTGCCTGAAGACCCCCAGTGGCAATTCTCTGCCTCCCAAGACAGCTTATTATTTTGGGAGAATTATAGTATAATACTGTAAATAAGTTGCATAGTAGTTATATTTCCAAGATTACAGCACAGGAAACATATAAGATCCTAGAATGTAGAAATATCTTTCTTTTCTAGTCCCCTAGACAGATCTTAGAAAGTAACCTTACATCATAACCTTTTGGTCTGATTTTTAAGGGGAAAAAATAAATGTAATTGACATTTTGAATACCTCAGAATTAGTATTACCAAACAGATAATGAAAGAGATGCGAAGAAGACTGGGCAAATACGTTTTGTGAGGCTAATCTTTTACTTCATGTTCTCTGGTTCTCCGATGTTTCCTGGGACATACATGGCAAGACTGGTACTGGCCATTTAACATAACATAAAACTATGTTCTACCCAAGTATTCCTTCCACCAGTAGGTGGTAAAAATCTGACTTTAGATTAATTTTTATGGGGAGGGGGAGGAATAATTTAACTTCAGTGAGTTTGGCTGCAAAATCAAACTAATCTTGCTTTGTATTTTGAGGATTAGTTACTATCTTATAAAATACTTTTAAAGAGAAGAGACTGCCAGTGCTAATTATCTTTCAAGTACTAACTCTTCGTGACTCAGTTACAGTAGAATTATTCACTCCTTGTGGAATGTCTGTGACCAGTTCAGAATATTTGAAAGTATAACAAGGGTAGAAACCAGACACACCCCAGAATGTTGTATTGTATAATATATTTCAGCTGTCTTATTGTCTCAGCTATTTCATTATCTAGCAGAATGAATCCATCTGGCTATAATTCAGTTTAGCAGAGTAAAGTGATAATGGTAGGCAAAGAAAGAACTTTACATAAGTAATGTTATATATAATAACCCCAGAAACTGAAAATACTTTTCCTCTCAAGCTACACCATGACGCGAGATTTTGCTAAACTGAAGAATACAGTCCTAACCATCATAGTGAAAATATTGTCCAGTTACATAGGCATGCAACGTTTTTCTCAGAGATCAAAGTCTAAAATGACAACTACATTACAGGCATTTAATTCACACAATCTGGCCATATGCAAATTTCCTTTAAGAGGCTATGGTTTAGCTAAACACTTCCCTCTGAAATACCCCTTTATTCCTCATAGCTCTAGAAAACAGTTTAGTTTTGATTTAGCCTTAGGAATGTGGGATATGGGCCCTGGGTTCCCCCAGTTCATTCCTGGTTCAAGAGAACTTGTAAACCAACAGGACTCGTTGTGAATATCTTAGAAAGCTCAAGTCTGATTCGAACGAAGGGGGACTTTGTTGGAAAAGAAAGACTTAACATTATAGAGCGATAAGCAAACACGCCAATCCTTGACTCCAAGCTAGTTAACACCTAGATAATCTAACACAGATGATTCAGTTGCCTACTTCTAAAGCTCTAGAATAATGTGAATTCCAGTATTTCTTTCAGTGTAGTCGATTGCACTGTGAAATAACTCTCAGTTAATTACTTTCCCATTAAACAAACAGAAATTTTCTTTATTGTTAATCCCTCTATCAGCTCACCAGCGGCCCAAAGTTAAGATCATTGTGAACTCTTTGGGTGTCTGGCAGTCATAGTCAGGCGTCAGACAGAGCCAGCTCATACCCTGTTCTTTATTCCCTTTATCTGCAGATCTGACGAATGATCTCTTACCTCCTCCACAACCTCGCTTATGACATCACCCTTTATGTCTAAGTCATGCACCCATTTTGAGTTTATCCTGGCATACTGTGTGAGATGTCAGTCTACACCTAGTTTCCACTGGATTACTTTCCATTTTTCCCAACAGTTTTTGTTAGTGAGTTCTGGTCCTAATATTTGGGATCTTTAGGTTCATTAAACACTAGTTTACTGTGCTCGTTACTTCAGTATATTGTGTACCTAATCTGTGCCCCTGATCAGCCTATCTATTTCTTACCCAGTACCAAATTGCTTGGATGATTACAGCCTTATAGTATGTTTGAGATCTGGTACTTCTAGGCCCCGTTGCGATCCTTTTTTTTTCATTGATTCCCTGGATATTTGTCCTTCCAGGTGTTACTATCTTTTTCTAAATCTGTAAAGTAGTTCTTTGGCAGGTTGATTGATATAGCATTGACTAAGTAAATTAATTTATGTAGCATCATCATTTTTGGTATATTGGCTCAGCCAACGCATGAGCTATTAATATTTCTCCAGTTGTTTGAATTTGTTTCTGTTTGTGTGCAGTGTTTTGTAATGGTGTTCGTGTGGTTCCTACGTATGTTTTGGCAGGTAAACTTCCAAGTTTTTTTTTTACTGTCTGTAAGTGAAATTTCTCTTTCTAGTTCTTCCTGCTGAATTTTGTTGCTAATATACGGAAATGGTGATGACTTATGTGGGTTTATTTTATATCCTAAAATTTTGTAAGTTGTTAATTATTTCAGTTGTTTTCTTATTTGACTCCTCTAGGATTTTGTAAGTAAGTCATATGATGTGCAAAAAGTGATAGTTTGGTTTCCTCTTTTCCTATGCTTATTCCTTCAGTTTCTTTTTTCTTGTCTTACAGCTAGCATTTCTAATATAATATTAAACAATAATGGTGATGATGGACATCCTTATTCCATCCCTGATCTTATTAGAAAGGCTTCTAGCTTATCCTCATTACAGATAATGCTGTAATGTAGCTAGTCAGCATGGTTTCCAGTACTACTCGGCAGCCAGTGATAGGAGAAGTCAGTGGAGAGTGGGAGTAATGCATGCCTGGGGATAGTAGGGCAAGAGTAGTAATAGGAAAAAGGGGACAGACTTGAGATTAGAAGGTAGTGTAGACTTGAACTGATTTACCTAAGGGTCTAGATGGGGAAGGAAGGAGAGTGAAGGCTTGGAAGAAATGGAAGATTGGAGAGACTGGAGGTCACTATGAGACAGAGAACAGGGTTAGAGGTTGTAAGGTAGAGGGAAAGATGGAATGATAAAAGATAATGCTCAATGAACAAACTTCAGAATTCATTAACATGAAAGTGGAAGACTTGTGGGTGAAAACAAGATCCAGAGTAGGATCATCTTCTGTGTGTAGCAGAGGTAGAGTGGAAGTGTGGAGCATGGGAGGTGAGTAAGTTGAGGAACTTGGAAGTTAGGGTGTTTGAGGGAATATCAATATGGATGTTGAAGTCTAGTAAGAGGGCAAGAGTTAGGAAGGAGAGATACCACAAATTTGACGAAGGAAAAGTGGGTGTCCTGAGGGTCAGAATCTTGATTGAATGATAAATATGGGTTTAATGAACCTCAAAGGAGGAGAGGTTATTGAATGGTGATGCCCAAGAGTGAACCTAGAAGTGGCAGTGGAAGCAAGGAGAGTGCTCCAGTCCCCCCACCAGGCCCAGTAAATTGGGGAAAGGTGTGTGTTCATCCTTTGTTGCCAAAGAAGACCCCACCATCAGAGAAATGGTGACATGACTTGCACTTGACTTTGTTTTGAGTGAAGGAGGGCTGTGCAGGTCACCAGCCTCATGTCTCCTCCAAAGCCATATGAATCCAGTGACCAGATATTCATCAGGATGACTGGAGATGACCCAGGATGAGGCAGTTGGGGTTAAGTGACTTGCCCAAGGTCACACAGATAGTGAGTGTCAAATGTCTGAGGTGAGATTTGAACTCAGGTCCTCCTGTCTCATGCACTGGTGCTCTGCATACTGTACCACCTAGCTGCCCCAAATTGGAGAAAGGAGTGAAAAGGCAAGTAAGGAATGGCCAGGGCTGCTGCATCATCAAGAAGGGTTCAGGTTTTTCTGAGTACAAGATAATGAAAGGAGTCAGAAAGGGCATTATTACAGATGAAGGCAAATTTCTTAACTGTAGAGCAGGCATTCCAAAGAGCACGGGTTTGTACAAAGACAGGTGGAGGTTCAGAATCACTGAGATGGGAAGTGTATGACAGGATGGGAGTTGGTAACCTTTAGAAATGAGTTCAGCCTTAGAGTCCCCAGGGGGCCAAGTGACCACTGTAGGGGTAGAACAGGACAGAGGGTAAATGAGTGATGAAGAGTGATCACTGTGACTGCACCTCACCTAAACCTGGAGTAATAGAATATCCAGATAAAGCCAAAGCTGTAAATGATTCCTCTGATTTGCCTTAGCTTATATACAACTCACTGAAGAGCTCATATCTGTGTTTTAAATTAGATGGCTGTGTTTTAAACTGTATCTTTGGTTTATGGATAATAAACAGTGCTTAAAACTGTAAGTTCTAGGCTATTAAGCTATAAACTCCATGAGGGGAAGAGCCAGGGTCTTTTTCTTTTCTCCATTCCCTAAGGTATTTAACACATTGTTCAAAACTGATAAATACTTTGACTTAAATGCTCAAACGTGTCTGTGATTTCATCGATTCAGGATTTCCCTCTAATAATGCAGATTTGCAACCCATCCATCCCCACCCGTCCTATTGGGGGTCTTCCTTGCTTTCTTCCCAAAATAAGAGGATACCATTGGAGCATTCTATCTACCTGTCATCCTGACAGTTCACCTTCGTTTACTTCATATGGTGCCTTTACTCCTGTTCTCCCTCAGAGTTCTTGTATTGCTCTCCGTCCTCTGGGTGGTTCTTCAGAGGCAGTTGTGTTCCAAGTCTTGCCTCCATATAGCAACATCCACAAAATGTTGCGTTGGAAAGATGGGCCTTTACTTTCATGGAAGCTTAGAGGTAGTAAAAAGTTTGCAATCTCCCAAAAACAATATAGCCTTACTCTCTTTCTCCTTCAGTTCTAGGTCAGACTTATTGTCTGTCTGTACCCTCTGCCCCAGATAGACAAACTGTTGGACAGGTGTTATATAGAGCCATCTAAATACTGTTGAAATCTAGGCAATAGACATCCTTCATCCCTCTAGTCTCTCCTATCCAGATGGACAAGCCCAACTCCTCTGAATACTGATCTCTTCTAGTAAGCTCTTCAGTATCCTGGGGCTTGAAGCAATTAGCACAGGGTCATTTTTACAAATAAGATCATCTGGAGAATCTTTCCATCAACAGGAAATACCTCCTTGGCTTGGACTCTGGAAGGGATTTCCTTTATCACAGTAGTGAATGCCTTTGACAAGCATACGTGTCTTTGCCTGGTGTTCACAAAGAGTTGTTGAACAGGGTTATTTCCATAGTTTAAATTTTGCAAGAAATACTGAATGACCTCTATGAATGGATAGAAGATTCTTTGCTGAAAAAAAGGAGTTTGTGAAGAGGTATTTTGTTCTGCCAAATCAAATGTTCTTTCATGATGAGCAATCAATTACAGTGGATCTTATATTTTTTATATCTTTCATTTAGTTGTGAGATAGTATCCATTGTTGATGATGGCTTAAGAAAAGCTTATTTGTTCCCCACTAATGCTCTTGATTTGTCTGTAGATGATTCTTATAAAGTTTTCGTATGTATGTATAGTCATCCAATTTTTATAGGTGGGAGAGTGGATATAAAGTAGCTATTGATATTCTTTCAGTCACCTTTTTCTAAAGCATTAATAAGGCTCCAAATTTTTTCCCCACGTGTTTGCTATCTTCAGATACTTTGTACGTAGGCCCTCAGTGCCTTTACAATTGTATCATCTCCAGCCTGCGTCTCTTCTTTATATACTTAGTTAAATCTGAAGCCCATACACTGCACAACAATAGGGCCCTGCCCAAACTTTACTTAATGTCTCTTTTTGAGACCCTCCTGGCTTCAGAGTGATTATCAATAGTAAGTGTGGTTCTTTCCCTCCCAGCTTGATGTACTTATTTTTTTCTTTTGTTCATTAAAGGGGATATTCTCTGATTACTTCCTAAAGAGCCTTATTCACTGAATAGGCATTACCTCACTCTAAGTGAGTACCTGAATAGGCCAAGATCTCCCAGTGCATCCTGGGCCTTCTCTCGTCATCCTGATGAATATCTGTTCACTGGCTCCAGATGGCTCTGGAGGAGAAGAGAGGCTGGTGACCTAGAACAGCCCTCCCTCAACTCAAAACAAAGTCAAGTGTAAGTCATGTCATTGTTTCTCGGATGGCAGGTCTTCTTCATAAACAAAGGACAAACGCAGACCTGGTTGAGTCTAGCTGCTTTTCCCATCTCTATCCTCTTTAGTTCCATTTCTGTCTCCTCTATAAGCATCTTTGGAGACTGTGATGTCAAGGTGCAAGTGTGAAGGTTCCGCTATCTTTATGGAGAAAACTGTTTGTTAAAATAGTGTTTTGCATTATTTTCCATTTTTCTTATGTTTGTAGTTCTACTTTCATTTTCATCCTTGAATATCTTTGGGAAGACTTTGCTTAGTTGGCTGTTTTGCCATACTTTTTTTAACCCGATATTACCCTCCACTGCTTCTCTCTGCTTTGTAAGGTAGTAAATACCATTCATGATTGTCTGTTACCCTTCTTTGTAAGATTTTGCCAACAAGTTTATGTCTAAAACCAGTGTTACCTTTGGCAGTAGACGTTTGCCCACCTTATGGGCTCCTTTAGTCTCCTTGTTTTCGCAATTAAATTAGTTAAACTTTTGGAAGAAATAATTATAGTCAATATTGATTTCACTTGTCCATTTCCCATTTTTTATTTTCAGTTCAATAATTTCTCATTATTATTCTTTATTCTTTTTTTCTGATCTTAGCTCTGATGATCCTGTGGTTTGTACATTGACAGTTTACTCAGGTATAACTCCCCCATCAATAATAACAAGTCTCATCTTGTTTGTCAGAATATAATCTGTTTCTTTGTTATTTGGGGTACACTGTGTCCAGTGCCCACTAAATTATTTTTAAGTGTTTATGATTTTTTTAAAGTGTGAAGCTTCTATGTATCTACAAGTCTTTGGCCTCATTTCATTTTCCCAAATCCATAGTTTGCCACATTTCTTCCCAGAAATGCTCAAAATTCAATAAAAATATTGTAGTTAATTTCCATTAATGTCAGTACTTAAATTCTCACAAACCATTTATTTGTAAATCCTGGGATCATTTTGCTATTTTAAGGGAAACTAATCCAGTCCAATCTGACTTTTTCCCTCCCAAACTGATACTATGAAAACATTTTCTCACTGAAGGAATTGACTGGTGAGGAATTGTTAATCTGGATCCATCAGGCAGTTTTGGACTTATTTTTTTTAATGATTGAATGTAATTTTATAAGTCCCCTCTAGCTTCTTTGTTTTCTTTTTTGCTGTTAATGTCCTTAAAGTTGTTGTTTTTTTAATCCTTTACCAGTTCTGCAGAAAGCAGCTCTGATGCATATTCATTTGTAGATTTTTTTCAGTCAGCATCTTTAAATTGGCAAAGAGAAACATCTTTAGCATCTGCCAGGCCTAGACTGTGAGGTTGGCATTAACATAGTGGTCATCCACTCCTTGTCATGTTCCTTCTTCTAAGTAAAATAAAGACCTATGAAAACAAGGATAGGGTTTCTGTCTCAAGAATTCTATGGCTTATCTTCTTGCCTGTTTTCCTTTGATATGTGGGCCCTTTTTCATGGCTAACTAGCCTGTTTTAACTTCCATAATTTAAGCACAGCTTTTCTTTAGTCTCAGTGAGCTTCTGTCCTCTGTGGGGTACAATACCTAGCAATGATCACAGCACTTCAGATGTGTTCTGAACAAGGCTTTATTCCACAGGATGATCATCTCCTTCCTCCTAGACACTAGGGCTCTTGGTGTAACCTAAGCTAGAACTCACATTCTCCAAATACTTGCTTTGGAAATTGGGTGTTTTCCCCTGTTCCATGGAGTACAATATCTCATATCTGTCAAAGGTTTGCCAGTTTTCATAAACACATCTCATCTCATTCAGTTCTCCCAATAATCCAATGAGGTAGGCTGGCATTAGCCCCATTTTCAGCTGCTGAAACACACTTCCACACACAATAGAGTATAACTTGCTTCAGTTCAACAACCATAAGTGCAGGACCCTGTACAAGGTGCTGGGGATACAAAGCCAGCCCTAGGAGAGCCAACATTCTCCTGAAGGGATATGACACCAGCAAGGGAGCGATACACTGGTCAATTAAGACTGTGTCATGGAGAGCCCTTAGACCTGGGGCTAACCCTTCTCCAAAAGGACTTAGTGAAGTTCTTTCTGTTCACTAATCCATCCACAGAGTAGATTTTCTAGAAAGCAACATACACATTGAGAAGTACTGCCTTGGTGACTAAAACAAAACCAGCTTACCAGCTTATTTTTATCTTGTTTGCTTTGTAGTAAAAGTGTTTAACTGCCAGATCTCTTGCTTACCTGACCCAAGGAGTGGGCAGTGAGATGTTAGCGTAGAGTGAGTACCAGCTTAAATGAAAGGAGGCCTAATGGTTTTCATTGAACTGTGTGTTAGATAAAAAGTGATATAGGTGTGTTAGTGATCCTTATGGCCTGTAATGTTAAATGCCACACACACACACACACACACACACACACACACACACACACACGCACACACACACACGCACGCACACACACGCACAGAGATAATTATGTACTTAGCCATGTCATGTGAAGGAGCTATTTGCCTCCCTGTAGTTTCCTTCTTTTGAGTAGGAATGCACATAGATTTGCTGAAAGAAAAAGTTGCCTTTTCTGTCCGCTGATGCAGAATTATTCAGAAAGCCAGGCTTTCATTGGATGCTTTGTGATAGAGATTATGTGCCGTTTCCTGGGGCTTTTCAGTAGCGTGGTTGAGATGGAGGTTAAATCCATCTGTTTCTCTTTTTTGCTCCTCTAACTCTTTCTTCATTTTGCCTTTACTTCAAACTGTGCATTCTGAAATTTATTCTCACTGAGTCACAGGAGAATGAATGAAACAAACCGATTAAAGTTCTACATAAAATTATAATATAAGCAATCACCGAGGGAGTAGGATTAAAATAGACCATGTCTGATGCCAGTGGTTCTCACAACAAATTCTAGTCCCTGGTCATTATTAAACTCAAGGTCTATGAAGAATTTTTGCAGTGCTTAATTAACATAAAAAGTAGAGACTTCATCAGTGGAGTGGGGAGGGGGAGAAGTGCAGGAAGTTACTTTTTTTTAGGTACTACCTTCATAAAGCACTGATTCCATTTTAAGCACTATGCAAGTATCTCTGTCATCTACACAGCCATGTCCCACATTGCTAGATGCTTGCTGTATTCCTTCATCTGATGCCCTGTTGGCCTCTCAATTAAACATGTCCAAAACTGAATTAGTCATTCCATTTCCCCCAAACCAGTATCTCTTCAAAATGTCCTTGTCTTTGTTGAGGACATCACTATCCTTCCTTCTTCATCCACCCAGATTTCTAACATTGGAGTCATTCATAACCCCCATAGCCCATCACTTGCCAAGCCCTCTCTTCATCTTTTCCTTTCTTTCCATTCACCTGGCTGCCACCTCAGTCAGCCCCTCAACACCTCTCACCTTGATGGTTACCTCCCATTTAAACTCCCCTACTTGTCCTCTCTTCCCTTTCCAATGTGTCTCCCACACACCTACCAAAATAATCTTCCTAAGGAACAGGTCTGGCTATATAACTCCCCTGTTGAAAAAGACCCCCCATGGCTCCCTCGCCCCATAGATAAAGTGTGACCTCCTGCCTACCTTTCCAGCCCTATCATTTCCTGTGGAGGTACACGCCACATTCCAGCCAAACTAGTCTAAAAGGACCTTCCTTCTGCTGTATTCACACAAACCTTCTCCCATGCCTAGAATGAAGTCCTTCCTCAGGTTCACCACTGAGAATCTTGTCTACCTTCAGAATTCTGTTTAGGTACCGCCTCCTCCCATGAAGCTTTTTCCTATCTCCCTATTTACCAGCTCTCTGTTCTCCAATTTTCTAGGCTTTATTTTTCTATAGACATAGGACCATGTTGTATACCCCGCAGAAGATGAGGATTTCTTGAGAGTAGAGACTGTCCTATTTTTGTCTTTTGACTAGAGATAGGACACCTAAGAGAAAGTAGAATTTGAAGAATTGAAGGAAATATTTTCATTTTTCATGTTTTGTGGTCAGAATTAAAGTAAACTTTGTGGGCTATGATTTCCATTTCTTTTTCTTGTTCAGAGATGACATCAAGGATGAAGCATTGTTGAATAAAAAATAAAATTTCCACAAACTTAGTTATTTTATAGACATCAGAGCAGTTTTAGCTCCCACGTTAAATAAAATCCAGATGGTTGCTGGTAGTTCATCTACCTAATAATTAGATATTTTAAGCTGAAATGAAAGAAGAAAATAGAACAAATTTTCTTTGCCATGGACTTTTACTTTGGGGAAAAAAACCATTTCTGTGTCTTTTTTTATCTTAGAATGGATGGTCTACCTTATGGGCCTGTTTAAGGAATAATCAGTAGATCTAACTGAGCCAAGTTAGTAACAAGCTCTTAAATGTTCCACATACAGATGTTATTTTTATAACTCAAATGTCTTTTGTTATTCCTTTAATTTGCTTTGGTGTCACATCAAAGCAAGGGTTCTGAGAATTTTTTTGTGTCCTAAACCCCATTGGCACACTCTGGTGAAGCCTATAGGCCCCTTCTCAGAATAATGTTTTAAAGTACATAAAATGCAAAGGATTACAAAAAAAGCCAGGGATAGTGAAAATAAAAATGTAGCTTTCCCATCCAAGTTCAGAGCCCCTGATATCTCTCCCCCAAATCCTTGGAGCACCATAGGCCCAGGTTGAAAAGCCCTGCATTAAAGCAAGATATAAGATAGAAATAAGATGAAAAATCTCTTTACAGAAATTTCATTGTCAAATTATTATTTCTGTTCATCTTTCTATGAATAAGCTCCATTGATTGACGTTTTTCTTTCCCATTAAACCCATTAAGGAGAGGAACAAATTCTTTATCTTTTGGTTGGCAAATGAATTTAATGAGGCCACTGAAATATAATTCAACAATTCACCCCTTTTTGGTGTGCTGAGTTTTACCTTAGAGCTCTGAAATAAGTTTATTTGTAATAAATATTTGCAATTTAGAAAAGTACAAAAGGGAAGGTGTTTACTTTTTTTTGGAGCGGGGAGAGGAAATAAATTGTTTTCTCACTAGGGTCAGCTTATAGAATAATGCTCTTATATTGAGCATATTAAAAGAAAAATGGTTTAACTGGAAATATACATTGAATATTATTTTTAAATTGCCTGTCTGGAGCACAGAACAAGCTGTAACCTCTTTCTGTGATACCTTCTTTGGCTTTTTTCCTTTAAGAAAGACATAATGGAGTCAGACAGAGACCCAAAAAAGAACACCTAAAATTAACAAAGGGATGGAGAGGTTGTCACAGAAGCACGGGTCACAAAATCTAAGACTCTTCCACTGGGAAGAATGAAGTCTGTAAAAGCATGAATATGCTAGAACTAGAGAGTCACTAAAGATCAAGAAAAATAAACTGAAATTGTAAGTCATTTCCAAAAGATTGAAATGCATTTGTTAACAATAGATTCACAGTAAAGTATTAAAAAAAAAGGAGTATATTTTGGAAGATCACTAATTTTTTCAAGGTTGATACAGTGAAGAACTGCCCATAACCTTCCCTTGGCATCACTGTCATGGACAGAATATTGAGCAAGCCTGAATGCTTGTTGAATGGACTTTAGTGTTTAAGCCAGTTTGTATCTTTTTATATTTGAACACAGAGGTTCCTATGTTTTCTAGGACAAGGACATGTTTTTAATATCAAACAATTTCATGGACAAACACAATCGTACACATGATAGTAGTTATATTATTAAAGTTCATTAGGAAAATACATGAAAAAGAAAAGAAAATACAAATTGACCAAAAAAACCCTGTGAATTAGTAATGTTTTTATTTTCAATTAGCAAGCATTTATTTTCTCTCCTTGCCACCACTTATCCCCATTATAAAAGGGGAAAGAAAGCTCTTACAACAAATATGTATAGTCAAGAAAGACTCTCACATTGTCCATGTCCACAAATGTATGGCTCATTCTGCATTTTAAATGATCTCCACTTTGTCAAGAGCTACGCGTGTCATTGTTCATTGTCAGTCCTCTGGAGCCTGCCCTTCTTTCAGCCACCAAAGTGACTTTTCTGAAGTGCAGGTCCAGTTACATCGCCCTCTACTCAGTAAACTCCAGTGGCTCCCCATCACCTGAGATGAAATATAAAATCCTCTACTTGGTGTTCAAAGCCCTTTATAACCTGCCCTACCACCTCTATTAACTTCCAATACCTTACCCCATCTATTCTGGATCCTGTGACACTGGCTGGAAGGCTCTCCCTCCTTGTCTCCATCCCTGGCTTCCTCTAAGTCCAACTAAAATCCGAGTTTCTGCAGGAACCTTTTCCCAATCCCTTTTAATTCTCACTGCCTTCCTTCTGTTGTTTCTAATTTGTTCTGTATATATTTATATGTATTTGCCCATTGCCTCCTCCATTAGACTTATGAGCTCCCTGAGGGCAGGGTCAGAGCTGACTCATAGTAGATGCTTAATGAATGTTTACTGACTAAATGTAAGTGTTTAAAAATATCACGAGCTACAAAAAACTGGGAATAGTTTCATGAAGAAGGTGACACAAGCTAGACCTTCAAGGAGAAAAAAGTATAGGACTTAGAGGACTGGAAAGGGCATTCAAGGTAGGAGTAACATCATGAGGAATGAACCAATTTGACTGAAGTACAGGAATCAGAGGGACAGGAGATAAGAGTAAAGAGCTCCAAACGCCAAGACCTGGACTGTCAGCTGTGGGAGCCTTGAAAGGCTTTTGAGTAGGGAAGTCTTGGAAAGAGTGGTGTTGTATGGTTTTCCATAAGTAGGGTGGATTAGGCATATGAAGAAGCTGGAGGCTGAAGCCAGTTTAGGAGGTTCTTAGACTTAAGTTCAAGTATAAAGCAATGGAAGTCTAGGGAAATGTGAAAGAAAATTTGGCTTTGAGGAAGATTGCAAAGGAAGAACTTTGCCAAATCTGAAGGAGAAAATGAGAAGGATGAGTCAGAAGGAACTCGAATGCCTCAACCCTGGGTAACTGGGAGGATGATGGCCTGTGAGAGAAACCATCAGAGAGGAAGTGTCCCAGTAATCACCATTCCTTTCACTGGTCATCCTCCGTTTGCTCCAGCCATTACAACCATATTTGGCTATTCTCAATTCTAGTAACTTAGGTTAATTATGTTAACCTGAAATATTAGCCTTCGGTATACAAATATGGGTTTGTGGTTTTTATTTAGAGGCAGCTGGGTGGTGCAGCATGGAGTCAGAAAGACCTGAGTGCAAATCTAGCCTAATACACTGATCCTGAGCAAGCCATTCAACTGCTGTATGCCTCAGTATCCTTAACTGTAAAATGGGAAAAATAATATCTCATACTTTCAGGGTTCTTGGGAGAATCAGATGAGATAGTATTTGTAGAAGGACACTGTGCCTGGAACTTAGTAGGTCCTTATTCCTCTCCCTTCCCTTATACATCAACTCTCAATAAAACAAATTTCAAGAAACTGGCCCAAGGAGTTTTCATTATTTTGGAAATCAGTATGTTTTCTGCTTAGGCTTAACAACTTTCTTATATAGATATTTTTGCCATAGCAGTATTTGGTATAACCAAACTGGTGTAGTATGAATTTTTTTCACATAGTCTGCAATTTCTAGAAAAGTGAGTCATTTTAATAGCAGGCACTACTACAGGGTCAACTTGGTGGCACAGTGGATAGAGTGCTGGGCCTAGGAAAACCTGAATTCAAATTCAGCCTCAGACACATACTGGCTATGGGATGCTGGGCAAGTCATTTAACCGTGTTTACCTTTGCTTCCTCATCTGAAAAACGAGCTGGGGAAAGAAATGTTAAACCACTCCAGGGTCTTTGCCAAGAAAACCCCAAATGAGATCCCAAAGAATCGGACATGACTAAAACAACTGAACAACAACAACCAATAGATGGTTTGACATAGAAATATATCTGATCAGTGTGAGTAGTTACCAACATCACCTCCAAAAATTGGAATGTTCAAATTAGAGAATTTGTGAGTTGTTAGATTTTATTTTTTGCTCGATCAGATAAATATACAGTATTTTAAGGTAGGATTTATGAGATATAATCCAATGGTATTCTTTACAACACCATAGTTAGTGTTTATCTTTTATAATAAAAGACTTTTACTCCCTTTGATTTTCCAAAGTGACTTTCATCTTTAGGGTATTTCTCATACAAGAATTGCTTCTTTGAAATTTCTGGCTTTTTCTATTTGGACAAAGTCTATCTCTTGAGTTCAAGTCATAGTATAAGACCCTTTTTTTTGAAGATTGGGCTGTACTTTGCTGGCAAAGCAAAAGGTCTGCTTTGTGGGAGCTTCTTAAAACGTTTAATTATTTACAGATTTTAAATTGGTGAATTTGTCCCACATCTTTGTTTCAGGGAGTACAATTTGAAACAAAATCCTGAACTTTTTCTGCAGGAATTATTCATTTTTAGGAATATATATGTTTGGAATATATTTTGGAATTAAAGAAAAACATATTTTCAGCCAGTTGCCCCTGAAGATAAATTAGTCTGCCTACATATGACCCCTTGCCCAAACTTCAAATAGATATTAGGTCTCTTCTAGAAAGTCTCTTAATCTTGATTGAGTAATAAATAATTTTATGATGTAATTTTCATCATGATATCCTCTCTTAGTTTAGAAAAGAATTATAGTTTAATAAACTTGGGAAAAAAGATTAATGCATATTAATTTTGCTTCCCCATTATTAAGCAGTTCTTTGCCCAATGTGTATTGAAAATGTAGACATTACTTAGCAATTACTACTTGATTAAATAGGAGAAATGATTAAATAGAGTAAGTTAGACAAAGTACATTCCTGGATCTTGGTATTTCCAACAAAGGACCTTTTCCTCTTTAACAATATATGGAAGGGATGGGTGGACTTTTTTTTTTTTAAGATTTTTAAGATTCACTATGGAATTCTTATTTCACTAGCCCTGAGTAACCAAATTACATTTCAGACAATTTAAAACAGGCTATATTTGAATAGAGAATTTTTCATATTTTAATGCACTCCATTTCCGAGGACTTCCAGCTTATCAAAACATTTAAGTTAAAATGTGCCATCTCCTCTGAAGTTACCTCTCATTTACTCTGTATTTCTCTCTGTATATGTTTCTATGTCAAATTCTGTTTATATTTTGAATCCCCCATTCAAATATAGGCGCCTTGTGGTTAGAGACCTTTTCTCCCCCTTTCTCTGTATGGGGCACTTAGCCCAGACCCTGAACATAGTAAATATTTAAATACTTGGTGATTGGTTCAGTTGCTTAATGAGACTTAGGTATGTGGGATAAGGTATATATTTCATATTCTTTCCTTTAAGTTCAGAGGCACAGTTGGGATGACAGAACACAGACCTAGACATTAGGAGATGTGGATGATGCAAAGCTAACTCTGTGGTTGTGGGAAGATCATCTTTACCACCCTAGACCTGTTTCCTATGTATCAGATGGGAAAGCTGTAGTAAATAGTCTCTGGTCCTTTCAACTTGGGAGAGTCAGTCTTTCTAGTTCTTTACTCTGCCTCAATCGCAAGTAGGATTTTTTTAATCTTTTAGAAGGGAATTTTATGGGATGGTTTTTGTTTTCAAACTCAGTCTTTTCTCCTGTTCCTCTTCTTTCTCCTCATCCATTGCCCGCCCCCCCCACCCCAGATCTCCATCCTAAATTCTTCAGTTGATGACTCCCTATCCACTATCATGAGACCACACTGGGGAAAATCTCCACAAGTCTTTTACACTTCATTTTCCTCCAGACAGTTGCCCAATGGGGGCCACCTTTCAGTTCCTTCTTCACGTGCCTTCACCACAAGGACATCCGCTCCTTGGGGGCAGAGACGTCTGCTTTCTCCTATTTATATCCTCAAGACATCACCCTCCTGAGGTCGTTGGTCTCTTTAGGAGCGAAGGGTGAACAACAGTATCCTCGGAGCTTAGAGCAGTGCCAGGAACGTAGTAAATGCTTAATGAACTTTTTATCCATCTATTTAAATTAGAAAGAACACACATTTGTGGTTCTCTCTTTATCATCAAATGGAAAAAAAATCAACAAACATCCCAATCATTGCCCTCAATTGTTACAGGCACAATGAATTCCTATTTACCCCTCCAACCATTCTCCTCATCTCATCCTTTCATTACTGTGTTTTACATTTATGGCCAGTTGTTCTGACTTTCTTATTAACTTACATAATTTGTTGTTTCTACTATCAGAAATCACAAAAGTTATTATTTTTGTTCTTTTTCTGCCCTTTTAATAAGGCCCTACAAATTCTGTGTGAGTATATCTTGTCTACTTTTTCTCCTAATCTTTTTCATATTTCTTTTTGAATTTTTTTTAAATTTTGGAGGGATTTATTATATTTTATTTTCAAATCTGCATTCTCTTCCTCCCATTTCCGCCCCCCACTCCTCACTGAGTAAGCAAGAAAAATAAACCTGTCACAAAAATTTATAGTTAAGCAAAACAATTCCCAAACTGGCCAACCTATAATCTTTATATATCTAGTAGTATACACGTTTATCAGACTCCATTGTACTGCCCAAGGATGTGGAAATGACAGTAAAGAAGAATGAAGAAAGAAATAGCATTTGGATCAATACAAGCGCACACAGAGGAGGCCAGTGCCAGAGTGATATGGGATGGTAGCATCGAGGGCCAACCTGGCATCAGGACAGCCTGGGCACCAATGTGACCTCAGACCCGTACTGACTGTGTGGCCAGGACAAGTCTGTCAAATCTGCATAGCCTAAACTGTAAAATGGTTATGGATCTGTGTGTGTAGAGGGAATCTTCTCATACCAATGAAATCGCAGGTCCAGACCAAAAGAAAAATGCTACCCCCAAAACTAGTTGAGGATACCAATAATTACTGACCCACATGTCAGCTCTCTTATATTTATGTGTAGGTGTGCGAATATGTTGTTATTGTGAACTTGGCAAACACTTGTAAATAGGAATAGTTTGACATACAATGAGCAGAAAAAGGTGAAGCTAAATCTCCATTGTGTGCAATTAGCTCTTTTTCTAAAAGTGTGTAATTTATTTGTCTCACCGATTCCAGAGCTGTCCTGCTTGTTTGTATTTCCCTTAGAGTATCTTTCTTCTCAGTTTTAAGTGTTTTAAAATTTCTTGCTGCTCTTGATCATTGTTTTCTTTATGGATCACTATTATCACTTCCTTTTTCTCTCCCCATTCCTCCTCTCTCCAGAAAACACTGCTCTTTTTTTAACTAAGAAGCATAGTCAGGGCCGACAGAACAAGTTGGCATATGCCCATTTTCTCACCTCTTCAAGAATCTTTGAGGATGATCTGCACATGTATGTATCAGAGGCATTCTTGATGAAAAATAAGAAGTTAAAGAAATCAAGCTTCCACAAACAGTTTTCAATTACAAACCACATCTTTACGGTTACGTAATTGACCGAAAGATACAGAAAGATATATCCCACAGGGTTTTGACTTTTTAAAAGTATTTGATTCAGTAGCTCATGCAAGATTCCTTGACAATTATATAACAAGACATAAGAGGGATAAATAACTTTGCTCAGTCCTCAGATTTTTAATATGGAGAGACACCACATAGGACAGGGATTCAACATGCTCATTCCAGTTGTGTGCTAGTGATGTGACTTCAGATGGAAGAAAGATTCTTGCACTTGTGTATGCAAATAACACTGAGCTAATTATATTAAGACCCACAGTTCTGAAGAGCTTTCCGAGATGCACAGTGACCATAGAGTTTGGCCTAAGGATCTGTGTAAGAAAAAAAAACAGATGAAGAATGCCTCTTTTCATACTGTGATGCGCAATTGGATGGTGTGCCTATTGAGCAAATGTAAAACTTCACATTTCTTGAACTGATACCGTAAAGAGACACCAACCTGGGACCAGTGCTGAATAGGAAAAAGATGTGCTAGAGTGCCCTGGGGAATTGTGAAGCAAAATTGCAAGTAACCCAAAGCTCAGTGGAGAGACATTGTGAAGGGAGCCACAGCATATTGCCAGTGACAGTAGATACATTGAGTGAATAGCGCTCATGTTTGGTCTCGTCTTGATATCTTTGCAGGGACCTTTCCCTGTACGTGGAATATAAACTCCCCTTCCTTTCTGCTTTCTGCTAACAATAAGCTGTATTAGAGAATGTACTTTTTACAATCAGAAGAGGGCATCTAGAGGGCTAGAGCCGCTGGCCCTGGAGTCAGGAAGATCTGAGTTCAAATGCAGCCTTAGTCACTTCCTAGCTGCATAACCTTGGGCAAGTCACTTAGCCTCTTTTGCCTTAGTTCCTCATCTGTAAAATTATCTTAAGAAGGAAATGGCAAACCATCCCAGTGTCTTTGCCAAGAAAACCTCAAATGGTGTCATAAAGAATTGGACACAATAACAAGGCACTTTGTAGAAGGGTTATTTTATAGGAAAGTGTATGTTGTGTGGAAACATAATATGCTAATAGCGTTTTAAAAATAATAAAATCTAGATAAACTCCACGTACGGCATTCTTCTGATGTATGTCTACCAACCCTGGCTTGTACAGTTCAACCTTTCTGTGTTTAAGCCTCCTCTTCTACCAACACCATGCACAGAGCCAAGATAAACAAACAGCCGTGGACAAGCAGAAAGCCAAACCACTTACTGTTATAGGAAATTTTTTGGTACCAGAGATGGTTATAGAATGCAGTGCCTTAATAAATCAGATAAAACATCACATGAAACATCACATGAATGACTAAATTAGAGAGCTAGTAATGATAATTACCTTGCTGGTTGAATAAGATCCTGCAAGATTATCCTAGGAACAATAAATTAGTTATTGAACTTTGTAAATACCAGGTAAACATTCTGGTTGACAGAGTGCTAGAGAAATAGCCTACTACACATAACAAGTATTAAAATATAGACCAATTGAATTAGACTATACATCTGTCATGGTTGAGCTAGATGGTCACAAAAAGACACTGTACAAACATGCATTGCTCTTCCAGTCTAGTTTACAGCCATGTTTCTAGTTCTAGATCATAATGAGACCTTTAATGGATCTCAGTGTTTCTATTCTGCTTAGCCCTTCAACATTGAGACTCAAAACTCACCTCTGCCTTCATATATAGTAAGATTTTTGTTCATGTCTTCCCATGAATCTTTCACAGAGGGCCCACCTCATACACCAGGCACCTTTAACTAAAATAGTATGGTATTAACATATTGTCTAGAATTTGGTTGACTTTACTTGTATTGTTATAGTCATCATATATATTCTTCCTCTTCACTCGACATTCCTTCATCTGATAACCACATCGTTGCTCTAGGTTAGGATTTTAAGGTGAGTCATTTGTTGAAGGTTCTAGACCTGAAGTTGAGGAGCTTGGTGCCCAGGGCCCTAGTTGTGGAGATAAAGAGTCTGTTGTATGAGCCATTAGTGCTATCTTGTGTCCTGGATATCCAAGGTTGATTTGAGAAGACTTGGCATCAGTGCCTCAGGGTAGAGGAGAGAGAGATCTCCTTGGAGGTTTGAAAATATGTTGGACATTAGACAAAGATCTCATATTTAATGTACTGAAAGTCAAGTGAATATTTCTAGGTGGTCTAAAAACTAGATTATTCTTTGTGTGCTTTGTTCTTGTATAAAAGAAGTATTTTGTTGTTTTTCCTACATGGTTGTCCTTTGCAAATGCCTCCCTCCTCCATGGAACTCCTTTTAACAAAGAAGTATAATTTTTTAAAGAACTAGGAGATTGACCATCTCTGACAATATAGGCTTCATTCTGCACTCGCAGTCTACCTTCCTCTGCCAAGAGGAGGCTTTATTAGCTATCTTCTCCAGGCAGTTTTGGTCACAGCATTGATCAGAGTTCTGATGTCTCTCAAGTCTTTTTACCCTTTGCCTTATTGAAGTCAACATGTAATGTGTTCTCTTGGTTCACATAATGGAAAGGCATCCCTTGAGCCTCGCACTTTAAGGCCAGCTCCCTTCAGAACCTTCATTTTAAGGAGGCTGCCCAGGTCAGCCGTTGTTCCTTTCCAGGTTGCACTCCTCTCGCCAACTTTCCTTCATCTCCCCTAGCCCAACCCTGCTTTTCAGCTCCCTTTTGTATATTGGCCTCCCCTTCTGCAATGGGTAGCGAGTCTTTCTGCATGTACTTCTATTCCTAGTGCTTAGCAAGTGCCTGGCACAGAGAAAGTGCTTAATGAATGTTTGTTGACTTGAATTGACTTAGTTTTATTTATTTTGTTCTGTAGTGATTCATGTGTCTTCCTAAGCTTCTCTGAATTTAATCAACTAGAAAACATTCATTAAGCACCACTAGGTGTCAGATTGGATAGCTAGGTGGTACAGTGAATAGAGTACTGAACCTAAGTCAGAATGGCTCATCTTTCTGAGTTCAAATCTAGCTGTGTGATCCTGGGAAAGTTACTTCCCCCTGTTTGACTCAGTTTCCTCATCTATAAAATGAGCTGTAGAAGGAAACCCTGCAGTATCTTTGCCCAAAAAACTCAACTGGGGTCACAGAGAGTTGGACACAACTGAAATGACTGAACAGCAACATGTCAGGCAGTGTACACTAAGCGCTTAAGAGACAGACAAAATGAAGTCTCTTTGTCTCCATCTGCCATCCCAGTTCTTCATTTACATCAACAGCCCTTCAGGGTAAAAGAGGGCAAGGTTTTCCCAGAATCAAAAATGTTAAGAGTTTTGCCAGAGGTCACACTTGGTAAGTGGCAGAAGTAGAACTAGGGCCCAGGTCATCCGTCTTTCCACTGAACCCCATTTGTGACTGTGAGGGAAACTGACTTCCTATTGAGAGGCTGAGCTGGGAGTACAACCAGCTGAGACTCACTTACCCCAAGCCTCAGGCTCCTTCCCCATAAGCCACAGTTTTTTCCACTCCATTCTTTGTTCCTCCTTGACTGTTAACCAGCTCACTGCTGACTCAAGCCTAATATTTTTGAAAATGATAAAATTTATTAAGCACCATCTGTTAAGGAAAGAAATTATTTCACTATTAAGCAGAGGGAGTAGTTTAAACCCTAGTAATGGCTGATTCAGAAGACTGTGAGACTACTGAAACAGTGAAACTGAAGCCTTGAGAATGTGCAGTACAATTTTATATGGCCATAGTTTTCTAGTGTTTGCTATATGTGTGATAGGAATCTGTTAAAATTGCTTTCTAGCTTTCTCTCCTTGCTCCATGTGTATCCAAGGACAGGAAGTGGGAAATGCTGTATTTGGGGAGAAATTTGTGCCAATTGAACCATAACTTAGAGTGTTTGGGCCGTTGTTTTGTTTAAGTTTTCTTGCTTCAAGTTTGATTTAAGTTTTAAGAGGGAAACTACCATAGGCTGACGTTGATCTTTGAAGAGGAAGAGTGATCCTCTGATACAGGCAATTCTTGATGAACAAGTGATGAGGGATTAGAAATGAACTGTTAAAAACGTTTATTTCTGGCAGCAAGGTGATGCAGTGGATAGAGAGTACTTGGCCATAGACTGGATCTATGGAGGGAGTGTGAGTGAGGAGGCTAGTTTGACATGTAGGTTGTAGCCGGGTTGACTGGGAGTCTGGTGGTGCCCTGACAATGATAAAGAGGTTAGAAAGAGGGGAGGATTTGGGTGGCAAGGTAATGGGTTCAGTTTTGAACCTGCTGCATGTTTAGGTGTCTGGTAATTCACTTCAAAATGTCCAGTAGGCAGTGGGGTATATGGAATATCTGGAATTTGGGGGAAAGGTTAGAGATAGACAAAAGAAACCTCAGAATCAGCTGCATAGGGACGATAGTTAAGAAACCATGAGATCTGATGAGATCACCAAGCAAAGTAATAGAAGGAGAGAAGGGAAGAAAGGCCCAGGGCAGAGCATTGGGGGCCACCCGTCGTGCTGGTTACCTGAATGAAGGTTCTTCAGAGGATGCTGAGGAGGACAGGTAAGAGGAGAACCAGGACTGGTTGGATTGCAAAAACTTAGAGAGAAGAGGATTTCAAGGAAACGAGATGATTGACCATGTCCAAAACTGCAGAGAGGTCCCAGAGGGCTAATACTGAAGAAAGGCCATTAGATTTGACAGATAAGAGGTCACCGGTCACTTTGGAGAGAGTCTGGGGTCTGGTACCCAGTTGTGGAGGGTTTAACAGAGTGGGAAGAAAAGTGGAGACACCTGTTGTAGATAGCTTTCTCAAGATTAGCCATGAATGAGATGAAAAATAGAGGATGATATAGAGTTAGGGGGTTGATTGGAGCCAGTGAGTTTTTTTAAGGATGGGGAGGAGAAATATGAGCATATTTGTAGGCGGTAAGGAAGCAGCCAGTAATTGGGGAGAAACTGGGTATAGCTAAGAAGGAAGATGAAAGGAGGAGCAACTTTCTGGAGAAGCTGGATGAAATAGAATCACTTGTGTGCATAGAATGATTTGCCTTGGCAAGGAGAAGGACCATTTCTTCAGGTGAAAAGTGTTGAAAGCAGAGATAGGGGCAAAAGGCATTTAAGTGATGGAAGGTGAAGAAGAGGGGAGAGGAGGGATGGTCTCATTTTTTTGGTAAAATATGAGGCAAGGTCCTCTGCTAAGAGGATGGGGGAAGGGATGCCATAAGAAATCTGAGGAATGATGGGGCGGTTTGAAAGAGCCACAGTGGAGATTGGGATAATGAATCAGGGATGTGTAAAAGAATTAATTGCCTTGCTCCATTGAGGTCCCATTTGAAATGTAACAAATTTGTAGTGGATCCAGTTAGTGTGGTTTCCAGCTTCATTCAGCAGCAAATTAATAGAAGCAAAAGCCTCAGATGGTGGAAAAAGTTCAGGGTTGAGGCTTGGCAAGGAATGATTGGTGATAAAATAAGTGGGCAAGGGGATCAAGTACAAAGAATAGTATGGAACTGAACTGTTTTGCCAAAGGGTCACCATAGGGAGGGCAAGAGCGTACAGTCAATGCCAAGCATGATGTTCTGGGGTAGAGGGAGTGGGGCCACTGGGAGGGTGAGGAGCAAGAGTGAGGACCATAAGGTGGAGGGGACACAGAAAGATAAAAGTTTGTGATCAAATAAAGGAATTCCCTAGTTGATGAAGTTGAAAGTAGAAGACTTGTGGACGATGCAAGACCCAAGATATGCCCATCATTGTGTTATGGGGAAGGAGGAATCTGAAGAACATTTATTTAGGCCTTCATTCATTCATTCATTCATAGTGCTATCAGAAAGAAGACAAGATCTCTGGAGATGAGATAAATTAATCAGTGACCCTTCCTATTTATTTACTCTTCCTGATGCATTACAGTCTCCCTGCCCTCTTCTTCTCTCCCCCTCCAAGCTTAGACACTGATCTGTTATCAGTCTGTGACCACAGAAATGCTTAAAAAAGAGCACACCAGCAAGTGGTCGCATGCCCACCTCTCCTCTAATCTTACAAAGCTAATGCTGCTTGATTTTTGTCCTCTCCTTAATATACTCATGTTTTCCTCTCTTCCCTCCGTTTTTCTTTCCCCTCCAGCATATCCATGAGCTCCGATTTCCAACATTACGGTTTCAGAATGCCTAACATCGGGTTCCAGAATCTGCCTCTCAACATATACATTGTGGTTTTCGGCACTGCCATTTTTGTCTTCATCCTTAGCTTACTCTTCTGTTGCTACTTAATCAGGTAAATTAGCTTTGTGCGTCCTTTCTGTGGCATTTCAGCCTATTTAAAGTCATAAAATAAATACATTCTTTGAGTGAAACTTTTTTATAGATTGAAGCAGTATATTCTCACAATTGATATTTGGTTGCCAATATGTATTACTCTTTTAAGTTGTATTCCAGGATTAAGTAGTCTTTTTTTATAGTATCTCTGGTACGAGGAGATCCATACCTACAAGTTTCAAATGACCTACAGCCTTTATGTGATAATGGAGAATTACAGAGAATCACTGTTCAGGAATGTAGGATATTGTCAAAAATGAAGAACTTCTGGAACTCCATGGTGCAGCTCAAAAATAAGTTTCTTTCCCCTAAAATATTTAATGTTTTTATTTCTTGCCTGACAGTTTGAGTGTTTTTGATGAATCTCTCTCTAATCATAAGCGATTGGACAGCACATGTACATTGTTCTTCTGCAGCACCCGCTACAAATGAGTTCCTTCAGTTGTTCCACCCTGATTCCCAGATTTAAAATTAAAAAAAAATGAGCCCTAATTTTCAAATCTAAGAGTGAGAATATATGACACCGTTGAAGTGTGATGAATGAAAGAGTTTTTTGTGGTAGGGGTGAAAAATGAGCCACATGTTATTAAATAACCATACAATTAATATTTGTTTAATGTGTTTAAATCATGGCTTGGAAGAGAGAAAAAAATCACTATAAAATTGGTTTTATAATAATTTATTCTAACAGTCAGTGGGATCTTGTGGATCCTTCTTCGGGCTGACTGGCTCACTCTTGGTGATTCAAAACCAAAGAATCCATGGTAAAATTTTGGCTTTTCTGGTAACAGTGATTTCATCCTATACAGAGAAAAATCACAGAAATACTTGGTTAGAAATGTAAAAGCTGTGTACGGTGAGTTCTAATTACTCGTAAACCCCTCTTCTAATGAATTTTTAGGCCTTAACCATATAGATGTAACGATGTTGTATTTTCCAAAGTTAATTGTGGCTGTGCCAAGAGAAGAAGATCCTTTGTGTTTTTAAACCCATTTTTTGGTAGCACCCTTGTTTTTCCAGGCTTCTCCAGTATAGTTCACAAATTGGTTGTAATTGAATTTATTACAAAACAGTGTTTCTAAAAACTACATGACACAGAAGCTGTAAGCCATCACATGGAAAAGGCCTCAAAATAATTTGATTACCCAAAGTGCAGATGACATGAAACTGATAGAGACTGCTAACACACTGGATGATAGGGTCAGTCTCCAATAACATCCTGACAGGTTAGATCATTGGCCTGAATATAATAAAATGAAGTGTAATAGGGATAACCATAAAGTCTTTGAGGATGTAAAAAGCAACGCCATAAGTACAAGATGGGAGAGGCATGACTGGAAAGCAGCTTGAAAAAGATCAGGAGGATTTTCCAGGCTATGGCCCCTTGTTCTAGAGTGATCAGTAGTGAACCCAGTCAATACAGATGACCAGTAAGCAGGTAGGAACAAAGGCAGTGTGTGGGAGGAGCAATGCAAGGTTGGGGCTTGTTAAGGCATGGTTAGTGACAGCATATAGAAGCATGGCTGGCGTAGAGTGGAACTTCCTGTTTCACCAAGGGGTTAGATGAGGAAGGTTAGTGTCCACAGAATGGCCTGGGAAAGAACTGCGGAGCAGCGAGAGGGGAGGTCACTAGATCAGTAGAAGAGGGGTATTAGGAAAGACAGAATGAAAGATAGGCAATGTCACATAATGTGTGAGTGACATCAACAGAACCATAAAGTTCATGGAAGGGAAAGATGTCTAAGGAAATAGAAAGAGACAGAATGGGGCCAGGTTAGGAAAAATGCCCTCCAGAGCAGTTTGAATTTTCTCCTAGTAATGACTGGAGATGCGGCAGTGGATAGAGCACCAGGTCTGGAGTGAGGAAGATTCAGACACTTCCTCACTGTATGACTGTGGGCAAGTCACTTCTCCCTGTTTGTCTCAGTCCCTCATCTGTAAAATGTGATGGAGAAGGAAATAGCCAAGAAGCCCCAAATAGGGTCACAAAGAATCAGACACAGCTAAAACAAGTGAACAAGAAAAAGAATTTATTCAGTGGTGGAGGAGGAAGAGGGTGATATGGCCAGGCCTAGGCCTTTTAGGAAAATTTTTTTGTCATTTAGTAGGGAAAGACTCAGAGCAAGAAGACCAGACAGGAATCTATTGCAACAGTTCATCCAGAGGTGATAAGGGCCTGAAATTATGTAGTGGCTGCTTGAGTAGAGTCCTATGTTTCTCCTTTTGGCAACCAGCCTCCTAGACAGAGCCATCTGTACTTCCTCACCTCCCATTTACTTCTTACCTTCTGGCTGTCCAGCTTCCTTCCTTACCCATTGACAAACTACCCCTTCCCAGTTCCCCTTTCTTTAGAGGCCTTCAAGGAAAGATTAGATGATGCTTGTTGGGTTTCGCTGGGTATGGTTTGGACCAGATGGCCTCCAAGATCCCTTCCAGCTCAGAAATTCTATGGTTTTGTGATCATTCAAATAGAACTACTTTCAGGACCACTGCAGTCAGAGCAATATATGTTATAAATGGTAGTATGTAGATTGTGGGCAATTTGCCAGTTTAATGTTGAAACCAAAACTATTACTGAAGATTACAGAATAAATTTCACATGAAGCAAAAGGAAAAAGAAACAATTATTAAGTGAGGCTTAGGAGAATCAAATATTTTATTTCACTTCAAAATATATAAGGGCCTATTATAGGCTGTTGATTATTTTAAAAACCCACTAAGCCCTTAATCTTATTAAAAGAATGGAAAAATCCTAATAACATCTACCAGTCTTGAAAGCATGGCTTTATGCAATGCCTTTGTACTTCATCAGATTGTTTTTAATGAGCCAACAAAAAAAGAAGCAGACAATTTTATTTACTTACTATGAAAACATATACAAAGGAATAAAATCTGACTATACACATGAATAATTTGTTTATTATATAAACTGAACACATTATATATGTAGGTTATTGATCTTTTTAATTTTTCAATTATGTAGAAACTAGAGGTTTTTATTTATTCCTTTTTAGCCTTTCAGACTCTAAAATTAGAAGAAACAAATAACTTGTCAGTCTGGAGAGCTAAAATGCAATTATCTCATAGTTTTAATAGAATACAGAAAATTTCATTTGTCTATTAAGGAATATATGAGTGTTTGGGGAAATTTTGTGGTTTCATACTCATGTTTTTTCATGATTAGAAACTGTGTTTCTATTTATGGGCAGTAAATAAAAATTATATGAAATCTTCAAGCTAGAAAAAAGCCATTTCTTATTTGGTGGTGTGTCAGACATTATGTTCAAAAGCTCAAGGGGATTGTTAGATTTTTTAAATGTTATTACATGAAGAGTTATGTTCTGGAAATAAATACGACTTGTGATGAAGGCCCGCTTAGCTAGCACTTCAATTTTCAGTGTTCTGACCTTGAGACTGGCAATTTTATTCATCTCTGTAAAATTTTTGGCACCTAATAAATAGAAATAATTTTGGGAAATAGTACTGCAATTACTGAATACAGGAACGTTGACTATTTGCTTTGAAATAAATTCCTTGAGCATTAAGAGAGTTTGAGAGCAGGCAGATCATTCCCAATTGTGGACCCCAGTTCTAAGATCCCGCCCTGCCTCCTGCTACCTGTGTGTCTTTGGGCCTAATATCCTCATCTGTAAAATGAGTTGGCCTGGCTTGCTTCTGAGGTCTCTTCTAGATCTAGATCTATGACCTCTGTGAGCCGTGTATTTTCAAGATTTTACAACCTTGAGAGATCCACATTTAGAGGAGAAAAAGTGTTATCTTAGCAAAGACTACAGTTCATCCATTCAGTAACTTTCTAGCATAAAGATGTCACTTTTTAATTTTTTTTAAAATAAATTTATTTATTTAACTTTTTACATTCATTTTCACAAGATTTTGGGTTCCAAAATTTTCTCCCCATTTGTG
>CM053769.1:109819902-109836839 GCA_028658325.1 Potorous gilbertii
CTTATGGCTACCCTCTGCTGTTTTTGGTTTGGCTTTGGGCTTTTTTGCTGGTGACAGAAAAGCCACCAAGGTCCCAGGGACCTCCTGAAAGTGGTCCCAACCTTCAGTTGAACCATTTGCTTAACATGGTGCTTTGACAAGATTCTGGACCCAAAGCTATGTCCAGTCTGGCTATGTCCACTTTGGAACTCAGGAGCATTCAAAAGAGCCCAGATTCCAGGCTGTATGTGGCTACTTTGCATGATCAGAGTGTCTAGGAAACTGATATCAACAGCTGCTATCACCTGACTAAGTGGCTGTCAGGAGCCCTGGTAGGAATTCTTAAGGGGGCTATTAAAAAAAAATTCTGATGCAGAGTAAGGGAAACCATGATATCTTGAAGCTGTACAAACCTATGGAAAAATAAAACCCTTCCCCGCACCTGACCTCCCAAGTACCCAGATACAGGGCCAGCCTGAGATTTAGGAAAGCAGTTTGGTGAAGTAGTGATTCCCACTGGACTGGGAATTGGAAGACCCTAAGGACAGACTCACTTTACAAATAAACAAGTCATTTCCTCGCTCTAAGACTCAGTTTCCCCATCTGTTAAATGATGTGGGTAGACTAGAAAATCTTTAAGACTTCTTTCCCCAAATACAAACTCCTCAGGCCAGTATTCAAAGTCCTGAGCAGTGGGGCCGTAGACTCCCTTTCCAGATTGTTTCATGTTACAGCCCTTCCCACAATCTGTAGTCTGTCAAACTACCCTGTTTGCTCTTTCCTGATTTCCACATCCATTTCCCTTCTCTGTGCCTTTATATAAGCTGGCTCCTATGCCTGGAACATATTCCATCTTCACCTCCCCTTCTCAGAATTCTTAGCTCCCATCAAAGGTCAGGCCAAATGTGACGCATATAGGAAGCCTCTCCTCATCCCCGTTTCCAGCAAGAATTTAATAAGCTCCTACAGTTGGTGTACCAGGCATTCTCTTAGGTACCAGGGATCATAACATCCTAGAAACAGAACTGAAACGACCTCAGAACCCCCTAATTTTGTGGACAAGAAAACTGAGGCCCAGAGAGCCCTAGCTTGACTTGTCCAAGCTCACCCAGGCAGCGTTAAAGTCAGGATCTGTTCTTAGGTCCTCTAACTCTGAGGCAGTAAGATGACTCTGTGGATTGAGTGCTGGGCCTGAAGTCAGGAAGACCTGAGTTCAAATCTGGCCACAGACACTAGCTGTGTGGGCCAGGACAAGCCACTTAACCCTGTTTGCCTCAGTTTCCTCATGTATAAAATAAGCTGGAGAAGGAAATGGCAAATCACTCCAGTATCTCTTCAAAAAAAAAGAGATTATAAAGAGTCAGACATGACTGAACTCAACAGATGATCTATACCAGCATTTAGCACAGTTTCTGGCACATAGTAGGCACTTGCTAAATGTTGACTGACTCATTTATTGACAGTAGAATGGAACCTACTTGAGGGTAGACTATTTGATGGGGTTATTTTGCCTTTGCATGTAGTAGACAATAAATATGCACTGTCTTGAATCACAGGGCAAACATTTGCAGGGTGGTCAGGAGAAACAATACAAGTACACTCAAGGTCTCTTAAGAACTTTGGAATTGATTATGTGACATGGGAAATACTGGCCTAGGACCACTCAGCATGGCGTGCCCAAATCAGAGAAGGTTCTGTGCTCTATGAACAAAGCAGAATTGAAACAGCTCAAGAGAAATGTAAGATACACAAGTTTAGAGAATCCACCCCAAATGATCACATAGACTATTTGTGCCTGTTCTGTGGTCGAGCATTCTGAGCTCATATTGGTCTGATCAGTCAGTTGGACACACTGAAACTTGACTCTAGCACAGTGTCATTTTGGTCCTCTTCTAGAACAAAGGACAACTCCTGTCTTGAATACTTGTTAGATTTCATTTCCAAGTCCTATGAATCTTAGAGATTTAGGGCTATACCAATCAAACTCCCATGGGATATTTTCTAGAACCAGACAGAAATAATGACAAAATTCCACTGGAAGAACAAGAAGTCTCAAATATCAAGGAAAATCCAGAGGAAAAGTATGAATGAAAGAGGAATGGTATTGTATTACCAAACCTCAGGCTATATCATAAAGTAGTAGTCATTGAAACTATTTAGTAATGCTGGGGAAACATGGCAACATCAATGAAATTCAGACCATCACCTTACACCAGAATAAACTCAAAATGTATCTCCAGTCTGAATTAATAGTCACATTATTTTTAAAAGTGAGAAGTGATGAAAATCAAGAATCTTAAACAATATAGGTAAAGAGAGAATTTTTAACTAGATAAGGTATCAAAGGCAAAATACAAAATTTGATTCCATAATATTAAAAAATTCTCACACCAATGACATCAATGAAGGCGAAATAACAACACAAACAATAGAGTAGGGAAACATTTTCATCAAATATCATTGAAAAAGAGCTAAAATCTATAATATGCAAGGAAAAAACATAAATATTAAATACCTGGTCATTTCCCAATAGATAAGTGATCAAAATACAGTTTTCAAAAGAAGAATTGCTAGAATAAACAACCGTTTGAAAATGTTCCAAATTATGAATAGTAAGATACATGCAAATCCAAACAGCTGATGTTTTACCTCATACCCAGCAATGAAGAAATGAATGAAAATAAATTATAAAATGTGCAAAGGTCCAGGAAGGACAAAGGAGTACAATTCATCCAGGGCACACATGCTATTTTGTGTGAATGCTATGCAGATTGTGGGCCCTGGGGGCTCCTGTTTTCTTTATGTAGGGCCTTAAGTTAAGAAGTATTTATAGAACACTCATAAAAATTGGGGCAGAAAAAATGCTACCTTAAGAGCCAAGATGAGGGTGGAGGGTGAAGGGAAACAAAAATGGAAGGCTCAAAGCAAAGTCAAAGGGGAATAGACCTGAGGTTGTGAGGTAAATGAACAAGCAGATATGTGTGACAGGAAAGAACCATATGTCAGAGGTTATGACTGTGGCTCAAATTTCTTATGTAATTATAGCAGCTAGCACAGTGCTAATATAATATAATATAAATATTTAATATAATATAATATAACATACAAGGGCCCTGAAATTAGTATTCCCCTCCAACAAAATCTCAGTACCTAGTACTTCTCTTACAATACTTTCATATATGTATTGTATAGATTATCTGTATATAGAATTGAGTTTCTGCCCTTTCATGTACCACAGCCTATATTTTTTTCAATCAACACATTTTTTTAGTACCTACCATTCATTCACCCCTACACATTTATAGAGTGCTTTCTGTATACATAACACTTGACAGAACTTCATGCAATATTCAGATAAGACATTCCCTGAGCTTACAATATAGTGAGGGCAAATAAAAGATGACAAAAAAAACAAGAACAATGAATGTTGATGGGGAAGACAGGCTCACTAACACATTGTTGGTAGACCTGTTTTATAGTTCAACCATTCTGAAAATCAATTTGTAATTATGCCAAAAAAGTAACTAAATAGCCCATATTCTTTGATCCAGCAATCTACCATCACTATGGCCTATGGTAAATAAAAGTAAATAAAATAAAAGCTCATTTTGCAGTAAAAGAAAGATAAACAGCAAAAGAAATCCAGAGAAACACCAGGAAGACTGTAACGAACTGATGCAGACCAAAATAAACCAAACCAAAAGAACAATTTATATAATTACCACAATGGTGTAAAAGAAAGGGTCACTGAAGGGAAATCAGATGCTTAGTGATTATGTGTGTGTATTCATCCTTCGTTGCCAAAGAAGACCATGCCATCAGAGAAATAATGACATGACTTGCACTTGACTTTGTCTTGAGTGAGGGAGGGCTGTGCAGGTCACCAGCCTCATTTCTCCAGAGCCATCTGAATCCAGTGACCAGTTCTTCATTAGGATGACCAGAGATGACCCGGAATGAGGTAATTGGGGTTAAGTGACTTGCCCAAGGTCACTCAGCTAGTGAGTGAAAAGTGTCTGAGGTGAGATTTGAACTCAGGCTCTCCTGACTCCTGCACTGGTGCTCTAGCCACTGCACCAACCTAGCTGCCTCTCTTAATGATTAAAAAAAGGTGAAGATCCTGGAGAAGAGAAAATGAGTCCTTCTACTCTTCTCATGGCAGAGGAGTCAGGGGCTTGACAGCACAGATGGTCTCACACTGTCAGATGCACTTACTGCATCAGATGTGTTGGCTTAATTATTTTCCTTTGTCACAAAGGACTGCCCAATGTGAAAAGGGGAAGAGTTCCCCAAAAGTTATAGATACACTAGAGTGTATGGAGCATTCAAGGCCTCTAGTGTAAGGACTGCCAAGACCTTTTCAGGACTACTCATCCACCTTTGGTGTCTACCCGGCATTCAACTCTCACCTGTGGCTCCAACAGGCAGCAGCCACACTCCAGTAAAACAAATTCAGCAGGCAGGACTAAATAAGGAGTCCAGCTTCAGGTACAAACAACAAATTCCTTACTTCTGACCCAGTGCTCTATCCATTAGGCCATCTAGTACCACTGTGATATCAGTAGGTGCTTAATAAATGCTCATTTACTTGGCATACATCATCTACTTTGAACCTCACAACTAAGTACTCTCATTCTCATTTTACATATGAGGAAACTGAGTCTCAAATAGACTAAGTGACTTAACTGTGGTCAAACAGCTAGGAAGCGTCAGAGGTGGGATTTGAACACAGGACTTTCTAACTCTAGGTCCAGCTTTAGCCACTACATGGCTGGAATGATACAGTTCCTCCCAAGCAGGCCTAGGCCAACTGGTGTAATTGGAAGGGCCCTGGGTGTCTGAGGAGCAGAGGGTATCATAAAGAAGGGGAAAGGGTCCAAGAGACAACTTCTCCCGACTTCACTATTTTGTCTAGTGTGTCTCTTGCCAAGCAAAACCAGAATAAGGCCTTGGTCTGCCTGGTGCAAGGTTGGAAGAATGGGTCCCCTACATGTGCAATGTAAGCCTTCATTATCACCCTTATCATAGAATAACCTCAATTTGTCACAGAGTCATAGATTAAAGCCCTGCCTGCCATGGAGAGGACTGTTGTTTCATCAGTAAGATATATGTATTTACAAAAAATATATTTATATATTTAAAAATAATAACCAAACTAACCCTAATTCTAAATTTACATTCAAGAGCAGGGAATTGGTCAAAGCTGTCGCTCATAATTTTTATCTGAAATAAAAAGAAGAAAAAAATGCAACATAGCAGGGGGTGGTAGCCTCCAAATCCTGCCAAGGAGACTAACTTTTGTGGTGAAGCCTTCAAGTTCATATGAGGTACAACTGCTTCAGGGAAGAAAGGATCATCTGAGAACTTCCTTTTCTAACCAGCTACTCCAAGGTCAGTTGTCCCTAGCCACGAAGGACTGCACAGACTGACAGTGCCTTTTAAATTTTGGTGATCCAAGGCAAAGCCCGGTCACCCTGACCTACTTACAGCTCTGGAAATTGTATACACAGAAGCAGAGGCAAAATATCTTCAGGGTTCCAAGTAGTACAGTCTGACAGAAGCAAAGCAAAGGGCATGAAAAAAGGCAAATAATATGAGATGGGGCTGGAAAAATAACCTGGAGTCTGGCTGTGACGGGCCTTGAATCTCGGGGTAAGGAGCACAGGCTGTATCTGGCAGAAAAGCAAAGTCATTGATGATACAAATATACAAGAATACAGATGTGGCAGATGTTCAAGGAACAGGAACAAGTAACTTTCAAGAGGAGAAATGCAATTTATCAATGACTCTATGAGATATGTGTAAAGGATTTTATTTTTCTGGTGTTCTCAATTGCAGAGGAGGGCCAAGCTGGAAGGGTAATTTGGACTAATTAAGACAAATATTAAACCATATGAGAGAATGCTCCAAATCGTTTGTAATAAGATAAATACAAATCAAAACAATTCTGAGGTTTTCACTTCACATCCAGCAAATTAACAAAAATGACAAAAGATAGAAATAGTTCCCATTGAGGGGATGCAGGATGACAGATGCACTAATTCTAAGTCATGGAGCTGTGAATTCTCCCACTCACTGTGGAAAACAATATGTAATTAAGCTTTGTAAAAAGGCACAAAATGGTACATGCCCTTCGACTCAGCATTACCTTTACTAGACATAGCCCTAAGTAGGTCAGACAGATGTGGAATGAAATGAATAGGAACTAACCAGAAGAACAACTGATATGACGACGTCAATATTATACAAAGGAGAGCATTCTGATCAGCTCGATTAAAACCCCTGAGTCCAGAGTTCTGCCCCGCACCTGGCAGAGAGGTGGTGGATCACCACACAGAATAAGATAGGATCATTGTGGGAATACGATTGGCTTGACTCTGCTTGTGTGATATGTGGAGGTTTTCTTTCTTTTCAGAGGGTAGAAGGAGATGGGAGGGATAAGAATTACAATGACAGTCAATTACAAGAATGGCATTTATCTAGCGCTTTCCAAAGCACTTCACAAATATTACCTCATTGGATTTTCACAATCCCCATTTTACAAACGAGGAAACTGAGACACAAAACTTAATGCTTAATAAGTGGAGGGGGAAACCTGTTAAAGATGGAGGGAAAGCTCCCATACATACAAAAACATTTCAAGCAGCATTTTTTTGGATAAACAAAGAACTGGGAAAAGTGATTGCCCATCCTCTGAGGAATGGACAAATTGACATGTGTAAGTGTAATGGACTATTCCTGAACTGTAAGACGTGATGGATGTGAAGAAATTCAGAATTTAGAAGGGAACACAGACAGGACAATTTTATCACAACCAAATTAAATTTAATTTATACTTTTTTTTAAAGCTGTCACATCACAAATGTTCATGGTTTTCTGTACATTTTTGTTCTGGGTATATTAGAATGTTTTTGTTGATTGCCAATTGTTAGGTTCATTATTTTAAAATCAGTTCTACATTTTAAGATGTAATTGGGTAAAAAAATCAGATATATTAGAGAAATAAATAAAATCAATTTCAAAAAAATTCAGAGAAATTTGGAAAGAACTGCACGATTTGATGCAAAATGATGTAAGGTGACACATAGACAGAGAGCACCAGCCATGGAGTCAGGAGGGCCTGAGTTCAAATCCAGATTCATACAATTGCTAGCTGAGTGACCCTAGGCAAGTCATTTCACCTTACTTGCCTCAGTTTCCTCGAGAAGGAAATGACAAACCACTCTAGTATCTTTGCCAAGAAAACCCCAAATGGGGTCAAGAAGAGTTGGACCTCACTGAAATGACTCAAAAACAACAAAGTAAGCAGATCCCAGAAAGCAGTTTATATCAAGTACGTGCTAATGGATAGGAAAGTAACTTTGAAAGAATTCAAAAATCTAATCAATGTAGTGATTAATATTGTACTTAGAAGATTGATGGTAAAGTTTGCCTTCAACCTCTTGGCAGTGAAGGGATGACCTATAAGTTCTGAAGGAGCCATGAATTTTCAAACAAGGCCAATGTGATTTGTTTTGTTTAATTGTATTTATTTGTTACAAGAGAGTGTTGGGGGGAGGAGGTAGATAATTGGGGAATGTTGATAAAGTCCAAGCAAAGAGCATCAACAATTTTTAGATCATTTAAGGCCAGGGCAGACACACCATGTTGAAGAAGGAAATGAAAGGTGAACAAGCATCGGTACTGGGTCATGAACAGGTGACTGTGGTACATAGTCAATAGGTGAGATAATCATGAACATCAAGTCCAGACCAGCAGGCCAGAGCAGAAATTAAATATGAGCCAAGTCCAACAGGCCACCAGGTGGAGAGAAGCGGCCCAAACCAGACAGACACACCACGGCAGACATTGGGATGAAATGACTCTGAATTAATAAGCAGGAAGCAGCCAGTGGTGCAAGCAGAGGTACTTGATTGAGAGCTGAAGTGTGCCTACCACACCTGCACTGAGTCTGAAAGGTTCATGTTTAGAGGAATGACTTCATCTGATCTTTACACTTGGAAGAGTAACCTGATAGAATTACTGTGTTGGAAGGTTTGGAGGGGATATAATAGGAGGAAAACAACCATTTATTCATTTAATCATTCATTCAGCATTTTTTAAGACCCCATCATGTGGGAAAACCCTATCCCATTGGATTCAATTACCATCTGCCATTTCCACCAACTGCCAACCAACTGTCACACACAGAGCAGACCAGTCAGTCCAGAAGCAACATGCGAGAGTGAAGTCAGTATGTGCCAAGGAAGTCAAAGGCACCACCACCACCTTGACCGCCATCTTTCTTCAGACCATGATAAAGACAGCCCAGGTATCCACATCTTTGGGAACAGCAGCAGACCACAAACCACAAGACCTGCTTCCATCCTAGCCCCTGCAGCAATCGCCAAAGGGAGAAATTCATTGTGGAGAAGGGGCCCACTTTCCTCATCACCACCAGCAATAATTGCTAACCCACTGCCCCCAACAGGCAGCTAAGCACAGGGGTCCTGAGAGTGTCATGGCCTTCCAGACCCCCAGTCCTCAGCTCCTCACTCACTGACCCACCACATCCAATCTGCTGCCAAGCCTTATCTATTCCAGCTATATAACACTTCTCTGATACACTTCCTTCTTTCCTCCCGACACTGCCATCCCACTGAGGTAGACCTGTATTACCTCGTACCCAGACTACTGAAACAGTCCCCTCTTGAGTCTCCTGGTCTCAAGTCTCTCTCCACTCTGGCCTATCTTCCACTCAGCTGTCAGACAGAGCTTCCTAAACCCAGATCTAACTTATCAAACTCCTTTTCAATAAACTCCAGTGGGTTCCTATTACCTCCAGATTCAATACAAAATTTAATATATATAAATCCTCTGTTTGGCTTCTAAAGTCCTCTGTTCCCCTTCCTTGCATATCACCTCTCACTATATTCCACAAGTCAGTGACCTTGTTCTCCTTCCCACCTCCCCACCTACTTCATTTCACCAGTAATTCTCCTGGCCTACAATTCTCTCCCTCCTGTCTTTCACCTCCCAGTTTTTCTGGCTTCCTTCAAGACTCAGCTGCAGTCCCACCCTCTGCAAGAAGCTTTCCCTTAAGGCTCCATTCTCCCATGATGCTACTGGCTTCTCCCTGTGATTCTCTGTTTCTCTTGCCTATATTTGTACAGAATTGTTTGCATATTGTCTACCCCATTAGACTGAAAGCCCCATAAGAGCAGAGATTATTTTGCTTTTCTTTGTATCTCTAATGCTTAGCACAATGCCTGGCATACAGTACATGATTATTTGTTCACTTGACTTGTCTTAGGGCCACACACAATTTGAAAACAACACAGATCTTGCCCTCACAGAGTTTCTAATCTAATAGGGGGCTAAGCAAGAAACACAGATAACAAAGCAATGATTATTTAACAGGGTAGCTCTGTAATACTCCATGTCCCTATTACACATACACATGTGTGTGTCTATATAGATATATATATATATGTATGTATATAGTGTGTGTATGTTTATATATATATATATATATATATATATATATATATATATATATACAGAAAATATATACAGAATAATACAGAAACAGAAAATATATACAGAAAAGAAAATTGAATCCATCAGAGCTAATGAAGTCACCATGAAAGAATGGAGAAAAAACTGAAAGAGGGTTTTGGGGGACAGCCACACTGAGAGGGAGAGATATGAATAATTATCCATATATATATATATATATATATATATATATATATATATATATATACATACATATAATTTATAAATAAGTAGTTCTATAATAGAGATAAGGCAACTAGATGGTGTAGTGGATAGAGCACCAGGCCTGGAGTCAGGAAGACCTGAGTTCAAATTTGACTTCAGATACTTGCTGTATGACCCTGGACAAGTTTCTTCACCTTGTTTGCCTTAATTTCCTCATCTGCAAAATAATCTGGAGAAGGAAATAGCAAACCACTCCAGTATTTCTGCCAAGAAAACCCCAATTGGTTGACCTGGACAAGTCACTTAACCCTGTTTGCCTCAGTTTCCTCATCTGTAAAATGAGTTGGAGAAGGAAATGGCCAATCATTCCAGTATCCTTGCCAAGAAAATCCCAAATAGGGGTGATGGAGAGCGGGACTGACTAAAATGACTGAACAAAAACTACAGCACGAGATAGAATGGGGTCTGGACCTCTGAATTCACTGATTTCCTCAGTGAGGAAATCATCCTAACCATGCAAGTCAGACGCTAAATGATGAGCCCACAGTCGCATCTCCATAAGTATGAGTCAAGACTTGAACTCTATTCTTCTGGGCTCAGAGGCCAGCTCTCTATTCATTAGGCCATATTGCTTATCATGCTTTTGTGAGGGTTGGGGCGGGGTGCGGAGAGGGGAGGTACAAGCTAAAATTTTTTACTCAACAGAGATAAGTGGTCAAAAATGCTTGGAAACCACTGCTCTGATTGAAACTGTATAGCTACAAGGACAACCCAGAGAGCTTTCCTATCCATATTGATATAGCTTTAACAAATGGGTAGTCAGTAAGCATTTATAAAGCATCTACTATGTGCCCAGCACTGCAGCTTCTGTACTCACAGTCTAACAGAGGGGAGACCACAAAACTATGTACAGACAAGCTATAAAAAGGATAAAGTGAAGATCATTATAGAGTGAAGGCACTAGACTGACAGAGGATCTTGAATTGGGCCAAGAATCAAACAGAATCACCCAAATGGGTCAATCAATAAGCCTTCATTAAATGTCTACTATGTGACAGGCACAGAAAATGCAAAGAAAGAAACGCCCCCCCCACCACCAGAGGCCAAAATGCCCTTCAGGAAAATACAAAACTCCTTTAAGGAACCTAACTTTTCCCAGAAACAAAGGCCCATCCCTTTCATCTCAATTCTCTTCTCCTGTGAGCGTAGGGCTGCGAGTTATGAAACATAACAGTCTCGGAAGAATTAAAAAGGAGAACCATGCAGATGGAGGGCCATGTGGTAGATGGGAACAGATGGTTACATGGAATGAATGGAGAATTTTAGAGGATGGCTCCAGAAAAGGGAGCTATCAGGGACATACATGATGATGAAAAGGAGAAAAATGGGCTCATCAGGTGACAAGATCAAGAAAGGGGTGATAGGGAGATGACCTGAGTGAGTGCTCCCTGAGCTATCAGGAGAAAACAACCAAACGTGTTGGTGGCGGGGAGAGGAACTCCCTCCATCAAGCTCGTGGGAGGACAAAAAAAAAAAAAGAACCACTCAGAATAGGAAAGCAAGGATAGGATGCCAATTTCTTCCTTGTTGGAGGCAACATCCAACTTGATGTCATCATGGATCCATCTGAGAGTCTTAGTATAAGAATAGCACTATCAGATTTATACAGACACTACTTAATCCTCACAAGATCCGTAGTGAGTGAACTCAAACATGACAGGAGCCCCCCTGAAATATTGGTCCTAGCAGGTAGTCACTGAATCAGAAGACTGGGGCATCCAAGCAGAGGTACCCCCAGAAAGGGAAGGCAATTAGAGGGGGAAAACTTCACAGAATCAAGTCATGAATGGGTAATCCATCAACTAGCAAACATTGATTAAGTATCAACTAAGTGCTAGGCAATGTGCTCTGAAGAGTTCCATGGAGAGAGAGAAAAATCATAGATGCAAATCTGGGAGTAACCTGTACAGAAAAGAAAATTGAATCCATTAAAGCTAATGAAGTCACCATGAAAGAATGAATAGAGAAAAAAATGAAAGAGGGTATTGGGGGACAGCCACACTGAGAGGAGGGAGGTGAATAATTATCCAACAAAGGAGACTGGAAAGGAGCAGGAGAACCAAGAAAGGACAGTGTCAGGAAGGAGTATTCAGCATCCAGGCTTGACTAGTGCTTCCTATAAGAAGAGAATGACTTAGAACATCTATGAAGACAAGACACATTGATACCAACTTCCCAGTATCGTGTTACTTTTAAAAGGGACAAAACTTGGCTAAACACACAGAACTAACTAAGCAAGAAGCTGCGATGAAAAGAAAAATAAAACCCCTGAGCTGATGTCATCTGCTCCCATGGGAAATGCTAGGAAATTCCTGGGGCCATCTTGGGAAAGCACCACCATTTGAGAGGACCCAATAGATCATCTGGGACGGTCACTAAGCCCAGAGCTTTTTCCTGAGGACACTTAGCCAGGGTCACTCAGGAAGTTAATATGGGAGCTGGAGTGAGAATCTACAGCTTCTGTCTCCTCGGAGCAGTAAAAAGAAGCAATATTCAATGTCAGTCTTCAGGAAGAAGCAAGAAAAGACAAAGAAGGTGGATATCAAACACCAGTGAGAAGGATCAGGAAAACAGGGAAAGTGGAAACCTGAAAGGTGCAACCCTCCAACCCTTCCCCTCCCCACCAAAAAAAAAACAAAACAAAAAACAGAGGGAGAAGCTATCTCCAAGGCAGGAGAGGAGACAGTATGAGCCCAGCTCCAAGGAAATGCTGTGGACAATTTCATCCTTGACTTTATCTTTCTAGCACATACCTAGCCCAGCACCTGGCCTATCAATGCTTAATCAATGTTTACTGATGTTCCTAGAGGAGGGAGGGGGAAGCAAGAACATTTAAATAAAAGGGGTGGGGCAGTAAGACTGAATGACAGTGGGCCCAGATGAGAAATCTCCTGAGGATAGCTATCTAGGGAGATCATTTTTTATCATAGTTTTTTCACTTCAAATAACCAGTAAACGTTTATTAAATGTGTTTAGTTAATTTATTAAATGTGCCAATGAATCATCTGCTCAAGAAGCAGTGAGGGCATGAAAAGAGATCTAAATTAGGAGTCAACAGTAGTGGGTTCATATCCTGTCTTTGGCAGGTGCTACTTATGTAACCCTTGGGCAAATCATCAATTTTTCCTGGCCTTAGTTTCCTCCCAAGTAAAATAAAAGAATAAATAATTTCTAAGTTCCCTTCCAGCTCTAATAGTCTTTGAAATCCCGCTTAGAACTTCACTGAAGGGGCAGGGATAGAAGCCCTGGCAGAATCATGGATCAGAGTGTGGTTCTGGGTCAGGATCACCCAAACCAACCCGCTAAGTTGAATCAGCAGGGTGGAGTGGAGAGGTTGACTTGGCAGCTCGAAGAAATGAAAATTCTTTCCTCAGACAACTTCTGCCAGTTCCCTTGTCTGTAAACTGAGAGTCACATAGCTCCTTCCCCATCAGGTTATTGTGAAGATCATCTGAAATGAATGCATGAAGTGCTTTCCAAACCTTAAAATGAACTGTGGAAAAGCCATGGAAATATTGGGCAGTATCACTGTCATTATTAATCCAAGGGAAAAGTCAGGATTTGGGGTTGGGTCATGGGCTTCTGAACTCAGAAACATGGAGATCATCAGCAAACAGTAACGGATGTCACAAAGTGGAGAAAGTCTAGCTCTGGAGTTCAAAGACCTGGAATCTTAGGGAAGTCACCTAACCTCCCTGAACCTCAGCTTCCTCATTCACAATAACACCAATAATACTAGCTAACATTTATATAGAGCTTTAAGGCTTTCAAAGCACCAGACAAATATTTTCTCCCTTGACCCGCACCACAACACTGTGAAGTAGTCGTTTTTATATAGACACTCTATTTAATCCTCATAAAAGTCCAATGAGGTATAGATGACAGATACATAAGCATTATATATTATCCCCATTTTACAGTTGAAGAAACTGAGGGTGTTGGAGTAGATGGTCCCTTCCACCTCTGGATCTATGATCCTCTGAACACAGTAACTCAGAGTTATGAGGGGTATGAGGCCCTAAGTCTCCAGCTCCTTGACTAGAAGTCTCCATAAAGGACAAAGTGTGGAAGGAAGTAGTCCAAAGGGAATTTTAAAAAATAGTAATAAATCAGAAAGAACCACCAATGAAATCCACACAAATTTAGTATGACAGAGCTCAGAGTAGGAACATGCAGTAAAAATGGTCCCTGAAGTCTCTGGAAACATTGACTTTCTGAGATCCTATAATAGTTTGAGAAGGAATCTAATGGGCTCTGGGGAAAGGAGCACAGGAGAAACAGAAAAAAGGAATGAGCCTTGGAATTCACCTGGTTTGTGGGGGATGAAAAGAGAATTGAACATAGGATGGGGAGGTGTTTGCTGGTAGATTGGAAAAGAGTTGTAAAGATGCATTGTGCTAATATCTTTTTATGATAAAAATACACATATCATCAAATCAATCATTCAACCAGAACTTATTAATCGCATACTAGATACTAGACAGGATGCTAAGCAATCACTGGGAATGCTACTGCTGCTGCTACTACTACTTATGTAGCATTTTAAAGTTTGAAAAGCACTTAACCTATGTTAACTCATTTGATGCTCACTGCAACTCTGGGAGGTAGGTGCTCATTTACATCTAGGGAAACTGAGGTACAGAGTAAGTGACTTGTCTAGGATTACATGACTAGTAAGTGTTGTTGGCAGGGTTTGAATTCAGGTTTTCATGACGGCAAGTCTGAAGTTCATTTTCCCACTTCCATTCTATAATGCCAGTGGGTGTGGATGTCACTGCAGAATGTAGTTGGCTGACTCGTATTATAGGCTCTCTGTTCCCTCTCCTCAGTTCAATAAAGGCAGAACTGAATCCTTCCCACGTCTTTCCTATGTTCTCCCTGGAGGGTAGCTCAGGACAGTAGTATCAAAATCAATTAGAAAAGGGGCCCACTTAACTGTTCAGAAGCATCCCTACAGGCTACATATTAACTTAGAAAACCAAATATTAATACTATCCATGTTCTATTGTATTTTTATTTATTTTGTTAAATATTTCTCAATTATATTTTAATTTATTTGGGTAACACTCTGGAGTGGGGCAGGCTGTGTGTCTGATTCCTCTGGTTTAGGGTGTATTTTTTACTCCAGTCAACTACTTGCCCTTTTTCTCTCTGAAGATTTAGCCAACCATATTCAGCTAAAACAATTAATTTACTTTTTAGCCTAGGGGCAGTACAAAGGGCCTTGGATCCACATGGTCTCCTATTCCTCTATTTTATGAAGTTTATATCAAATGAAAAGTTGGTAGCACAGCTGCAATAGCTCAGAGCCCCCGATTAGGAAAATTTCTAACCCAGGCTGAAGTTTGGCTTCCTGACATAATAAGTTTATGTTTATGTCTAACCACAAGTCTCCTTAGGTTTGAAGTAAAAAGCAGGATGTGGGCAACTCTTAAAGAAAAGAGCAGAGTATATTACAATATTTGTTACAATGTAGACACAGAAAAAGTTGGGGAAAGGGCAGTCCTTTATTTTAGCACTTCTTCTCTTTCTTGACAGAGGGAGGTACAAATAGAAACTTTAGCCCAAATCTTCTGCACCAAGATGCTTTCACTTTCTCTTTTCAGTCTCCCTTTTGTTTCCTCCTTTAGCCTGTTGCCTTTATGGAATAAATTTCCCCCAGCAGTTCCTTAAGTCCTGGTTGGGGTTAGGGACATGAATTCCCCACTGCTACAGGGGAAATTTTTCTTTTCCCCAATCAAGAAAGACTTTGTGTGGAAGGTGGTATATAAGTTGAATTTTGAAGGGAGCTAGGGATTGTAAAACGCATAGGTAAGGTAGGCATTCCAAGTCTAGTCTGTGAAGATCATGGACAAGAGATGCAGAACTAGAACAGATACCATTGGTATAATATGTTCAAAATTGACCAAGTACTTTCCTTATGATTTCCACGAGACAGATAATATGAAAGGTATGACCTTCATTTGACAAATGAGGAAATTCAGACTCTGAGAGAGTAAGGGTCTCATAGGTTGGCTAACCATTACAGACTGAAGATTATATGAGGGGAAAGTAGAAAAAAGAAAGCTTAGCTATCACATTTTTGTAGTGAGTCAAACCTGGTATAGGATCACATAGAATTATCGACTTAGGGTTGAAATCTATCTCCTTTCAGCTAACATGCATGTTTTGGGAAGTATGAAGGATGTTATAAACATGAGGGACCATGAAATGAATCTGTGAGTTTGATGTATGAAAAAGAACAGGGAACTCAAAAGCTATTACCCTGGGAGTTATTATCACTTGAGTGACTGAAGAAAAGCTTCTTACCCTCTCTGGGCTGGAATTAAATACACATAAATTCAGGATAAGGAACTTACCAGCGAGAACTGAGTTGAAAGAGCTCTATTTGAAAAGGCAGTTTCATTCTCCCTTCTTCTGAGTGAATGGCTCTTTCTATAACTTCCTCTATCCTTTCATTCCTTATCCTTCATCCCTTTTTTAAAATGTTATTTTATTGATATAATACTTCTCTGGGCTACTTCTTAAACTTGTACTCAAATTCCCTCCAGTTGGATCCCCAGAAAGTGGTTGCTACTTTCGGGTTCTAGGGGTAACCTTATGAGTCTGCAAATCTAATAATGCAGGTCACAAGTCCCCACCAGTGTATTTCTCACTAACAATCAGCCAGCAGATACAATTAACTGAAAGAGAAGGCATTTATTTAAATGGCATTGCAAGATAGCTACAAAACATTTCCTTCTCTAATCTTGGATGCACTGTCCCATAAATATACATAGGGAAATGTCAAGGGGAAGATTAGGCACCATGGTACTTGTATACAATGAGACACTTGCACAGGGAATACATGTGGCTGAGGCAATTCAAAATCCAATACTACAGGGCCTCAATATTATTGATTTCCTAAAGCTGCCTGCTAAGCAATGTGAATATACGGGTAGCTTGGCCAGACTTGCTACTCACAAGTCACAACATCTCTGCTGCATGAGTTGTTAGCTAGATGAGTCATTCTTCTGGACTCTGGGAGTTTTCTCCTTGATAGGTAGCTGTAGTCTCTACCACCACCAGTTACAAGCTTAGCTGTAGACCTTAGCTGCAACACTGCTGTGTTCTTTTTTTTTTTTTTAAATAAATTTATTTAACTTTTTACATTCATTTTCACAAGATTTTGGGTTCCAAAATTTTCTCCCCATTTG
>CM053769.1:109837339-109855353 GCA_028658325.1 Potorous gilbertii
ATCCTTTGTAGTGGAGCTGGGGTGGAGCTCCAGCCCACTCTGGGAGTCTCTGGCTGAGCTGCCTCTGCCTCTGGCTGAGCTGCCTCAGCCTCTGCCGCAGCAGCTGCTTCCCAGGGTGACCGAGTCCCGGAGATCCCCCGCTCCCCTCTCAGCCCGCCTCTCTCACTGACCTGTGCCCCCTGCTGTGTTCTTTCAGAAAAAAAGCAGAGACCCTTATGCTAAGACTAGCAAAAGTCTCTTCAGTTCTATTCCCTGAGGACCTTGGCTCTGAGCCTTGCTACCTCCCAGTCAAGAGATGGGATAGCAAATGATTAGCATTTCCTTTCTACAGCTCTTCCTGGCAAGTGACTGGGTCCCCCTCATCATCATAATTTATGGGTGACTATCCACTACATTTCTCAAATCACCATCTTTCAGGTTAAGCCATAAACAGGCAACATCCACTTGCCCAACAATCACCAAAAAGCTTTGGGATTCAGGATTTCCCAGTTTGTTTTAAAACTCTAAACTTCTCCCGGATGGTCCATGCAAATGAACAGATGGGAAAAGGCAAAGAGGCAATTTACTGTGCTTGTCAATAAATCAAGACCTCTCATTTCTATAAAGGGCATTTTCTCAAGTTTTCTCCAAGGTCAAGTTTGGTAATTATAAATACACAGCACTTAATTTAATTTAGTTTTTCCCCCATTCGCTTTGCTATCGTCACTTTGTCTACTGTTTCTTCTTTTTACGTTTTTTTATTAATTTATTTTTAGTTTTCAACATTCACTTCCATAAGATTTTGAATTTTAAATTTTCACCCCCTCCTTCCCCTCACCAAGTCAGTATGCAATCTAATATAACCTCTACACATACATTCACGTTAAACATATTTTCACATTAGTCATATTGTAGAGAAGAATTAGAATGAATGGAAGGAACCACAAGAAAGAAGAAACAAAATAAAACTCTAATGCTTCTTAATTCTGGTTACTCCAACCTTCCCCAGTTCACTTAGGTTTTCCCAGGCTCCTGTCTCTTCATATTCATTATTTCTTATAACCCAGAAATATTCCATTGAATTCACGTGCCACAGTTTGTTCAGTCATTCCATAATCGATGCTTTCCCCCATTTTAATCTGTCCTCTGCTGGCTCCTTTCTCCTTCCTTTATTTTCCTTCAGATGTGTAGGATGATCTTTTGCATATGCTTAACAAATACTTGTTAAATGAAATTCTCTCTCTCTCCCTTTCTCACCTATCTCCCTCTTTCCTATAATCACCTACTTTTCCTTCCTCTTTCTCCAAGTCTCTCTAATTCGCTTTCATTCCTCTCCATTCCATGGTGCTGGTGGAATCAATCAGCAAGCATTTGTTAAGGGCCTGGGCTAAACTGGGCATATGGCAAAGGCAAAAACTGGCCCTGCCCTGGAGGAACTCACCTAGGGGAGACAACGTGCAAATAATAAGACAAATAGCTAGGTTTGTAAAGCACTTTACCCACTGTCACATTTGATCCTTGCACTTCAAGAGGGAGGATGCTATTATTAAACCCATTTTATAGATAAGGAAAAATGAGGCTAAGTGACTTACACAAGGTCACACAGCTAGTAAGTGTCTGAGGCAGGATCTGAACTCAAGTATCTAGGCAGAGAGGAGATATTTATGAAAGTGATCTGAAAGGGTGAAGGTATATGTAGCCAGGAAGGAGGGAAAGTGACTGAGATAGACTTCCTGAAAAAGGTAGCATTTGAGTTGTCTTGATGGAGTCCATGAATGACAAGAGGCACAGGTGAGAAGGGTGATGGTACATTCTAGGCATGGGAGACAGGCAATGGATGCAAAGGCAAAGAGGTGAGAAATAAAGTGTGATGTGTATTGTGAAGCATCGGGAAGGTTAGTAAGAATTGGAGAGAGGAGGGGGAAAGTCATAAGTCACTGAGAGGAGGGGTCAACTTACTGCTTTTACCCTAAAAAAGTGAATAGATTCTGCCGCCTCCCCCCCACCCCCGCAAACCTACCTGAATCCTAGAAAGGGCAGGATTCATTTCCTTCAAAATACTACTCTAGAAAAACTTAGACAAAGCCCCCCACCCCTCCCACCATATGCTGGTGCCTCGCTTCTGGAAGTTAGTTGTTTTTGCATTTCTGGTGCCTAAGATAGTGCCCAGTACCTAACAATCCCTTAATAAGTGGGTGTTGTCTGTCTGATTGATTCCAAAGGAAAGTGAACTGGCCACTTTGCTGAAAAGGCCATAAGATATAATTACAGGGCTAGGCTGTTTATCAGGTTTCTGGTGTGCCCTGAAGCACCAGAAAGAAACATTCTGAGTAACTAAGCTGAGGCCACAGGGGGCCCTGGCCAGGAGCGGTTAGAGACTCATAGGATGGGGCGGGAAGGGGGTGGGGTGAGGTGGGGAGGAGGCTCTCTGGCTGAAGAAAGAGAGAGATAGAGACAGAGAGACAAATCCAGAGAGACACAGAGAGAGACAAAGAGAAGGGTGAATATTCTTGGCAGATAAGATCCCTCAGGTCAAGAGAGTCTAGGAAACAGAAGCCCACTGGGCTTCTCTTACAAAGAGACTCATTAAACCCTCTTCCATTTGGAGAAATCACTGGCCCCTAGAGAAAATTAAGTTAATTCAACTCAGCCCAAGGGAAATGGGAGAAGAACAGGCAGTTCTCAGATGAAGAAATCAAAACTATCTGTAGTTATATGAAAAAACATTCTAAATCACTATTGATTAAAGAAATGCAAATTAAAACAACTTTGAGGTACCACCTCGCACCTGTCATATTGGTTAATATGACAGGAAAGGACAATGACAAATGTTGGAGAAGATGTGGGAAAATTGGAACACTAATGGATTGTTGGTAGAGTTGTGAACTGATCCAACCATTTTGGAGAGCAATTTGGAGCTATTCCCAAAGGGCTATAAAACTGTGAGAATCCTTTGATCCCGCAATACCACTTCTAGATTTAAAGAGATCATAAAAAAGTGAAAAGGACCCACAAGTACAAAAAGGGACCCACAATTCTTTTTGTGGTGGTAAAGAACTGGAAATTGAGGGGATGCCCATCCATTGGGGAATGACTGAACAAGTTGTAGTAGTATATGAATATCATGGAATACTATCATATTCTAAGAAATGACACGTAGATGAATTTCAGAAAAACCTGTAAAAACTTACATGAACTGATGCACAGAGAAATGAGCAGAGCCAGGAGAACATTATACACTGTAACAGCAACATTGTGCAGTGATCAACTACGATAGACTTGAATCTCCTCAGCAATCCAACAATCCAAGACAACTCCAAAAGACTCATGATGGAAAATGTTATCCCTATCCAGAGAAAGAGTCTGAATGCAGAGTGGAACATACTATTTTCACCTTTCTTCGTTTTCTGTTTATTCTTTCTTGTGGTTTTCCCCCTTTTATTCTGATTCTTCTTTCACATGACCAATGTGGAAATATTTTTAATGTAAGTGTATATGTATAACCTATACCAGATTGCTTGCTATCTTGGGGAGGGAGGAAGAGAGGAAAATTTGTAACATGAAATCATATAAAAATGAATGTTGAAAACTATCTTTACATTTAATGTAAAAGATTAAACTTTTACATTAAAAATAAAACACTACTAAGTGAGCGAGGGGGACAGAAAAAGGGGAGCGTGGTCTCAGAACTCTTGCTAAGAGAGTAAACTCATCCATGCTGGGTATCAAATCCAAAAAAAAAGGCAGGTAAGGAGAACAATTAAATGGAACAAGCATTTATGAAGCACTTTCTGTGTACAAAGATAAAAGGATATAATATCTATAAGAGACTTTGCAAACCTTCAGGTACCAGATAAATGTGAGCTACTACTCTGAGGAAGGGAAGCGGAGATGGAGGCTGATAATGAGGCCTCCTACAATATTGTTGCTGGTCAGTTGTTTTAGTTGTGTGCGACTCTCCATGACCTGATTTGGGTCTTGGCAGAGATACTGGAGTTCTTTCTGAAAGAGCACAGCGGCGCCCCAGCTGAGAGTTAAAATAAATGTTGGAGGTGGTGGAGAGTATAGCCACCCATTAGCTCAGTGGTACAGTGAATAAAGTGCCAGGCCTGGAGTCAGGACGACCTGAATTCAAATGCATCTCAGACCCTTCCTAGCTGAGTGACCCTGGGCAAGTCGCTTCACTTCTGTCTGCCTCAGTTTCCTCATCTGATTTGGTTACAGAGCCTTTCGACTCTTCGAGCATGTTTATCAACTATTACTGTTACCTCAGCTTTGTATTTTCCCCAATGCTGAACACAGGGTGACAGAAGAGGTGCCTCATAATTAATTACTGAATGCGTGAATGAAAAGGATCAAGCAAATGAGCAATCATACCTACTTTGTACCAGCCCTGGACAAGGCCATGGGACAAAAGTCCAAGCAACAAAATGATTCTTCGTTGTTGTCCCCATGTAGGGTTTTCTTAGCAAAGACACAAGAGTGACTTGCCATTTCCTGTTCCAACTCATTCTACAGATGAGGAAACTGAGGCAAACAGGGTTCAGTGACTTGCTCAGGGTCACACAGACAATGTATATCTAGGGCTAGATTTGAACTCAGGAAGATTCATCTTCCTGACTCCAGCCTTGGTGCTCTATCCGCTTTGCCACTTAGGTGCCTCCTAACAATCCCTACCTAAATTCTAATGGAGGAAATGAAAAATATATCCAATGTATCCCAAAAGTCTTAGCACTGTTTCTGTACTTTGAGGACATTCTAAATATAAATCATTCAGTCAACAAGCATTTATTAAGCTCTTCTGAGCCAGGCACTGCATTATATAAAGTACATAAGCGCAAGTATGTTTAAAGTCATTAAATGTGAGGTAGTGGGAAGGAGGACAGAAGCAGGTGGCCCAGATCAGAAAGGGCTTCATGCAGAAGATGGTACCTAAGAATCTAGCAATCAACAAATATTTTAAAATATAATATGAATTATTAAAATTAATGTAAATCTATTTAAATAAACAAATACATCTGCCAGTCACTATGATAGGCATTTGGAATGCAAATATGAAAAAGAAATCATTCCATCCCTCCAGGAATTAACAGTATACTCAGAGGATACAACCCTATCTACCAAGGGGGTGGAATTTTGGGACTTCCAGGCAGTCAACAGGCTTTGGGAGCTGAGCCACAGGGGAGGAAACCATCAAGCCCTTTCCACACTTACTCTCTGAGCAAAGTGGGGAAAGTATTGAGGACAGAACAGTTAGTACGATATAAGCAAAAAGGGATCAGAAGTTGGAAGTATGTCAAGAATACAGAAGAATAGGATGGCCAAAAAAAAGAAAGAAATGCTAAACGCTAGAGTTAGAAGGGGCCTTAGAGATCATCAAGTCAAACTGCCCCACTTTACAGAAGGGGAAACTGAGGCTCAGAAGTTAAGTGACTTGCCCTGGGTCACACAGGTAATGAAAGAGCTGAGAGTCAGACCTATTACCTGTGACTGCAAGTCCAAGGATCTTCCCACTGTGCTGGTGGGGAGGGGGCCCAAGATGTAAACAGGAAAATGCTACCCCAAAACCAGGCAAGTGTTTGGAGAAGCCATGTGTCCAAACAGATTCAGGTTGGATCTAACAGGTCGTCCGTAATTTGTCAGATCTGTCAGAAGTGGTATGGTAAGTGTGCCAGCATCCTCTTGTGTCCTGGCATGTGATCCTAAACTGTTTGCCTAAACAAACTTTAGCAATGGGCATGTTGTTGCCATTGCCAGGATTTCCCTGCACCCAAAAATACTTGTATATAGGCATCCAGTGACACCTAGGTGATCTCAGGCAAATCACTGAACTTCTTTTTCCTCATCTGTAAAATGGGGCTAATTATACCATAGGGAGGGGGTGGCATCCATCCCCTCTCATAAAGGACCATGACATTCTTTACTGAAAAAAACAGACTATTCACAGTGATCTCCCTCCTCTGTCCTTCTCTACCTCCCAAACCTTTGACATTACCTCCCATTATCTCCTAATAAGAGCATATTCCATCCAGTCTCTGCTGAAAATGAGGCTCTTTTACCAAAGCCGACCTTCTAGACAAGCTCTTCCCCTGGCAAATAGTCTTCCAAACCATCCTCCCTTCTTACCAACTTCTCATCCCTCTCTCCTGGCTCCTTCTTGGCTGCCTACACATAAACCTAAATCTTTTCCAGGTGACAAAAGAAACGCCCCTCACTTGACCTCCCCATCTTTTCACACTTTCGTCCTCAATTCTCCCCTCTCTTACAGCCAAAGTTAAGAAAACACAAGACAAAAACCAAAACTGATCTTTTCCCATTGCTTCTTCCTTTTCACTCTCTCCTCAGTCCTTAGCTCTCTCATTCCCAACCTCATCACTCAACTGACAAAGCTCTTTGCAGTCAGTGATGTTCTCTTAATGGCCAAATCAAACGGTCTTTTCACAATCCTTTGTCGTATCTGACACTGTTAACCACTCTCTCCTCCTCAGTAAGCAGTCTGTTCTCTCTTGGTTCTCCTCCCACCTGAACAACCTCTCCTCTTCCCAGACCATCATCCCTCTAACTGTGGGTGTCCCCCAAGGCTCTATCCCGGGCTGTGGTTTTTTTTAATTCTCTTACTACATTCTCCCGCCTTGTAACCAAAGCAGCTTCCGTGGGTTCAGGGATTATCTCTACACAGATCTCTATATCTAACCCTGGAGACAGCTATGTGGTTCAGTGGACAGAACCCTGAGCCTGGAGTCCGTAAGAGTTGAGTTTAAATCTAGCCTCAGATACTTACCAGCTGCACGACCCTGGGCAAATTCACTTAACCTCTGTATAGCAGATGATTAAGAAATACACACTGGAAGCATAATAAATACGTTTCCTTCTCCTTCATTGCTCCAAGCAAGCATCCCAAACTGACTAGTACACATTTCTAACCAGATGTCCGATAGGAATCTCAAACTCAATACGTCCATGATAGAACTCATTTTCTTTTCCCCTAAATCTACCCACCTCTCTTCTGAATTTCCCCATTTCTATCAGTGCCCCTAGGGGCATCTAGGTTGCTCTGTGGATAGAGCATTGGGCTTGGAATCAGGAAGACTCATCTTCATGAGTTCAAATCCAGTCCCAGACACTTACTAGCTGCATGACCCTGAGCAAATAACTGAACCCTGCTTGCCTCAGTTTCCTCATCTCTAAAATGAGCTGGAGAAGGAAATCACAAACCACTCCAGTATCTTTGAAAAGAAAACTACAAAATGAAGTCACAGAGTCAGATATGACTGAAAGAACTGACCCACAGCCACATGAAGGTACCATCATCCCTTCTGTCATCCAAGTTCACCCAACATATCTAAGCAGTGTTAGGCACATTTGTCTCAAGGAGGCTGTGCTAGTTTCTCCTTGAAGGAGAAGGGAAGTCATCCTGGGGACTAGACTGGGTGGAGAAAGAATGCTCCAGTTGTTGATATAATTTCCTGGTCACCTGGCATAGAATAAAGAGCTCAGCCTTTGAGGACTCAGTAGTTCTCATTGCTGTGAAGCCAAGCCACCTCTCTGACTCAGACCACACAAATATGGAGGCAGATGATTCCGACTGAATTGAATTGCCTTTTAATTGTTAAGGAAGCTTCTTTTTATCGAATGCCAAGTAATCCACACAAGTTTCCTTGTGTTCCGATTCCTTACCCAAACCTCCCTCCACCTCAACCAGGCCTAGAAGAGCCTCAGCAACAGTGGGTCTCTTTTTTCTGAGTGTCTAAAATAAATCCAGTTTCTTTACTGATCTAAAGTTCATATTCAGTTCCTTGCTCCCAGGAATTTCTAGTGATGTCATGGAAAGAACACTGGCCCAGGAATCCAAATCGAGTTCTAGAACTGGTTCCGACACTATATATGTAAGTATAAACTGGTGAAAATCCATTTGGTACGGCCCCAGTCCTGTTCCATTCCCCCACACACTTGACAACTGAACATTGAACCTGTCTGGCCCTCCTCCCCAGGCTCTTGCTTGTGTGGAGCAGAGTTAAGTTTCCTGGGTCCCTGCCCTTCCTTTCTTATTGCTTATTTGGCAATTTAGAAAATATTTTCACACTGGTCCAGATTAAGCCACTCTCTTCTCCCATGGATGGTGGGGAAGTCTTTAAGTACTATTGTCCTTAACTGAAATTCCAAGTTTGAGCCCTAAGTGGCTCAAAGGTACACAGTTGGACACCAAAGGCACCCCAGTGTGTGCTACTCTTGGATTAAGGACGACGGAGGTTGCACTGTAAGACTGTTTCTCATTTAGTCTCCTTTCCTCCTCCCTATCTTCTGCTTTCTCTGGATGATGCCCTTCACCCGAACCACCCCCTCCTCCTCTGTACTACCCAGAATCATAGGAGCAAAGGGTAGATCTTAGAAATAAATAATCTTCTAGTCTAATCTCTCACCCAAGGAAGGAATTCCTCTACAACATCCCTGAGGGCTGGTCAACCAGTTTATACTTGACCATTTTCAGTAACAGGGAGCTCACCATCTAACAAGAATGAATGAACGAATGAGCATTTATTAAGCACTTAGCATGTGCAAGGTTCATCCTCTCTTGTGGACAGTTTTAATTGCTGGAAAGCTTTTCTTACATGGAGCCACCATCTGCCTCTCTGTGCATTCACCTTTTGGAGCTACACAGAGCAAGTCTCTGACCTTCAATGTACATATAGTCAGCATGTCCTCAGGCGTTTGCTTCCAAGATTAACCTCTGGTTTTCTCTGTATTTTATGGGTTCTAGAGCCTTTACCAGCCTGGTCACCATCCTCTGGGACCTGCTCCAGTTTTTCAAGGTCCTTCTATGATATGGCACCCAGAGCTGAATGTGGTCCTCCAGGTAGGAGCTGCCTTCCCAGAAAGATGCAGCTCAAGCATCACCTCCTGCAGGAAGCCTTTCCCCATTCTGGCAACAACTGGTAGTGAGTGACTGTGTACTTATTTCTTTTTATTCTCTCTGTATTCTGTAAGCCCTGTAACATGTCTCCATTATTTTGCCATGATGTAGAGTGTTAAATTCCTTCTGAGTAGGGATTATTACATTTATTCTATTTGTATACTCAGTGCCTGAGGACCATCTCCTTTTGTCCTGATCTACATCTGGCGACTGGACCCAGATGACTCTGAGGAGAGAGTAAAGCCCTCCTTCACTGTATTCTAATTCACCTTCCTGATGTCATGGACAAACGACACACTCAGTGCCTAGTACAGTACCTGATACATGTAATAGAAGTACATTAATTAATAGATTTAACAGGTGCTGGTGTTAGAGTCAGAAAAACCAGTGTTCAGATCCTACTTATGACACTAGTTGCATGACCATGGAAAGTCATTTCAAGTCTCAGTTTCCTCATTCATCAAATTGGGATAAGACTATCTCCAGTATTTACTTCACAGACTCAAATGAGCTAATGCCTGGAAAGCCTGTAAAATGCATGATCCAGACTTGACATCATTATACAAATGCTCAATATCACCATTCCTGATGTCATTATTGACGTCTGGGAGAAGGGGAGGGAGAGAAAGCAGCCATTTCACACGGCTGATTTATAATGAGCCTGCAGTCCCCTCCTTACAACACCCAGGTTGATTTTTTTTGCACTTAAACTATTGAGTAGCCCACGATCACAGGAACCTCCTTCTGCAAATGGTCCTTCCTTGTCACCCCCAGGTGCCAACGCCTTCCCTTGCAAGGTTACCTTGTGTGCACTTTTTGCAAGTCTTGTAAATACCTGAATGTGCCCATGTCTTCCTCCTCCATTGCAGCATTAACTCCTTTTGTCTTCGTATGCCCGTCAGTTAAGTACAATGCTGATCACATAACAGGAACTCATAAATACTGTGCATTGATTGATTAATCTCTCAGTCTGTCTTAGGTAACCATGTAATTTTTTAACCCAAGTTCAGGACTTATTTGTTTTTCCCTGTTCAATTTCATCTTGTGAGATTGGACCCATCATTCTAGCCTGTCAAGAAAAGTCATATGCCAATCAGCATTTAAGAAATCGCCTCCCAGGTTCATGCCACAGTGTGGTAGAAAGAACACTGAATTTGATGTCAGAAGACAGGTTCAAATTCGGACTCTGCTACTTGATACCCTGGGATACTTGGGACATTTTGCTAGTCATTTAATGTCACATCAGTTTCTCCTTATATAAAATGAAGGTATACTAAGCCCCTCAGCGAGGTGTCAAACAGTGGGTAGAGCTCTGGAACCTAAGTTCAAATCTGGCCTCAGACACTGACTGAGTGATTCTAGTTAAGTCACTTAACCAGTCTGCCTCAGTTTTCTCAGCTGCAAATGGAGAAAATAATTGCTCCTACCTCCCAGGTCTGTGGTGAGCATCCAATGAGACCGTACCTATAAGGCGCCTCGTATATAATAGGTGCTTAATAAATGTTTGTTTCCTTTAGTCTAGCTCTCCGTCCTCTTCACTCACAAATCTGACAAACATGAAATCTAGGTTTCATAACCTAATAAGGAAAGATTTGTAGAACACTGTAGGGCATTGAATTTTGGTGAAATCCCACCTCTGATCATTCTGACCTACGCCACTTTGGACAAGTCATTTCAGATCACTTGGCATTGCTTCAGCCTCAATTTCCTCATCTGTTAAAGGAAGGAGTAGGGCTAGTTGGCCTCTGGGATCTCTCCCTGATCTAAAACTGCAGTCAGGGTCAGCATCTTGGAGGAAAAGACAGCAGGACAAGAGTTGGGACACAGATTCAGATAAGGGAGAAGGGAGCAAACCTCCTGAGAGCTCTCTCGTTTGCTGACTATAAAAGTAGACATGGCCCTCTCCTAAGACACCTGGAAGGTATCCCAGGCAAGCACTAACCTAGGCATGGGGAGGGTAGAGATAAGAGAGGTTAATGAAAGTGATAACCTTTGGAAGGCCGGGGCTGGAAGCCCACGAACACCGGAGTGCTAGAGGAATAGGACTAGCTTTCCTCCATCCCTGTGCATGTTGGAGCAGCCCTGCCTCTTTTACAGCATCCTCAGGTTCCCAAGTCCCCTTCCCCCAAGCTCCACAGGGCCCCATTTAACATTTCCCAAACCCTGACTCGGAAAACATTGGCCCTACTGTCTTCTTGTCTTCCTCTGCAGTAAAGCCCAAGGGTCTTCTCAATGGGAGCATTGTAGAGCCTGGTTAACTCTGGCCTCCTAGAGGCAGCTCTGGGGGAAGGAAGGGATGGAGGAGAGGGCTCTGTCCGAAAGGTTAAGCAGAGACCATCTGGGTGGGTACCAGTCACAGAAGAACCCTTTGCTGCTACTGCCACCATCCCCACCCTCTCACCCCAACCACTCACACATACCATCTTTACACTCCGAATACACTGAGACATTGACGGAAGAGATAGCCAGGTCCCAGCCGCAGTTGTACCAAGTGAAATCAGTGTCTAGAATAAAGTCCGAGGCTGGAGGCTAGAAGGGAAAGGAAAGGATGATGTTGGGAGGTATGTCTCCAGTGTCTCTTGATAGCCTCCTGTCTGGGCCTGGATCATGGCTCATCAACCCAACCTCCCACTCTCCCTGCACAGAGGAAAAATGAGTCTTTCATTCATTTGACAAGCATTTCTCAGATGTTTACTGTGCTAATGCTAGGGATTTATTAAGGTTCCTGCCCTCAAGGAACTTATATTTTGTTGAAGTTCCCCTCCTAAGAGGAGGTAAGAAGTGGTCGAAAATTGTATTTGAAAGAGAAGCCTTTAGAAAAAAAGGAGGGGAAGAGGCATCTGCCTCAGTTTCCCCATATGTAAAGGATTCCTAAATTCAAAGTCTAATAGTGGACTTACAAGCACCAGTTGGGGTAATGTATGTGGGACAAGGAGAGTCCTGCCCCAGTACCCATAAGATCATATCTGCGAGACAACCACACACTTCAGTAAGGCTGACCTTGGATTAGCTGAGATACCTCCCAGCTGGGAGAATACATCTAAGGCTCAGTGTCCTCATCTATAAAATGGGACAATGGTACTTATACTAACCTCTGAGGGCTGTTCATTCAGAGAGAATGAACTCTGTACTGGACGCCAGGAGACCTAGAACTAAGCTGTAGGCCTTGAGTATCATCTGTAAAACGGGTGTGGTGATATTTACATAACCTGGCTGACAGGATGACTGGGAAGAGAGAACATGGAAGGATCTATCTTCACTTACCACCTACCCCAGAAGCAGCAGGGACAGAAGGGGTTTGTTTAGTGATGTGGACCAGGCATTTTTAACAGGAGTCTTTTGAGGTCCTGAGGATCATAAGCCTCTGACCAGAGAGGAATCTGAATGGGGAAGAAGGCCCATAAGAAAGAAGCAAGAGGAATAAAAAGATACTGCCGAGAGGAGAGAAGGATCCCCAGGAGGTGTGAGGAACACCTAAGATGAGAAGCTCCAGAGAGCCAGTGGGAAACACAGAGCACAAGTGAGGTCCTTAAGGGTCACCAAGGGAAGAGTGCCCTCTCAGACGAGGGTGTTGGCTGCCCAATTCCTGAGCGGCTCTATATCCTAGGAGATTGTGAACTCTGAGCCATAAAACCAAAGGTATGGGATTCAGGTTAAACTCTCACATTGTCTACTTGACACTAAATGCCTCACTCCTTGACTGCTGCCCTGATGACAGACTGACCCTGCCCAACAGCTCTTACCGTGGGGTGAGCCCTAACCTTGACCAATGGTCTCCCTTCAAGCTCTGGCTCACAGACAGACCCCTCCCCTTGCCACTGACTGAGCCCTAACTCTGTGAAACATGAGTACCAGAGAAATGCCACAGTGCCAGACCTTGCAGATTAGTTCTATGTGGCAAGTGGCTCATACCAAATATGCCAGGAAGGCGAACCGGGACAAGTAGACTCCTGGGAAAAGCCTTGTGAGAAGCATCCTGGCCCACCCCCACACAGTCCAAGCTGCTAAAGACACTTCCAAGAGGAGAACATAAGCCAGATGGGAGCATCCATCTGGGCTCTGAACACCGAGCATCTCTTCTCCCCTCTGACTTTGGAGGGCTGGGAAATGCCCTGGAGAGCGTCCTGATCCCTCTGCTTGCCCAAATCAAGTCGCAGACAGGAGGAAAAAGAATCAGGTCACAGGGTTTTGAGCTGGAAGGAATCTTAGTCCAAATAGCCCAACCTCCTCATTTTCCAGAGAACTAATGACTCACCCAAGGTCAAACCCAGGTCCTCTGATGTCCCACTACTATGCCTGCCCTCCGGTAGTCATTTGATTCTGATTTCTAGTTTCCTATTCTTATGCTTTTCAGACAGATGCCCTAGATCCCGCCTTGATGATTAACTACAGAATCACACAATCTTAGAGTTGGAAGGCACCTTTGAACCTCCATAGGGCAACTAGGTGACCCCAAAGTGAAGACAGGGCTCAGCCTGGAGTCAGGAAGACTCATCTCCCTGGGTTCAAATACAGCCTTAGATACTTACCTGGGCTTCACCCCGTTTGCCTCAGTTTCCTCATCTCTAAAATGATTTAGAGAAGGGAATGTCAAACCACTGCATTATCTCTGCCAAGAAAACACCAAATGGGATTACAAAGAGTTAGATAGGACTGAAAAAATTACAACCCCCATCCTGATGGATAGATCCTTTTTTATCCCCCTAAAATGGTCGCATAGGCTTGACCTGAATAATTCCATATCAGAGAACTCACTGCCTAACAGAGTTTCTATATTCAGAAAGTTCTGTTAGGACATTTTTCCTTAGGTTCAGCTCTAATCTGCCTCCCTAGAACAGAGACTGTTTAACTCAGAGGAGTTAGGGAAAATAGGATAGTTTCCTTCAAGTATCTTAAAGGCCATTGTGTCGTGTCAGAACGGGATTAGCCTTGTTCTGCTTAGCTTCAGAAGGCAGAACAGAGAGTAGTCAGGGGAAGGAGGGAAAGTTAGGGAGAAGGCTGAGGCTTACAGATGTCAGATGGCGACTTCCTAACAGTGACAGCTATTCCAAAGCCCTGATAGGCTGATTCCATTCCTCTGGAAGAAGGGTGATGTCATGGTCCTTCAAAAGCAGGGGCCAGACAACAGCACTGACCTCTCCTCCTCTAGAGGTCTTCAAGCAGACTAGGTAAAGCTACTCCAGAGAAAGCTGCTAGACCAGGGGAAAGAGCACCAGGCCAGGAGTCAGGAAGACCTAAGCTCAAATCTGGCCGCACTTAGGAGCTGTGCAACACTGGTCAAGTTACTTCATTTCTGTCTGCCTCGGTTTCCCCATATGCAAAATGGAAACAATAATAGCACCTGGCTGAGAGTGACCTCTGCCTGCCTCAGTTTCCCCTGTAAAATGAGGTAACAATAACAGCTACCTGGCAAGGTTGTTGTGAGATCAAATGAGATAACCTTTGTGGAAGCACTTAGCTCCTGGCACATGGTAGATGCTATACGAACCATTATTCTCTCCCCCTACTTTTGGATGATATAGCTGGAGTCTGAAGAGGGAGTGTCGTGTGTGAGAAACAGCCAGAAGACCAAGGTCACTGATCACAGTAGCACTCTCTCTTAAGCCTTTCGTCTCCGGTTCATTATTTGCCCTTGACATAGTCTATTCATTTTGTTCCTGGGATTAAATTATATTGGCAGTCCTTTCCACCTCGAATATCCTACGCTTGGCCCTGTTCTCAGTTGGCGAACGAGATGAGGGGTCAGACTGAGACACACTCCTGCTCAGTTCCATGACCTCTGAATGTAGCAGCCTGGCCTGCAGGCTAGGGATCTAACTAGACTTGGAGTCAAGAGGACATGTGCTGGAATTCCCCTTCAGAGACTGGCTGGGTGAGGCTGAAGAAGTCGCCAGAATCTTTCTTTCCACCTCAGTTTCTTCATCTGTAGACTGGCAAGCCTATAGGACTCCCCTCACAGAGTGTGTGAGACACAAAGGAGGCAATGGGTGTAAAGCACATTCCAAACCTTAAAATCCTATAGAAATGCCATCTAATGTCTTTTCTCAGCCAATTGCTAAAGCTTTTGGAATCAGCAACATGGGGATCATGCCTGTAAGTGATCTCTAAAAATGCTGTCAGAATTGAATGAGATCATGAATGATATGAAATATAACCAAAACAGATACGATGTAAAATGTAGCATGAACCAGAAAGTTCATTAAGATGTTAGCTATTAGGATTGGTGCTAATTCTCCCTTCTGGAACTACGGAGAACAAGTTTAAGCCTCTAGGGTGGGGGTTTTTCCCCGGACAGCTGTGCAGCATCACCTGAGTAAACAACAGTATACTGAAAGTGAATGCAGTGTAACTTGGGTTGCATTCAGTCAGGAGGGCAGGATTTCCAGGAAGATATAACTGACAGGGGAATAATAAGGAAGGGCTGATACCACTGTACTCTGCCCAGAGTATACAGCAAGAGATCTACTTTCAGGTCTAGGCACCAGAGCAGTTAGGAGACCTCAGAGGAGGGCCACCAGGTTGGTGAAACGTCTTCTGTTCCTTCAAAATGACTGAAGAAAGTGGAACTAGTTAGCCTGTAGCTGAGGACTTAGGAGGGGAAGGATAAAGGCCAACCTGCTGAAGAAGTATCAGATTTGTTCTGTGTGGCCCCAGAAGACCCCAGGACCATACTAAGAGTCATGGGGGAAGTCACAAAGAGATGGATTTGGACTTGGTGTTTCTGTCCAATTGACTCTCCTGTTCCACACCTTGAAGTCATTGTAGAAAGCAACGAACAGGTCACAAATATATATTTAAAAGCTTTGTTAAAACCCTGTGATCCTCTTAGGGATGGGGACTGGACCTGCAATTTTATTGATGTAGGGAACTCCCAGGTGAGGAAAGTTGCTCCACCTAAGCAGGTTAACACCTGCTCTTTAATGTGGCCTAAAATGCTGAAGTCAAGTGATTTGCTCAGGGTCACACAGTCACAGGAGGGGGAGCAAGTCTCAAACCCAGGTCTTCCAGGCACACCCATCACAGATCTGTGATGGATTGATTCTGGCAGTCAGGTCATTTTTCCCAATGACGTGTAAAATATTTCATCCTGATGCAATTCGAGGGGCAGCTGCCCAGCCACACCTGTCATCCCTTTATGAAGATGCTGCCCGATCAGGGCAGAGTCAAGTGAGAAAATCATCTCCCTCATCCTGGAAGCTAAGCAACCTGATGTCTCATTACATTTTTGGCTGCCACATCCCAATGCTGACTCATCTTCTAGCAGCCAAGCTGTGAGACAGCCCTTGTTGGGGAAAACAATCCCTGGGCCCCACTGGCCTTGGTGTCCTAGGAGCTGATGCTCCCACATTCTGCTACCCAGGCTAGATGTCAGACCCACCCACCCTGGACTGTGATCAGTTGCCAGCTGAGAACAGGGCCAAGCGTAGGATATTCGAGGTGGAAAGGATGTTTGGCATTATTTAATCCCAGAAACAATGAATAGAGTATGTCAAGGGCAAATAATAAATCTCAGATGAAAGACTTAAGAGAGTGCTCTGTGATCCAACGACCTTGACCTTCTAGTTCATGATGCTCCATCTCCAGACTCTCAGCGTTTTCCCTAAATGTCCCCCCAAGCCTGGAATGCTCTCCCTCTTCATCTCCACTCTTGGTTTCTTTTAAGTCTCAGTCAAAGACCCACCTTCTTCAAGAAACTTTTCTGTTGGTGGTGGTGGTGGTAGTGGTAGTGATCCCTACCTTCTCCTTGCCTATCATCCTTGGATGGGAAGGTAGGCATAGAGAAACACAGCATTGCTACAGAAAATCTGGAGAGTGTTTTAAGAGGTAAGCACAAATCATTCCAAATATTATTTGTAATCATCATCTAGCCCCACTCAGTCCTCATTTTTCAGGTGGGGAAAATGAGGCCCCTTTCCAGAGAGGTGGTTTTCATAGAGCGAGGGGGTTTGAGACAGCTGAGCCTGGAGCCCAGATCTGAAGCCTTCTAGCCTGAAGGCTCCTTTCACCCACCACAGCTGGGTTCATGTATATAGGCTTTGTCCCCACCCAAACCCATCCCTCATGGATAGAGGCAGTGGATTCTCCTATTGTTTTCCCCAGTAGCAACAGGCCTTCCATAGAGCAGGCTCTCAATAGATCAATATGAATTGATTTGGCTTGTGACCAAAGATAGGATTCAGAACTGAGAAGGATCTCTTTCAGTTCTTCCATTTCAGTGCTGTCTGACTCTTCAGACCCCATTGGGGGTTTTCTTGGCAGAGATACTGGAGTGGTTTTCCATTTCCTTCTCCAGCTCATTTTGCAGATGGGGAAACTGAGGCATACACAGCGAAGTGACTTGCCCAGAGTCACACAGCTAGTCTGAGGCTGGATTTGAACTCAGGAAAATGAGTCTTCCTGACTCCAGGCCTGGTGCTCTATGCACTATGGTTCCACCTTGCTGCCTGGGACGGATCTTAATATTTTACTTTAATCCCTTCATTTTACAGTCACTTAGTTGATCAACAAGCACTTTAAGCCTTACTAAGTGTCAGGCACCACCAGAGATATAAAGGCAGAAGAGGGTAAAAGAAACAGAGAAGTAAAATAAATGCAGAGCAGTTTCAGGGGGTTGGGGGGACTAGGTGCATCCAGACTCTTGTAGGAGGTAGCACTTTGACCCTTCCTTGTTGTAACAGCAAGGACGCCAACATACAAAGGAGGGCCTGCTGTACAGGATCTTAGATCTCTGCTTTCCTAAAAAGAAAGCAGCATTTGAAGGGTCAACAATCATTTTAATCAAACATATATACCAACAGAGAAATACAAGCAGAAAACAAAGACCAACAGACAGAGCTTCCAACTGTCTGACAATAAGCAATGCATATATAATAGCTCAACGGACAGATCCAACTGTCTGACCATTACATACATACATAGTTACCAGAGAGAGACATCTGGGTTTTCAAAGCTGGGGGGCTCCTTAGTGGCCGCCCAGAGTCTCATCTGGCCAAACAAACACTCCCAATGAGTAAACCCAAAAGTAAAACCTCACCTCAGAGTATTTAGGCACTTTTTGGAGCCTGAGGGCAGGACCCTCTGACCCAGTGCCTCAGTAGAAATTAAGGAAAAGTGATGAGGTCTG
>CM053769.1:109855853-109927781 GCA_028658325.1 Potorous gilbertii
TGTGTGTGTGTGTGTGTGTGTCTGTGTATGTGTGTGATGAAGAAAGGGAGTGAAGTAGGGGAGTTTGGGGAGGTTGCATGAGATGATCTCCGTTACCCAGCTCTCAGTGCTACCATCCTAACAAATAAGTTAACATGTCAAGTGCTTGCAAAACTTAAAACAATGTAGAAATAATAATTAATAACAATTCCTATTATTATGGAAGGGTAAAGAAGAAAAGGAAAAGGGAATAAGTATTACATAATAATTAATATTACTATATAGTGCCTACTATGAGTCAGGCACTTTGTTAAGCACTTTACTGAAATTATCTCAATAACAACCACCACCACGACTACCATCACACAACCCATGATCCTCTGCCTCCTTCACTGGATCTTCTTCCAGCTTATATGCTCTAACCACAGGGTTCCCTCAGGGCTCTGTCCTGGACCCTCTCCTCTTCTCCCTCTATACTACTTCCTTTGGTGATCTCATCAGCTCCCTGATTACTTCTTAAAGAGACCTCTTCACAGAGTGAGCATTACCTCCCTCTAAGTGAGTACCTGAATAGGTCAAGGTGTCCCATTGCATGTTGGACCTTCTCCAGTCATCCTGATGAATATCTGGTCACTGAATCCAGCTGACTCAGGAGGGGAAAGTGAGGCTGATGACCTCACACAGCCCTCCCTCACTCAAAACAAAGTCAAGTGTAAGTTGTGTCATCATTTCTCTGATGTCATGGTCTTTGAAAATGAAGGATGAACACAGACAGACAGATCATCAGCTCCCATAGACTTAATTATCATCTCTATGACAGTGACTCAAATCTACCTTTCATGTCCCAGTCTTTCTGACCTCTAATCTCACATCTCTAACCACCTTTCAGATATCTCAAACTGATGGTCATAGACATCTTTAACTCTGTATGTCCAAAGCACACATCATGATCTTTCCCCTTAACTGCCCTGTGCCACACTTCCCTATTGTGGAGAAGTCGACACTATCTTCCTGGTGCCCCAGGCTCATAACCTGAGAGTCATCCTCAATTACTTACCATTTCTTACCCTGCCTTCCAATAAATAAATTGTTGCTAGGGCCAGTTAATTTCACCTTTGCAATATCTCTCCTATGTACCCCCTTCTCTCCTCTGCCCTGCCCTCAACCTGGTGCAGAATCTTACCACTTCACACCTGGACTTATTGCTATAGACTTCTGGGCAATCTGCGTGCCTCAAGTCTCTCCCCAGTCCAGTCCAGCTTCCACTTAGCCATGAAAGGGATTTTCCTAAACAGAAAATCTGACTGCATCACTACTCTGTTCGTTAAACTCCAGTGGTTCCCTGCTGGCTCCAGGATTAAATGTTTTATTTGCCATTCAAAGCCCTTTGTAACTCAGTCCCCTCCTGACAGTCTGGTCTTTTTGCTCCTTACTGCCCAATATACTGGCCCATCTCTTGGCTATGGGTGGGATCTCTGGCTGTTCCCCACTCCTGGAAGGCTCTTCCTCTTCTACTCTATTAACCTCCCCAGCCTTTCTTTAAGTCCCAACTAAAATCTCATCTTCTAGAAGAAGCCTGTCCAAATCCGTCTTTTTTTAAAATTAAGTTTATTTATTTTTAAACTTATGCAATAGAACAAGCATTTCCATAGCATAGTGCAATAAAAAGATAATTGCACAGGAAACCACAAATTAACTATGTACCACTGGCTATTCGTTTTAAATATTCAAGTTATCATATAAATTTCCTTTTCTTCTCCCTTTCTTTCATAGATGGCTACCATTAGACACAAATAGGTATACCTATGTAAAGTCATTCTATGCATACTTCTATTTCTCAGTTCTTTCTCTGGATGCAGGTAGCATCTTTCTTTATATGTCCTTCATGATTAATTTGAATAGTGTAGCCTCTTCCCTCTGTTAGTTATTTCACTATTTTCAATTTATCCTGTTCATAGTTTGCTGCATTTTTATTGGTTTGCCTCCCTCATTAGATTGTAAGATTCTTGAGGGTGGGGACTCTCCTTTGTCCCTTTTTGTATCCCCGGTGCTAAGCCCAGTGCCTGACACAGAGTGTTTACTAAATGTTGATTGACTGACTGTGGCAACCATCACCACAATAAAAATGATGAAGCTTTTGGGATCTGGGATGAGGAGAGATGAGAGACTCATTGGAGAACAGAAGAGAGAAAGTACTTGGCAGCTCTTCCCAGCCCAGAGTACTGGAGGCCCTTGGCTGTCTTCACTCAGCAGCTCCCTTAGAATCTTCCTTTTATTGTTCTTAAAAAAAATCTAAGAGGCAAATATTCATCGGAACCTGCCTTAAAGGATAATTGTTTTACATGGGGCAAATCTCTTCCCCTCTTGAGCCTTGTTTTCCTTTTCTGTAAAATGGGCAAAATTGTACTTGTCCACCCACAGGGTTGTTGTGAAGAAAGGTTTTTGTAAATCATAACTCGGGTCTGGGATGCTTCTTCGTGCACTTTGGACACTGTTGAATTCCATATAATGTATCCAGTGTATTCCAGGCAGTGTCTCTGCCACACAGCAATACTGGCAGTATGTTATGATAATTATAGCAATGATAAAAAAATAATACGAATGGTCCCCTCTCTTTTAACTGTCTCCAAAATCTCTGAGATGACCCCTCCTTATTCCTTTGCTCCTTCCCACCCAAAGGTCCCATTCCTTCAGTGCTTCTTCTCCTTGGATTATTAAAAACTTCAGGGCTTTACGCATAGTTGGAGCTTAATAAATGCTTATTGGATTGAACTGATCCTGACAGCTGCATTTCTGCTACAGTTAAGAATAGAGTATCTTGGGACCCTTGAATTTAGAACTTGAAGGAGTCTTAGAATTTTCCAGAAAAGGAAGCTCTGGCTGGGGAACTGGAGGGACTTTCTCAAAGTCAGGGTAGCTGGCAACAGCTAAGATTCCAATGAAGGGCATTGAATGCCCAATCTAATGTTCTTTCCACTAAATTAAGCTTCCTCCTGGGAAGGGGTGGGAAGGGGTTGCCTTTTAAGAGCGTCCTGGAGGGGCTGTGTGGGATCCAAAGGGATGCAGCATGCCTGTAATTCAGGTACTTTTCTTTTTAAAGAAAAGACACTTCCTGATTTTTGAATCACTATACAGAAGTGAGTCATTTGTTCTTATTATAAATACTTTTATTACTGGTCATGCAGTAAGTCAACTATCATTTCTTAAGCACCCACCATGTATTTGGTGCTAACCATTGAAGATACAAAGAAAGAGTAGGGTTGTCTCCAACCTTAAGGAATTCACAATCTCCTGGGGCGACATACAAATAATGAAGTACCAACAAATTAGGTAGAGATAAGACACAGAGGGAAGGCCTTGGAAGGAGGGAGATTTAGAGAAAACTTCCTGTAGAAGGTGGATTTAAGTTGGAACTTGAAGAGAGCCAGAAGATGGAGAGGAGGAGGGTGAACTGTCCAGATGTGGGAGCTAGCCAGAGAAAACAGTTGGAATTGGGAGATGGAGTGTCTTGTGTGAGGAAGAGTGAGGACACGGGTTTCATTGTGGGTTGCAGCAGTGGGGATGGAAAGCTGCATATTTTTATGTATGGGGAGCATTCCAGGGTCTGTTGTATCAAACATCTCTGCCACCCTTGAGGTAGCCCAGAGATGGGGACTTGGGGAGGTGGCTGCCATCACTTTCCTTGCCAATAGGAATGTGAAATCCATGTGAGATCGCTGAGACTGTGACCAAAGAGTTGGCCTGGAGTTCACCCATACATCTGGAAGTGCTTATGTATGGCATCCGTGGTATTCAAGAAAAGCCATATCTGGCAAATATCTGGTTTGGAAGGAGCCATCCAGTGAAGGTAATACTTTTATCCATTCCCCAGGCTTCTTTGCCTCTGGGTAGGAAAGGTTCAAGGAAGGAGGGGTAGATGGAGGAGAACCAGAAGTAGGGTTGGGTTGCCAAGGAAGGGATGGGGAGGGTGTTACTGGAGGCTGTGGAGTATCTCTTGATACCACTGGGGAGCCAGGATGTGGGATGATGCCAGAAGAACATAGACTGACCTAGGACCCTTTAGATTCTGCCTCAGATTGGAGATGCAGACAGGTGTGATGGGAGGGGTTGGCACTTGGGCCACATTCAGCATTACTGAACCCTGAAATCTGGAGATCGGTGCCCTGTATGAAGTTGAACCCTGAAATTTGGAGATGTGTACCTCCCCATGTCCCTGTGGGGGGTTGCCTTGAATTTTCCTCTTTTATTTTTTCCTTCTCCACTTCCTCTTCAAATTATCTGACAAACAAATATAGTTCATTTGTGGGTTATATAGTAATGAGTAAAGATCAGGTCCCTTGATCCCCCTGGTCTTATGGGGGAGACACAGATTTCCCCAGCATGGGAAAGTATAGTGGAAAGATCACTGGTTCTAAAGTCAAAGAACCTGGGTTCAGATACCACCTCTGATGCTTACTACCTGTAAGACCTTGAGCAAAACGCTGAAGTTCCCTGGGTCTCAGTTTCCTCATTTATAAAATTAAGGGCCTAGACTGAAATCCCTTCTATCTCAGGATCTTTTGGTGTGGGAGATAGTAGGCAGAAAAATATATCACAGGCAGAGAAGGGACTAGAGACAGAGTGGATGGATTGTGGAATGAACTGGGGCTCATCCAGATCAATTTGCACGTTCAAAGTGAAAAGAAAGAAAGTGAGGGGCAGCCAGATTGTTAGAAGGATGAACCAGAGCTCAGCAGGACTTTCAGGCCTCTTTGGGAGCTTCCTCAGGCCAGGGAAATGTGGAGAGAGGACCAGGGACTGCTCAGTAGGTTTTTAGCCAAAAGTCCGGGACTCATCTGGCCGCCTTCAGCATCCCAATCTCTGGAGGACTGAGTCACATTGGACTGGGATGAGTTTTTCCATAGTTTGGAGAACTGGGCATCAGCCCATCCTGCCTGATCCTGCTTCCATCTGGCCTTTCACTTCCCAGGCCTCCTTCAACCTTTTGTGAAAAGTAGCAATTTCAGGACAGCGAGTCAGAAAGAATGATGAGTCCCAGAGAATGTGATGGGAAACCAAGGGGATCCACTCTTTTCCCTCTCTGTTTTCATTACCCCACCTCGTATTTAGGTAGATAGGTGGATGGCTATGCAATGCTATTATAAAGATGTTTCTTATGACTTCACCTGCCTGGAGTTGTCTCCTTCTCCCACTCCTTCTGGAATTATTTTCCATCAGAATAACTCTCTTGGGTTAGATAACAAAGGCAGAGCACTGTCTCCAGAAGCCTGTGAAAATGCACTTACTGCTTAGGAGAGGTGGGAGGATGGGAGGATGTCCATGAGGTTTATATATTATTCAATAAAACTTGAAGTTTGATCAACTTAGCAGGAGTTTTTGTAGGGCTTACTGGGGAGCTAAACCACATAATAATACTTGGAGGTATGTCTAAACCACAGAAAACATCAATACTTTGGCCAAGTCTGAAAATGTATACCTCATTCTGTACCTGTAGTCCACCACCTATCTATCTCTTAAGACACAGGAGGCATGTTTTACCATTGGACTTCTTCAGTCACCAGTCACATCCTTACTGACAATATTAATAACAAATATACATTAAATATAATAAATATGTATTACTAACAAATATGCATTAGATAAATAAATATGCATTATTAATAATAAATACTATTAAATATGTATTATTACTACTAATATATTTATGGTGTTTTATGGTTACGAAACCTGTCACATTGGTTAGCGTGCTGTGAAGTAGGTGGGTGTAGCTCACATTTCTATACCCCTGTAAGGATGTGAATAGGCTTTCTTCACGGAAACCCTTCAGTGTGGACAAACACAAGATTCCTGAGAGAAAAGTTCTGTGGACAGTTTTGCCCTCTTTTATAGAGATGAAGTCAGTCAGCCACCAAATATTTATTAAGCACAGGAGATGGAAATCAGGGCAAAAAACCATCCCAATTCTCAGAGAGCTCATGGTCTAATGGGAGAGATAATATGACATAGGTAGATACACGCTGACTACAAGGACACACAGCAAGTGTTGGCAGCGGAATAGAAGGGTTGCTGATGCCATTTTACAGATGAAGAAACAGAGGCTTCTAGAGTGAGAGGTCACAGAGCCAGGTGCATGTGCTTCTGTTGTGTTGTGGGACTGGGCTGTGACCTCATGATCTTCCAAAGGTTGGGAGAATCAGCAGTCAGAGGCAGGGGAGCTCGAGGCCAGACCACAGCACCTGGGGTGGAAAGGAACCAAGCATTTGGTGAGCTCCTGTTTTGGGGGTGTGTGGAAGACCCGAGGAGGCTGTCAGAATGGATAAGCTCTCCAAGGCAGAGAGGAAACAGAGGAGCCTCCACCGATGCCTAGTTCATTTTTAAAATTTTACTTCATTGGTAGAAGCTCCCAATGAGAAAACTCCTCCTAATAGGAATCGGTGGTCTTAGAGAGGTCCCCAGGGCCCTTCTTCATGTCACTTTGCCAGGAAGTGTTGGTATTTGAATTTGCTACTCCAAATCCAGAGCTATTTTCATTACAGAGAGCAAAGGAGATGGAGAAGAGGTCAGAGAGATGAGGGAGTACCAAGGGAATGCTATGGTACTGAGGCCCAGGGCAGAGAACAGCAGCATGCAATGGACTTCGACACCTAGAGAATGTCCAATTGATACCAACCACCCCCGGATGGGCACCTGGCAGCTGAGGCAGTGACTCAGGGTTTGGCGACAGAATGTCGAAGGGGTGGCAAGTTTCCATCTGAATTGGGGCTGCAGCCTCCTGGGTGGTCAGGAATGAATCACACCACTGGCCCCCCTTCTCTTGCCCGTTCCCCTAACACACACCCATCCTTGCTCTCCCCCGAGATGTGGCCTCCAGATGTAGCCCTGGATGGGGTGTGGAGCTGCTACTCTGGGGGACAAAGGCTCCCAGGTCAGATGAAACAGCTGCATTTCCCACTCCCCAGCCACCCGGGCTCCTGCATCTCATCCCCTTCTCCCTCCTCTTCTCTGCCTGTGATTTCTTCAGTACCAGGAAATCCATAGGTAAACAAACATATTTGGCAGCCCAGAGGCTGTTGGAGCTGGATAAATAAATGGAAAAGTAGAAAGAAATAAGCCAGGGGGTGGGACAGACTGGCTTTGTTCCTGATGGGAGAGAGTTTGGTCCTTGCCACCTGGGAGGGGCAGGGGAGCCCAAAACATCCATCCTTTGTGGGCCCTATAGGGCTGTCTCCTGGCCTGAAGAAGCCCCATCATTTATCATGGGCTTTACAGTCCTGAGGAATCGGGAAATGCTGCTGTATTCCTGATCCACTGGGCCTTCCTTTGGCTCTCATAGCTGGGCCAGGAAGAAACAGATGGGAAATTTTAATGGGCTAATATAAGAAAGGGGGTGGGGGGAAGCCCAGTTTTATAAAAAACACATGGTAGAACCCAGGTGTGTCAGTGAGTTCTCCAAATGACTGACACAAACAATCCCACGTTTGCACCTATAGGAGGCTGTCAATTGGACTGTTTCTTGTGCGTTCTTTTACAACAGTTAGCTCTGGGTAGGCAGAGGCATTTACCAGCTGTGCATTGTTCAGCAAGTCACTTCCTGGCTTTAGACCTCAGTTTCCTCATCTGTAAGATGAGAGGATTAAGTTAGGGCCTGGTATCAATGACCATGTTCCCATGATCCCTTAGTGCCCTATTCTCCTTCTTCCATCACGATGATTTAGTTTCCAGAATCACAAGGCATCTCAGTGACTGTCCAGCCCAAAGCCAGGACATGACTGACAGGCTAAGGTAGCCCATTCTACTTTAGAGCTGCTTTGTTGTTAAGACATTTTCCACTGATACCAGGCCTTTCCAGCTTCTACTCAGTGCTGCCCTTTGGGCCAACAGAACGAATCTGAAGCTTCAAACCTGGTGTGCTTGAGCCAGTGTTGACCAGCTTCTAAGAGTAGACTGTTACATTTTTAGTGTGAGCCCCTTACACCATGAAAGGTGGCAAACCATACAAACCAGATTTATTGTTTGGTTGATAGTCAAGACTTAAGAAAGTGATAAAAAAATATGAATAAGGCAGGTTGAACTTAAAGTATATATTGCCGGTACTTTTTGTTTTTTCTAAAGAAAGCCTTTATGTACCAGCAGACTCCTGCTTTCAAATATATGGAGGAATTTGCCAGGTTCTAAACCAGCTCCACCCAACCTTCTCTTCAAGTCAGACATTCTCAATTTTTTCACTTGGGTTTCTTAACCTGAGATCTCTTTTTTTAACATCATATTTATTTATTTATTCATTCATTTATATATTTATTTGTATGTTTATATTTATATAAATGTATTTATAGATATTATTTATTTAACATCATATTTTGATAACTGTATTACAGTGCAATTATTTACTTTATAATGCTATGAATTATGTTTTATGTAATTAAAAACATTCTGAGGATTCCCATAAACTTCACCAGATACGATTAAAAGGGGCCCAAGGCACAACAGAGAGTCAAAAGCTTGACTCTCGCGGACCCTCATCTGGCTCAGACCCAGGCCTCTTCATCATCTCTGTTGTATTCCTGGAAATCCCTTCTAAGGGTATTAATACCCTTTCAGCCTTTTATGTAACTAGTGCTGTCTTGGGTGCTGAGTATAGAAAGACCAAAATGAAATGGTTCCTGGTCTCAAGGAACTTAGATTCTATTGGAGAAAAACAACATGTATACAGATTAGTAAAGAAAAAAATGACTAAATACAAAATAATTATTTTGGAGGAATGGGGTACTTCAATTATTTTTGTATATTGTCTCCCTCATTGGCTTATAAGGTCCTTGAGTGCAGGGGTTGTTTTTTACCTCTTTATTTATCCCCAGTGCTTGACACATAGTAGGCGCTTAATATATGTTTATTGAATTTTGAATTGTTTATTGAATTGAATTAGCAAGTACTTCTAAATATTTACTGTACACTATGAACTTTACAAATATAATCTCATTTGAACAAAATAGTTGTTTTCTTACTATGGAAATTGTGGGAAGGGATTGCGTGGGGAAAGTATTTGTAGCACTGTCAGTGTCCATAAAATAAAAAGAAATATAAAGATATCTGAGCAGTTAAAGCAAACAAACAAAACACCCTCCAACATTATGCCATTTGATTCATGGGAAGAAAGTACCATTATAACTTTTATTTTATAGCTGAGGAAACTAAGGCATCTAGGTTAAGTGACCTGCCCAGGGTCAAACAGCTACAAAGTGCTGGCGGAGCATTTGAATTCAGGTCTTCCTGGACTCTCTATCAAGGGCTTTGTTTGTTGCATTACTTAACTGCTACAGTAAAATGGGCAGCAGTAACTACTCTGCACTACATCCTACCAAACAGACGGGCACACAGGAGGTGCCCTCGAGGGTAAAAAATCTTGAAATTGTGACAGTTGAGAATTTGCTTGAAAAATATTTTCTTTGGAGACAAGAAAATTGAAGGGCACCATATGTGAATTATGTCTCTAGCTACATAAAGGGCTGTCCTGTGGAAGGTGAATCAGATTTGCTTTTCTTAATAAATGTTGATTGATTTAAAAAAAAAAATTTCAGAGGGGCAGATTTTGTCTTCAAGTCAGGAAAAATTTCCTAATAATGAAGAATAATCACACTAATAGTTGTCATGGCAAATAGTATTTTATGTAATGCTTTAAGGTTTGTAAAGCATTTTACGTAGGTTATTTCATTTGATTAGCGCTATCCAGAAGTGGGCTCCCCTGAAGGTGAGATTCTCGTGATTGGAGGCTTTCAAGCAGGGGCAGAGTGACCACTTGACCATTTAACGGCACTTAATAAAGGTAGGCATTTAATAAATACTTGTTGGGTTCCACTGGATTTACTTCAACATGGTGTAGGCTTGGAAGGATAAACTCAGTCATTGAAGACCTATGGGCAATCTCCCTGACCCCCACTTTCCTCATCTATAACATGAGAGGTTTGTGTTTTATTGTTTTGTTCTATGTTTTGTTAATATTAATATAGTATTATTGTTAATAACCAACCTCACAGGGTGGTTGTGATGATTAAATGAGATTGTTAACTGCTTTTCAAACCTTAAAATGTCACATAAATATTATTAATATTATCTGTATCCAAAAATTCCCCAGACTTCATCCATTGTAAGGCCCTTATCTCCCTTTACCAGACATTTCTTTATTCAGAGGAACTTTTGTCAGGGAAATTCCATCCCACCCACAAAGTATCCTCCTTTTCAATCTTTCTCTTCCTCACGCATTCCTCTGTAGATTCTTCTCTTTCAGAGACCACTAAGGTCATCTTCCTCTCATCACTGGCTCTTTATCTGACCCTAGTGTATCCCTTCTCTGCCCCTATTCCCCTTTCATGTACCCCACCTCTGTGGTATAATGTAGTCCTCCCAAAAGAAGCATTTGCCTGTAGACCGGATGACATCAGGTCCTGTGCCTAATGCCCTCTATCTGTTTCTTCATGGTTACATCTACCAGATTTCTGCCTTCATTCTGTCTCTTTATGTATATTTAGAAAGAAGTCTCTTACTGGCTTCTCTATGGTCAGTCTGCTGCTGTTACTATCCTTGCCTGCTGCATTTCTTGACTGCTTCTGCTTTTCTGATGTTTGAGGTGTTTGAGAGGCGAATAACCTTGTCAGTTCTGGTTTTTTTTTCTAAAAATGTTTCAAACTCTTCTTTATTATTGACTATCTTTTCTTCAATATGATCAAGCTCAGATTTGCATCCTGACCTCCATTGTTCTTCAGAACACATTATTCCATTCTCTCCTCCTTTTTCTAGTGGGCACAGAATAGTCTTGCATTTTTTGAATGTCTTGTCCTTTGTACGTGAAGGTCTTTCTTTCTCCTGATGGCTGATAGAACGTGTTGTTTCTCAGCTGAATTTAACCCCTATTTGCAGAGTTTGCAACTCTGGGTTTTTTTTTTTGGAAGTGATCTGTGAATTCTTTCAATTAGAATTTCATTTTCTATATTTAAAAGTTCCAGGTAGTTTTCTTTTATGATTTCCTTCATTATGGTGGTAAGGGTTTTTGCCCCATCCTGATCTTCTGGGAGAACTATGGGCCTTAGGCTTTTCTAACACATCCTGTCTTTGAGATTCATATGTTTTGTTTGCATAGTAAGCATATTTTCCTGTAAAAATTTATTTTCTTCTCTTCTTCTAGGTTGTCTTTCACTTGAGTGTATTTACATTTCTAATTTATTGTTCTCTCTTTTGTTTCTTTGGTGTGGTGAGAATTTACATTTATTTTCGATTTTTTTTGGTGTATCATTCTTTCCGTTTACATTGTTGCAGTTACTGTGTATGTGTTTTCTTCACTCTGCATAATTACACATAGATCTTTTTGTGCTTCTCTCTATTCATTACAGACATCAATTCTTATAGCTCAGTAACATGCCATTACATTCATGTACCACAATTTGTTTAGCTACTCTCCATTTAATGGGCAGCAACTTTGTTTGTAATTTTTAGCAATCATAAAAAGTGCTGCTGTAGACATTTCTGAGTAAATAGGGCTTTTTATTTCTTATCAATGGCCTTTGCAAATTAAAGTTTCTCTATTCTGCTTGTTATTTTTGCTGTGCAGAATATAAATTCTCATTCCTCTTTTAAACCACTCAGGGAAGCATGTTGTAGTTCCATGTTCTCCTCAGATTCCACAGAATCCTCTGTCTCATTAAGCGTTGGATCATTTTCCTTTATTTTGCAGTACTTGTTCATAGATTCTTGAACTTGTTTTCTACACTTGGAGGCCATGTTTCCTTCTATTGTTATTGCTTTTCCTGTTGATTCATCTGTTTATGTTTAAGGTCTTTGAAGTATTTTCTCCCTAAAAGTTTTGGTACTTTCAGTCATTTCCCCATCCCCTTATTTTCCCTGTTACTCACTTCCTGACTCCCTCCCCTCTGGTTGTGATTTCCTTGGGGGTTGGATCTCAGAGTACCTCAGCCTCCTCCCACACTGGACAATTAACAGTTCACCAATCTAAGTTTCTGATCAAACTGACTTTCAGGTGGTTAGAACTGGCCCCAGCTGAATGCTATGCTTTTCCCTCAGACTTGGTGGAGTACTGCACAACATCCCCACCATCAACAGTGTTCTATCCTGATGACCAGCCTCTCCACCCTCTAGTCTTGAGTTCTCTGACCTGGCACTGGCAGTTCAGAGCCCATTTTTCCTAGTGCTTCTGGATTGCAGACTTTTGCTCTTGAAGAGCTGTGATCAAGCTGGCTGTTGAGGTCTGACCAGACTACCACAACTTAGAAGTCAGTCACTCTTCACTCTGCATAATTACATATAGATTCCATGCTTCTCTGTATTCATCACATACATCAATTCTGGCAGGAAGGGAGAACTGAGACTTAGGGATGGTTTTGATGTTTTGATGGGTTGTATTCTTGGGTCTGCTTAGAGCAGCCTTACTACTGGTAGCATGGGGAATCGGGGAGGGGTACTGAGTGAGCTCAGGGTCTATGAGCAGTCAGTTCCTAGATTTGGGGAAACTTTTTTTAGACCTTTTGTATTCTGGATATCCTAGACCACAAAAAAAGCTAAGGTTGCTTTATCTTTGGTGGATAATATCTATTTTGGAAAGGTTTGAGAGGTCATGAGAATCAGAGAAATGTGTAGTCCTTCATCTTGCAGCTCCCATGACCTAGCAGTATGTTTTAATATATTTTTGCCTAGAGCAATATAACTTAATGTTATCCATGGACACCAAGTGTGCCCCTCACACTTTCATTTGGAAGCTATTTTTAATTCTTTTTAAAGAGAGAAAATAATGGATTAAAGACCAGGCATAATCATAATGAGCTTAGACTGTAGTCCTGCCAAGTTTTGTGTGTTATATCAAATGTTTTTTATATAATTGTGTCAAAACCACAAATGGTGTGTTTGAAATAGAGAATAGTTTTTCACATACACATAAATCTGGGGTCCATACATGTCTCTATTTATTTGTAGTACATGAATAAGCAATGATTATGGAACTGAGTCAAAGCCTTTGTGGTAATCAACAAAAGCAGTATGAATACTGCGTGTGCGTTCATCCTTCATTGCCGTAGAAGACCATGACATCAGAGAAATGATGACATGACTTGCACTTGCCTTTTTTTTGAGTGAGGGAGGGCTGTGAAGGTCACCAGGCTCACTTCTCCTCCAGAGCCATCTGAATCCAGTGACCAGATATTCATCAAGATGGCTGGAGATGACCCAGGATGAGGCAATTGGGTTTAAGTGACTTGCCCAAGGTCACTCAGCTAGTGAGTGTCAAGTGTCTGAGGTGAGATTTGAACTCAGGTCCTCCTGACTCCTGCACCAACTATAAATACTATGGTTTTGTTCAATAATTACTGAATTGGTAAGAACTTTCTTATTCACCTGGGACTTTGGGGCACCCTCATTTTTCTCTTCATTCAATGGGTTGCTTTTCTGTAGGTATTTATAGAATTTTTTCATAAAGTGAAATGCTTTGTATACAGCCTGTATTTGAAGGAATTACTAATATTCTTATCCTTTGGTAGGAGATACAGGATGCAATCTGTTAAGAAAGGTAGTATTAACCTAGGAGGAAGCTGCCTTTTAAAGGCTTTTGCTAGTAATTCATGGGCCACTGGGTCAATGATTATGGATCTTATCTGGTTGTTCCATTTTCTAGTTTTGCAAAGAATTGACAGTTAGAGTCACCTCCCTTGAAAGAAAGGAATATATATATATATATATTTTTTTTTAAGAGAAGATTTATTGATAGTCTGTACGCTTTCTGTTTCTCATCTGATCTAAACTGCCCTTTCATTTTATTTGCTTTCTGGTCACTGGACAGATAAACAGAAACTTTCCACTTCCACATTCAGCGTCTCTGTCTAGCTTTCAGTATCTTTAGATCTCTAGTTTCTGTCGTCACATTTAAAAAAAAATTCATGTCGACTTGTTTATTTTAAGCTTGTTTCTGCTCTGGGACTCTGTGGATTACTTTAATCTTTTGATTTTGGTTACTAATTAAGGGAAACTAGAATTGCAGACATACTTTCATTTCCTGGATGCCTTTCTGAAGATTTCATTTGGGCAATAATCATTCAGGTTTTCTACTGATTATTATGCCACATTAATCTCATTTTCTGCTTTCTCAAGTTTCTTCTGCATAGGTGGTGCCCATGCCTGCCAGGATTGATCTCTTGATAGCTCAGCTTTTCTTTTTTGGTTCTTATTGCTGTAACAGCTACTGCCACGTATTGGTATGTTCAAGTCCTGAAATATTTTAAAATATTGCATCCAATAGTGTGAGAAAATGAATTCATTCATGATGGCTATGGCAGATATCCACCTTTTTGAATGACTCTATTTTAGTATAATTGAAATCTTAGTTGGATTCATGTTGTCAAGTTCAAAAAAAGGTCTTTGGAATTCTGGTCTTAAGTACACCCATCTCCTTTTTTTTTAGAATCATCTGAATTATTAGTGTTCTGTTTGTTATCTATTTCATTATTAGGTATATTATAAATTCTGGAGTTGGTATTATGTGAAATTTTTTAAAACATTAAATTAAATTTAAAAATTTTTTTTTCACTTAACATGTTTATTTTGTTTCTCTCCTATTCCTCCCATCCATTATATATTTTATTATTATTTTTTTTGACAGCATATCAGGGACAAGGAGGGAAAGAGGAGTGCTTTCTGTAGTATTCCTAACTGGTGCTTACTTGAGACTTTCTCTGTTTTCTATTCTGGCCCATTGCCAATGGATTAAGGATATTTATAGGATGAAGGACTACTCTTACTCCCCTATATTCATCATTGGTATTTTACCTTACCCATTGAGGCTACCATCCATGGGATTAATTAATTAATTAATTAAGTCCCTTCTAAGGAGACTGATCTGTGTAAAATGCACATGCAGGACATAGAGGCAAACCTAACTCCTTGAATCTCCTCATGTTACATTATTCATGGGAGATAACACCCTTATCTTTATATCATAATGTAATAAGTCGCACTACACATAGGTTCTTACGAACTGAACCGATATCAGTCTTTTTTCCAGTCATTTCCAACTTTTTGTGACTGCATATGGGATTTTCTTGGCAAAGATACTGGAGTGGTTTGCCATTTCCTTCTTACAGATGAGGAAGCTGAGACAAACAGGGTTAGGTGATTTGTCTGTGATCATATAGCCTCTAAATGTCAGAGGCTGGATTTGAACTCAGGAAGATGAGTCTTCCTGACTTGAGGTCCCAAACTCTATGCATTGGGCCACCTACCTGCCCCATGAACTGATATAGAGTGAAGTAAGTAGAACCAGGAAAGCAATATACAAAACGACTACAACAGTGCAAATGAAAATAGCACTAAAGAGAAGTAAAATTCTGAGCAAACAGATAATGAAACATAACTTCTCTTGATAGAAAAATGGGGAAGGAGAGAGAATATGGCATACTTTGTCTGACCTGGTGTTTCTTGTTCCCTATTTTCCTTTGTTATGAGTGTAAAGTGCTCCTCCAACCTGAACTGTCAGGTAGGGTTCCTACTACACCAACCTTACAAAATCATAACCCCCCACTGGTGGGTTCCTCATTAGCAATCAGGTGGTAGACTCAGTTAACTCAAAACAAAAGCATTTACTCCAATGGCATGTCAAGGAAACATCTTCCCTTCCTCTCCCTTATAAATCTTGGATCTCATATAAATATATATCACAGTTCTGAAGAGAGTGGGCACACACCTAATGTATAATGATAGTGAGACATGTGTGTAGGAAACACATATGGCCAAAGCAACTCAGAGCTCTGGAACTACAGGGTTCAATGTCTTTTTTCTCGAGAACCACAGGACCCTAGTGTCCATTCTCTATTACGAAGTTTACTAATGGGTGTGGTATCTGTGCTGGATGGACAGATAAGCTACCTTTACTGGGTTATTCCTCAATGAGCAACTTCCATGTCTACCACCTCCAGCTTCAGTTTTAGTGGTAGACCTCAGCTGGGGAACTTTTGTACTCTCTCAGAAAGATAAAAATCTTTAGACTAGACTGCCTTACTCTTTTTCAGTTCTTTTTCCTTGAAGCCTTGGTTTTGAGGCTTGCCACTCCCAGGCAGAAAAGGTAGGAGAGTAGAGATGTAATCTTTCCTTTTCATAATTCTCCCTACTTCAGAGCTGGATTTCCTCGGTGAGAGACCTGCCTCATCCTAACATATGGTGACCATACAATACTTTTTACCAAAACTTCTTGTAGGTTAGACCATAATCAATGGCCATTTATCCACTTTGGGATTCAGTATTCCTTAGTTTTTATACACTCTAAGTTCTTATAAACCCCATCAGTCTACAAGTGAAAGAGTGGGGAAAAGTGCAGAGGCTATTTATGTCCTTTAAGATGCATAGATAATAAAAACAATAAGAGATAGCATTTATGCAGTATTTGAAGGTTTACAAGGCTATTTACACATATTATCACTTTTGAGCCTTCCAGTAACATTAGGAGGCAGATACTGTCATTGTCTCTGTTTTACAGGTGAGGAAACTGAGGCAGACAGTGTTTAAGTGACTTGCCCAGTCATATATCTAGTAAGTGTCTGAGGGTGTATTAGATCTCAGATTTTCCTGACTCTAGACCCAGTGCTTCATTCACCGGGTCACCCAGCTATCTCAATGAGGGAATGATAACAGTCTCCAAGTGTTGGAAGGACTGTTATACAGGAAAAGGAGTGGGAAAATGCACTAGATTTGGGATGAGTATCTAGACTAAAGGCCTAGATCTGCTGCATGTTCCCTCTGTGATCTTGGAAAAGTCAATTACTCTCTCTTAGCCTCAGTTTCCTTTTCTGTAAAATGAGGGACATTGGGCTAGATGACATCTAAGGTTCCTTCCAACTCCAAAACTTAGATTCTGTCATATGGAAATGGTCCATGGAAGTGCAGAAACTGCTAACAGAAAAGGGATGGCCAGATTCTACCACACAGGTGATCTCTTCACGAGATGAAAAATAATCCATTGAGTGAAATAGAAAGGAAAAGCAAAAGGGATTGAGGGCTGATAGATCATGCTTCAGGATGATATCTTATTTAAAAAATAATTTAAAATATTTTTGTGTGTGCTTGAGAGAAAGCATAGCACATTGGATAAAGAGGCAGACTTGAAGCCTGGAAGGTTTGGGTTCAAGTTTGACTCTGGCATACACTGGCTGTGTTACCTTAGGCAAATCACTTAACCTTGCAGTACTCTAGGCATCTTTCTGAGACTATAAGTTGTGGAGATGGTACTGACTTACATCAGTAGAGGGAGTTTTCCCATCCAGGAGTTCTCTGAATAAATGAAAACACAGGTTCAGTTGCTATCTCTATCTGTCCTTGATGAATACCAAAATTACCTGCCCTGCCCCATCTCTTCACCTCACAGACCCTCAATTAAAAAAAACAACAACTCTTTCTCAGATTAAATAATACATTCAACAAAAGTGCATCCATAAACTAGCCACGTCTGAAAATGTATATTTCATTTTACTTCTTAAGTCCATCACTCCTCTGTCAAGTAGAAGGTAGCTTGCTTCATTATTGGTCTTCTGGAGTAGCTACTACTTACTGCATTCATCCATGCTATTAAAGCTTTTAAAGTTTCTCTTTATAATATTATAGTCACTGTATAATTTGTTCTCCTGGTTCTGCTCACTCTATTCTGCATCAGCTCATTGAAATTTTCCCTTGATTCTTTGAATCTATCACTCTCATCATTTCAGAAAGGGCTGAAGTATGCAAAGTCCTAAGAAGCTACTTTTCTGTTATTTTCCTTACACTATGACCCTTTCTTTTCTACTTGGTCTGCCTAGGAGAACTCAGAGCAATGAGGTAGCGTTTTATCTTGCTGTACAAAAAAATTTTCCAACAATGAAAGGTGTCCAGTGATGAAATGGGTTGCCTGTTAAAACGGGTGACTTCTTCATCTCTTGAGGTATGCAATCCTGGATGGTCCCTTGATGAGGGTCATGGGATTACAGAATCTCAGATCTGGAAGGGACCTTAGAGGCTGACTAGTTCAACTTATAGATGAATGGGTATCATCTCAACAGCACCTTAGAGGCTGACTAGTTCAACTTATAGATGAATGGGTATCATCTCAACAGCATTAACATCAAGATCATTCTGCTTTAGCTTTGAAGCCTCTAGTGAGGTGAGAGTCCCAGGGGGTAGGCTCAGCTCTGGAGAACAAGTTTCAAATTTTCAGTGTGAGCATTTCCACTTCAGAAATTGATGAAAACTATAAAAAAATCAGAGCTTGATTAATTATTTTGTTGATTGTCTAGACTTCAGAAAGTGATGGAGAAAATGTTGAGGATGCAAATCAAACTTAAAAGTGTATCATGGGTAAATTTCCACCACCCTCCAGCTGGTTGTTAAATGTTTACCAGCATACCACTGAGTAGTACCCATTTCCTTTTGAGGAGGCCTATTCCACTTTTGATTTCTCTAATTGTTAGTTGTAGCAGGATTCACATAGCAGGTAGGGGTTGGGCGAGGTGATCTCTAAATTTCTCTTTAACTGACATTCTGTGGTTTTATGAAAATCAAAATGGCCTCTAGCTTTGGGAAGAGGAGAGGATCCCTGAGCGTCTGTGACTGGGAGTTTTGCAAACAATAACTAACATTTGTTTAATACTTGAAGATTGAGAGAGTTCATTCCTCACAAGAAATTGGAGAGGACAAACAGACCCGTAGAGCCTCTAAGCAGGAAGACTATTGCTTCATCCTGAAAACAATATTGCAAACATCATAGCTGTTAATGATGGAAAAGGTATTAATTCAATATTGACCTTATACTAGACAAAGTCCGAAGCACCAGGTATACAAATGCAAACATCAACAACATTCCAACCCTCAAGGAATTTAAAGTCCAACAGGGACTATTTTCCAAATGAGGAAATGAAGGCTGAGAGAACAACCACTTGCCAACAGTCTCTCAGTTAGTAAGTGCCAGTCTCCAGGATTTGAACCCAGCTTTCCTTCCTCCATCCTCAGAGCTTTTTTCTGTATCACACATCAGAAGGAGCCCTAGTTGGCTAGGCACATGTCTCAGATTTCAGATGCCACCTAACTAAAGATGTCTCCACTGGTTTACCATGCACCTGAAATCCCCACCATTACAGCCACTTTTTGTGAAGAATTATTTCCAGAAGTCTTTTGGGAAAATGCAAATGTTACTGGAGAAAGAGCACACACTTCCTCCCTCTTCATTTGTTTATCAAATTAGCCACTTGGCATTCTGTAGGCAGGTCTCAGAGGGACTCAGAACAGGTATGTTTGGATTGAGGGAAAGAGAAGGTGAGGAAATGCCTATTAAGGGCATAGGGTCAGGGGCAGGTTATGGCAGCCTAACTGTGACAGTAGCGGGGTTTATCTTTGGCAGCCCCAGTCTCCTCTTTCCCATTCCCCCTCCTTTGCCTAGCTCTCCCCTTTGTCCTCAGCCCAGCATCCAGAGCCTTCTGGCTCTCCCCCTTGTCAGAAACAACTCTCAAGAAAAGAGCCTCTAGTCTAGAATTTCAGAGCTGGAAGGTACTTGGGGGACAATGTATTCCAGCTTTATTTTATTCAGGAGGAAATTGAGACCCAGAGAAGTTAATTGATTTCTCCAATGTCACAGGGCTAGTAAGTGGCAAGTGACACACAGAGAGAGACAATGAGATAGATAGATGGTTGCTAAAGAGACATGGATGGATAGAGAGATAGATGGATAGAAAGATAAGTAGACATAGAATCAGATAACATAGAGTAGCTTGGTAAATATGTATAGATATTTAGATGGATAATTAGATAGATAACTTATAGAAAGAGATAGATGAATAAAGTATTTATTATGCACCAAGCACGATGTTAAAATCTGGGAATACATATATAAGTAAAGAGTTTACATTCTAATGGGAGAAGACAATACATAAAAAACAACACTGAAAGGAGGAGGAGGTATAGAAGTCATGAGAGTCAGAAGGAGAGCTGGGAGGAAATGAATGTGGCTGGCCTGGACACTTCTTGTGATAGTGGTTCTGAGAAAGAACTCTCCAGTCAGAGAAGGGGAAGAATGAGGAATGAGGCATGTCCAGAGTGAAGAGTCCACTGAGAGAGGTAGAAAAGTCTGCAGAGTCCAGAACAATCAACTGGCATTTATCAAGCTCCTACTATGTGGCAGGCATAAATGTGTGTTACGCATGGGATATCCAAGTAGATAAATGAAAGAATCCCCACTGTAATGAGCTTTTATTCTGATAGAGAGACAAGTGTGTGTGTGTGTGTATGTATTTATACACATACATATACATAGATGTCTATAGGTGGGTATGTATATATACATAGCATAAATAGAAAGTGAATCAATAGAAATCTACTCAAAGTAATTAAATACAAGGTAATTAGAGGAAGAGGGCATGAGCAGTTGGGGAGATCAGGAAAGGCTTTTACAGAATGTGTGACCTGAGCTGCATCTTAAAGGAAAGAAGGATAGAATTCCAGGCATGTGAGCCCTCCATTATTAAGGAGGTTAGAGATGGACTGTAACGTATAAGTAATGGAGTGAAGGCAGGTCTCATTGTATTGAAAACTTCAGAGGGGGAATGATGCCCAATGAAACCAGAAAAGGTAGATTGGAGACAGGTTAGAAAGAACTTTAAACAGAGGAGTTTATATTTAATACTAAAGGTATTAGGAAGTCACTAGAATCAGTTGAGTAGGGGAGCTTAAGAAACATTAGTTAGATAGTCTTTAGAATATACTGGACTGGGCAAAGACTTGAGTGAGAGAGACCAATCAGGAAGCTGTTGTAAAAATTGAGGTGATGAGGGCTTGAACAAAGGAGGTGGCTGTATGACTGTCACAGAGAGAAGCAGTCAGATGGGAGGGGTCTTGTGGACATAGGAAAGGGAACATGTGACAACTGATCTAAAGCAGGGTGGGGGGTAAGAGAGAGTGAAGATTTGAGGACAATGCCAAAGTTGTAAACCTTGGAGACCTTCCACAGATATAGGGACATTGGGAGAGGGGCAGGTTTAGGGGAAAAAGATCATGACATTAGTTTGGGACATATTGAGTTTGAAATGAGTCCACAGTATCCAGTTGGAAATGTCTAATAGATAGGTGATGATGCAGGATTGAAACTCAGGGAAGAGACTGAGATACATGTGATACACATATGTATCTATACACATACATATGCATTTATATATACCTATAGGCACATACATACACATACGTATGTAGAAACACATATATTTATAAATAATTTGCACAGTGATGATATCTTATCAAGATAACGCTAGAGAAGCAGTTTCCGGAGGGATAAGATGTGCACCTAGGTCCTCTGACTTCTGATCTAGTTCTTTCACTCTGTCAACCTAATGGGATCATTTGTTTTGACTTGAAAGCTTCCAGTGATGGGGAACTCACCATCACATCACTGGCCAGCTCCATGTGTTAGGAAGACCTTCCTAATGACCCTTTGAAATCTATACCACTGTAACTGCTACCTGTTAGTTCCTGGTGCTGCCTTCCAAGGTCTAGCAGAAATGATTGAATCCCTCTTCTTTGTGCCAGCCCCTCAGATACTTGAAGATGGCTCTCATGTGCCCCCTGAATCTACCTGTCCAGGTTGTACACCCCTAATTGTTTCCTTCCACCACACTTAGCCATCCACATCAATCTAGTCACTAGGCTGCTTCTTCCAGGGATAGGAACAGTTTAATTTCTTCTTTGTTTTCCATTATAGGTATTTTAGGCATTGCCCAACAGGTGAGGGACATGGTAGGGGCTTTCCTGAGGCCCCAGAAATCAGCATCTATATAGAGACCACCTTCTTTGCCTACAGGTAAACCTGTTCTGGGTGAGGTGGTGAGCGTTTGGGGGGAGAGTGTCATTGGGCATCCCCATATGGGGATAAGGCTTTGGGAGTGCACTGGATACTTAAGAGGCCAAACGGAAGATAGTGGTGGGGCTATGACCATGCCGAGTTCCATGTTAGGAACCTCTGGCTATGGTGATATCAGAGTTAGAACAAATGATTCTGGGGCCCCCAAAATATGTGACTGGCTTAGGGGAGTTGGGGTTGTGGGAGAAATGGGGCCAGAGAAAGAGGCAATGTGTCACATTATCCTGTGATAAAGCTGCAATGAGGCCATGAAAACCTATGGAGACCCTCAGCTGCCAGCTTCCCCTGGTCACATTATGTTTAATTTATATATAGGAAGGAAGGAAACAAACATTTATTAAGTGCTCACTGTATACCACACACTGTACTAAGAAATGGGGATAGTAGTACTAACAAAAAATAAAAATGACAGAACCTGCCCTTAAGGAGTGTCCACTCCATACCACAAAGGGAGCTTAAAAGCAGTCGGTGGGAGTTGGTGATGGTAAAGAAGGCTGGAGATCAGCAGCAGGGCTAGCAGGAGAACAAAGGATCCCTCCACAAAATGGAGGCCCCAGGAGGGACTCACCAGGGGGACAAGGGGGCTATTGGAAAGGTATTCCAAGGTGAGAAGGCTACATGGATGTTCCAGGATGAGGAGACTCCAGGTGCTGAGGGAGGTTCCAGGTTGAGGTGGTAGCAGAGGCCTGGTTTTGAGATCCATAGAGTCAGAAGCGTAGCCAGGAAGGGAATGAAGACTGTCCATGGCTCTTTGAGGGGAAGGACTATGCTATTTTTATTTTAGTGCCTCCAAAGCCTCACACAAAGCATGGGACATTGTAGGTGCTTGACAAATTCTTACTGGGTTAATTGATCAAAAGAGAAAAATTACAATGAGGAGGGAAAATGGGAATTGTCTGAAGGGACCACTGGGGATGCATAAGGCATTCACCCTTATAAGTCGCATAAAATCAACTTAGATTTTAAACAGAAAATGGTAGCAAGGGCAAGCAAGAGAGAATGAACAAAACATTATGGTAGGAAAGGGGCCAGACAGAACTGAAGCAGGTAAGAAAAGCTGATGACCAAAAGGATTTAAAAAGTTATATGGGGGGATTAGGATGCTGGAAGGAGGGATAGAAAGGCTGCTTGGGGGTACTTGGGGCCGTGAGAAGTGACCACAGAGTGGGCAGATCTAACGAATCCTTACATGGTGTCTGTTTCTCTGCCAAGGAGAATGGCCTTTGGACTGGAAGGACCTGAAAAAGTATGGCTGACTGAGGTGATGCCCAAGACAAATAGGGAGATATTAGGGTAATAGCTTGATGAGTTCAAGTTTCCTGGCTGAGATGTTAATTCCTTGGGTCCTGAAAGAGCGGGGAGATAGGAGTGAGATTTGAAAGATAGTGGAAAATGGAAAGAGCTACCTCGAGACAGGAGAAGGCTAAGTATTGTCCGAGAATTTTTTTAGGAGAATAGTATGTGTAGTCCATGAGGGAGCTTGACTTTGAGCCCTGAGAAAATTGTCAAATTAAAGAGAGGGTTGGTAGACATCTAGATGAAAAAGCAGTGAATACAAAGAGGCAGCCTGGCATCATCCAAAACAGGTTAGACCAGACTCACCTCTTTTCTTTTTCTTTTTTTTTCCCTTTTGGCTGGGTCATTAAATTGCCAAGAGCTGTTATAATTGAAAGAATAAAATTTGGTGCATGGAATCAAACTGACCTGTCCTGCTTGCCTGCTCCTCACCCTGTGTGTCATCTACTCACCAAAACTCTGTAGAATGGGGCTGGCTGTGCCTTGCAGAGCAAGTCCCCAACTTCTCAGGGCCCCAGGCAACTCTAAGACACTGAGCTGCCATGAAGCTCCATTGGGAGAGGGAGATTCCTTGTGCGGACTCCTCTAAGGAGACGAAATCATGGGCCCGGACAAGACAACGTTTAAGTGGTAGGTCAGAGGAATGTTGTATACAGCTTATCTAGATTTTGGCAAAACATTCAGCAAAGAAACTATTTTAGGCCATTACTGTGGAAAATAACAACAATAACCAACATTACTTACTATGTGCCCGGCAGTGTGTGCTAAGTGCTTTACAACTCTTCCCTCATTTGATCCCCACAACAATGTTGCGAAGTATTATTAGTATATCCCCATTTTAGAGTTGAGAAAACTGAGTCAAACAGGTTAAATAACTTGTCCAAAACTAAGATTCAGTAACTTGCCCAGGATCTAAGTGTCTAAGTGTCTAAGGCTGGATTTGAACTCGTCTTGATGACTCCAAACCTAGTCCATTGCACCACCGGAAAGATGGGGATGACGATTACTACCACCACTACCACTACCACTACCACTGCTACCGCTACCACTACCACTACCACTACCACTACCACTGCTATCGCTACCACTACCACTACCACTACTACTGCTACCGCTACCACTAGCACTACCACTAGCACTACCACTGCTACCACTACCACTACCACTACCACTGCTACCGCTACCACTACCACTACCACTACCACTGCTACTGCTACCACTACCACTAGCACTACCACTAGCACTACCACTGCTACCACTACCACTACCACTACCACTGCTACCACTACCACTACCACTACCACTACCACTACCACTACCACTGCTACTGCTACCACTACCACTACCACTGCTACCGCTACCACTACCACTACCACTACCACTGCTATCGCTACCACTATCACTGCTACCACTACCGCTACCACTACCACTACCACTACCACTACCACTACCACTGCTACTACTACTGCTGCTACTACTGCTGCTACTACCACTACTACCACTGCTACTGCTACCACTACCACTGCTACCGCTACCACTACCACTGCTACCGCTACCACTACCACTACCACTGCTACCACTACTACTACTACTACTACTACTGCTACTACTGCTACTGCTACTGCTACTGCTACTATTACTACTACTACTACTGCTGCTACTACTACCACTACTACTACTGCTACTGCTACAATAACACTAATTTTAACAGTTACCCAGTATCTGCTATGAGTCAGACACTGTGCTAAGCGCTTCACAATGACCTCATTCGATTCTTCACGGTTGATCTTGGCAGGTAGATGCTATTATGCCTTATTTTACAGGTGATAAAATTGAGACTGACAGAGGTGAAGTGACTTGCCCACTGAGTGGCTGGAGGCTGGACTTGAACTCAGGTCTTCCTTCCTGACTCCACACCTGGTGTTCTGTCTACTACACCACTTGCCAGCCAGCTGCCCTTATAGAAAAGATGAAAAGGTAGAGTAGATGACCATGACATTAGGAAGGGGATGCCATGACATGCGAGTAAATTGGATTTAAATGAGGCAGGGCTGTGCAAAGTCACCAGCCTCACTTTCTCTTCTGGAGCCCTCTAGGTCCAGTGGCCAGATACAGATCAGGATGAATGGAGGTGGCCCAGGATGCAGTGGGGGACCTTGGCTTTTTCAAGCTAAGGTTTTTAACAGGTCTCAGTTTGACTGAGACAACACCCATTCAGTGATTAAGGCTTAATAAGAAATGAATCAAAGAATGGCCTCTTTATCTAGTCAAAAATAAAAAAAAAATACTAAAAAAATCAGTCTGGAAGGTGAAGACCCTCAGGGTTTCTGACCAAAACAGAAGTTCACCGCATTGCCTCCCCAAACTGGGGGCATTAAGATGAGTCTGAGCACTTGGGACCTGATCTTTGGGTCATAGACTTCAGGCTGGAATGGACCTTGGAAGTCATCTAATCTAAGCCCTTCATTTTACGGATAAGGAAACTGAGGTGCCAAGTGATTGACTTGTCACTGCCTAGCAAGTGGCCAAGTAGGATTCAAATCCAGATCCTCTGAATCCCAATCTAGCCAGTGTCTCATGAAGGGAGACTTAGGGTCTGCCTTGGCACCATGCCTAAAGCTTGTCAGGTTCAAGAGGCTGTTTTCCATTGTGGACACAAGACTAGAATACTCTGTCTGAAGCCTCAGCCAGAGGTGAGAGTGGAGCAGAGATACTGTTCCCTAACCCCCAGAACAAGTCCTCCATTTCTAGATACCTTCTCTATTTCTCTATAGAGTATCACTGTCCTGCCAGGCTTGGAAAGGACTGCCTTCTCTCTAGATCTCATACTTTCCATCAAAGGACAGTTCAGGTGCTCCCCAGAGGTGTGGCTCCCTAATTCCCTTCACCAGGTGATGCTGATGGCTCGCTCCTCAAATCTCTTAGAAACAGCTGGTTGCCTGGACCTCCCTTTTCCACTTATTTTGCCTCCCCTTGCTTCATAGTTATTTGTGGGTATGTTATTTGCCTCTTTTGATTTGGATCTCCTGGAGAGATCCACTGGTTTCTCTTTGTAGCTCCAGTGTCCAGCCTTGAGCAAACCTTTTGTGTAGGGCTTGTTGGATCCCTGGGAGGGCTGGCCAAAGGGCAGGATGTTTGTGAGGGCTTACCCAGCTGCTCCTGGCCCCTTGGAGGATGGACCAGCAGGTCAGGGCTCCCTGGCCAGCTTCACCCTGGGCTTTGATCTATAGACACTGAGACCCAGAGAAGCAAGTGCCTCACTTCCACTGTCCTCCCCATCAATCCATCTGGCTTTGCTCACTGCTCCATTAAGCTCTGATAATGTTACTACCAGGATCAAGATCCTTCAAGGACTCTTTGCTGCCTAGACATTAATGTCCAGATTCTGCCACTGAAGATCCACAATTTGCTCCAGATTCACTTTCCATTCTCATCTCCTGCTGCTTCTCAGCCTGAACTGGTGGAAGGTGGTATGGCACTTTAGAGAGAGACATTCCCACTCATGAAGTTGGGTTTAAATTCAGCCTGTGTCATTTTACTCTGTGTGACCTTGGGCAAAGTCTCTTATTAACCTTCTCACCTGTGAAATGAGGGGATTGGACTCAATCTTCTCTAAGGTCTCTTCCAGCTCTGAAGGTATAATCATAGGTATTGATGAACTTCATCCTCAAGCCCCTGTGCCTTCTACCCAGAATGGTTTTCCACAGTCAAAATTATTCCCAAACTCCAAGGCTTACTTCAAATAACACGTACCAATTCAATAAGCATTTATTAAATACCTGCTTTATGGGAGGGAGGGGAAGGAAACAAAGCGTTTTTAAGTGCCTACGATGTGCTGGTGCACTGAGTATACAAAGACAAAAGTGAAACATTCCCTGCTGTCAAGGAATTCAGGTACTGTGGGGGAAAACACATAAGCAGATACTAAGCACACACAAATATAGGCATTTCTATCAAAATAAATAAGAAATGTATATTCTATGAAATAGATATGAAACTATATAGATATAAAATAGATTCAATATATAAATTTCTATACAGACAAAATATGTATACATAAATACAAATATATATAGATACAAGATACAAAATGTAATAGATACTATATAGATATAAGTATATATCTATACAAATCTATAGACGCATATATAGATATATCAAAACATAATAGAGACTATATATACATATAAATATATATCTATACAAAATCCAAAATCTGTCTCTCCCCCTCTATCCCTCATCTCTCGCTCTCTCTCTCTCTCTCTCTCTCTCTCTCTCTCTCTCTCTCTCTCTCTCACACACACACACACACACACACACACACACACTTCATGTAAAGTAATGAATGAAAAGCTCTAGAAATTAGGAGTGTCATGTAGCAGATGATACTTGAGTTGAGCTTTGAAGGACAAAGGGATTCTAAAAGGTCAAGGTGAAAAGACAGTGCATTGAAGAGAGAAGTGTGGAGGAAGAAGGGGATGGAATGTTATGTGCCAGAGACAGTCAAGGGCAATTTATTGAGCACCTACTATGTGTCAGGTACTGTGCTAAGCCCTTGACAGAAAACAGTACAATTTGACTGAACCAAAGAATGCATGAAGGGGAATAATAGATAATAAATCTGAAGTTCATGAAGGATTCCCCAGGTCTCCTACATGGATGCCAACTGTCTCGCAAAGGGAATTTCCCTGTCATCTCTACTGTAGTAAGCTGGTGATAGAGACATAAAGAACATTGCTAGATGCCATCAGGTCTTCCCATAGTTTTATTTTTCCTTCAGCAACCTGAAGTGGGGTTGGGATCATCTGTGTTCTCTCTCAAAGTTGCAAGTCAGCAATGTCCGAAGTCTGAAGAGACAGGAGACACCAGAGCCTGGAGAGACTCCTGGGCATGAAGAGAGTGAACCACTGCTCTCTCTGGCTTTCACTAGCTCTACCCCACCCCTCACACAGGTGAGGGGCATTGAGCTGCACCAGCAAGGAGAGAGTCCCATACCAATGAACTCTGGGACTTGGATTACACAAGGCAGGACTCCAGGTCCAGTACTCTACTCCCTGAGCCACCTGTGGCAAATCTTCATAGGACCTACTTTTCTTGTCTTCTCTTGACACAGCTTCTGGGAAGACACCTTTATGCTCTGATGAGGCATCAAGGTAGGACAGTAGAAGAGATGAGACACTACCCCTGCTTCGGGCCCTTTGTATTTGGACAGGAAGTATGTCATAGTATAGAGAGTGCTGACTTTAGACTCCAGAAGACCTGGTTTCAAGCCTGTGTCTGGAACACATTAACTGTGTGACCCTGGGCAAGTGACTTAATCTCTCAGTTTCTCAGGAACCCTTTGAGATCACAAGTCATAGAGTAGGTGCCTTTTTGTACTGGTAGAAGGAGTTTTCTCACAGGAATCTCTCACACTAATGGAATCATAGATCTAGTCCAAAAACAAACCCTCTGGACTGAGATGGTGAGTAGTGGGACCCATGTTGGGTCTCCAAGGTGAACCCAGAGTGACGACAATCACCCTCCCCACTCCCTGCTTCTTTCCTTCTTATCTACTCATTAATAAATAATTTTTTTTCTCAAGTGTCTACTCTGGCTTAAGTGTCCTAAGTGCAATAATGACAAATGACATTCCTCTGGCGCTTCAGAGTTTGCAAAGCCCTCTTTTTTTTGAGATACCCTATATAGTATCTTGTTGGAATCTCACAAGTATCCTGTGAAATGAGCACTACAGGGATTATCACCCCTGTTTTAAAGGTGCAGAAACTGAAGCTTCAGAGGGTTGAAGTCATTTACCCAAGGGCTCCTTGTCAATAAAGGCGAGAGTCCGCATTTGAACCCAGATCTTTCTGACTTCAAGGCAAACACTCTACTCACTATGTTACGCTCTCTGTCTGAAATAGAACAGGGCACCTGCCTTCAAAGAACTGGCAATCTAGACTGGGAGTGAGGCTCACATGGTGGTACAAGATAGGGCTGGAAAGAGAGAGGAGGTTTCACAGTCAGTTTGGAAAGAGCAGTGACCTCAAAAGATGAGGGGTGGGGGTCGGGTCTTGGATCTGTTATTTATTTGATCTATATCCTTAGGCAAATCATTTTACCTTTCCCAGCCTCAGTTTTTTCATTTGTCAAATGGAAAATGGAATAGAGCAGTTCTTAGAGTGTGTGTGTGTGTGTGTGTGTGTGTGTGTGTTCTGTCCCTTTGGCAGTTGAGTGAAGACTACAGACCCATTCTCAGAATAGTATTTTTAAATAATTGGTCAAAATGCTAAATTTCAATTAGAAGTTAGTGAAAATAAAGAAGTAATTTTTTTTCCATCTAAATTCACATATTTCCCTCCAATTTATTCCCAGGCCCTGTATTAGATGTTCTCTAATGGCCCCTTTCAGCTCTGATACCCTTAAGTTCTGCCCACTCCCCTTTGCTCCAGTGTACTTCAGTGACCTGAATTTGTCACATGGTGAGAAGGAGCCCCCAGCATCCTCTTGGAGAAGGGGGAGGGGGAGAGTGATGGGATCAAGGACAAGACCTGGTTGGTGCTGCCAAGTAGTGGTCAGTTTCCAGCAGTAAAGTCTCTTGGTGTAAACAAATCTCCCTCCCCCATTCCAGGACCCCAGCTCATCTCCCTCAAGCATTTGGCACCCGATGCTGACTGGCTCCTCTCTAGTGCGCATATCATGTAAGATAGGGCATTAAAGCTATCTTGGGTGCTGCCTTATCATCCACAGGTGGTCAGCCAGTCAACAAGAATTTATTAAACTCTTGTTATGTATAAAATAGGGATAGAAAAAGAACAAAAATAAGGTCCCAAATCTAGACTGTAATAATACCAGCTAGACTTGTAGCATGGGTTAAGGTTTGCGAAGCTCTTTACGTAGATGATCTCCTTGGATCCTCCCAACAACCCTGGGAGGTAAGGATATCATCATTATTCCATTTTACAGATGAGACTAATTATTATATATCTAGCAAGTGTTGGAGGCATGTTTTGAATTCAGGGCTTTCTGAATCAAAGTCTTGAATTATATCTACTTCACCAGTTAGCTGTGAATGAAAGTTCAGGAAGAGAGGAGTCACCTCTTTCTTAACTGTATCTCTTTCCTGGTGCCTGGCTTAGTGATCTGCAGTTAAATGTTTGTTGAATGCAGGAGTGCATGCATGCATGGATGGATGGATGGATGGATGAATGAATGAATGAATGAAGGCACAATAGACCAAACCTTTGGCACTCCTGTCCTTTGGTCTAGAGAACACATAGTACAGTTAAAAATTTTTTTAAAAAAGGCAATTCTAACCAAGAACTCGCAGCTGGTATGTGTGGGAGGAGTGGGTGCACATGGTTCCTGCTTGGGGGACCTTCTGTTCTAAAGAACTAGAGCTCGAAGAAATCTTAGAGGCCATCCAGCTCAAATTCATTTTATAGATGAGGAAACTGAGATCCAGAGATGACGTGACATTCCCAAAGTCACACAAGTAAACATTGGAGGAGAGATTTGAACCCAGTGCTTTTTCCTTCTTGGAGGACCCATTAATCCTTCTTGACCTCTGCCCCGATTACTATAAAAATATGACTCTTTGGATTTCTTTGTCACCTGGAGCTCCATACAGCCTCTTGGCTGAGGGAAGTGACATTCCAAAGTGTGAGTCATTCCTAGGATCCAAGAATAACATTAACTTTTGGCATCCTAATGTCCCCAAGGGCAGCCTATTGCTTCCCCAGGTGCAGCTGCATCCTCTGCAGGGCTCCTAGGGTCCCTTCTGCTGCTGAAGTGCTAAGAACTGCCTCTGATAGAGGCACTCCTGACCTCAGGACCCACAGGAGATGAAAGACTAGTTCATTGTGGGTTCACCTGGGGTATTATGTAACTCTTGGGCTATTGAATTGGAGGTGTACAGCCTGACATACTATCCAAGATGACATTTAAATATAGCCCAGGGGCCAAAGTACATTAGCCTAGTTTCTACCCCCACCCCAGAAATAATATATTAAGACCAAAAGGCAAAACCTGTTGGATTGGTTACCAGAAGGCATGTGATTCCTGTCGTTTGGTGGAGGAAACGCTTGGAACTGAAGTGCTGGCTCCTGAATTAGTGACTTTGGCCCTCAGTCTAGTCAACCTGATTTCCCCTCTCCTCTCTTCCCCCTTCCTCACCCTTACCCCCTATACCAGGCTTATTCCCAGTTCCTTTCCTTAGGTCATTCCTAACAGGAATGACTTTCACCCCTCCCCTCATCCTAAAATCCTACAAAATTGGGAAATCTCGGCCACAAAGCTTTTTGGAACTACCCTAGGTAAACTACTCTCTCTCTCTCTTCCTAATTCCAGGGGCACTATCTGTGCTCACTCATCATATGCTACTGTAATCCATGACTTCCCAAGAAGACAAGCCTCATAGATACTGGGTTCCATTTTGGAGACTTGACTCCAGAAGGTCATTTTCTTTTCCTTTGGCTCATTTTAACCTTTCCCAACTGGATTAATTCTGGAGAATCTCCAAGATAAAACTGAGGTATAGCTCATGTCTATGGTGTCTTAAATGTGGTGGCAGAGTCCTCGAATCCTTAAGAGGCATTCAACAGAATATATAGTTGTTTGGAACAGGACAGCCTTATTTTACCCCACAGAAAAGGCACAAGATACTAAGGATTCACAGAACCCCATAAACAAACAAATAAAAAGCATAAATGAATGAATTAAAGCCATACAGTCAAGGATAAGTCACTTGACAAACTCACCATCTCCCTACGTCCACTCACAAAATAGAGAACTGAACTTGAATTTACTCTTGGGGCAATCCTCAGTCATTCCAATGAAGTTCTCTCCCAAAGACTCATACCACTTCCCTATGAATTAGATTCCCTCCCAAGTATGGATTCTTCAAAGCTTGTTGAGCAAGCACCCACCTCTTATCATGAGATCTGCACTACGTGGGAAATTCACCTACTTTGTTCTTGAAGTAGGAAGATGCACAGGACCACCATAGTCTATCTTCTTTCTCCAAAGAGCATAGTCTATCTTCTTTCTCCAGGAGAGCTCTCTCTAGAAGGCCTAGTGCAAGGGTGGGGGACTTGCAGCCCCAAGGCCACATGTGGCCCTCTAGGTCCTCAAGTGTGGCCCTTTGACTGAATCTGAACTTCACAGAACAAATCCCCTTAATAAAAGTATTTGTTAGTAAAACTTGGACTCATTCAGAAGCAATCTCGAGGCTGCAGGTTCCCCACTCCTGGTCTAGTACATACCCTTTCAAACTCAAGAATTTTTGAACTTGGGGTTATCAAAAATGAAACTCACAAAGCCGGCACTGCCTCAGAAATTCTCTCTACTCTTTCTTGCTAGAAACCTGGATTCCAAAATCACACATTGAGGGAATTCACTATTCATCTTCCTTTACAAGTAGTTAAGGGTCACAGTGTTCTGGAACATGTAGTGCCTTTAGGCTGGGGGCAAGCACTTACCTTCATAACCACAGGCTTCTGCTTCAAGTCACAATATCCTTCCTGGCCATGGTGGTGGGGGCTGAAATGGGAGAAAAAATTCTGATTTATTCAGGTTAAGGATTAATTTAGGTTATGAACTGAGAGCTTCAGAGCAGACAAATGCTAATGAGTGATTGAAAAAAACCATATCTGATTCTATTTGCATAGAGCAGCAGTTCTCAAACATTTTGGTTTCAGGATCCCTTTACCCTCTCAAAAATTATTGCAGATGTCCACAGAGCTTTTATTTAGGTGGGTTATAGCTATAACTATTTACCATATTCTAAATTAAAACTGATAAGGTTTTAAAATATTTATTCATTCATTAAAAATGATAAACTGCATTACATATTAATATTTATAAATTTATTTTATATTTGTAGTTATGACATTTATTCATTATTGATATTTACGTAGTAAACATCAATTGTTATACAAACATTAACAATATCCTAAAGAAAAAACCCCATACTTGCCAAAACAAAAAAAAATTTGTGAGAAAAGTAGCATTGTTTTACATATTTCTTTGCAAATCTCTTTAATGTCTGGCTTAATAAGAGACAATTGTATTCTCATATCTGCCTCTGTGGTCAATCTGTTGTGATACATTGTTTTGAGTATATGAAGAAAATTCAGTCACATGCAGATATGTAGTTGGAAAAGGGAGGAATATTTTAATAGGTGAATTATATTATTACGCAGATGATTTTGATTTTGAAAACCACTGAAAGGTTATCTTGGACCCCCAGGAGTCTGCAGATCGCACTTCCAAAGCAGCTGGCATTTTCATTGTGGAATCTTCTGCTACCAATACAAATCAGGAAGTACCCAGCAAGCTATAATCTTAGAGAACTGCCTAGAGCACTGAGAAATTCAGTGACTTGTCTAGGGTCACAAAGATAGTATGTGTCTGAAGTGGGACTTGAATTCAGATCTTTCTGACTCCGAGGCAGATTGACTCTCTATCCACCATACCCTCATTAATTGATTATGGATTTCATTTAAGAGACTGCAATGTTCCAGAGCTTGGTGCTTTCAGCCCAACTTTATCTGCTAAAAGGAGTATATGTAGGACTTCACTACCTATAGCAAATCCCTCTTTGACTTGTACTCTGATGAGCATTCTCCATGACAGTGGCAAACACCTTTGGCAGTCATACACAGGGCTTGATATTAATTCATTGAACAAAGTGATTTCTGCTGTTATAATTTTCAAGGAATCTAGGATCATAGTGTAATGGGTATGAGAAGAGAAACCTCTACTGATTAGCTCAGGCTAAATTATACAACCCTCAGATCAGAATTGGGTCCCTTCTGGTTACACATTTGCCATGGCCCTTGACACTGGACCACAGCCTTGGCACTTTGGGATGACACAGTAATCCCCAAGCCCCTGTCATAGCAGTGGGGGGAAAGGATCGAGTCAAAGACACTGGATCACCGAAGCAGGAGGAACCGCCCACTTACTCCACGTTCTCTCCTCTATTGGGAGGAAATGACTTTGAACATGTGGGTTTTCTAGACAGGCTTTATGTTGGGTTTCAGACCTCTAGCTGCCCATTCTACCTTTTCTGTTTTGTGTTGCTTTCCCTGAGTATAGGTAACCAAGCAGTGATGATGAGAGATGGACTTGGAGGGAGTTGTTCTCTTGGGTGTTCTAGGGTTCTTGGGTTTCTCTCTTGGTACTTTTGGGAGAAGCCCTCTCAAATTATGCTAGTACTTCTTGGGAGTGACCAACCAACCCCTGACCTGACTTGCTGGAAGATATTTAGCATGAAAGAGCTGTTCATGGAGTGCAGCACCAACATGAGGTATGAGTCTGACAGAATGTCTCATGGTTTGGTGTTTCAAATATCAACTTCCTGAGAGGGTAGAACAGAAATTACAAAATCATCGCTTCCTGTTTAAATCTTTGTTAATGTGTTCTGGTGAGTCTTTGTGTTGTAAGCATTTCTTTTGTGTTCAGAAAATAAATAGCTGTCCTATAACTGATCTACTTAGTACATTGAGTATTTTCTATTCCTTTATGGGGATACCACAGACATAAGCCAGACATGACATTTGAGTGATTTTTCCTGAGGTTCTGTAGTGCTTGAGTCATTAAAAGTCAAGGATTTTGAGAAAAAGAGTCCAACCCTTGTTTTCAGGGGTCAGTTTCCCTGACCAGGCACAGGACTGATCTTAGTCTGTGCATGTGAGTCCGAAAATTTTGTTCTTCAGTCCTTCCTGACTTCTTATGACTCCATTTGAGATTTTCTTGGCATAGATACAAAAGTGGTTTCCCATTTCCCTCTCATTTTACAGAAGAGGAAATGGAGGCAAGCAAGATGAAGTGACTTGTCTGAGGTCACACAGCTAATAAGTAACTGAGGTCAGATTTTAACTCAGATGTTCCTGACTTCAGGCACAGCTCTCTTATCTACTGTACCACTAAGCTGCTCTTGGACATGGGTATAGAACTAGGTAGCTCCTTCACAGGTTGAGGATGAACGAGTGTTTCAGTGTACCTCTCCCAGGTTCTGTATTGTAATAACAGGTTCATAAATTCAGAGTTGGAAAGGACCTCCGGGCTCTTCATCTTATAGCTGAGGAAACTGAGGCCCAGGGAAGTTAAGAAAAAGTACTTAAGGTCACAATGGTAGGATGTGTCAGGGTGGGCTTAGAACCAGATCCCCTGACACCAGAGCCAATGATTTTTCTATTGTACCAAATCTTATATGATTTCAACATATGTGTGGGAGACCCTATATTGGAATGGGCATAGGGGTAGGGAACCTGTGACCTCAAAGGCACATGTTAAGTTTGAATTCAGTCAAAGGGCTGCACTTGAGGACCTAGAGGGCCACATGTGGCCTCAAAGCTATAGGTTCCCCCTGCCCCTGCCACAGAGTCTTTAAGGCAGTTCTAATGATTTAACTTTTTTTTTCTCTCTCAAGACATCAAAGCAGAGAAGAAATTTGTATACTTTGCTTGTTTCAGTCAAGAGTGTGATTGTAAAAATGTTGGTCTGTGGGGCTCCTAGGTGGTGTAGTGGATATATCACCCACCCTGGAGTCAGGGGAGAATCTGAGTTCAAATTTGGTCTCAGATACTTACTAGCTATGTAACCCTGGGCAAAACACTTAATCCAAATTGTCATAAAAAAAAATGTTGTTCTCCTGTAAACTACTTTTTGCAAAGCCTGCTGCTTCCTTCTCCTTTTATAAGGAATGCCCTTGTTATGTTGTGCTGAAAGTGTCCACTATAATAATATACCTACATATATTATTCTCATAACGATTTTGTGGAAATAAAAAAGCAGGTGTACAAATTGGTAATTATTGATATTTTCTTGCTTACTTTTTAAAAATAATAAGGTATGAGATTTCCCCCCAAATGTTGGGTATGCCCATGCTTTCCAATAGCTTGAGAACTGATCCTTCAGGACCCTCAAAATGGTGCCATCTTTGACATAGACTTCCACTGTGCATCCTTGGTTAGGTTTGGCTTCTCCTCCTTTCTTTGTTTCCCTCAGTACCATTTCAATTTCCTCCTTCCATCAGAGGACTCTGATGTCCCAGTTCAGATGTGGCCATTATCCTCCCTCTAGTTTCACCCTTCAATATGCTGAGGATATTCTACATTAGCTTAGTATGCTGCCAAGCTTTCTATAAACACAATTTTCCCCCTGCTGTTCTAGTTTTATGAAGTGATACTGCTTTTAATCTTCCAGTGTCATCCCCCATAAGATTTTATGAATGAGTTTCTATTCTAAATCAATGTTGACCTTGGCTGCCACATTCCACCACTTGGCAAGGAGATCAAGTATTTACTGCCTTGGGCTTTTTCTAGAGTTTTTGGTCTCTTTTTTTGTGGTGTGTTTTTTTTTATGGTCTTAATATTTTTAAAATTAAATTAAATTTTTTATTTTTAGTTTTCAAAACTTGCTTTTATAAGATTTTGAGTTCTAAATTTCCCCTGCCCTCCCTGAATGCAATCTGATATCGGCTATACATTCATGATCATATTAAACATATTTCCATGTTAATCATATTGTAAAAGAGGAATCAGAACAAACAGGAAAAACCATGGACAGAAAAAATGAAAAACAGCAACCAAAAGAGATAATAGTCTGCTTCAATCTGCATTCTGACTCCACAGTTTTTTCTTTGGATATGGATAGCAATTTCCATCAGGAGTCTTTTAGAATTGTCTTAGATCACTCAGAAGGACTAAGTCTAACAAAGTTTGTTACAGTACAATGTTGCTGGTACTATGTACAATATTCTGTTCTACTCACTTTATTCAGCATCAGTTCATCCAAGTCTTTCTAGGTTTTTGTGGAGTCCACCTGCAGTGAATGATTTTTATCAGCTAAATTTCCTTCCTTGGAAAATGGTGATAATTCTGTCAGTTTCTGTTCTTTTATCCATTTCCATTTTTTTAAGCATGTTTCAATAGGTCAAGTTATAGTTGCCTCAAATGTGTGTACCCTATTTTCTCCTTCTTTTCCTTTGTTCTTCACATTTGGTATTGGCTTTGATTGGTATTTAGCTTAGTAAGCTATGAGGAAAACAGAGGTGCAAGTCCCACTTTAATCCTGAGCAAGTCACTAAACCCTACCAGGCTCCTACCAGCTCTCTTATGATTGTGAATTGCAGGAACAGTATTGATCTACATTGATGGAGGAAATTTCTTTTCCCTAGAGGTCCTACAGTGATGAAATCCCAGGTCCTTTCCTAAGCCTTCTCCTTCTCCTCTGTTAAAGGATGAACGCTGGTATACAGATAACTTGTCTTCATGGAGGTCTTTCTGAAAAGACATTATCTCGAGTATGGCAGTATGTGATTACTAACTGGGAAATGCATTTTCTTATCACTATCAGATACACAGAAAAGTCAGTTCTCCCGGATTCTGGGCTGCCTTTGGCTTTTGTCTCATCTGAAGTGAAACTGTTGGTCCTGGATGCTAAGTTGGATCACATCTCACCAGTAGGGCTGGCCTTACACAGAGATGAGACAGATGGCCACCTGCACCTTACATTTGGACAGAAAAATTCCCCAGTAAATGTTAATTCTTCCCAAGGTCCTCATGCCTTCTAACCAATAGCGAGGCAGATTAGAAGGGAGACAGAATGGTCTGAACCTGGGATAGAGATGGCACCCTTAGTCTGAGGGCCTTCTAAGTTCTGAGACTATTGGCTTTATTTAATTGAATTCAATGCAGGTGGAGGCAGTTGGGAGAACCCTGTACTTGGAGTCACAGAATCAGAGAATTTAGGAACCAGAAAGGACCTCATCTAGTCCAAAGGAATCCTGAATGGTACACACCTGACGAGGTATTTGGTATCAGGAGAACCTGAGTTCATACCTTGGCTTTGAAAATTGCTTTGTAGGTGACCTTGGCAAGTCCTTTCCCCCTCTTCTAGACTCATTTTCTTCATTTGTGAGATGAATGGGCTGGAGGAGATGTTCTAAGGTGCTTCCTAGGTCTAGGCCCTTGAGGATCTAGGGGTTCCCCACTCTGGATAGGGGCTGCAACTGATGCCAGTGGGGAATCTGTTCAACCTCCTTGTAAGGCCAGGCCTCCTTCAAGGTCCAGTATGACGCCAGCAATCACAGGAAAATAAGCTACTGCTCTATGGCAGCTCAGATTCAGGCCTGCCCCTCAGGGAGCACCTGGTCTGATGGGGAGACACAGGTCCTGGCCTCAGAGAGCCCCTGATCTAATGGGGAAGACACAGGCCTGCCCTCAGGGAGCCCCTGGTATGATGGGGAGACACAGGCCTGCCCTCAGGGAGCCCCTGGTATGATGGGGAGACACAGGCCCTAATCTCAAGGACCTCACTCCCAGTCAGATAAAGGAGCCATGGAAATGGTACTTGGTTCAAATATTTTGATTCTCCTTTTTCCCCTTCACCCCAAACCCACCTCTACAGGCTATCCCCTTGTAGGAGAACCCTGTGGGGGAAGCAGTGTCTCCTTTCCTCACCTTCCCAGGTATGCAGAGACTGTAGCTCACATTACTCAATCCTGGCATAGGGAGTGCGATCCTCTATTGGTGGTGGAGGGAGGGGTGGGCTGAGAGTGGCTCTGTGCCTTCTCTTATGCCATCTCTCTCTGCTCCCTCCCCCTCTTCACTGGAAAAGAAGGGGCCCGGGCAGGGTTTCCAACAGGGCTTGGGGATTTTGTGTCTGTCTCTCTTTTTCCCAGAAGTGCATTCTATTAAAGGAAGCATATGTGCAGGTCACTGAGGGTTCAGGGAGTTGGACGTCTTTGGGAGTAACAGGTGGGGGGCTCAAATGTTGAACCTCCCAGCCCCACCTCCCCTCTGCTGTCTGATTCTTCCCTCCTTCCAGGCAATGCTTGAGAGGAGGTAGGAGGGGTGATGACTAGTAAGGAAGGTTCTTTCCACTTCAGAGATTACACACCTCAGTTACACATTGAACCTTAACTTCAACCTGAAATCCAATGGCATTTAGGGTCTATAAAATGAGGAGGGCTGGGTCAGATGACTTCCAAGGTCTCCTTTAGCTCTGAATTTCTCTGGACACAAACTGATCCTTAAGCTCAACCATAGACTATAAAATGAGGGGGGAGTGGGTGTCAATAAGTGAATCAACAAGACCACCCCACCCCACTTAAAGTAAGTGACCTAATGTTTTTCCTGATACCTCAGCTAGATGTGAACGTCTCAATGATCATCATCCTAATAACAACCAACATTTATATTGTACTCACTACGTATCAGATACTGCTAAGTCCTTTATAATCTTATCTCATTTGGTCATCACAACAACAAATGTTATTATCTCCATGTTACAGATGAGGAAACTGAGGCAAACAGAGGTTAAGTGCCTTGCCCAGGGTCACATAGCTAGTGAGTGTCTGAAGCTGGATTTGAACTCAGGTCTTCTGTGTATTGAGTACCTACCTTGGTCTAATTGTGAAAACTCATTGAAAGCCATCGGATAAACTGGAGTGATGGCACAAGAGGAAGGTAGTTCCTGCTAATTGAGGAAGCCTGTTGATACACTATGGGTTGTTCATCAAGTATCTAACCAGTTCTGGAGCTTAGAGAGATTCGAGCCATTCACAAACCAGGAGAGAACAATTCTGGCTGCTATTCCAGAAGAGTACTTTGACCGTAGTTTAGTTTCCTCCCCACCCCATTGACTTTCTTCTAGTTCCAACTAAAATCCCATCTTCTATAGGAAGACTTTTCCAACACCTCTTAATTCAAGCACCTTCCTTCTAATTATTTCCTGTTCATCCTGTACATAGCTGTTAATACGTATTTGCTTGCTTCTAGATGCCATCATTAGGTTATAAGTTCTTTGAGGGCTGGAGCTGTTTTCTACCTCTTTTTGTATCCCCAGCACTTGTCACAGTGCCTGGTGGATAGTTGTTTGTCCTTCTTTCATTTCTGAAGAGGACCAATGCCTCATAGGCTGATGTCTTTTGACTGGAGTATTAATTGGATTTAAGGGAGGCAGACCTACACACAGTCATCAATCTCACTCTCTCTTTCAGAGTCATTGAAGTCCAATAGCAGAACAAAAGTTAATATGACTACTGATGGTCTTGGATGGAGTAGATGACCTTGGCAACTTTGACATTCAACCAAGCTCTAAGTTCTCTACAGCACCTGCTTCAGTTGTCTTCATGTCTGTTGGAACAAAATGTTTTCATCCACCCATTCTACCTGGGAGGAAGTCCTGGTACAGATAGATATCCCCCGCCTCTCCTCACCCCATAACTCACTGACACATTTGAGGCTTGTTCCTTACACCTAACCTGGTTTAGCCCATTTGCAGAGATGGTTTCCTGGGGTATGGCCACTACACACACAAATTTCTTAGTGAGAATTGAGTGCCAGGTGGATGAGTAACCCTGAAAAGGGCTGGGCTAGTGCTCAATCAGAGATGTTAGTCCTCTTTGAATACCCCCTATACCCCTACCAGGTCTGCATATTCTAGTGGCAGTGTGTCAAAGACTTTGGGTGATAAGTTTTGTACTGATTGCTTTTCATATACCATCTTAGTAAATAACCCATTGTGAAAGCTAATCTATTGCTCTTGATTGGCAATCATGGGAGAAAGAACACCAGTGGGGTCTCATGACCTAGAGTATTAGAAAGGCAACCTCCAACTACTCAGGGCTAGTAATCAAGCCCTGTGGGAGCTGGTTAGCTGTGATCTGGCAATGTGTATCATTGCAGCTCCGGTTGTTCCAGTTATAATGGATGTTAATGGTGTCCACCTCAACCAATCAACAAGAATTTATTGAGCATGTGCTATGTTTCTTGGCACTGTGCCACTGCTGGGGGCAAAAATCCAAAGAAGGACACGATTGCTACTCTCAAGAAACTTGAATTCTGAGGCAGCCAGGTGATCCACTGGGTAGATCTTTGGACCTGAAGGCAGGAAGACCTGAGTTCAAATGCAGCCTAGCTGTTGGGAGGCTCATAATTTTGTAAAGTTCTGAGCACATGGTAAATACCATATAAAAGTTTTTGTGGTTGAAGGAGATGTAAATGTTAGCCATCATCATTATTATCACTTAACATTTTTGCTTCGGTTTTCTCATGGAAATGGAGCTAAAAATAATATTCATGTCCCAGAGTTATTGTGAGAATCCAGTTAGATAATTTTAAAATACTCAGAACAGGGCATGTTGCATAGTAGATGCTATATACATGCTAGATATTAATATTACTTGATTCCTCAGGGCTTAACATTGTGCTTGGTACATATTAAATACTTAATAAATGTTTTTTCATTCATTTGTGAGGGCAGGATGGGATGAGTCAGTGGGGAGTGATAGAAATGAACAAAAGGAAAAAAGTATCAATATAACATTTAAAAAAAAACAAACAGAAGAACTTCAGACAGTGACTCCAAGGAACAGGCCAATTTAAAAAAATATTTTGTAAAATTTAATGTATTCTTTATTAAAAACAACCCTCTGTAACAGAACTTCTTAGCATCTTATACAATCCTTTTTTTCATTCTTTCTATATTGTTATGTTTATTGCTTGTGTTAGGCTTGAAGTAAAAAGAAACATTTTTTAAAAATCACTTTAAAACTCTAGGAATGTGAATTATCTTCTACTGTTTATATTCCAATGGGTTGAGTATTACAGTCTGGGAAAATTTCCTGGAAGAGGTGTCCTTTAGGGACTTTTGGAAAGGAGAGAGATACCATTGGGTCCACCTGTCCTCTCCCTCCCTAGCTTTAAGTTGCCACATGTTGTCCATTAGAAGCTACTCCCCTCCAAAAGAGAGGGGGCTTTCATTCTGGTAAAGAAGCAAATGGGGCCAGAAAGAGTTGGGTTCTATCTTATGATCCAGGTTCCATGAAGAGGAGAGGCACAAGCAGTGAGGCCAGTTACCCAGCATGTGAGAGGGCATGTGACTCAGAGCAGACAGGGGGTATCCAGGACTCTCTGGAATATGATGATTGGTATGGATAGAGCACGGAGTCAGGAGGACCTGAGTTCATATGTGACCTCAGAGACTTATTGGCTGTATGACCCTGGACAAGTCACCTAACCTTGATTCCCTTACCCTCAAAGTGATTAGTATTTATTCAGAGCTGTGGTGTTTGCACAGGGATTGAGATCTCAGCTCATTTGATTCTCAGAACCAGTAAGCTACAGGTACGATTAAGAATAGGGTTAGGAACTGGATGGGTGATTTCATTGATATGGGGAATTCCTAGGTGAGGAAACTTACCCCATCAGTTTAGGTTGGCACCCTTTGTGAAACTTAAAGTCCTAGAATGTTGCCCAGAGCCCCAGGGAGCCGACGTAACTTGGAATGTGTCAGAAGTAATATGTGAATGTGTGTCTTCCTGGTTCTGAGGCCATATTTCTGTCCACTAGGACATTATTGTCTCTTACAAAAGCATAATTCACTTTATTAAAAAAAATAAATAATTTTTACATTCATTTTTTAAGATCTTGAGTTCCAAATTCCCTCCCACCCCTCCCCTCTCATTGAGAGGACCAGCAATTTGATATGGGCTATCCGTGTGGGGTCATGCAAAACATACTTCCATAAACTTCAATTTTTTTAAAGCAAGAAAACCAAGAAGTCAAATGACTTGTCCAAAGGCAAATGTAACTAGAAACACTAAGAGGCAGTATTTGAACTCGGGTTGTCTGGACTCCAAGTCTAACAAGATCTTCACTTCTTGACATTTCCTCCCTCCTTTCAGGTTTATAGGGAATCTGCTGTCTCCTGAAGTTGATCTGGAAGGAGGAAGTTCTGCATCTTCCTCTTATCTTGTCCTTTGCTGATCCTTTTCATTGGCAGCTAGGGAGCACAGTGAAGCTGGAATTAGGAAGACCTAAAAAAAATCCCACCTGGGATAGGTGACCCTGGGCAAGTCATGTGACCTCTCCCAGCCTCAGTTTCTCATTCTGTAAAATGGAGGATAATAGCACTTCACTCAAAAGGCTTTTGTGAGGATCAAATGAAAATTTATAGGTAAAACCCTTTGCAGACCATAACGTGACATGCAAATGGCAGCTCTTACTATTGGTGCCTAGCCATGGGGAGCTGCCCTTCTGGTCCAGTGACATTCTCCTGGTGTTCCAAGCATGGACTAAATCATGTAGAACTGGAACCACCCAATGCTAGCTCTGTCCCAACCTCTAAGTCACTTTGCCTCTCCCCTAATTAGGCTCCATCCTCTCTCTGCTTCAGAAGTGGAGCCCAACCCAGGCCCATACTCAGTGCTGGTGATGACCTTAGACCTTGAGTACTGTTGCCTTGATTCATTTCATGGGTGTTTTGGGGTTACTGAGTTCTACCCTAGAAAAAAGGGAAGCTACATGTAAAAGATTAGCAGACTGATGTAGGATTCAGAGTCAGAAGACCTGGGTCCAGATCTTAGCTCTTCCTTCTAAGAGACCATGGTCAAGTAAGCTAGACTCTGAGTCTTAGTTTCCTCCTCCGTAAAATGATGAGCTAGACGATCACCAAATTTTGAGGGGGAGGGGACCTCTGAGGTCATCTAGTCCATCATCTACACTACACATTCCTGACAGGTCACTGTGGTTTCCTTGTTTATAAAAGTGAGGGATTGCCTTCAATGGCCTCTTCAGTGTTTTCCAGCTCTGAATCTCTAATCCTATGATCAGTATCAGTTATGGGGATGGGGAAAGTCCCTCCCTCCAAGGACGGACTGTTTCACTTTGGGAAAGCCCTAATTATTGGGAAACTCCTAACCTGTCTTACTGGAATTTCCAGATATTGCTCTTTGTTAGATCATGGCAACATGGTTTTAAAACTGAAAGAGAGTTTAGAGAATCCCAAGTCCAGCTACCACAGCCATGAACTTTGATGGCCACCAGGTGGGACAGGGAATATGAGCTCTGGACCTTGAGTTAGGAAGACCTGAGTTCAAGTTCTGCCTTAAACTCTAACTAGCTGCATGATCCTGAGCAAGTCACTTAATCTCTGTCTGCCTTAGTTTCCTCAACTATAAAATGGGGATAATAGCACCTATCTTCCACCATTGAGACGATCACATGAGATGATGATTTGTAAAGCACTTAGCATGTGCCTGATACATGGGTGCTTAATAGAGGCTTGTTCTCTTCCTCCTGTGGTGAACTCAATTCCATGCTAGGTGCTAGGGGCTGGTGATGGTGGGAACATAAAGAACTATGAGCAGACCCTGACCATGAAAAGTCATTAAAATGCAGCCTGATTTTGCAGAAAGATCCCTGCATCTCATGGGAAGACTTATGATGAGATTCTGACTGAGATCTGCAGACTCAGAATGACATTCATATACTGATTACTATAGATAGATGAAAGAGGGAAGGAGGCAGCTAGGTAGTGCAGGGGATGGAGTGCTGGCCTGGAGTCAAGAAGACCTGAGTTCAAATATCATTTCTGACACTTGCTACCTTTGTGGTCACTGAACCTCTTTGAAGCTCACTGTCTTTGTCTGAAAAAAGAAGATAATGATGAGTTGTTTTTCGGTTGTCAGACTCCTTGTGGCCCCATGGGGGGTTTTCTTGGCAAAGATACTGGAGTGGTTTGCCATCTCCTTCCCCAGATCATTTTACAGATGAGGAAACTGAGGCAAAGAGGGTGAAGTGACTTGCCCAGGGTCCTACAGCTAAGAAGTGTCTGAAGATGGATTTGAACTCAAGTTTTCCTAACTCCAGGCCTGGTGCTATGCACTAAGGTGACACCTAGCTGTCCAATAATAATGTACTCACCTAACATACTTCACAGTATTGTTTGGAGGTTCAATGAGAAGTCCACAAAAACCTCATGCAAATTATTTTTTTATTAATTGATTTGTTTGTTTTCAGTTTTCTACAATCACTTCCATAAATCTTAGATTTTCTCTCCCTCCCTTCCCCTCCCTCCCTGAGATGGCGTGCAATCCTCTAACTCATGCAAATTTTTAAGCACTAGGTAGACATCAGTTATTTTGTGGTTAACATGTAATTTTGCTCTTGTTTTCTATTTTATTTGATGGTTGTTAAGTTAAAAATCAGAAACAGAAAGAATTCTGGGATCGGAAGTGAGAGGATCTGGGTTCAAATTCTATCCCTGCCATTAACTGACTGTGGGACTTTAGACAGTTCTCTTAGACAATTCTATACAATAAAGGGATTGGCTTAGATTCCCTCAGAGGTCCCTTTGGGCTCTAGATCTTGTGACTGTGACTGGGCTAGCTATGGGCTTATCCCACAGAGTGATACAAACTGTTCACTTTAAATAGCAATCAGAGATGGTATATAATTAAGTGGTCAAAAGAGGGGGAAATTGCTGTGTGCTGGAGGAGTCTGGGAGGCTTCGGACCTCCAGTGGGATTGAAGCCAGCTTTTAGAGGAAAGAATTCAGAGAAGCATAGGGTGGGTGGTATTCCAGGTGGGTGGGTGGAGATGGAATGAGAAGTTGGTCTCATTCACTCCAATCTGGTTGACAGCCTGGCTGAAACAGCAAGCTACAGGTTCACATTGTGAGTCAGGAGACATGGTTTGAATACCATTTGTTACTGTTCATTTGTTTAGCTATGCCCAACTCTTCATGACTCCATGGATCATGGCACGCCGGGCCCTTCTGTTCTTCACTATCTCTCCAACTCTGTCCAAGTTCATGTTCATTGTTGCGTGACTCTCTCCATCTCATCCTCTGCTATCCCCTTCTCCTTTTGTTTTCATCTTTTCCCACATCAAGGTATTTTCCAATGTGTTCCGCCTTCTCATGGGGCCAAAGTATTTAAACTTTAGCTTAGGTATTTGACCTTCCATTGAACAGCCTGAATTAATTTCTTTGAGTATTGACTGATTTGCTCTCTCAAAAGTCTTCTCCAGCACCACAGTTTGAAAGCATTGATTCTTCAGTGCTCAACTCTCCTTATAATTCAACTCTTATGCCTATACACTATTTAATAATGCCTGTGTGACCTCTGTCAAATCATTAAACCTCTTAGGGCCTCAGTTTCCTCATTTATAAAAATGACATGAGGGGACTGGATAGATGTTTGCTAAGGGTCCTTTGGAGATCTAAATCTGTGGGTCAATGATCCCATGTTAGGGAAAGAGGGAGATAGGACAGAGAAAGCAGCTCCCTGGTGTCTTAAATGGCAGATTAAGTAAGTAAAGTAAGTTTAGTATTTCTCTTGAAGGAGTGGGGAGTCCTTGGAACAAAGGTCTTGAGTGGCACAACCAGAGAGAGGAATACTTTAGGAAAATTATTTAGTCTGATGACTGAGTGCAGAGTGGATAGGACTGGAAGGGTGGAGTGTTGGGGAGACCACTTAGGGAATATTGGGCATAGCTCAGGCATGAAATACAAGGATCTGGCCTTGAGTGGTGGCAATGGGTACAGAGAAGAAAAGGAAATGAGAGCCAGCTCACCATGAATCCTCACCCTTGGTGACTGGTTGGATGCAAGAACTGAAGGTGAGGGAGGGAGGAAAGCTGATCTCTGAGGACCAAGTCTGGGTGATGCCACCACTGACAGGATCAGAGAAGGAAGCAAGGAAACTGGTTTTTCTTTTCTTTTCTTTTCTTTTTGGAGATGAGGTGTGAAGATATTGAGGGATTAAGCTTGTTTTGCTTGGTTCCAGTGATCAGAACTGGGTGACCTGGGGTGGAAACTACAAAGAAGCATACTTAGGCTGGATGTCACATGGATGTGACCCATGGAATAGTGGGTCAAGAAGCATTTTTAAAGCACCTACTGTGTGCCAAATACTGTGCTGGGGAATCAAAGAAAGGCACAAGACTGTGTGTGCCCTAGAGAAGCTCCTGGTCTAATGGGGGAGACAACATGCAAACAAGTCTGTAGAAGCAAACTCTAGACAGGAGAAACTGGAAGGCCTTCAAAGGGTTCAGGAAGACTTCCTTTAGAAGGCAGAATTGTAAGATGAGCATGTTTCAGAACGAGAGGCCCACAGAGGAGATGGACTGCAACACATCAATCAATTATTTGATCAACAAGCATTTATTAATCACTTGCTATGTGCCAGGCACCTTGTACTTGGTTCTGGGGAGACAGAGTCACAGGGGCTGTTTGAGAAATACCCATTGACTGACTGACTGATTGGATTGGTCTCTGCTCTCCAGGAGGAATATTGAAGATAAATAGGAGTAAAGGATGTCATTGGGGAAATCTGTGTTTCCAAATGAGGATGGGCTGAAGGATGGTGGGTGGACAGACTGACCTGAGTCAGGAAGGAAGGCCCTTAGCATGCTGGCTGGTCCCTTAGTGGAGAATGGAGGGGACAATAAGGGTGGGCAGACATGGATAGGTTGTGATCAGCACTGTGGGAGGGAACCTACAAATAGATCTATAGGAATGTGTGATTTAGGAAAAACATGTTAAATCACAACCAGAAAAACTGCATTTCTATGGCATTTTAAGGTTTGCAGAGTGCTTTATGTATGTTATTTAATGTTATCCTTACAGGAACCCGGGGAAGGCGGTGCCACTGTTAACACCATTATACAGATGAGGAAGCCAAGTCTGGGAGAGGTGATGGGACTTGCCCAGGTTCACACAGATAACTTAAGGTCTGATGCAGGTGGCACCACCCCACTGGCTGTCTGCCATCTGACTGTCACAACAACCATGCCAAAACAGTGGTTTCTCTTTCCTGGAAATCTAGCAAAGGGTGGAGGATCACTTGTTGGGTGTAGTGTAGAGGGGATTTGGGGTTAGGCATGGTTCAGACTAGATAGTCTCTGGGGTCCCTGGTACCCTGAGATTCTGGAGTTGGTCTTGGACATATTGGGTTTGAAGTCATCCAACAGGCTAATGGAGGTATGGGCTTCAATCTCTTGGACATTGGTGCATTTGAGTTGCTATAGGGACTATAGTGGAAGCGAAGGGTAGGCAGATCCCATCAATTGTGTGTTTGTGTGTGTATGTGTGTGTGTGTGTGTGTGTGTGTGTGTGTGTGTGTGTGTATGACAGAGAGAGAGAGAGAGAGAGGGAGAGAAAGAGAGAAAGAGAGGATAGAGGGCAAGGCCTAGAATCAAAAAGACTTGAGTTCAAATCCAGCCTTAGATATTGACTAGATGTGTGACCCTGGGCAAGTCACTTACCCCTATTTGCCTCAGTTTCCTCATCTTTAAAATGAACTGAAGAAGGAAATAGCAAATCACTCCAGTCTCTTTGCCAAGAAAACTTGAAATTGGATCACAGAGAGTTGGATACAACATAAATAACTAAGCAACAAAATGATATATATGTATATATATACATACATATATATTTTTCTTGCTCTTTGATATGTGAATGCCAGTTATTAAAATAAATGCTTATTTGTCAATTATGATGAATCATATTGGGATTAAAAACATTTTAGGTTTGATACAAAATTACCCATTGAGATTTAATTAATTAATTACATATTGAACGCATATTTCTTTGGAATACAGTGACCTAGATTAGAGGTCAGGTTATATATGGGTTAGGATTCAACATGTGACCAGAACTGAGCCTCAGGCTCTGGCTGGCCTAGGATCCAATATGTGATCACATTTGGGGGTCAGGCTGTGGCTGGATTAGTAGTCAGTCTAGGCTAGGTGATTAGAGTTGAGGTTCAGCTTGTGGATGGCTTGGGTAGGGGAGGATCAGGAGTGACCAAGGTCTAGAAACAGTCCTCATGTCATATCACAATCTTGTGATATGACTGTGACACATGTTTTTTTAATGGGGAACTCAATAATTAAGATAAGATTGAAACACTGACCCTGGTCTCAATAACATTGGGCACTAAGCCCCTAAGACTCAGTCTCTCTTTCTCCTTGGGAGCCATCCTGTACTAATCACATTTGAGAGGAACAGAAGGCAGTTTTGGGGGGGAGGATGATGTGGAGAAGCTAGGGTGGTCTTGGAATGTAAGTTTAAATTGAAAGACTTCAGAAAAGGGCCAATCATAACTCTAAAGATTGATGTTAAAGCATGTTTCCCACCTCTTGGCAGAAAGGCAGAGAACTAAGGGTTCAGAAAAAGATGTACATTTTCAGAAATGATCAATTTTGCTTGACTATCCTTGTTCTTACAGGATGGTTGCTGTTGTGAGTGGTGAGTGGTGTTGGCTAGTGGTGGTAAGTGATGAGGGATCTGGAGTAGGAGAACAACCATTTATTTCACTCCTACTGCGTGCCAGGCACTGAGTTAAGTGCTTTACAAATATTATCTCAGTGAAAGTGAAAAATGAAAAAACAAGAGAAAAAAAGTCAATAAACCATGACTAACACAAAAAAGGAAGAAAAGGAGGAAAATAAAGGAAGAGAAAAGAACAAGGTGGAAAGATAGGAAGGACCGAATGTCTTGATTTTCTCCTAGTGGGATCTGCTCCATTGGGGACAGTAGTGAGCATCATGGCACACATGCTCTCTGGTGGTCAGAGTTCAAACCACAGGCTGTCCTTGCCTCATGACCAGGCAGGGTCACAGGGACAAGGTTGTTCATTTCCATCACATTCCTCTGCTTCCCCCTCCCCCAGAGGCTGCTGCTGAATCTACCCAGCGCTGCCTGTGCCAAGCTCACCACCCAGTCAAGACCCTGGATTGTAGAGCACAAACAGAGAGGAATGAGGAAAAAGAGGAGGATAAAGGAGAGGAGGGAGGAAGAAGAGGTGAAGGCTAGGGAGAAGGGGGAAGGGGAGCATCAAAAAGAAGGGATAGAGGAGAAGCAGAAGGAGAAGAAGAGTAGGAAGGGATGGAGAAGACGATGGAGATGAGAGGAAAAGAGAGGAGCTGAAGGAAGGGATGGAGGAGAAGGGGAAAGAGCTAGAAGGTGATGAAGAAGGATAAGGGGAGGAGAAGAAGGGAGGAAAGGGAATTATAAGAGAAGAAGGGGAAATGGAGTAAATGGAGAAGAGGAAGGAGGGGGAAGGAAAAAGAGAAGGAGAAGGGGAAGCAAGAAAAGAAGGAAGGGTGGAGGAGGGCAGGACAGGAGAGGATGGAGAAGGAAAGCAGAGAAAGGCTGAGGCCACTGATGCTCCTCTCTCCTTCCTAGTCTATGCTTGAGGTCCTCCCCACCCCCATCTTCTTCCCTATGCTCCAAATCAGACTGCCAGGTCTCACTCCTCTCGGTGGGATTTCTATGCTATTTACACAGATTTATTTACATGGCTGATTTTGCCAGAATGTCAAGGTCAAGTCCAACACTTCTGTCTTTGTCTTTTTAAAAATAATATAAATTGATGTTTTATTTAGATGATCAAAGGGTCATATAGATGTAGAGCTTAGAGGCCTTGGAGTCCAAGTCTCTCATTTTACAAATGGGGAAACTGAGGCCCAGAGAAATGAAACAACTTGCTCTGGGTCACCCAGATGACAAGTACCTGAAGCAGCATTTGAACCAAGGCTGATCTTTGATTCTCCATCATGGTTTCCATTCATTACACCCTACTACCTCTGGAGGAGGAAAGGGATAAAACCAAATCCAAAACCAAATAAAATATAATTTCCATGAAAATTTCTGTGCACGTACAAAGAGGGAAAACTTGACCACAGCCCTGCAGCTCTGATATTTACTATTTCCTGATATCTTGTGAACACATATATGTTTAAAGGAAAGTGTCCTAGGAGAATATCCATGTTTGGGCAAACACTTTGAAGATGGCTGGAGGAAGCTTGTTCATTGACTGCTGCTGGATGGATAATGGGCCTTATTTCCAAGACCATAAAACAGAAATAGTTTCCTGGAAGGTAGTTCTCTATATAATTATGTATTTCTCTGTCAGTATCATTTAATTTAATTTAAAAACGTTCAATTCGTACATTTTGCCTTTATATTACTATTATTTTTGCAAATATGTCCCATCCCTCTCCAAATTCCCTTGAGAAAAGGAAAAACAAGTTGGCTGTAAGACTCATAGGTGAAGGGAGTTCCCTCATCTGGGAATACCCTATACCACTGAAGTCAAAGGTTGGCAGTGGATAGAGCCTTGGCTATGGAGTCAGAAAGGCCCACTTCAAATCTGGCTTTGATCACTTACTAGTTGTATGAACCTGGGCAAATCACTTCTATCTACCTAAGTTTTCTCATTGGTAAAATAATCTTAATAACAACATCTGTCTCCTAGGGTTGTTGTGAGGGATAAAATGAAATAACAGTTATATATCCCTTAGCACAGTACCTGGCACATAGTGTTAAAAGGAAAAATTCTTTGTTTGGGCTTTTGCCTTGATTAATGAGGCAAAATTCAGGATAAAGAAAATTAAAAGGAGTTTATTAAATATGGCAAGGTAGCAACTTGTTTAACAGGCTGATCACTAGGAATTGCCAGTGGCTGCAAGATAGAGCCAGTTTTTATTGACAAGTTTTGTAATGAGATAAAGATGATTCAGAAAGGTCTACATCAGTAAAAGGGGATGGAGTCATTGCATCTCAGCTCCTCCGCAAGGTAGTAAGTGACAATTTCTAGATACAAACAGGTAGGGTGATGAGTTACTAAGTGATGATATCAGTTGCAGACTGATTTTCAAGCATGTCCAGGAACAATGTGTCATTGAGTCAGCCACATTTCAAAACTAGATGCTTAAAACTAGATCTTTCCCTTTTCTCTTTCTTTTCTTCTAGGCAGAATGTAAGCAGGACCTAGGTCTCCGTGGCTCTGAATCTAGCTAGCTCTCCATCCACTCCATACTGCCTCTGCATGACACACAGTAGGCTTGTAACTAATGGATTGTCAGTCATAGGCATGGACCATGGTTCCCCCACTAGAATAATTGGATCAAATGATACAGAGCACACTCCTCTGGACAGAGAGGTGATAGATCCAAGGTATAGATCGAGACAGACATTTTCAGGCATAGCAAATGTCTAAAAGCCACAGGACAGAGTAGAAAAATGAGATTAAACCAGATGCTGATTTTTAACAAGTCAAATCCAGTCAACAAGCATTAATTAAATATCATGTGACAAATCTTGTGCTAAATGCTAGGGATTCAAAGTAGAGACAGGATCAATCCCAGATCTTGGGGAGCTCGTATTATAATATGCAAACAACTGTGTACAAATAAGATGTACGCAGAATAAACTGGCAGAGAAAAAGCATGGAGGTTAACGAGGACTGGAAGAGGTTTCTTGTGGAAAGTGAGGTTTTATCTGAGATTTGATGAACTCCAGGGGAGTCAGGAGGTCAGGAAGGAGAGGCATGGGGAGATAAATAAAGTATGTTCAGAAATGGGGGCCAGCGGGGTCCAGCTGGAAGAAAGCAGGGGCCAGGATGAGGATGGCTGGTTTCTCCACATTCCCTATCACAGAGCTTAGTGCTCAGATCACCTGAATGAGGGCCTGTTATAAAAGCAGAACAAAACAAGTCCTGGTCTCATGCCTTACTGCTTGCCCTGTGGGCTATTACTAGTCCGGTTTCTGTAAAGTCAGGGAGGATAGAGGATGGACAGGAAGATGGGGGTGAGGGATTGGAAATGGGGGATGAGGGGATGAAGGGAGGGGGGCAGGGGTGAGGGAACTAGGGTAGGGATAGGAAAGTGTACAGAAGAGACTGGATGCCCGGCAATGCAGAATGAAGGAACTCTCCCATTGGGATTAGGGTAACTGAGCTCGCCCAAGGAGAGTCCTAGGTCTCTCCCGAGGCCCCTGAAGTCTCTAGGGTAGCAGGCTGGGGATGGGTCATGATGGAGGCAGTCAGTTCCTTTCATATCTGCTTCTTCCCAGACTTACTTCCCCTTCAGAAACTTGAAGAGGGGTCATCAGGATGGCAATGTCTCTGGAAGTAACTTGAGCCTCTGGAGAATGCAGAAGAGACTTGAGAAAAGTTCCAAGACTGACAAGACTGAAGAGACTGGAGCTCTCCTCTCTCCCAACCTCCCAAACTTGATCTCACATGAGTGTGATCTCCACCAATGAGGGGAGAGTCCCCTAGGCATGGGTTGGGGCTTGAGTTATACTGGTTATCAAAATAAAACAAAAGAAACAAATTCATAGCCATAAGTGTAAGCTGCTTGAGAGCAGTGGCTGTCTTCTGCCTCTTATTGTATCCCTGTCACTCAGCACAGTGTCTGGACCATTTTGTTGTTGATGTCTAGCTGTTTTTCAATCCTGTCTGACTCTTTGTGACCTATTTTGGGTTTTTTTTTGGCAAAGATACTGGTGTGGTTTGCCATTTCCTTCTCCAGCTCATTTTACAGATTAGGAAACTGAGGCAAATAGGGTGAAGGGACTTGCCTAGGGTCACATAGCTAGTGTCTGAGGCTGGATTTGAATTCGAGTCCTCCTGACTCCGGGCTTGGCACTCTATCCACTGTGCCACCTAAGCTGGAACATAGTAGACACTTTAACTTTTATTAATTGACTGATTGACCCCAGGTAAAGAACCCTTGATAGAGGGCTAAAATATTGGAGCACCAGTGTGGCAACAGCAAAAGTGATGGATTTGGAGAGAGAAAGGGACATTGAATTGGCCAAGTCCATGTCATGCATAGGTATGAAGTCAACAGAAAGTGGTCAAGGCAGAAAAACTTGAAGAGGAAGGTGAGAAATCATCTCGAGCCAAGGTCAAGGAGAGCAGCTGGCTTGGCTCCCAAAGGAGTGAGGGCAAGTGGTTCCAGTGCCAATGTGGTTTGCTGCCAAGAGTTGTCTTCTAAGAGAGCCAGTTGGAGTTTCTCTGGGCTCCTCCACCTGGGACTGCCTGTCCCCTTCTTAAAGGGCCCTATCCATTGTGGGAAAATTTTGTTTGGAGAGTAGATTTGCTGTAGGGGTCCTCAGAGACTGACTGAAAGGGCAGTACTAGATCCTGGGGGGGCAGATGTTGGTACTTTGAGTTATAATTATTTGATATGTCCCTTGAAGTGAGGGGAGCATAACACAAGAGAGAAGGGGTATGGGCCAGTGAAAAGGGTTCTGGATTTGCATTTGGTGGATCTGGGCTCAAATTTGCCGCTTGCAGGCTGAGTGGCCTTGGCCAGGTCATTTAATTTCTTTGGGTCCAAGCAAGATTCCTCATCTGTGAAATGAAAGTGTTGGAATAGATGAACTTTGAGAACCTCCTAGCTCTGCAAACCTGTGAACAGAGGCATAACTTTCCTACTGAGCTTAACTGGGATGACTCGTAGAGCTCAGAAAGTTACTTATTAAACACCTTCTATGTGCCAGGCATAAGGACCTGTCCTCAGTGAACTCCCAATATAATGGGAGAGACTGCATGCAAACAACTATGTGCAAATAAAGCATATTTGGGATAAAGAGATAATAAATACTCCATATAGACAAACAGGAAATGAACAGAGGGAAGGCACTGGAATGAAGAGACATAAAAGGCCAACAAGTACAGCTGAACTACCCACCAGCAATTGATAATTTGATATCCTTTATCCTTGTTGAACATCCCAGCTACTCAGTCTTTGCAAACCAGAGGGCCATGGTGTGATTAAACTTTCATGGCCGATGTCGTCTCGCCCAGAGTTGAAATGGGTGGAACAGTACCCGTGAGTTTGTTTTTAAAAATATCAAACTATCTGGATTCCAATAAAATTGGTTTTCTTTCTAATCTGCCTTTTGTTTTCTGCATTTTAAAATAAGATTCTGAGAAGGTCCATAGGCCCCACCAGAGTGTCAATGGATCCATTTTACAAAAAAAGGCTAAGACCTCTCGGAGTCAAGGTGTGCAAAGAGGAGCTTGGGACTGGATGAGCAACTCGGGGCAAACATCTTTGAAGCTTCTTAAAGGATTGTTTCACTCACTGTGTTTGTGCCCTTGTGCCTAACAAGAGTATATGGTACATAGTAGTAGGTGCTTAGTAAATACTTGTTGATTGGTGAATCTGTCAAATTCATTCACTTGATTCTGAGGCCATTGTTTGGGACTTGGATTATAGGTGAAGGTATCTGAGCCTCTTTGACAGGTGTGAATATCCCCATAAAAGATTGGGAGTGATTTGATTGACTTAGAGAATGTGTATCAGAGATAACTTTTTATGGGGATGTTTTTCAGTCTTTTAGTCTTCTTGAACTCTTTGTGGCCTGTATGGGTTTTTCTTGGCACAGATACTAGAATGGTTTATCGTTTCCTTCTGCAGTGGATTAAGTAAACAGAGGTTAAGTGACTTGCCCAGGGTCACCTGGCTAGTGAGTGTCTGAGGCTGGATTTGAACTCAGGTCTTCCTGATTCCAAACCCAGTAATCTAGCCACTGAACCACCATCTGCCTACCTTTTTATACTAGATTTCTAAAAAGGGGCAGGCAGATCTCTCAGAGTTGAACATGAGTAGAGAGAGCTGAGGCAGGTTAGCGACAAGAGACTTGAATGGATTTTGGTCTCTGGAGGGTAAAGATTTCCTAACCCCTCAGGGATACATTGTCCTTCCTCTCACCCCTAGATTTAGAGTTGGTAGCTGTGAAAATGTCATGGTGGAGCCTCTTGGTCCAAGAGATAGCAACAGCTAGGGGGAGGCAGTGGAGATAGACTAGAAAGATAGATTAGCAAGAATTGCTAGAATCCAGATTTTGGGAGAAATGTCAAGGATTCCTGGACCAAGAATGCGTATATAACCCTAAAAGTGAAGGAAAAGTAAGCCATGACATGAAGGAGCAAGGCATGAATTTTGCCTCTTAGTTTTATTTCAATTTATTCCAATAGTACAGTTCTGATAGGATCAAAGTTGTCCTTCTAGCAATAGAGTTTTTTTCCTTCTGGGGAGAGTCCTAATCCTTACTTTACTCTAAAGTTTACTGTACTGAACAACTCCTAATGTGGGTCCCTGGGATGGAGAGTCCTCTATTGTTCTCTAGCAACTTCTAATTAATTTACTCCATGGAGGAGCCCTTAAAGTACCACTGTAAGGCAGAAGGCCTTTATAGGATTTTGGCAGATCTCATTAGAATGTTGGGATTTGACCCAAAAACCATTTTTATTTTTTGTAGATTACAATGAGCTTTCATGTTATTTTGAATTTTCTGTGAGGTAAAATAAAGACTGCCCTACCTCTGATATACATTTTTCCCTTGAGTGCTTGTATTAGAACTAAAGTCCCATTTAACCATATTTGTGGAGACTTAGGTAAAAGCTATATTCAAAGGTTGTCCCCAGAGAAATTCTGGTTAGGTGCAAAGTAAGCCAAATATACAATTTTTGAGCAGTTCCAAAGACTGAATCTGCTGTATATAAACTAGGTTATGGGATGCTAGGTTATTAGTTGGCCTAGGGTTGATTGTACCAAGCTCTGAAATACTACAAAGAATTCAGCCTATTTATTTACTCAAGAAAAACCAAATGGGTGAAGGATTCTCATTGGTCAGATTATGGGATGCCACTAGATATTTAATCCTCTACAGGACTGGTCCATCAGTACTTTGGACAGACACAGCCGATGAACAAAGAACTTGGTCTAGCATTGAAGAGGAGGAGGAGAGTGGGTTGGATTTGAGAAATCAGGCAGTTTTCAGCATCCTCAAGCTTCTCTCCAAAATTAAACCCCAATTAAAAAAAATACCAATATTCTTTCAATGATGGTATATATAGTTATGGATCATGTTCTGCCATCAAATTGCAAGTGACCTAAAGGACAAAGAAGAGAATAGTAATGTATGTTAATAAGCTGTTAACATACGAACCACTTGTGCATACAAAACTGGGGGGCAGGAAGGTACTTTACAAAGGATGCTGGGAAGTAAGCCAATCCTATAGCATGGGTAAAGGATAAAATGTGACTCACAAAGTACCCAGGTAATCTTACTTCACTTAAAGGAAAGCACCATGCCTATGTGGGGTGCCCCTAACTCCCAGGATTGGTGGAAGGACATGAGTGAAAGTTGCACAGGATGAAAAAAGGATTTCTGTCTATACCAGCCAAGAGAGCACCCATCCATGCCAATGACATGCAATCATTGAAGAAGGAAAGTACAGTTTATAAAGACTTCACCGCCATTATATCATCTAATAAAGCAAATGCATATACAGCAATTTTGAGTTTTGTCCAGACCTGTCTTCAAAAAAATTGTGGTTAGTGACTCATATTAATAGAGGGTCTGAAATAACGTACTATTGTAATAACTTCCTAATTGGTGACCTTGTTTCCAGTCTCTCCTCTCTCTAATCCATCTCCCCTTCTACACAGATGCCAAAATAGTCTGTGAAGACACAGGCTTGGCATGCCACACCATTACTCGAAAGCTTCCAGTAGCACCTGCATAGGCAACAGCTCATGCAATTTTCAACCGTATAGATTGTTGTTTAAGGTTACCCAAAATTGGAATCCAGTCTCCCTTTTTAGATTGATTTAATGCTAATATCCATCTTTCAGCCAGTCTAGATTACAGCTCTTCCATGTATGTGACATCCTCTCTTACAGTCTACCCCCATGTCTGCAATGCATTCCCTTCCCACTTATGCCTCTTAGTATCCTTCAAGGCTTCCAGAAGGCTCAGCTGGGAGGTCACCTCTTAAATTCTGCCTTTCCTAATCCTGGGAGTTAGTGTCCTCAGGATCCTACAGTTGCTTTGAAATTACTTTGTCTTTAATTTGAATATTGTTTTGTCATTTTTCAATCATGTTTGACTCTTTGTGACCTCGTTGGGGGTTTTCTTGGCAAAGATACTGGAGTAATTTGCTATTTCCTTTTTCAGTTAATGTTATAGATGAGGAAGCAAACAGGGTTAAGTGACTTGCTCAAGGTCACACAGCTAGGAAATGTCTGAGACTGGATTTGATGACTTCAGGCCCAGCACTCTCCCCACTGCTCCACTTAGCTGCCCACTTGGCATATAGTAGGAGCTTAATAATATGAAAAATCAATCAAGAAATAAAATAAAAAGTTTATATTTTATATATAACAGAAATTTATATTTATAAAATATATTTATGTTATATATTATATATATTATTATATATTTATAAAACAAAAAGTAAACAAAAATAAGCTCCTAGGAGCTTAATAAAAGTTTATTGACTTTTTGTGTCCTCCTTTCTCCCTCCTCCCCCAGTACAATATAAACTCAATCCCATTGCTGTAACACTGTTAATTGCATGTAGTAAGTGCTTAATAAATGCATGTTGAATTGAATTTCAACCCTTATCTCACATTCCTCTTCTTCTGGATTAGTAATAGCTGGTTCTCTAACTAGAAATCCTATCTCCCACCTGTGAGCATTTGCTTAAGACATGGCCCATATTTGGAAGTCACTGTCTTTCATCTCTACAGATAAAAATCTTTCCTTTGAGGCTCAGCACGTCCTCCACAAATCTCTCCAATGAATGCTCTTTCTCTCCTTAGACTACCTTGTATTTGCACATTGTATGATCCTCCCTCAGTAGAGTGTGAGTTCTTTGAGGGAAGGCATACAGTTGGAGCTTAATTAAACAGTTGCAGAGGGCAGTATGGCTTAGTGGATTGAGTACTAGGTCTGGGGGCAGGAAGACCATTCTTGACACTAACTAGCTATGTAACTATGGGAGAGCCATTTAACCTCTGTCTTAGTTTGCTCATCAGTGAAATGGGAATTACTACCCATAGTACCTACCTCATAGAGTTGCTGTGGGACTAATACATGGAAAGTCTTTTGAAAAACCCAGAGCACCCTAAGATATCAATTATTAGTGTTCAATCAAGCCCCTGTTAGAGGAGTAAACGGGGCCCTGGAAGATTTGGAGTCTGTAGTTCATTTTTCCTTTCTGACCTCTTCTACCATTTTCATTACAGTTTCGATAAATTAGTGTCATATATTTTTCCCCTCTAGATGGCAACCTTCTCACTGTTCTGTTTCTTGGTATCATTGATTACCCTGGGAACAAAGGTTCTGACGGCTTCCAGGAGAAGACGGGAGTTGATGTGTAAATGGACAACGTGACTGAAATGGGAGACGGAATGTGGGGTTTGAGAACAGCAAGCTGCCATATCGGTTGGAACATAGAGTATAGGAAATTTAGAAATTAACTTGGAAAAATAGGTCGCGAAGGGCTTCAAGTGCCAAACTGCTGAATTTGCATTTCATCGTAGATGTGATAGGGAGCCAGCGAGGCTTCACGAGAAAGGGAGGGACGCGGTCAGATCTTTGCTTTAGAAACATCAATTTGGGAGCTGCGTGGACTGTGGATCAGGAGGAGGAGAAACTAGAGGCAGACCCAAACGAGGAGGCCACTGAAATAGTCAGGAGAAAAGGGATGGGGTTGGAAATCGCCATGTGAATGAAGGGAGAGGAAGGATGGTGTGTGACCACATCAACAAGTCTGGATCCGCTAAATGGATCCGGGAGGTGAGACAGGTGGAAGACTAGAGTCGTGAATCTGGGCGATGACGGATGGGGGTGTCCTTAACAGAAATAGGAACAACTGGAAGAGGGGCGGGTTGGGGGAGGGCGCAAGGAGAAGGTAGTGAGCTCTGATTTGGAAGTGTAGAGCTTGACTTACGTGGAGAACACCCAGATGGCAATGTCCAGGAGGCAACAGGGGCTGTAGGTCTGGAGCTCAGAGAAATGAAGGCTGGGGATTTAGAAATAGGAGTCAGCTGTACAGAAAAGATAATTGAACCGAAGGGAGCACATGAAATCAAAGAGTCAAGTCAGCAAGTGTTTAATAACTACCTGCTATATTTTAGGCACTGTGCCAGGCTTACCAAAAAAGGCAAAAAATAGTCCCTGCTTTTGAAGTTCCTGTATCTTCCTTCCTTCCTTCCTTCCTGTCTGCATAGGTAGATATTTCCATGTGTCTATCTATATAGACATATGGCAAATAGAAGGGAATGAAGAGAGGGAAAAAACTAAGATTAAGGAGAGAGAGAGAGAGAGAGAGAGAGAGAGAGAGAGAGAGAGAGAGAGAGAGAGAGAGAGAGTAAACAAAAAAATGGACCCAGGTCTGAGTCTTGTAGTATACCCCCACTTAGGGGGTGGCATAGGGATAAGGACCCAGCAAAGGGAACTAGATAGGACTCGTCAGATAGCAGGGAAGGTGTCATAAAAACTCAGAAAAGAGAGAGAGGATCCAGGAATATAGATGTGAAGGATACAGAGAAGTCAAAAAGGAAGAATACTGAGGGAAAGGTAGTTGGATTTTGCGCATAAGAGATCATTAGCCCAAAAGTCAGGAGGACCTCAGTTCAAATCCAGCCTTAGACTTTTACTAGCTATGTGACCCTCTTAAGCAATACCTTACTACCTTCTTCTTGTGCCCTCCCCCAACCCGCCCCTCTTCCAGTTGTTCCTATTTCTGTTAAGGACACCCCCATCCGTCATCGCCCAGATTCACGACTCTAGTCTTCCACCTGTCTCACCTCCCGGATCCACTTAGCGGATCCAGACTTGTTGATGTGGTCACACACCATCCTTCCTCTCCCTTCATTCACATGGCGATTTCCAACCCCATCCCTTTTCTCCTGACTATTTCACTTAACCCAATTACCACTGGGGAACAGAAAAACAAAAAAAGAGATCATTAATCATCTTAACGACAGCAATTTCAGGTAGGGAGAGGCAGGGCCTAAAGACATTTGGCAACGGGTAGAAAAATGACAGAAAGATGAGGAAGTTCAGGCAACATGTATAGACCCGGTAGTAAGTACAAGAGTCAAAATCTGAACCCCAAGTTCTCCTGACTCCAGGTACAGAAGCCATCCACCTATACCATGCTGCCTCTAAGGTAATTGGTGTTTCCTGACACCGTCAGAGACACTGCTTACCTGATCACTGAATTCTTTATAGTCTTTGATCATCTCCTGACATAAACATGCTTACTTCAAAGCCTAGCTCTAATACCATCTCCTTCAGGAAGCCTTCCCTGATTACTTCGACTGGAATCGATCTCGGTACAAATCTGACCATGGCATTCCTCTTATTCAACTTCTATGGCACTTTTTACTGCTTCTCTGGTTTGCTTTCACAGTATGGCCCCTAGCCTCATTGAACATAACTCCCCCCACTCCATTATCAGTCAGACTGTTCTCTCTGTTCCTCATTCACCACACTCCAGCATCTCTCTCTCTGTGTCTTTGTGTTAACTGTCTCCTTGACTTGGAATACGATTGTTTTTCATTGATACCTCCCATAAGACATAGCCCATGCCTCATCATCTGCATGAAGCCTTTTCTGATCCCATCCACCCCATTCTCTTACTCCCTCCTTCCCAAACTACCTGGTATTTTTTCTCTTTATATTTAGGAATTTTTCTAACTGACCGACTGTATTCCAATTTTACCACTAGGAGGCGAAGTCTTCCTACTAATCACTGGAATGTAAACCCACAGAATCTGTGGTGTAATCAGTCAGTCAGTGAACATTTATTAATCCTTAATGTTAATTTATATATAATATACATTCTATAACATAATATAAATAATATAATAATTACACAATAATAATCTTTAATTAAAGAGCAGGCTCTTCAAGGTGTTGGGAATACAAGGACAAAAAGAACCAGTCCTTGACACGAAGGAGCTCACGTTCTCCCAGGAGGGACCACACTTCTATCTAAACAAGAATCCCACCACCCCCATATAATATTTCTGACAAGTGCTCATCCAGCCTCTGCTTGAAGACCTCTGGTAAGGGCAAACTCACAGACTCAGAGAATCCCTGATTGGGAAGGGACTTTGGAGACCAACCAGACCAACCCCTATGGGAACAAAAATCCTTGACAAAGGGTCATCCAGCTTGACCTCTAGCAAGGGTGACCCGCTACCTCCAGAGGCAGCTCGTTCCACTTTGGCCAAATCTACCTGTTGGAAAGATTTTCCTTAAATGTCGTCTCAATTTGTGTCTTTGTAATTTCCACCCTTTGGTCCTACTTCTGCCCTCTAGGGCCATGGAGAAGGTTGGCTTGCTCTTTCATGTACTTTCCTTTCTGATACTTAAAGGCAACTAGCATGTCCTCCTTGAGTCTCCTCTTCTCAAATGTACCACCTCTGAAGGCAGTAGGTTTTAGCTTTAGAGGACATGGGTTCCAATTCTGGCCTTGCACTTGCCTTCCTGGATAATCCTGGGCTGGTCACTTACCTGGGAAGCCTTAGCTTCCTCAAGTGGAAAATGGGGTAGGATCAGGTCACTGATAGGGTCCCTTCCAGCTTGTAATGCATGTTCTAAGTTCTTAGAACTAAACAGTCCTCATCTGTTTAGTGCTAATTGAGCCTCAATTCACATATTTGCTATTTGTTTTCATTGCTTTTAGCTCTAGGGGCCAAGCAGAGCAAGACATCCTTTTTCACTCCATGATAGCCCTTTATATAGTTGAAGACAGCTGTCAAGTCTCCAGTACTCCCCTTCACCTTCCACCCTATCCCAGTGTTCTCTTCTCCTGACTAACCATTCCCAGTTGCCAAGGCTCTTCACCATCCTACTTGTTCTTCTCTGAATTCTTTCTAGCTAGTCCGTGTTCTTCCTCAGATGTAGGATTCTTAGTCTTCTTCCTCAGGATCTATCCCCTGGTATTGGTCTCCCCAAAGCACACATGGTACCATCCTTGAATCCATGGAATCCAGAGTCTTCCTTACCCAAGTGTAGCTTTGGGTTTCAGCTCATGGGATGGAGTTTCAGGGGAATAACCTCCTGACTTGTCCTTGCATGGGGGCATAGGCAGAGTGTGGAAGACTCTATTTTGAGAGTGGGAAATTTAAAAACAAAAGGAATTCCAAGCGGGGGGGGGTGGCTTGAGGGAAATGTGATCATTGAAATCTGCTTGGAAGCTGGAAGAGATAGAATGGCCTCTTGGAGTCTCTTACAGATGGAAAGTCCTCTGATCAAAGACACCTCTTCATCACTTAGTTCCCTTGTTCATTGTCAGTGTCTCTGTTTTTCTTCCATGTCTCTCTCCCCCTATTTCTGCCTCCCTCCCCCTGCTTCTGTGTCTATCTATTTCTGTCTGTCATCCATTCTCTTTCTTTGTCATTATCTTTTGCTCTTTCTGTCATATTCTCTTTGACCTGGAATCTGTCTCTTTTGTCTCTGCCTCTTCTGTCTCTGCCACAAGACTCACACAGAGGATACATTGTGCTCAGCTAAAGGTCCTCTCCAGCTCCTGGTCAGTCCCCAGCCAACTGGCACTACTCCAGGGAGAAGGCAGGCTGCAGGTTCTCCTTAGAATTTCAGTTGGGAAGGTGAAGGCTGCCATATTAACCTTTCTTCCTATTTCCCAATACCTCAAATCCAGTTTCTTTACCACTCAGTGAAAGGGAGGGCCCAAGAACCTGCTGTAAAATATCACTAGTCAAACTAAAGGATGGGGATGAAATGACCGGGCAGGGATTCAACTGAGGAGAAAACAGTTTCTTTCTTTTTTTTAATATTAATTTTATTTATTTTCAGTGTTCTACAATCACTACCATATAACTTAGATTTTGTGCCCTCCCTCCCCCCTCCCTCCCTGAGATGGCATACAGTTTTATATAGATTCTACAATACATTTCTATTAAATATATTTTCACTATAGTCATGCTGTGTAGAAGAATTATAATGAATGAGAGAAATCTTACAACAAACCAAAATGTAATACACACACAAAAATGATCTGCTACATTCTGTGATTGAATTCCATAGTTCTTCCTCTGGATATTGAAAACATTTTGCCTTAAAAGACCATGGGAATTTTTTAAAGTCCTTGCATTGCTACGAAGATCTGAGTCTACCAGAAAAAGTTCTTGCATACTATGGTCATTGCTGTGCACAAGGTTCTCCAGGTTCTGCTCCTTTCACTCAGCATCAGATCATATAAGTCTTTTCTGGCCTCTCTGAAGTCTTCCTGTTCATCATTTCTTATAGCACAATAGTATTCCATTACATTCATATACCATAATTTATTCAGCCATTCCCCAATTGATGGGCATCCCTTTGATTTCCAGTTTTTGACCACCACAAAGAGTGCTGCTATAAAAATTTTTGTGAAAAATTTTATGAAAACAGTCTCTTTAAATTCTTCCCTCAACAGGAGTTGAAATAACATAGCATTTTCAGTTACTGTTGCCAATGATCATGGCTAAAATAACACAGGAGTAGGAGATGGATCAAAAACTACTGCTCCTACTACTACCACTACTGCTGTTGCTGGTAATATTCATTTTAACCATTAGAGGTGCTACTGGCCAGTTGCCTGATCCTGTTCAATGGTGAAACTGGTCAAAGCTCATGCTGCATGGAACATCAGAGGGCATTTAAGAAGGGATGCCCAACTTTCTACAGCTCTCAGAGGTGTGACTATCTCTTTCTTCTAGTTTCACACCTTCTGTGGGTTGCAGCACTCATCTTACTGGACTAAAGGTTTGGTATGTATGAAATTAATCAATTAGACTCTTGATTCTGTTGCTGCTACTCACTGGAAAACTCTTTTCTGTTCTATGCTGTGTTTCAATAGAACTATTAAAGATCAAAACTGTGCAAGATTTTTTGACATTGTATGTACGTATGCTTGTGTGTATATGTGTATGTGTGAACAAGCATATATGTTTATAATATATAATCCCACACAATTGAGCCTTCTCATATATATGGTCATATATATGTACACTCACAATACATATATAGACATATATAGATACACACATTTTGTACGTGACAAAGAAATATATATATATATGGGTAGATAGAATTTTTTCTCTATATACAGAGATATATAGTAAAAGACTATATATATATGTGTATATTTATATAACATTAAATGAAATGAGATAATATATGTAAAGTGCTTTGTAAACCTTAAGGCACTACATAAATGCTAGCTATTACAATTGTTATATAGATCTTCACTCATGACCACAAAAGAAAAGTAATAAGACAAAATATAATAAATACCTTTTGGGCTTCCCCTAGGCCAGGAGTCATTTTGTGGGCTGTTTAAAATCTCCTCCCACCTGCTGCATGGAGGGAAGAGGTTGACCACTCCTTGATCCAAAAGCTAAGGGACAGAATTCTCAGTTCAGGCGTTGTCTGCCTGGGGTTCTTTATACCAGTCCTGTGGAAGGACCCTCCACATGGCATGTTAGTCCAAGGTTTCTCAATACTGTCCCCATGATCAGAAAAGGACACTCTCAAGTATTTGGAGTCTGTTCCATCATCCGCCTTACTCCTTTCACAAAACCAACCTGGCTGGCATCTGAAGTCACTGGTTGACTCCCTCACTCTTCCTCTCTTTGTATTGTCCTGGTGTGAAGCTGACAGACAGTATTCTAGGCTTCCCCTTCACCTCTCCTGCTCCCATAGGGTACTACTTGGAGGGGGTTACATAAGCAACCGCAAGAAACAATGGTGGACATTTCTATAGGGCTTTAGGGTTTACAAAATGCTTTACACATATTTTCTCATTTGATCCTGAACCCAATTCTGTGGAATACTGAAGGCATTTTTGTTTCCACTTTCCAGATGGGGAGACTGAGGATCAGAGAGATTCAGTGGTTTGCCCAAGGTCACACAGTTTATAAGTGTCAAAGGAGGGATGTGGACCTACACGTTCCTGCTGATGAGTCCCACCCACCCAGCATTGACTACACTCTGTTGTAGTTTATTGTCGCTATTGGTTGTGTCCTGGTTCAATGATGTCTACCATGTCTCCTCCATTATTTGTTTTCTCTGAACTTAGGGTGGGGCCTTTGCCTTACCTGTCAGACTGGGGGAATATGTTTTGTGTAGGAGGTTGTGCTTCCTAATAATGATGAAAAGAATAGCTATCATTTATATATCATCTTAAAGTACTTTGCAAAGTACTTTACATTATGTTATCTCATTTGATACTCAGAGAACCCCCAGAAGTTAGGCGCTATTATGACCCCTATTTTACAGATGAGGAGACTGAGGCAGACATGGGTTGGATGATTTACCCAGGGTTACACAACTAGGAAGTGTCAGAGCAGCATCTGAACTCAGGACTTTCTGACTTCCTTAAGGCAGATACAGAACTTTTCTACCATCAGACCTCTCAGAGGGCAGAGACCATGCCTTTTTCATCATACTGGGGACTATGGTCTCCCCAAGAGTAGGGGAAGTTTCTAACTCCCTCTGAATCTCATCTTTCCCAATGCCCATCTCAGGGATGCTTCTTCTTTGGGGTAGGAGGTTGGAATTAGAGGAATGCAAGTGTGACTGGGGTTCAGCTGTTTACAACTGACCAGGTTAGGGAAGCGTCCCATTGGATAGAAAAGAGATGGACTCAATTCTTGAGGGGTGAAAGGGCATTGATTTAGGCACTTCTCCTATGCCTTTGCTGTCCCTGGACCATTGCCTGATGCCCAGCCCCATGTGGTGGTGGTGTCACGTTGATATTCTTAGCCTTTCTGGCATCAGCCTGGGAGACACTGTCCTGAGAATCAGCTCCAGACACACTGCTGATGGAGCAGAAAGATTTTGGGAAGGATCTTGTTGCTGGGCTGGGACCCAGGAATAAGTATGGCCTGGACTGTGTAGTCATGGAAACCAACTGGACCGGACCATCTTCCTCTTTTCCCCCATCCAAGTTAGTCTGATGGGGGAGACACAGGCCCTGCCCCCAGGGAGCCCCTGGTTTGAGGAGGATACCAAAGCTCTTAGAGGGCAGAAACTATATTCATTTTTGTCTTTGTATTCCTGGAATCTATTAAATTGCCCAACAAATAGTAGGTGCTTAATAAAAGCTTGTTGAATTTAATCAAATAGCACTGAATTGCCCTCTCTGACAACGAAAGGGTTGGGAGCATGGAGGAAGATCAACATGAGTCTTGTTACTACTATCTTACCTTTGTCTATAGCTCTCTATAGTAGCCATAACTAGCCTGGGTCAATGGGGCTTTGCCTCAAGGTGTCAACATCTGCCTGAGGCGTGGGTTGGCATACTTCCTTTCCCCCTACCTCTGTGCCACGCATGCTTTGCAACCCTCTCTGGTATGTGCCCCTGTGTGGTGTAGATGGCAGGTCCACCTGTGTGGTGCTCAGCTGGCAGTGCCTCCTCTGGACTTGCTGTCCCCCCAGTCCCAGATGAAGCTAGACCTGGAACACCCCTTCTCCTAACATGGCTGCATCTGCCCTTGTCCTCTGGTGCACCAGGTGAGAAGTGTTCTTTTTTCATTTCTCCCTCTGACCATTGGTGGGTTTCCTTCTCCAGGTCACCCTGTCACATGACTCCATCCTTCCCCACCTCTAGATACCAGTAAGACATCTGAGAAATTTGAACTGGGGTCATGAGCTGTAAGAAGAAACTGTGAGTGCCTTGGACTTAGATGTTGTGTGGGGCCTCCACTTAGCTAAATGCCAAGTTGATACTGAGTATGTGGCCAAGCCAGGGGCCTGCCCAAGCAGAGGAGCCCAGTCCTCACTACCGGAATGAAGGTCTACATTCTCAGGAGGGTAATAGCACCTGCAAGGGGGATACACACATAATCTATATATATAGCGTAGTTATCTATATATCTCCTCTGTATCTATGTGTAGTTATATATCCTATGTGGATGTGGAAACTGAGGCTCAGAGTCCACAAAGGTAAAGAGTATAGCAAGAATTTGAACTTGGATCTTCCAACTCCATAGCCAGAGGCAGCTGGGTGGTTCAGCAGATAGATCACTGGAACCAGAGTCAAGAAGACCTGAAACTGAATCCAGCCTCAGACATTTACTAGCTGTGTGATTGGAGGCAAGGCATTTCATCTGGTCTGCCTCAGTTTTCTCCTCTGTAAATGGGGGTAATTATAGCGCCTCCCTCAGAGGGCTGTTGTGTGGATGAAATGAGATAATATTTGTACAGTGCCTGGCACATAGTAGGTCTCAATTAAGAATCTTTTCTTGTTTTTGTCCACTGTTGCTTTGGAATTCGGGATTCCGTCTTTCCCCTTCGCTTTGGGGGTTCCCTGAAAGCAGAGGCTGAATCCCCGCATCAGAATGTGCCCTCCGCTTCCGAGGAAGTGTAGGTGGATGGATGGTGCGTCTCCACCGCTCCCCCAATCCCAGACACCCCCTCACACCGTTGTAACGTGGAGGATGCTATTTCTCTTCCATCAGTACCGGCCGCGTCCCCCTCAGCGCCCCCACCTTACTCCGCCTCAGGAGAAGGCTGTGTGGTGCTGAGAAATTCGATACGTGGCATTTCTGTCACCCGGGCACTGGCACGCTAGAGAAGACTCTGTTTCCCCACCCCCACTCCCCACCCCACCCGCGCTGTGCCGACTGGGGCTGTCGGAGACGGGTGAACAGGATCCGATCTCTGCGGCTCCCCGGGCAAGCGGGGCCCGAGCTCTGCAAAGCGCTATTCTTCATTCAGCAGGGCCTGGCCCACAGCCAGGCTGAGAAACGCGGCGCAAACAGGCTTGAGATTAGCGACACCCTCTTGGAAAGGGCCCCTCTGCGCCCTTCTGGGGCTGGCCTCGATGGCCTGCACAACGGTGGGAGAGGGGACCGTAGAGATCAGCGACTCCAGTAGTGCCCTGATGCACGAAACCTCTCTCTAGCAACTCCCGGGAGTCATCAGTCATCGTCGGCCAGAGCATCCCTCGGAGACGGGATCCCTCCCGACCCAGACAGACAACTACCCCTTCTCCACCTAGGGAGACCACCACCTCTCCAGCTAGGCAGCGCCGCCCCCAGGCAATCGGCCGATGCCCTCCCCCCGACAGACAACCGCCTCCCCTCCCACCTAGGCAGACGGCGCCCCCCCTCCACCCAGGGAGACGATCACTTCACCACCTAGGCAGACAGCCCTTTCCACTCGTGGAAGGTTCTAAACATTAGGAAATGTTTCCTTACATTGACCCTAAATCTGCCCCCTCATAACTTCTCGCTGTTCCTGGTTCTGGCCCCTGGGGCCAAGCAGAGCACAGCTAATCCCTTTTCCATGAGACAGCCACTCAAGAACGCTCCTTTCTTGTCTAGGCTAAGCTTCCATTGATCCCCCCAAGTGATTTTCTTGGGCAACTTCCCTCCTCTTTTCCTGGCTCTGTTTACATCCAGTCTCCTCTCTCTCCCTCCCTCCCACCCCCTCCCAAATTTCACAGTGGATTGGGACAAAGCAGAGAGAAGTTTCACTCACATGGTTTTGATGGGGAAATCTAATCACATTATATAGTCTGTAATTGGTACAAGCTGTTGGCTCCAGGCACGGCCTAGGGGCCCATGGAATTCTTTGGGGTTTTTTGGCCCATGTGACCCAGAGAGGTGCGTGGAGGAGAATGATTGCTCACATGTGTCTCTGTCCATAGGAAAGTGTCCTTTGTATGAGTGATAGTCTATTAGGTCAGTACTTGGAGCATGGTGGTGGAGGTTGGGGGGGTGGGGGGATGGGGGTGGGGTTAAAAGATGGGAGGTTGGAGGTATTACTGAAGTCAAAGTCAGCCACAGATTGACCTGTAACCCTGGCCATAGATTGTCCTGTTCCTGGCTATACAAACTGACTTCAACCTAGGCTGTAGACTAGGCTGCAACCCCAGGTGCAGACTGACTTTGAACCAAATATGCACCAAGTCACAAAGGAATGCAACCACAAGACAATGCGGCCCATGTTGTACTGATATTTTCTGAATGAAGACTGGGTCCAGGTCCAAGGTATGTATTTGATTCAAGCTAGTTAGACTGGGTTGCCTTTCTTTAGAAAAGGAGGAAATGCAGGAAAAGACTGTTAGAAGGATGATGAATGCCCCTGAGTAGACCTTGATTCCCAATAAATTCCTCTAAACCTTGTGTCTATCCTCATCTGACCCACTCAGGCCTGGTACATTTTGATGAGGCCCCAGTTCAGCTGATCTGACCCAGTTTTAAGCTGCATAGCCCCTAACATCTGTGGACCCCCTGGGGTTGGAGCTGGGTCAAGTCTTCACCGGAGCTTTTACCTTAGGCAAATAAAATGAACATCCAGAGGTACATGTCTCAGTGAATCTTTCTCTGTGAATGTATCCACTAGATTGGTTTGTATATGTTCAGTAAACCCTGTTTATTGAATTAAATCATGTGTGTTTGTCTGTATTCCTCTAAAACATTCTGGATCCGATTAGAACAGTGTGTGCTAATGCTCAATGGCTGTCTCCTAAATGTCTTGGAAAATGCCCTTCTAAGAGGCTTGTGCTAGTCTGATCTAGGAATTCTTTCCCCTGGGTCTCATTCAGTTGGGTGTAGAATGAGGAGACACAGTCTTACAGAAGATAAAGCTGCCCTGCCCCCCAGGATTCTGGTCTATTCTCCCTTGAAGGTGATGTGTGTGTGTGTGTGTGTGTGTGTGTACATTGGGAGAAGGGCACCACAGTGAAAACACCCCAGGAGTAGTGATGCCCTGCACTGGCTCAGTAGAACTCAGAGAGGTGAGACATGCCGTTAGAGGTCGCTGTGGGGAAGAAGCATCCCCCTTTTCTCTCCTCCTCCTCCTCACCCAACACTGGAGCCCAAATGCATGATTCTGGGGCAACCAGATCCTGCCCCTGATCCTGACTCCCTACACCAAAAGGACCTTGTGTTTGTGGCTCAGTGTCCTACAGATTCCTAATCTTTAAATCCCAGTTCACATTCTGCAGCTCCATAATACTAAAAAAGGATATTCATATGATGCTCCAAAGTTTGCACAGCTCTCTCTGTTAACTATCTGCACTAGGACAGAAGGGACTGCTTTTTGATGGATTGGTCTGGCAGGGCCTTCACAACAACCCTGACACTAGAGGACGATGATCCCATTTTACAGATGAGAAAACTAAGGCTCATTGTCCCCTTTCAGTGATTTGTAACTTAATTTTCTTTCCAGCCCTGCTTCTGACTCTCTGGATTTCAAAACCAGGCACTGCTTGCTGTCTGTAGGGCAGCTCATGTTCATGAATTCAAATCTGTCCTCACTTACCATCTATGTGACCCTGGGCAAGTTGCTTCACCTTTTTTCCTCAGTTTCCTCATCTGTAAAATGAGCTGGAGAAGGGAAAGGCAAATCACTCCAGTATGTTGGCCAAGAAAACCTCAAATGGAGTCATGAAGAGTTGGGAATGACTGAAATAATTGAATAACAACTAATTGTTGTCTCTTCCAGACCCTGAGGCCTCCTACCATCAGCATGGCCTTCTCCCCTTCCTCTTGAAGCCCCCATCTGGTGGAGGCCCAGGCCAGCCAGCCTGTATGCCTTTACCAGCCTGGTTCTCGACTTCCAGACTTCAACAACTTCCCCATTAGAATGGAGGCCCTTTGGGGGCAGAGACTCATCTATCCCCAGCACTTAGCATGGTGCCTGGCATGTAGTCAGGGCTTGAGAAATGCTAGTTTCCTTCCTCTCTCCTGGTCCCCTATCTAATAAGGGACAGAGACAGAATTTGAACCCAGGTCTTTGGACTCCAGCCCAGCATATGAGCCACTGCACAGGCAGCTAGGCACTAGCATCAGGAATTCAAATCTGGCCTCAGACACGTTCCTATCTGTGTCTTAGGGCAAGTCGCTTCACCTCAGCCTCTGTCTCCTTATCTGCAAAATGGGGATACTAATAACCCCTCCCTTCCAGGATGGTTGTGAGGATCAAATGAGATCATTCTTGTTGAAAGGGCTTAGAACAGTGCCTGGAATATAATAGATGCTATATCATCATCATCACCACCACCATCATCACCACCATCATCGTCATCACCACCACCACCATCATCATCACCAACACCACCACCATCATCACTAACACCACTACCATCATCACCACCACCATCATCACCACCACCATCATCACCACCATCATCATCACCGCCACCATCATCATCACCATCATCATCACCACCACCATCATCACCACCATCATCACCACCATCATCATCATCACCACCACCACCACCATCATCACTAACACCACCACCATCATCACCACCACCATCATCACCACCACTATCATCACCACCATCATCATCACCGCCACCATCATCATCACCATCATCATCACCACCACCATCATCA
>CM053769.1:109928281-110052446 GCA_028658325.1 Potorous gilbertii
TGATGAGGATGGTGATGATGATGGTGATGGTGATGATGGTGATGGTGATGATGATGATGGTGGTGGTGGTGATGGTGATGATGATGATAGTGATGATGATGATGGTGGTGGTGGTGCTGGTGATGATGATGATAGTGATGATGATGATGGTGGTGGTGGTGCTGGTGATGATGATGGTGATGATGATGAAGATGATGATGGTGGTGATGATGATGATGATGATGATGGTGATGATGATGATGATGAGGATGGTGATGATGATGGTGATGGTGATGATGGTGATGGTGATGATGATGGTGATGATGATGGTGATGATGGTGATCATGATGATGATGATGATGGTGATGATGATGGTGATGATGATGGTGATGATGATGAGGATGGTGATGATGATGATGATGATGATGATGATGGTGGTGGTGGTGATGATGATGATAGTGATGATGATGATGGTGGTGGTGGTGATGGTGATGATGATGATAGTGATGATGATGATGGTGGTGGTGGTGATGGTGATGATGATGGTGATGATGATGATGAGGAGGAGGAGGATGATGGTGATGATGATGATGATGATGAGGATGGTGATGGTGATGATGATGACGATGATGGTGATGATGATGGTGATGATGGTGATGATGATGGTGATGATGGTGATGATGATGATGATGGTGGTGGTGGTGATGGTGATGATGATGATAGTGATGATGATGATGGTGGTGGTGGTGATGGTGATGATGATGGTGATGATGATGAAGATGATGATGGTGGTGAGGAGGATGATGGTGATGATGGTGGTGATGATGATGATGATGATGATGGTGATGATGATGGTGATGATGGTGATGACGACGATGATAATAGCCAATAATAGCCAATGTGTTTATATAGCATTGTAAAGGTTTCCAGAATGCTTTGCCAATGTTAATTCATTTGATTAAACAAAAGGAAAATCATAGGAGATCAGATCACACCTTTAGAATTAGAGGGGATATTGAAGGTTATCTAGCTCTTTACAGGTGAAGAAACTGTTAAGAGTTTCTTGACCTTAAAGAAAATGACCTTGGAATGTATCATGGTGCTCATCTATTGGAGCTGTTGCCAGGGACCCAAGCTACTCCCATAGCCCTTAACCCAGGGCAGGTACTACACCAGCAGTGAGAAAGCATTACTAATCAGAGGATCTTGGTTCAAATACCAGTTCTTCTAAATAGTGCAGTGGATTGATCACTGGAGAGTCAAGACCTAGGATCAAATCCTGCCTCAAACACTCACTAGCTATGTCACCCTGGGCTATCATTTTAATACTGTCTGCCTCAGTTGCCTCCCAGAACATGAAGAATAAAATTAAATAATATTAATAAAGAACTTTGGAACTTTTAAAGTGCTATATAAATACTGGCTAGGTGGTAGTAGTAGTAATAGTGGTAGTAATTGATTTCAATCATTTTCAGTCATGTCCAACTCTTTGTGACTCTTTGGGTGTTCTTGGCAAAGATACTGGAGTGGTTTACCATTTTCTTCTCCAGGTCATTTTGCAGATGAGGAAACCGAGGCAAATAGGATTAAATGACTTGCCCAGGGTCACACAGCTAGTAAGTGTTTGAGGTAAGATTTGAACTCAGCTCTTCCTCACTCCAGATCTGGTGATCTATACACTATACCATCTAGTTGCCCCAATAGTAACAGTATCTGCATAACTATGGGCAATTCACTTCATTTTCTCTGGACCTGTTTCATATAAAATGATGGAACTGAACTCCATGGTCTTTAGGCTCCCTTTCCAAGTATTAAAAAATACTTGGTAGTGGATAGATTAAAATTTAAGCCCCTCAGCACTAGGTCTTTGCCAAGGTCTCACTGCCACATAGACCTTAAGTGACAGGAAAAAGCTATGGTCATCCTTGAATATGAGAGATATCCATCTCTCATAGGGTGAGAGACTGAGAGAAGGAGGAGGAGGAGGAGAAGAAGAAGAAGGAGGAGAAGGAGGAGGAGAGGGGAAAGGAGAGAGAAGATGGAGAGGAAAGGAAAGTAGAGGAGAGGGAGAGGAAAAAGAAAGGAAGGAGGAGGAGGAATAAGAGGAAGAGAAGGAAATGTAATTTGAGGGGGGAGAGAAAGAGACAGAGAGAGAGGGAAAGGACTCCAGAGGTGATCTTGGACGTCCCAAAGCTGTTCTCACAAATCAGGAGTGGATTCCAATTATCCACCTTAATAACATATTGATATTTGTATAAGCAATCAAGAAGAATTTATTAATTGCCTAATGATATGCTGGGCAGTGTGAGTGACAAAATGAACGAATAAGCATTTATTAAGTACTGAATGTGTACAAAACACCAGGCTGAGGGCTGGGGACACAAACAGAAAAGTCAGCCAATCTCTGTTCTCAGGGGGCTCATATTCTAAGGGAGAGTCACCACATGTGGAAGCTTTCAGCTGCCGGTCAGAGAAAAAGGTCTCGTGGTCCTTAGGGTGCAAAAGAAAAACAGATGTCAATGTTTCTTAAACATCCTAGTTTCTGATATTGAAATATTTGTCTGTGCCAAGTATAGTAGCATAAGAACTTTCTCTTCTGGGTGCTCAGTAGCAGCAGCAGGAACATTCTGGGTTGATTCCCAGAATGATGGCTGCAGTCACTGGGCTAGAATTAATGCTGACCCCAGAGCTCTTGGTTCAGGGTCTGAAACCATCTCTGTCAGGGTCTGAGGAGAAATGGTTATCCCTGTGGTAGGAGTCTGACCTGCCTGCTTATGCTGCCTCCTGTCTCAGGGTGCCCTGCTGCTCCACCTAGCTGCTAAGCACTGGAGATACAAAACAAAGATGAAACAGTGCCCCCTCGCACAAGTCCTTACTCTCTCAGGGGAGATGTTGTGGGCATATATAGGTAGCAAGTGAATACAGCTGAAAAGACATGCCAGTGCCAGCTAGGGGACCAGGAAAATCTTCAAGTATAATGTGAGCTGGGCTGAGCTCTGGAGGAATCACAACCTCAGAAGAGAGGTAGTGGAAGTATTATCATTTTTCTTACAGATAAGGAAACTGAGGCACTTGCCTGGGATCAAACATAGTATCTGAGGTGGAATTTGAACCCAGCTCTTCTGGTTATAAATCCAGCACTCTTTCCATTCCACCATGGAAACCAGACCTCCCCTTGTATGACTCCTTAGGGATCTGGCCTCCAGCAATTTCTCCAAACTCTGTTCTATTCCCAGCCTATCCGACCCCCTAAGGAGTTAGTTATATATGTCCTCTCATCCTTGGAAGGAATGTCTGGGTTTGGGGGGTTTCCCCCTCTTTATGTGGCTCCTGTGAATCTTAAAACCAGCTGTTGGGTAGAGGACGGAATGGTCCCTTTGGCCCTCTCTGCTCAGAATATCTCTCCTGTGAAACGCAAAGTGAGTATTGCTGAACTATGAAACCAGGTGGTATTTGGGGTTCTGGGCATTCAGGAGACAGATATGGTGTAGGGGTGGGGAGGTTTCTCTTTTCTTCTTATGGATGTGAAAGAGTGTCCTTCCCTAACTAAGTGGTGGGAACCCAAGGTGCTTGCTGCTATATGATGGAGAGAAGCCAGATGTGTTCTGAATCGTGGGGGAGGGGTAGAGAAAAGGGGGGAGATGTGGCAGTGAGTAGGAACAGCCCCAGGGGAGGGAAAGGGCTGCTTAAGGGTAGTGTTTGTGTTAAAAGGAGAGCAAGCATCCAATAAGGAAATAGGCCAGGTTGGGACTAGCCCTCCAGAGTGCCAGGATCCAAAAACAGGGAAACTGATTGCCCAAGCCAAATTTTGGGATCAGTGCATTGCTACTAGATTAGGCAACCTACATGCAACAAGTGGTGTTTGTCTGCCACAATCTGATTCCCCAAAGCTTCCCTTTTTTAAGGTCACAACTGATCCTCCTGGTTCACATGAGGACAAATCTGCAAGGTCATGGGCTTTCCTCCAAATATAAATTAGTAACTTACTCAGTATTCAATTTTTTAAAAAACTAAGTACCTACAATGTACAATGAGCATCTAAGTGTTGCAGTGGATAGAGTGCTAGGTCTGGAGTCAGCAAGACCTGAGTTTATATCTGATCTCAGATAATCATTAGCTGTGTGACCCCAGGTAAGACACTTAACCCTGTTTGCCTTAGTTTCCTCATCTCTCAAATGAGCTTAAGAAGGAATTCGCAAGTCACTCCAGTATCTCTGTCAACCCCAAATAGAGTCATGAAGAATTGGACTCGACTGAAATGTGCACAGCACTGAACCATGAGATAGAGATAAAAAGATGAAGAGGAAAGTATCCCTGCCCTCAAGGAACACACATTCTGCTAAAGGGATATATGAAAAAAATAACATATACAGAGTAATTCAAAGTTGCTTTGAGAGAACCTATTGCTATGGACTGAGAGGAGTAAGAAAGTCCTCATTCAGCAGGTACAGCCTGAGCTGTGCTTGGAAGGATGAAGGACTTCTTAGGGGATTAATAGTTCTTGGGAATCTAAGGCAGAGGAAAGAAGGAAAAATGGGATGGGGGTGGGGACACAAAACGGGGGTGCCAAGTCGTGAACAGTTAAAAATCTAATTCAACCAGTAGAGATAGTGCATGAAGGGTAATATTCTTAAATTAGAAGCAGATTTATTTCCGTGATGAAGGGAAGGTACCCAGTGAGAAGTCAGTCATATTCGTCACTCCAAAGGGATGGATGGGGCCAGAGATGTGTGCAGCTCACTTCGGGGTCTCACAAACACAGGATAGACCAAGGTTGATGAGAAGAAGCCTACCCAATGCAAGGATTCAAGAAATATCACAAGAAAGTCAATTGGTCTTTGGAGAAGCTGGGAAGCAGGATGTGCTGCTGAGACCAAGATGACCACCCCTCCATATACCCTAGAGGCCTGGAGCTTCTAAAATGAGAATGAATAGTCAGCCTTTATATGTGTGCTAGTCATAAAATCATAGACTCTATAGCTGGGAATGATCTAGCTTCATTTTATGGATGAGAAGTACCAACAACACATGGGTAGCAAGTATCAGAGGTAGAATTAATATCCGGGTCTTCTGACTAATGTTGTTTACTGTTCTTTTCACAACATCACTTCTTTGCTACTTATGTGAGCAGATTTAGGGGGTACTGGAGTCTCCTAGGATAGAGGGGATTTTGTATCATGATAGAAAAATACACTCAGGGCTTTCATGATATTCATCAGGACAATCCTGAAAAATCTCTATCCAGAGGTAGTAACAATAGTGGCCTCTCCAGAAAAAAAAGTCCCAGGGGATAATAGGAGTGGCAGGGACAGATGGAGGTACTATCTGTTTGCACCAGCACCCAGACCAGGGTAAATAGGGACCTTGGGCTTTGAAGACCCTATCAGTCTGTCCTGAGATGTCATTAAATCCTCCCAGTGCCGAACTTCAAAGATTTGGGACAGAAGGCTAACACTAGAGGGTGCAAATGAGTGAAGGAACACAGGTGATCGAGGTCAGGAAAAGTCAAACACTCCCCGCAAAGCCCATGAGGGGCCAGAGCCTAAAAACTGGAGAGAGTCGTAAACCAAAGAAGACACTAACCACTATAAAGAACTGTTGTATATTCAAAGGGGTCCAAAAATCCAGCCCAGAATATGTGTGTGTACATAGAGTGATGTGCGAGCATACATGCTTTTAATACATATGTGTGGTTGTAGTGAAGATGATGAAGACATTAGAACAGGTCTTCATTCCCATCCATCAGAATGAATACAATGACTTCATGACAAGTCATCCAAAACTGACTCCCTTAGCCCCTCCAATCCAGCTGGCATGCCATATCCAGAAGAAACCTTTGCAGCCCATAAGTCAGATCATGTCACTCTTCTGATACAATCTCTCCTTATCTTTGTGGAACTGCTGGAGAGATGTGAGCTAGACAGTAGTACAAGGGGGCAAATTCAGAACTGCTTAGATATTAAGATTGACATAATAGTCACCAATGGACTGACACATGACTTGGAGGAAAGTCTCTAAAGTGTCCCAGGGATCTGTCCTTGGTACTGCACCATGAAATATTTTTGTTGTGAATTTGAATGAAAACAGAGATGCCACAAAGTTGGGAGAGTGAGCTAACATGCTGGGTTACTGTCAGGATCCTAAACTCTCTCAACAGGGTACAGCATTGAACTAATGTTAACTAAGTGAAATTTAATAGTTTTACACATGGGTTCAAAAAAATCAACTTCACAACAAGATGATCCAGGTATGACTGCATATCAGTTTGTCTGATAAGTAAATGCTTACTGAATTATCTGAAAAAGATCTTGAGGTTTTAGTGTACCACAAACTCCAAAGCTTTTCATCTCAATCCTATCCTTTTGTCTTATCACCATTATTCCCTGCCAGACCCCAAATATGGATTGCTCCAACTATCCATCACCTTTGGCCACACTAAAATGCTACTTAATAGAGCTAGAAAAATCCTAAAAGCATGCTGATCAGCTTGCAAATTTATATTGCAGGATCTCAATTGAGTCTTCACTTCTGCAAAGCAGTTCTTTTACACTTCTCAAATGATTTGCTATTCCACCCACAAAATGACTTGTCCAACCTTTTCATCCTTCCTCAAGCTTCCTGTGGCACCCCTTCCCTCTCTCAGTCAAGAACCTCACCTCAAATTTCACTGGAAAAAGGAAGGCAATTTGTTGGGATCTTTCTCTTCCCCCCTCCTCCTTTTACCTAGATGGCTTTCACTATTCTCTCCTCCTTCCCTCTTCTCTCAGAGGAAGAGATGGCCCTTCCCTTTGCCAATATAAGCTTAAGCAAATGTGCTTTAATCTCTTCTTTTCCTGTGGATTGCTCTATCATTTCCACTTTCTAACTAATCTTCCATCTCTCCCTATCTCCTGGCTGCTACCCTACTGCCTACAATATCCTTCATCACACACACACACACACACTCACTTGATTCAATCGTATCCTCTGGCTCTCCTCCTGACTTTCTTCCCCCCTCAAACCTAACTTCATTAGGAAAGCTGTCCCTCATCGGTGCCTTTATTTCCACTTAGTTCATTCAATTCTGAAACCATTGCATTCTAGCTTCTGCCCTTATTATTCAACTATAATGACTCTATGCAAAACTAATTAGAATTTATTCATTGCTTTGAAGTCCTTGACAATGCTCAACCTCGTGATCCTCTCTCCTCTCCAGGTTTTTGTGACAGTGCTGTCCCCTGGTTCACTTCTTACCTATCTGACCACTCCTCAGTCTCCTGGTCACAATGTGCTCTTCTCTTTTCTCTAGCTCTCTTGATGATGTTGGCAGCTACCAAGGACTAAGTTATCATCAGTCTGTGCAGATGATTCCCAAACCTATATCAACGTTCTCATTGAGGAATCATTTGTCAGTCACATCCAACTTTTCATGACCCTATTTGGGGTTTCCTTGGTGGATACTGGAGTGATTTGCCATTTTCTTCTCCAGCTTGACAAGTGGGGAAATTGAGGCAGGGTTAAGTGACTTGCTCAGGGTCACACAGCTAGTAAGTGTCTCAGAACAGATTTGAACTCAGGAAGATGAGTCTTTCTGACTCCAAACCTAGCACTCTGCGCACTTTGACAACATCTAGCTGCCTCCAAACCTATATATAGAGCCCCAGTCTCGCTCTGGTACCTCCCATCAGCAATGGCCTACTGGACATTTCCAACTCAACCTGTACCTGAACTCAGATGTGACACAGACCTCCTTGCCAAACAGGCCACTCCGTCTCCTAACTCCAAACATTTTCACTGGCTGTCCACCATGCTTGGATCACTTGCTCTCATTTCCACCTCCTAGCTCATCTAATGTCCTACCGTCTAGAAGATGCTTTCCCCGGTGCTCTTGAATCCTAGAATCCATACTTCTGAGATTACATTTACACTATATATTCCATTCACACCATGCAGAGTGTCCCAAAGGTCTTAGTGCAGTTTTGTACTTTAATAATTTCAGCAACATAAATGCTACAAACTTATAGAAAGTGACATTTTAAAGGTTATTTACATTTTTAAAAGATTCATAGACATCTTACGAAAATTCAACAGAATCACTGCATCACTCTAGAAGGTTTCCAAATTCTGTAAAAATTTTCATCAGTCACTCAGTGACTGAAAGAATTGCATTTGTAATCCTGGCCTTAAGATCATCTCAAGAATGAGGTTTTGATACATACTATGACAGTTTCAACATGATCTCACAACATTATCCCACAGAGATAGATCAGATGAGTGAAGTGGATGAGGAAAAGATCTTTTCTACTGATTTAGAGATCTGACCAAGTTACTTCAAAAAGTCTCACACTTGCAATGTATGATGCGAAGTGCTCCATCTTGTAAAAATTAAATATACATTATTCAAAACTCACAAAACAAACATAGCAAAGACTTAAGCAATTCAACTTTCAAATGCTATTTTTGTAAGTTTGTAGAATTTATACTTCTGAAATGGTTAAAGCTTAAAACTGCATTAAGATATTTGGGACACCCTGTACATCATGCGTGTACATGGTTGTTTGCAGTTGTCTCCCATGGGATCTGTGAGCTCCTTGAGGAAAGGGATTGTGTTTTTTGCCTGTCTTTGTATGGCACAGTGCCTGGCACATAGTAAAGACTTCATAAATAGTTGTCGACTGACTGCCTCAACATGAATCAATCATATTATATAGGAGCCAAAACAGATAATGAAGTCAAACAGATAATGAGATCATCATGTTGAATTGAGACCCACCACATCCAGAGTGAGCATAGATTTAAAGCTAGAAGGAACCACTAAGATTATCTAGTCTAATACCCTTATTTTAGATAAGGAAAGAGACTTAGAGATGAGAATTATTTTCCTAAGATCACACCCAGGTGCTAAGTGGTAAGAGCAGAATATAATTATCTCACTGTATTCTGTCCTCATCAAATCATGTCTTCGTTGTTGTTGAACAGTCTCTTGCCCATACCTGAGGTCCCTTCTAATTCAGAGATTCCTGATTGTGATCAGTATTTCTACCCCTCCCCTGAAGTCCTCCTCTGATACCCTTGGGCAGCTGGGTGGTGCAGTGGATAGAGCACCAGTGCAGGAGCCAGGAGGACCTGAGTTCAAAGCTCACCTCAGTCGCTGGACACTCACTAGCTGTGTGACCTTGGGCAAGTCACTTAACCTCAATGGCCTCCTCCTGGGTCATCTCCAGTCATCCTGATGAATATCTGGTCACTGGATTCACATGGCTCTGGAGGAGAAGTGAGGCTGGTGACCTGCACAGCCCTCCCTCACTCAAAACAAAGTTAAGTGCCAGTCATGTCATCATTTCTCTGATGGCATGGTCTTCTTCCGCCACGAAGGACTAACACACCTCCGATATCCCACCAACATAATAACAATAGTGTTTATGAAATGCTTTAAGGTCATGCCAGCTAGGGGCCAGCAGAGGGCGCCCAAAGCCTTTGTTCTGACTGCAGGATAACCTCTGAGCCACCTAGAATGTGGGGCCAAGGTTCAGAGGGACCAAGGGCTCCCTGGGGGAGAAGACTGCTTTCAAAGACTAGGTGTTTTTGAAGGGCGAGGGGGCTATCTCTTCCCACTCCCACTTGCAAAAGACCAGAGGCTCCTCTGAGAGTACCAACCATATGTCTCTTTAAAAAATAGCTCAGTTTTCTGTAATGCTGTTTTCACAAAGCACTTTTTTATTTTATTTTTATTTTTTTTATTATTAATAGTGGTAATAATCTAGGATTTTTATAGCACTTTAAGGTTTGCAGAGTCCTTTTCCTATGTTCTCTCCCTGATACTCACAACCCTGGGAGGTAGGTGAGGAATTTATAGAAGAGAAACTAAGTCTAGGAAAGGTCAGGTGACATATCCAGAGCCACACAGCCATAAGCATCTGAGTCAGTATGCAAACTCAGGTCTTCCAAATACCAAATCCACCACCCTATGCCCTGTACCACCTAGTTGCCTATACTTATGCCCATTTTACAGATGAGGAAGCTAAAGTTCTGAGTTCAGCAAGTTACCCAAGGACATACTACTGGTATTTTGTCTTTCCTATGAGACTAGGGGCTCCCTAAGGGAAAAGTAGTATTTTCTCAACTTCAGGTCCCTCCTATCCTGGTCCACTCTTTGGCACTCAGTGCCCAGTCCAGAATTCTACAGACCACACTCCCAGTTCAGAGAGGGTGGCTAGTCCTTGCTGTCTCTGATAATTTGAAAATCTGCAGCATCTTCCATAGAGGGAGGATTGGGGAAGGGGAAGCATGCCTTTTGCCCAAATCATCAGGTTGCTCCCGAAAATAACCCCTCCTTCAGGGAGCTCCCCTGCAGGATCTCCAGTTCTCATGTACCCTGGGGGTAGCAACAGCATGACCCAGTGGAGAGGGCTGAAGGCTCCTCATTTAAGGAAGGGATAATGTCAACCCTCCCTCTGGAAGTGGGATCACATCACATGACCCTGCCTCCTTGGACAACCACTAGACCCTGACGAGGGGTGACTCATTTCACTTATATCCAATGAAACCGGGGATCCCTGGTATCTCTAGAGTGTGATTCTGTCAGCCAGTTCCTGGAGATGCAAACTGCCCTTCCTTCATTGTGGATTGGGTCTGAGGATAGGATACCATTGACTAGGACAAGTTCACAGTCTCAGAGCTCCACTTCATCCAAGAAGACTGACCCCTAATCTAAGTACTGACTCCTAAACAAGGACCCAGACTGGTCTCTAATCCCAGTGAGAGACTGATTTCAAACTTGACCAATCATTTACTTCTAACCTTGGTCACTGACTGGCCCCTAACCTAACCACCAACTGCCCTCAGCCACAGGCTGACTCCTGACTCTAGATCTCTTTAGATTATCAGCAGCTTGAGGTCATCCAGGCTCTGCCTCCCACCCCAGGGAGCTAAACATGATATTTTTTTTTAAGTGATCAAAGAAAATAAGGTATAGACCAAAAGGCACATAAGAAGGCAATTAATTGCAGCTTTATGGATGGGAGAATATAAAGATGGACTGAGAAAGGGTCAGACACCTCTTTTATTCCAAAAGTATTGAAGGCACTTACAATACAGAGCAGGGAGAAAGGACAGAAAAACTGAGAGGAACCAAGCAGTCCAATCAGAATAGTGTACAGAAATGAAGTCCATGGGATTAGAAGCGGATCCCCTCCCCAGCCCTGTTAGAAGGTACAGTACAGTATGTAAGAAAGCTACAGGGGATGCCCTGGGTAAAATCAGTTGAGGCTTCTGCATATTAAAAAAAAAAGTAAAAAATTAATTCTTCTCAGGATCAGGAAAAATAACTCCATGGGCCTTGCAGAACGAGAGGCCCTGGGGAAGGGGGTCCCAAGACATGGGATCTCTGAGCCTAGAAGCTTCTCAGGTCCCACGTTGAAAAAGGTCTTGATACATCTCGATGAGGCGGGCTGCCTCCCGCTGGCCAGAAAGCAGGGCACCATGAGTGGTGGAATAGTACTTTCTGTGTGTGGCCTCCCCAGAAAATAGGACCTGCATGGGCTGGAAACAAACCAAGAGAGAAACCAAGGTGAGTGCAAAAGCCTCCTGGAGTGGTATGATGGGTGAGGCTTGCCTACGCAGGGCTCCACTTTTGTCTCAAATTGTTGCTAAGCAGGTACTGAAGGTTTAGGCACTATCTCCCCTCTCCAGTTCCAATCCCTTAGACAACTGAAGGCAAAGAACGCTGTGCCTTCAAAAAGGCCAGATTATGAACACTGGACAAAGCCTTAGCAGCATCCCATCCAGCCTGTGCCTGAGCAAGAATCCTCACTATGACATAAGTGATAAGAGGCCATCCATCTTGTGCTGGAAAGCCCCCAGTGATGGAAACTCAGTACTTTTCAAGGCAGCCCAAAATGCAGAATGAGACTAATCCTTCATCCAAATATCTGCCCTTCAAATAAAAAGTATATCTCCTGCCAAGGGCCTGCTCTTATCCAGGCCAAACATCCCTAGGTTTTTCAACTGATCCTCCAATGTCAGGAGTTCCCTGGGGCCCTTCATCATCCCAGTCGGCCTCCCCTGGGCACTCTCCAGCGCTCCCAGATTTCCAATGTCCTTCCCAAACTTCAGCGCTAGATAGGAACACGATACTTCTACTGAGAGCTGGGCAGGATCAACCAGCAGGACAATCCCCTCCTTATTCCCAGATGCTAAGCCTCTTTCCTCATGTAATCTCTTTCCTCTGGTCTTCCCCCTTCGATACTTGACCTATCTGCTCTCCATATATACTGCACATACCTATTGATAAACACTTTGTCTCCCTCGTTCGAAAGTTAGTTCCCTGAGGGAAGGAGCTGTTTTTTTGTATCCCCAGAGCTTAGCACAGTACTTGGCACGCAGTAGGTGCTTAAGAAATGCTTGTTGATCATCCTGGATCCTTCCCAGGTTGGTTATCCACAAATATTGATGGAATTTAGCTCATTCTCATTAGAAAGGACATATTTGAGTCCAGGGTCCAAGTTAGACCTTGATAAGGATTGGTCTCATGCTTTTCCCCACAGCCTAGTTGAGTCCAGGGCCAATTCCTCTACAGCCTCCAAAATGCTTACAGACTGACTAGTGGTCCCCCTTCCTCCCTCTCCTGTCCAGGAGGGTACCCTACTCACCGCTGTCTTAGAGCTCTCTGTATAAGGCAGTGGCTTGGCCAGTCTCTCCACATCAGCCCCGCTTGAGCCCACTTGGGTGTAGGAGTAGGAGCCCCGGAAGTAGGGGTTGCTGCCCCAGGAGGAGCGGAGGATCCGGCGAGGCTTCGGAATGTCAGGATTCCCTGTTGGGGATCCATGCAAGAGGGGGGGAGTAAGAGGTGGACCCTGGGAGGATGCAGAGCCCCCTTAGGGTCTGAAAGCTGAGGAAATTTCCTGACCCATAGGCAGACATAGAGCCAGTGGTCACCTCAGAGGTGGGTAGGGAAGAGAAATGAAGGGAGGGAGGGTTGGGAAGGAAGTCACAATGGATTAGAGGCACTGTGGTACCATGGGAAGAGGGTCAGAGGGCAAGAATTATCTAGATGACAATTTCATCTCTTCCCCTTGCTTCCTGGTGACTATAGGCATTGGGGCACTTCTGAGATTCAGCTTCTCATCTCCAAAAAGAGAAATTTGTATTCGATGACCTCTACTGTCCCTGGCAGCTCCAAATCTAAGCTCGGCCTTGGGCCAATACAGCACACCAGATTTTCCAGTCAGAAGATCTGGCTTCCACTCCTGGTTCAACCACTTATTCCCTCTGTAACTGGGCAAGCTCAGAAGGCCCATATGGGGAGGTCACAGAAATATCCACCTTCATCACTCCAAATGTCTCCTTTCCTTCAAGATGCAGCTACAATGAGCCCTTTCCCCAGCTGCCAGGCCCCTGGCCACCCTCATCACTCTGTATGACTCTGCATATTTTCTTCTATGTGCCTAGATCCGGTGTCTTCCCTGTCTAGACTATCAGCTAGCTCCCTCAGGGCAGGAACTTGCTTTCACTTTTTTCATGGTACCTCCAGCATCTAGTACAGCACCTGGAACACAGGAGATGTTTAAAAAATGCTAGTTAATTGATTTTCTCTCAGGTTTCTTCTGCCTCTAAATCTATGACTCTACTGGCCCACCATCACCTCCTAAGTCACTGAAATCCTCTGGACTTCTTCCTCATATGGAAAATAGGTGTCAATAATATACCTACCCCCAAGAGGATAGCTCTATTGGGATAACAGATGGGATACATAAACACAAGTGGCAGGACCCATGAAAGGAATAAGTTCTGATTTGGCTGAAAGCACACTTTTTGTGATAAACTTTCAGAAGGAAAAGGGGTAGCAAGCACAGGATTAGGTGCCTGACAAGAGAATGCTTGGGTTTTCTTCTTTTTGTACCAATTTAACTCCATTGCAATCTTCTCTAGAGTCTCATCCCAATTTGCCTGGTTCTTGGATACCATGCCATTCTAAACCACACTCTACCTGCCTAGATGAGCCCTGATTGGCAACAGGTCTGTCACCTAATGACCAGACTAACTTGGTTTGGAGAAGCTCATCAGCAGATTGGCTGCAGCAACCCTCAAGGACCATCTGTTAAGTTTCAGGGGAGTTGTAACTACATTATTGAAGGGAAGACACATGCAAGGAAATCACAGCTGTTAAAAAGCATTTTCTCCAACCTCATTTTAAAGATGTACAGAAGGAGGCCCAAGAAGGGAGAATATGTACTGACTTAAACCAAGAGCTTGGGAGTGAAAGGGTACAAATGTGTAGAGCCAAAACACCTGGATTATGGCACCAGTTCTCCCACTAGTAGTTTGGGAAAGTCATTGAACCTCTGTGACTTGGTTTCCTCAACTGTAAAACGGGGACAAAAATAGCACCTACTAAGCCAAAATTTTTGGTTTTTTAAGATCAAATGACATAGTATTTGTAAAACACTTAGCACAATGCCTGGCACAAAATATGAGTTATTGTTGTGAGGATGATGATCATGATTATATTAGGGCAAAAGGGGAGTAGAAACCACTAGCCTGAGTCACATAATCAGGGAAGGAGTGGTAAACAGAGGTAATGACATGTTAAAACAAAGCACAAAGCCTGGTATCCCGTTAAAAAGCAAGGAGTTCCCCTTGATAGAATTAAGAAGGCCCATGACCATTGAAGTGATTTGGGAAGGCCAAAGCTTAGCCCCAGCCTTTAAAATGATAAGCCTGCTAGTCCAAGACAGTGTTTGAGGCAGGAAGCAATTCCATGGCAAGGAGAAGGGAAGGGGATTTTCTGTCCCATACCCTGTCATCCATGGGGTCGTCAACAGATCCCACTTGCGCAGCAGGAGATACCATATCCAACAGAGAGCAGAGAACACGGACATGGCGAATCAGGGCCAATAACCTCTGATAGCAGAGAAGAGAGCTGGCTATGGATTCAAGAGGAAACTAGTCCTGGCAGTTAAGAGTGGAGCTAGTGAGAGGAGTAGACCCAGACACCTACCTGGGTGACTTGCTACCAAAGACGATGTGCCCAAGAAGTAGCATGAGGATACCATAATACAAATATTTAAGGCCTTACAGAGACTGAAGAATGAATTACATCAGTTACATGCATGCCTCACTCATGATGTATTCTACAATTCTTCCCACTGACACTTGCATGTATTTATGAGAGAGTGTGCCCCAAGAGTGAACTCCTTGGATCAAGGATAATTTTTTTAAAATTTTCTTTGTATCCCCCAACTCAACACAGTGTAAGTGCTTCATAAATGCTTGCTGACTGATTAATTGTGTCTACTGGCTGATTATTAAGGTAAGGTACACCAGATGGGGCTCATGAGCTATAGTTTTCAGATCCTGGTCCCAATCTCTAGAGAGGACATCATAGATTTAGAGCTAGAAGGAACCTAAGACATCATCTACCCCAACCACTTCATTTTGCAGATGAGGAAACCCGCTCGTAGAGGTGAAGTGACTTGATCAACGTCATAAGATCATAGATTGGGGAAGGGACCTTAGGGACCATCGAGTACAACTCTCCAATTCTATAGTTGAAAGAACCGGGGCCCAGAGAGGTGAAGTGATTTACCTATGGTCACATAGATAATAAGCATTAGAGGTGAGATTTGAACTCAGGCCCTTTGTCTCTAAAGCCAGTGATCTTCCCGTCTCATCTGCCTCCCCAGGCTTGTTTCTTAGTTGATGAGAACATACTCTGGACATTAAAGAAGGTGACTGATGGGAGGGGCCATTGGAGGATAGATGCCCCTGCCGCCCACCTGTGAACTTCCGAAGCATCTCGGTGCAGATCTCGGCCACGGCCTCATCGTCGCACCTTTCCATGACAAGGGCCTCCTCCCCGCAGATCCAGCCACTGAGCACGTGGCCGTACCGTTCAGGGGGGTAGAGGACATCAAAGCCGCAGATCTTGCGGTACCACAGCTCCTCAGGGTAGGTGAGGCTCCGGCTCTCGGCCTCGTCCTCCCATACGAACTGGAGCCGGTTGCATTCGGGCCCCCAGAAGGGCTCTTCGAACTCCAGAAAGATCTTGTCCGTCGTGCTGATGCCCAGGCGGCGGATGGCCCCGGCCTTCTCCGAGGGAAGTGGGGGCCTGAACAGGGTGGAATGGTGCTTCTTCAGGACCCCCAGGGACATGGTGACGATCACATGGTCAGCTGGGATTACCTCACAATCCTCGCACTCCACAGTCACCGGCCAGCGGCTTCCCTCTTCTTCCCCTCTGTCGCTCCTGTCCTCCCCAGAGTTTTCCCCACCTTCGTCGGACGTGTCATTATTGTGGTCGGCCAGTTGCTCGATCTCGGGGCCCTCCCGCCGAGCTGATGCCTGGTCCCAGTGCACGCAGCGGACTGCCTTGCCCAGCTGGAGGACACGGTCTGGGATGTCGTGAGCCAGCAGCTCTACTATGCGCATGAAGCCGCAGGGGATGACGTGGTGCGCTCCCGGGATCTCCGTCCACTCTCCGAAGGCGCTAAGGGACACCTCGTCCATGCTGTGGGAGCTACTCTCACAGCTCTCCACCTGATGAAGTAAGGAGATGGAGAGGGAAAGGGAGAAAGAACGGTTAATTAGCTAAAGGGTCGGCGGACTTTCCTGATAGACTCCGGGACAGTCAAGTTTCTGTCTCTCCCATGAGACTGGGGGACCACCCAAGGTTAGCTGAGATTATTAGCCAGGGAGCTCCCAAGGTCAACTCTGCGTCTTCTATTTGTAAACTGCCCTGGTGGCACCTGCAGGGTCTTGCATGTACAGCAGAGACTTGATAAATGTCTGTTCAATGAATCGATGAATGAACAAATGAATGAGGTCAGCCAAAGTCTGAGGCTATCCCCAGTATCACCCAAGGAGCTCCCAGGCCTTGCAAGCACCTGAGATTTGAGAACGGTTTGCTCAGTGCATTCCTGCAGGACAATGAAGGAGTCCACAGAATGGACAGAATGCTCCACTGTTAAAGGGCTTTGGCACCAATCTCAGCCTGTCCCCTTGTGGCATACAGTATCTAGTGGGCATGCTAGCAGGTCACCTCTCTGGGCCTCAGTTTCCTCCTCTGTAAAATCAGGGTGTTAGACTGGATAGCCTCTAAGCTCTGCCCCCTACCCCAGCTCTAAGTCTGTGATTTATTCTGATTGGGAGATATTGTCTCCCCTCCTTAGATAAAAGGGGTTAGGAGGAATACATCTTCCCCCAAATCAGGCCAAAGACTCTCTGAGAATAAGAACTGTCTCTTCCATTAGGTCAGGGGCCCCAGGAAGCAATGGATGTGTCTCTTCCCTTTGCCATCCAGCCCACCATCCAGCTCACAGAAATCAGAGAATCATCGGAAAAGACCTCAGACCAAGCTAGTTCAATCCCTTTCATATGCAGGTGAAGAAACTGAGACCCAGAGATGGTCAGTGACCTGGCCCAGGTGCCAGAGAATCAATGAGCAGTGACAGCCTCTGCCCCTTCCCGAGGCTGGGTCCCACCTTCAGATACTGCTGGATCATGGCAAGTTTCAGGCGTTTGGTGGTCTCCGAGTCATCTGGGTCGGCTTTGATGCGGTTTCGCACTTCCTCTCGGGTGAAGACACCCACGCTGTTCTGACTCTCAGCATTGACTGGTTTACCACGCTGGAAGAATTCCTGGGTCAGGTTATAGACCTGGGGAGAGGAAGAGATCAGCATGAAGGCTGAGGAGAATGCTTCCATTCATTCACAGGCTCACCAACCTGCCGCTGAAAGGGTTCAGGAGGACATTGGGTCCAGCCCCCTCAATTTACAGATAAGGAAACTGAGGCCGAAGGACTTTCCCTAAGACCTCCCATGTAAGAGCTAGAGCTACAAGGGGCTTCAGAAGCCTTCTGGGCTAACCCTCTCATTTTCTAACTGAGGAAACTGATTCAGCTTAGAAGGACTAAGTGACTTGCCCAAAATCACAAAAATAGTAAGCAGGGCCATAGGACCTAGGATCTAGAGTTGGCAAGAACTGAGTCATCAAAGGTGGGGAACCTACAGCTTCGAGGCCTCATGTGGCCCTCTAGATCCTCAAGTGCAGCCCTTTGACTGAATCCAAACTTCACAGAACAAATTCCCTTAATAAAAGGATTGTTCTGTAAAACTTAGAGTCAGTCAAAATGCCACACCCAAGGACCTAGAAGACCACATGTGGCCTCGAGGCTACAAGCTAACCACTTCCACTGCTTTGTTTTACAGATGAGGAAACTGAGGACCCCAGAGGTTAAGCAAGCTGCCCACAGTCACAGAAAGTTACAGAAGCAGGACTCTAGTCAGGTCCTGTCTGTCTCTATGTCTAGCATCTTTTCCTCTGCCTCAATTCTAACCTACGTTCCAATTTGAGCCTTCCTCCAGACCCCAGCTCCAAGTCCAGGGAGCCATCCTGATTTAGTCTCCCTGGATGGTGTGTCTGTTCATTTAAGCCCTTTAGCACTTGCCTACTTAATTCCACAAGACTAACTTCTCTTACTGTTGTTTTTTAATGCTCATTTATTAAAGACAAGGTGGTGTGTATGTGTGTATGTACATGGGAAGTGGGGTTGAGTGTAAGGGTATGGGGGTATGTCAGTATGTCTGGGCAGGTGTTGCCTCCTCTACAAGACCAGGATGTCCCTGAGAGATGCAAGATCAGACAGAAGGCTCCTAAGGGGCTCTTCCCCCTCCCCAGTGTAGAAACTGAGACATATCACTGACAACTCCAGGAATATGGGGGCCGCATCACTCAATCTCAGGGGCAGCACCTAAGTTCAAGTCATACCTCAAAAGGAATTCCCACTCCCTGGAACATGACCCCTGAAGCAAAGGCAAGCCCACCACCTTCCAGATAGCTCAGCCCACCGATGGACAGAGAGCTCTCCCTCACTCCCTATATCATGTGTGCTTGATGAACCCAAGAGGAAGGAGAATTTTCCTGGTTCCTGGTTTGGTTCTGGTTCTAAGTCAAATTCCCTGCACGACCTTGAACATATAAGTTAACCTCAATGGACCCACTTCCTCTCCATAAAATTAACAAGTTGGAGCAAAGATCCCTAAGGACCTTCCAGTTCTGACATGGTGTCTCTAAGACTTTAGTGGGAAAAACAAAGTCCTGTCCCTAGTGGCCTCCAGCTCCAAGGCTGCGTGATGGTCTCCAACGCCCCCAGAAAGAACCCCAGGGGCCTTGGACAGGTCCCACATGTGTCTGTGCACGTATCTTTCTCCAAAGAGCCCAAAATCCTGGTTTACTGTTCCTCTCCAAGATCTCTCTTGGGTTGTGTCTCAGGGATGAACATATGAAATCCAGAGGACAGGCTATCAGAGGAGGGGACAGGCCAGGAATGGTTTCTAAAGGGTTTCTATCCCTTCCCTTGGTTACCAAGCAGTGCCGTGGAGGGCCAGCTGACCTGGTTTAATGAAACAACAACCTCAGAGCCATGTCAAAAAGGTCAGCAACCTGGCTTTGTGGACTGTGCACTGGACTTCCCTACTTACTAGTTGTATGACTCCAGGCAAATTCCTTAACTTCTCAGGGTCTCAGCTTCCTCATCTGTAAAATTAGAGGGTGGGACTCAGTGGCCACTAAGATCCCTGGCTGCTCTAGATCTATAAATCTAAGTCATATGACCTCTCTGGGCCTCAGTTTCTGCATCTGTAAAATGGGGGGATCAGATCCCTTACAGCCCTAGATTAAGGTAGATAAAGGATGAGGGGTGGGGATGGAGCAGGTGAGAGAGAAAGTTCACATAAAGAAACCCTAGGAGGGAGGCCTCTGAGAGACACAGTGCAGATGCCCAAGCCTATCCAATCCACCCAGGTTTGTTGTCCACCATACTGTCAAGTTTCCAATGCTTCCTTGTCTTTGTCTGAAGACCTGCTTTTGTAGCCAGTTCAGTCAATGTCATCATTTTACAATCAGGAGCTCCTGTGGACCCCCAAGAATACCCCTTAGCAGCTTCCCTGACTTCTTTGCCAAGCTTGGTGCCCTTTCTTACAGTCTTCCCACCCTAGCTCTAATATATGTGATTGGCTAGTCATCTTTCTGGGACCCAGATCCAGTCTCTTCTTGAATACCTTGAGTGACAGGAAACTCACCACCTTTCAAGGCTTCAGTTATTAGGAAACATTTCCTTACACTAACTGAAACCTGGAGCCAAGAAGTCACCAGGTTACCTCCTGCAGTATTCCTGAAATTCCCCTTTCCTCCCTCCCCTTCCCACTTATGCATTGTCTTCTTTAACTGGAAGGAGAGAGAGAGAGAGAGAGACAGAGGAAGAAGAAGGAGAAGGAGGAGGAGGAGGAGAGAAGGAGAGGGAGAAGCACCTCCAGGATTTAGTACAGTGCCCCCCACACAGTAACAAAGAAATTAATAAATGCTTTCTCTTTCTAAGATGAAGGTCTATCATCCCTTGATCTAAAGTCGGAAGAGGCTAAGTGACTTACCCAAGGTCACATAGTTAATAAGTGGCAGAGGCCAAATTTTAACCCAGACCCTAATTCTAGAGGCCAAATTTTAACCCAGGCCCTAATTCTAGGACTAGTGCTTTTCTTCTGAGATCTGCCCCCTTTAAGGCCATCAGAAGCAGATCCATGGGCTATAAAGGTCATTCCTCAAAGAGGAGCATATGTTTTGAGGCATTGGGCTGACCCAGTCATGTCTCCATGGCACTGTTCAGGTGGGATCTCCTTAGGAACCACCCCTTATGGTGACTGGCAGGTCATGGATTAGGGCTCTGTGGAGAGGGAAACGTGCACAGATACCACAAGTCTCGGCCAAAATCCCCTCTCGAGCTTCCTAGTTGATATGAGGAGGCCCACAGCCCCAAACTGGACCTCACCCTGGGAGGGTTTCTTTTCCCATAGAAGTCTTACAGTGATAGAGTTAGGACTAGAAGGGACCTTAGGGACCATTTAGCCCAACCCCCTAAGTTGACAGCAAAGGAAACAGTCCCAGAGAGGTTAAGTTACCCAAGGTCACACAGAGTTTGGTCCCAACCAAGACATCAATCAATCACCCCTCTCCTGAGATGAGTCTCAGGGGGAATGTGTGATATTAGGAAAAACTTCCTAAATCTAACCAGGTCACAGTTATTTTCTTAATAATTGATCCAAGCAAGGTGCCATTCATCATTGGAATACCAATTATAGGTTTCTCATCTGTTTCACTTTCTTCAGAGCATAGCAGAAGCACAAAAACTGAGAGTTTGGAAAGATTTCTAAGGCCACCTGGTCCAGCTTCTACCCAACCAGGAATCACAGCATCTCTGTCAAAAAGTGGTGATTCGGTATCTGCTTGAATACCTTGAGTGATAGGGAACTCACCACTTTCCAAGGCTTCCTTTATTAGGAAACGTTTCTTTATACTAACTGAAACCTGGAGCCAAGAAGTACAAACCTAATCTCCTTTCCTGATGACAATCCTTTAAGGTGAAACATCCCCACTTCTTCAAATGGAATGGTAAGTCACAAAGAGTAACTCAGATATTGCTGAATTGGTAAGTATTCACAAAAACTACAAGGCAGTATGGTGGATTAGCCCTATCCTCCCTCTGACACACACTAGCTCTACAACCTAAAGACTTCCCTTCAGGTCTCAGGAGCTCAGGCCACTCTCAAAGACTCTGAGTGACCAAGGAGTAACTAATCTTTCTCTTGGAGCGACAGACCTTGCTGTCACTGAGAGGTCCAAGATCCCTTATCAAGGAAGCCAGGTAGTGCAATAGATAGAGAGTGAAGACTTGGAGTGGGGAAAACCTGAATTCAAGTCCTGCCTTGGAAGCTTAGTAGTTTTATAGCCCTCAGCAAATCTCTTAGCCTCCATTTTCCTCGTCTGTAAAATGGGTTTGAAAATAGTGACTCCCTCCCAGAGTTGTTGTGAGGATCCAATGAGATAATGCTTTTATAGTGGTCAGCAGGGTCCAACTCTTGGTGACCTGTTTTCTTGGCACAGATACTGGAGAGGTTTGCCATTTCATTCTCCAGATCATTTGACAGATGAGGAAACTGAGGCAAATAGCATGGAGTGGCTTGTTCACGGTCACATAGCTAGTAAGTGTCTGAGGCTGGATTTTAACTCAGAAAGACGAGCCCCCCAACTCTCAGCCTCGGGGAGCTCCTTACCTCCTTTCCCCCCTACCATGACCTCCCACCCCCATCACCCACCTCGTTGTATAAATCGCTGAATTCTTCAACCACATCCTTAGGGATTCTTTGGCCACGATTGGTGAGGTAGTAAGCCACGCCATCCTTAGAGTAGAGGCTGATGCGGCCCACGCTGCGCTCGGCATCAGTTGTCTCTTCCAGCAAACCATTCTCTTCTGCTAGATGGTAAATGGGGTTTCCATGGGAACCATGGATCCAGGTAGCTCCCAGTTCAAAGGTGGCGTGTTCTAATGAAGAGGATGGTCAGAATCGTCATCTCTCCCATTGGTAGAAAGCTTCCTTAGAGTCACATAGACTAAGAAGGGAGCCCAGAGGCCCCTGAATCCGATCCCCTCATTTTACAGATGAGGTGAATGGGCCAGAACCCCACTGCGGGGTCCTAGGGGCATGACTCCAGATCCAGAAGGCACCATCAAACCAATCTACCCTCTTCATTTTACAGGTGGGGAAACTGAGGCCCAGAAAAGTGACTTGCTTCATGCAAGGTCAGGCAACTCCTCACTTTCCCACCTTACCCCTATGATTAGATAGGGCAGGCATTAACTCACCTCTTTTACAGCTGAAGAAATAAACCCAGAGGCAGCAATAACTTGCCTCAATATGGAACCCGCTGACTTAGAAGCCAAAGAACCTTGGGTTCAAATTCTGCTTTGGTTCCTTACTGTATGACCAGGGAAAAGTCAAATCACCTCTATGGCCCTTAGTTTCCTCAGCTGTAAGATGAAAGGATTGGGCTAGACGGCCTCTAAATTCCTTCATATTTTTAAATTTCCCATCTTTTTGATGCAGCAGAACCAAGGGAGTATTGTTCAGTGGGATCAGCGCATACAGTCCTGGACTTGGAGGCACAAAAACTGGAGTTCAAAGCCAGCCTCAGATACTCGCTAGCTGAGTGACCCTGGACAAGTCACTTAACCTGTCTCGACCTCAGTTTGTTTTCTGTATGATAGGGATAAGGGCTCCTGTGAGACTCAAATGAAAATATACAGGTCTTTTACATACACCTTAAAGCCCTATGTAAATGCTATCATCCTCATCCTCATCCTCATCCGATGATCATGCAACGTTAAGGAAAACACAGAAAGACTTCGGAGCTCTGAGCAGGGCAGTGCCCAGACTGTCTCCTTCCTCTTAGCAGAGAGGTGGTGGATAGCACATTTATGACAGGGAGACATTGTCCTATGGCTTTGTTTTAAAAAATGTGTTTGGGGTGGTGTTTTTCAAGAAACTGTCTTTCCATCATGTCACCCCCTGCCCCTCCTCAGTAAACTCCAGTGGTTCTTTATTGTCTCCAAGATCAAATTCAGAATGTGCTGTTTCACATTTAAAGGCCTCTCTAACCTGGACCCCCCTTTCCAGTCTTCTTACACCTCGGTTCCCAGCATGTCCTCTTGGATCCAGGGACATCGGCCTTCTGGCTGCCCTCGAAACAGCACCATCATCTCTTGGCTCTAGCCATCTCCCATGCCCACAATACTCTCCTCCTCCATGGCTGACCACTGACTTTCCTGGCTTCCTTCAAGTCCCAAATAAAATCCCACCTCTTACAGCAAGGCTTCCTCAGCCCCTTTATTCCAGCACCTTCCTTCTGTTAATTACCTCCTTTTTATCCTGCACAGTTTGCTTACTATATATTTGTTTGCATAGCGTCTCCCCCATTAGACTGTGAACTCCTTGAACACAGGGGATTATCTTTTGCTCCTTTTTGTATCCCCAATACTTAACATAGTGCCCAGCACAAGGTAAGCATTAAATAAATGCTTATAGAATTGAAATTTTGAATTGAGTTGCTGAGTAGCAGCATATTGTGGGGGCTCGAAGTTGAGAAGTCTTGGATTCAAACCCTCCACTATCACACACTGCCCTGGTGGCCCTGGACAAGTCAATTCACATCTTGGTGATCTTGGCAATTCCCTAAAACAGAGGTCTGTATTGTATTGATATTGTTAAAGGGAGTTAACTCACTGGGAGCTCCCTATACCAGTGAAACCCCAGGTTAGGTTAAAAAAAAAAACTCAGGTCTTTATTATAATGAGAGGAGGGGATGGTGGGAAGAAATGGGCCATTAGAAAGGAAAATAATGTTTTTTAAGAAAGTAGCAGTCATTGGTTAAACTAAGCCTGCCCCCCATGTCACACAGCACATTAATGCTCAATCAGGGTCAAGATACCCACCTCCTTCACACCAGGCCCATCACCCTCTCTCCACTTGAACCCTTCCTACAGTTTTTAGCCCTTCCCTCCTTCCCATCCCCCACTGGCCTCAGCCCTCCTGAACCAGGCAATGGAGACACCATTCTTTCCCTTCCCATATTCCCCTACCCAGGAGGCTCAGGACCCACGCAAGCAAAATGAGTGCTTACAAAGCATGAATGAGATAGAAGATGCCAACTCCACTGATTCAGCCAAGATGGCTGGCCACCAGGCCTCTGCCTCCTCAGATCCTCCAGGCCTTAGCAGCTATCTGGCCTGCAGACCTCTCAGGCACAACTATCTAACCTACTGATGTAGCCTATGCACTTCTGGCCCTTTCTTTCCACCCTGCGGCTACCATTTCTTGACTCTGTTGTCTCTTCCAGTTGGAGTGTCATCTCCATAAAAGACGGGACCTTCACTCAACAAGGGCTCCCGAGAACCAGAGAGGTCCATGGCTGGGACAGAACAACACCAAGGGCATTTGTAAAAACCCATGAAGGAAGGAAACTTCCACACTAACTCAGACCAGTGCTCAGCCCTAGTCAGAGAGTAACCTGCACTTAGCCTTCAATGAAATAAAAAGGGTAAACTGGGAACCAGAGAACCAGGCTAGAATCCTCTATCAACTACTGACTTATTGTATGACCTTCCCCATCCCCAGTCTCACATTATTAATTCCTCATCTATAAAAGAAGTGTAAGAGGGAGGGAGGAGGAAGGAAGGAAGGAAGGAAAAAAGAGAAGAATATTGGATGAGAGAGTCTCTCAGGCCCCTTCCTGCTCTGACACTCTATGATTCATTTCCTCTTGCTCCATCCTGGACAGAGAGGTCAACCAGTATTCCCCCTTTGGGAATTCTCCTTCCTCCCTAAAGTGTTTCAAAACAGATTAACAATAATGGCTCCCATTTCTAGAGAACTCTAAGATTCACGGAGGGCCAAGATGTCTACTTTACAGGTGAGGCCATTGGCATTTAAAAAGGCTAAATGATTTGCCCAACATGACTCAGGCAATAGGAGACAGACCCAGGTCTTCCTGACTCCAGGGTTAGCCCTCCCTCTACTTCAATAATACAGTGTCCTTTTCCAGACAAGAGAGACTGAGACTGTACCTGTAATTGCTCTGGTATCAGGGACTTCCAGGGGAGGAAACTCCCTCTGCCAGTACAAACTGACATTTCGTTCTGTAACTTAGAGTCCCAGAGATTTCCAGGGCCCAGGGCCGGTGACCAGGGTATGTCAGATCCAGGATTTGAACCCAAGCCTTCCTCTGTCTGAGACCAATCTTCAGTATGCCTGCAGGCCATCACAACCTATACACATCTAACTCTTCCCCAGATGTATACCACAGGGCAGTGTCTAGGAAGAGACTTTACAAACTGATCAGGGGAAGGAGAAGAAGAGATCACTGAGTGTACCCAGGACTAGAGCTCTAAAGCAGGTAGGGAACTCCAAGATCATCAAGTCCATCCTTTCATGTTCTAGACGAGAAACTGAAGTCAAAGTTGGCAAAGTGACTGCCCAAGGGCACACATTTAGAGTCAGGACTAAAGTGTGATCTGAGAGGAGGAGGTGGGGGAGAAAGGGAGGAGGCATGTCTGCAGCACTTTAAAGCTTCCCAACTATTTCATCTCCCCAGGCTTCAGTTCCACCCTCCATTCATCATTCATTCCTCCTGCTCTAACCCTGTTGATTTCATCCATATTGGGAATTCCCAGTGTAGAAATTCTTCCACCATGCAGATCTCAGAATCCTAAACTATAGGAGCTGGATAGGACCTCAGCAGTAACTTAGTGACAAATCCACAGGTGCTGAAAGGCAATTTCTATGACACTTTACAGTTTGCCGATCCCTTGACATGGATTATCTCATTTAATTTTCATAGCAAACCCGTAAGGCAGGGGCTAGTATTCTCCTCATTTTACAGATGGGGAAACTGAGGCTTGGGGAGACAAGAAGAGCTCAACATCCTGCTCAAATCCCAAACCCAGCTCAAAATCCACCTCCTTTATGGATAGGTATATTTTTGGGGGAGGGGGAAATGTCTCTTCATTATCTGTACCCGGAATGTATTCCCTCCTTATCTGTCGCCTTTTAAAAAATTACTTGTTTCCTTCCAAACAATGCTCAGACATCACCTCCTTCTAGAGGCCTTTCCCAATCCCCACTAGTTACCAGGACCCTCCTCATCCCCCAAAAGAAAAGGCCTTGCATGGAATTTGTACATATTTTGGATACACTATTTACACTTGCTCTCTCCCCCAATGGACTCGAACCCCTCCCCCAGGGGCAGGTTTCATTTTGTCTCTATCTCCAGCAACCCTGAATAAATGCTTGCTGATTGACTGCTTTGTCTTTGTGCCCCCAGAACCTAGCACAGTTCCTGACACACAGTAGGTGCTTAATAAAGGCTTGTCAATTGTTTTGCCTTTTTATCCCCAGTGCCTAGCACAGTCCCTGGCACATAGTAGGCTCTTAATAAATGCATGAATGACTTCACTGAGGAGAAGAGATAGAGCTATGCAAAGCTTTATAATTAGCCTAGTGAAGAGGTAGGCTTTGATTTTTGTTCTTGGGTCCAAGTGCACTCTTGAGAGTGTGTGCGCATACACACACACACATACACACACATATACACACACACATATACACACACATGCACACACACACACACATACATACTCCTACCTCAAACTACCTTCTCTTCCCCTGTGGATCTGCCCTGTTGTCCCATTAAAATATAAGCTCCTTAAGAACAGGGCTATTTTGTTTTGATCTTTGGATCCCAATGTCCCTGCGTTGTGTCTCCTACGGGACTGGGTGAATTGAATATCCCATCTTCCCCTTCCCTGCCAACATCATCATCCTCCCTCTTCTCACAGCACAAGGTCCAGGCCCAGTGGGAGGGGCAGCTCTGGTGGGGAGGTGGGGTAGGCTGGGGGAAAGAAAAAAGAAGCTGTTTCCTCTCCTCCTCCCCAGGCAGCATCTCATTATGGAAGCTGCTGCTAAAAATAGGAGGCCAGCTCCCCAGAGCATGTCTCAGCACAGCAGAGTGGTGGCTCTTTCCAGGTGTTGCCCAAGTGACCAAGCAGACAGGTCCAGGGAGTGGGGAGGGCATCCCTGGATACCAGCCTGTGACTGGTAGGCATCAAAGGCCACTGACTGATAAGTAAGGATAATACGAATTAATTGCAGGACTTTCTTTTTCAAGCACACTCCTATCTGCTGAACCTCCACAATACCCTTTCGGCACAAAAAAGGGAGCTGGGCTGACAGGGCCACACTTACCCTTTCGGGGGGCCTAGATCCCTTGGGCAGCCAACTGGTGAAGCCCATGGGTCCTTTCTCAGGACCCTGTTTTTAAGTACATCAAAGAAACTACATAGGATTGCAAAAGGAATCAGTTCTATTGAAATATAGTTGTCAAAAATTTTTAAGTTCATTTATCCCAAGCTAAGAACTCTTGCACTGAATGATCCCTTGAGTTCTTTCCAGCATCAACATTCTGAGTCTACAATTCTTTAGGTTACTTCTACACAGGCCTCAATCTCCCTACCTATCAGCTTCTCCAAATTCATGCAAGCAATCTCTGAGATCCTACCTAGTTCTAACTATTTATGAGCCTAAGTAGACAGGGCAATTGGCATTAGATAGAGCTAAGTAGATAGAGAGCTGGGTCTGGAGTCAGGAAGACCTGAGTTCATATCCAGCCCTAGACACTTAACTAGTTATACTGCCCTGGCCAAGTCTGTTTACTTCAGTTTCCTCATCTGTAAAATGGGGATGATAACATTCCTAGGGTTGTTGTGACGGATAAATGAGAAAATAATTGCAAAGTGCTTGGCACATAGCAAGCACGATAGAAATGTTAGTGGTGACGATGATGATGTAGTAGTGGTGGTGGTGGTGGTGGTGGTGATATAATGGACTAAGTTCCTGAGAGACAGAAAGACCTGACTGCAAATCCTGTCTCAGAGGCTTACCATCTCTGTAACCCTGGGCAAGTCTCTTAATCTCAGCCTCAGTTTCCACATCTGTAAAATGGGGGTGATATAGTACCTCCCTCAAAGGGTTGTTGTAAAAATCAAAAGAGATAATGCACCTGAAATGTTTGTATAACATTAACTATTGCCTCAATTTGATAGATGAAGAAAGGGGAAGAAGAAAGATGAAGGTGTCTTGTTCAAGTTCACAGAAAGTTAGTGACTAGATCAGATTGGTGACTAGGTGGTTTATGGAACCACCAAAGGGCCAAGAAGGATATTAAGGGCACTTCCAATGCTCAAATTCTGTTGAAGCTGAAAGGGACTTCAGATGGTATCTAATTCAATTCTACTCAGAGGAGCAACTGGAGGTCATTTTGGCCAGTCCAAGTGGAAGGACAATGACATTGAAGAACACGTTGGACTTAGGAAAACCTGAGTTTGACTCTTCCCACCCATGACCTGCCACTGTGTAACTCTGGAAATGTGACTTTCCTATTCAGTAAACTGGATCTAAAATGGGTCCTACCAATTTCATTGGAGCAACTCATAGCCAATAGTCTATGGAAATAGCTTGGCATTGATGGCAGCCATCGATGGCCGCCATTATTGTTCCTCCACTTCACAAATCACAGAATCTCAGACTTTCAAGTTGGCAGGGACCTCAGAGACCATCTAAGCCAAGCCCTCTTCAAAAGGAAGCCCCAATATACTGAAACTGACCAATCATTGTCAAGTCTCCAAGGAGGGAACTCACCACCCCTCGGGGCAGCCATTCCATTTTGGGACAGTTCTTATCGTTAGCGATTTTCAGCTGACATCTAGGCAGGGAGGTGGTTCAGTGAATTTAAATCTGACCTCAGACACTCATTAGCCATTTGACTTTAAACTAGTCATCTAGTGTGTCTGCCACTCATCTATAAAATAATAGCACCTATTTTGCAGGATTGTAAACACCAAATGAGATAACATTTGTAAACCTATGAGCACTATGTGAATGCTAGGTATTGTCATATCATTTATAATATAACATTTTACATGCAATATATAATTTTTTACATAAATGGTATTTTTATAGTATATATTTATGTATAATTATATAGTAATACATGTATCATTATATATTACATAATATAATATATATTATATTATATCTTCATATATGTCTATATAAATATATGTCTATTTATATATAAATATATACTTATTTATACATAAATATATGCCTATTTATATATAAGTATATACTTATTTACATAAATATATATTTGTATTTATTTGTTTTATACTATATATTTTTAAATCTACCCCTGTGCAACATTCACCTTATCCATCTGTTCTACTCCCTGAGAAGAACAGAGAAGAAGCTTAACTCTTTCTTTCACTCCATAACCTTTCACAAAAAGTTTGAAGAGACAACACTCTCATCCTCTCCTTTCTCCAAGCTAAACAACACCAAGGCCTTCGATTGATTCTCACGTTCAATGAAGAAACATTCCCAAGAGAAGAAATGATTTCCCACGTGGCAGAGCCAGCCAGGAACCCAGCAGGAATGAGAACTCGCGTCTCCTGGTCCTGTGCTATGGCTCTGACCCGTAAGAGTGTGGGTATTTGGTCCACTTGGGGTATATGGGAAAGGGGGAGGAAGAGAATCAGACTACAGGGCTTTCCTCTCACACTGGCTACATTTTTGGCATCAGGAGTCAGCTAACAGAAAGAGCTTGGCTCAGACCTGGAGTCCTCATCCATAAATGAAAGAGCAGCCAGCTAGAAAGTCCTTCCATCCTGATGGGTCTACTGCCAAACATCTGAACTTCCTGTCCCAGCCCACGAGGGGGCGGAAGATCAATTTAACTAAACATTCATTAAGCACCTACAAAGTATGAGTATGAGCCTCCCCAAGGCGTCACAAGGTAAGCTTATTATGACCATTCTTAACAACAACATTTCGATAGCATCTACCATGTTCTATTATCTGGGCAGGTTGGTGATACATTGGATGGAGCACCAGGCCAGGACTCAGGAGGACCTGAGTTCAAATCCAGTCTCAGAAATTAAATAGCTGTGTGACCTTGGGCAAGTCATTTCACCTGGTTTGCCTCAGTTTCCTCATCTGTAATATCAGCCGGAAAAGGAAATGGCAAACCATTCTGGTATCTTTGAATTGTTACACTATTGCCCAAGGTCTTTTGGTTAGTTAATGTCCCAGCTGGGACTAGAAAACCTGAATCTCCCCTTAGCTCTTGCCAATATACCATCATTCCTTGCACAAATTAATCATAAGAAAGAGATAACAATCCTTGGCGCTGACTCACAGGGTTACTTTCAGGTTATCAGGAGAGAAAATTATCTGAAAGAAATCCAGAAACATTCTTAGTACTTTCAAGGAAAAGAATGCTGTTCCCAAGGAATGAGCATCTAGTGGTGGAATTCCTAGGGGACGTGACCATCAGCAAGCAGACTTTTGGGGACAGAGGAGAAGGATGGGAAGGAGCAGAGCAGGGCAGGGCTCCTCACCGAGTTTGACGCTCTGCACTCGGCCTCCGATGCGGTCCGACGCCTCGAGCACTATGACATCCGTGAAGCCGTGCTCCAGGAGGGCTTTGGCGGCGGCCAGACCGGCCAGGCCAGCGCCAATCACGACCACTCGAGGCTGTCTCCTTCTCGGCAAGCCACGACTGAGAGGGTCATCCGCACTGTGACCAGAGGTTTCACAACTTTGCATACCGTCCGAGCTGGCTTTCTAAGGAACCTGCAGGCAGGGGCAGCAGGGAAGGGGGAAGGGGGAAGAAAGGAGGAAGAGAATGCTGAGCCTGTAAAGTTTGTCATCCCTCATTGCTCTAAACCTCCTTCCATCCTTCCATCCCTCTATCCATCTTTCCATCCCTCCCTCTATCCCTCTTTCCATCCCTTTATTCACCTTTCCATGCCTCCCTCTATCCCTCCATCCATCCTTCCTTCCATCCCTCTATCCTCCATCATATCCTCTTTGAGAATGAAGGACAAACATACCAACAACAACCATCCATCCCTCCATTTATCTCCCTCTATCCCTTCATCCCTCCATCCCTCTCTCTATCCACTCACCTCTAAGGGTGAAATCCAATCATTGATTTGCCCAGCCCAGACCTCCCAGGCACCCCCTGCCCTTCTCCCCACCTTCGGGAAAGACCTTGATACTAGTCCTTTACCCATGGATAGCAGGGTATGATACAGGCTTCAGAGAGTTAAGGCTGAAATGGGGCCTTAGAGTCCATCCCATGTGGCCCCTTTTTTGATGGATAAGGAAACTACAACCAAAAGAGCTACAGTGACTTGGCCAGGATCACGCAGGTAGTAACGGGAAGAGCCAGCACTCAAACCCAGATCCTCAGATTCCAAAGTCCAGCCCCATCCCTCACCACACTCCGAGTAGGTTCAGAAATACCCTGACCTCCATTCTTCATCTGTCACATCCAAAGGGTAGGCTAAATGACCTCTGACATCCTGTCCAATTCTAATTCTATGAGCCTATGAGGTTCCCTTTCCCAAAGGGCATGGGAACAAATGAATTTTCATCCTTGAGAAAGGAATTTCAACAGGGTGAAGGAATTGGGAAAGACGGATCCCCCATTATGGTCCTGGCTCCGTTCCCACCCTCAACTATTTATTCCCTCATCAGCTGGTGAGGACCCCGTCTTTGCTCAGCCAGACTGTGGCATGATTACTGACCCTAAGGCAAAGCAGGAAAGGGGAGAAGGGAATGAAAAAGAGGACAGTAAGGGAAAGAAAGGGGCCTGGTGGGGAGGATGGCACAGACCTCAGAGCAAGATGGCAGTCTCAAAGAGGGCACCCCAGCCTCTCCCGCAAATAGCACCCAGCCCATCCACCACCTTACACAGAAAAGAGGGACCCCAGTGACCAGCTCAGAAGCAAAGGAGAAAGCTCAGGAGCCCAAGGATAGGGTGGACCTGCTGGACCCTGAATCCAAGTAGCCGATGACCCAGGACAAGTTCCAAGAGGGCTCCTGAGGGCAGCCCCGGAAATGCCTCTTCTCTATCTTTGGCCCTCTCTGGCTTTCTCTCCTTTTCCTTCTCCCCTTCCCCAATTCTGTGGGTGTGTGTGTGTGTGTGTGTGTGTGTTTGTTTGTGTATGTGGCGTGCGAGTGTCTCTGTCTCTCTTTCCTCTCTCTCTCTGTCTCTGTCTCTCTTTCTTTCCCTCCCTTCTCTCCCTGTCTCTTTCTCTCTGTGACTCTGTCTCTCTCTCTCATATATATACATATATATATATATATATGTATATATATGTATGTGTATGTCTCTCTGTCTCTTTCTGTGTCTCTGTCTCTCTATCTCTCCCTCTCTCTGTCTCTCCTTCAATTCTCTTTGTCTCTCCTCTGTCTCTGTCTATCTCTGTCTGCCTCTCTCTCCCTTCTCTCTCCCTCTCTCTCTCTCTCTCTCTCTCTCTCTCTCTCTCTCTCTCTCTCTCTCTCTCCACCCCCCAACCCTCACACACACACACACAAAACTTAAGGAGGCCAGTAATTTGGTGGGAAGGACCATAGTTCCCGCCCTTCCCCTGGAGAGTACCACGGAGGCTCAAGATGTGGCCTCTTTGATTCCAGCCTGCTTTGGGGCTGCCCTTCCTTTATTTGTCCTCTCCAGTCACCACAAAACACACACTTTAGCCCTGAGAAATAGAGGTCTCTGTACAATGAAGAGGGTGGGTGAAGGAGGCCAAACGTCCCATTAAGTATTCATCTGAGGCATGCTATCCCATCCCCTATTCCTCCTTCCTTTCAGGAATCACAGGGCAACCCATCTGTTAGAAGAGGGCACCTTCTTGGGGGATGGCTCTTGTGCCCACACCCCTACTTCCTGAGGCCCCAGACGGAGAGGGGCCTCTTTGACCTGACAGGCTTTTCTGCTGTCGTCTATAGGCACTATTCAATCTCCAGTCCCCATGCCTTGCACACACTGCCTCCCAAACCCAGAATGCACTGCCTTTTCATCTCCCCTTTCTGGAACCCAGTCCCAAACTACCTTTCCAGCCTTCTTACACATGAATTTCCTTTCTATCCTCTCTGGTCCAATCAAACAGCCCCTCTGTTCATTCCTCCACTGCATTTCCCATCTCCACACCTTTGCCCTGGCTGTGTACTTTGCCTTTGCCTCTCTACCTTCTTATCAGAATCCCTAATTTCCCCTCAAAATTCACTGTCTACTTGAAGCCTACCCTGATTACCACCATGTTTTACCACAGCTATTAGTGTAGTCTTCATGACAAAAATGTATCTTGCATATATTTGGCATATGCTTCATGGAATGTCAGCTTCCTTGAGAGTTGGGACTGTCAATATTTTCAACATCAGGGCAAGTAGTGTCCAGAGCCTGGAGTCAGGATGACCTGTGTTCAAATCCAGCTTCAGACACTTCCTAGCTATGTGACCCTGGGCAAGTCACTTAACCCTGTTTGCCAGTTTTCTCATTTGTAAAATGAGTCAGAGAAGAAATGGCGGACTACATCAGTATCATTGCCAAGAAAATCCCAAACAGGCTCATAGAGTCAGACACGACCAAAACAACTCAACAACAAAAATTCTCAACAGTGCCTGGCACACAGTAGGTGATTAACAAATGCTTGTTGCTTGGTGGCTCCTTGGAGGCTCAGTTCAAGTGCTTCTTCCAGCAAGAGATCTTTCCAGGTGTCTCTAGGACTTTAGCGCTCTGCCCGCTGAAATTACTTGGTAAAGCGACACCGAGGCTTTCCAGGTCTTGATGGGCACATACAGTATTTCTTGAATGGAAGCAAAATGGCTTCTCCAAGGGGTCCAGCATCTGGAAGGTTTGGAGACCATCCCTTCCCCATAAAGACTGATCTCCATGGTGCCACTCACTGCCTTAGGGGAATTCAGGGATTTGGAACACATTCCCACCCTATGAGAACAGTGAAAACGGTAACACTGTCTTGGGATCTGATCAGTTAGGGTCCCAGAGCTTGGCAACTGAGTGGGACTGAAGAGGTTAAAAAAGACTCTCCTGGAGAAGGAATGAATGCCTTCCACCAGAGAGTGCCCCATCTGCAGCCTCAGCCCCTCCCCACTGTGACCACATCCCTGAAAGGGACCAGGATCTGGAACCTGAGCATCTGAGCCCCGACTTCCTTACCTCCATGTAAATAAAACAGGGGGGCAGTCAGTCCTCTCTGCCCCAAAACAAAGGCTGTTTCCTCCCTCAGTCCAAGGACTCATCAGATCCAAAGCTCAACCCAGAGGGTTCTTAGTATCACCCAAGCAGCTGCGGGAGGCTTGAGGATCATCACCATCTGCAGAGGGCTCCAGAGTCCAGTTGGATAAGTTCTGCCCTATTCAAGCTGGTCTTCCTCCTCAGGCACCCATTCTCCTGGGTCCTTAGCTCCCCAGCCCGCTAAGCAGAGAATGTGGTGACACTGGTTCCTGTCTCTGTATCGCTGACCCCATCTCCCTGTCTCCTCCTTCTTCTTTCTTCCTTTTCCACTTTTCTTCATGTCCCTCTCTGCTCCTTCCTGATTCCCTCCCTCCCCACTGTCTCCCCTCTCTCTCTCCCCCTCCTTTCCTCCCTCCCTCCTTCTCTCTGTCTTCCCTTTTGTCTGTCTTTCTCTTTCTCCCTCCCTCTCCTTTTCTCCTTCTCTTCTCTCCATCTCTCTCTCTCCCTCTGTTTCTCTCCCTCTCTCCCCATTCTCCTCTTTCTTCCCCCCCCATTACTTCTCTCTTTCTTACTCCTCTCACCTCCCCTCAGCAAAGCATCCCACACCCCCTTCTCAGTCTGCATAGTGTGCTTCAGAGACCAAAGACTTTTCTTCCTGTCTCCCAGGTACTAAATTTAGAGTAGAGGATGTGGACAGTGGGGAGGAGATGATGAGGTGTGGGGGGGGAGGGAAGGCGAACAGTGATGCTCCCGGATATTTTTATGATCTGGGGAGGGAAGGGCCGTCATCTCAACACTTTCAAACCCCCTGGCCCGCAGATCCCTGCCCTTCTGATGCAGCTGCCGGATGTAGCCCTGTCAGGTTTATAAACATTCACAGCGTGCCCAGGCAGGCACGGTGCCAGCTGCTAAGCAGTCTGCTGACGTAACCAGGGCCACCAGAGCAGCGGAGGCGTCCAGCAACGTGGCGTTCACTTCCTGCCCCAACCCCAAACACATACACGTGGCCCATCAGGAAACTACCCACCTCACCAGCTGCCGGCCTGGGTGCTGATGACGAACCTGCAGGCGAGCGTCCCTGGACACTGCACTGCCTCTTATCACCTACCCCAGTGCCTACTCAGCTTGGGTGACATGCATAATTTCACCCTTGTTTGTCCATCAAGGTATTTCTCTTCTCTCTAGCTCTGAGAGAACGAAGCATTGACTCTGAAATCAAAAGGCCTGGGCTCAAATCCCACCTGGGAGGCTTACACCCTGTGTCATGCTCAGCAAGTCACAAAAAAAATAAACCAACCTCCATGTGCCTCAGTTTCCTCCTTTGTAAAAATAAGGACATTAGACCTTAGAAGGGCCTCTGAGATCCCTTCTAGATTCAGGATCCTATGAAAATCTTTCTCTTATACTACTCCTGTCTAGTCTCTCTCCTTCCAGTTTCCACATCCCACCTGTGCCCACAGAGCTATGGAAAGAGCATTGCCTCTGCTGTTAATCAATCAATCAATAAACATTTCTGAAATGTCAACTACATGCCAGGCACAGTGCTAAATAGTGAGATACAAAAAGAGACAGAAGACAATTCCTGCCTGATCTAATGAGTGAGATAACATGCAAACAAATACATACAAACACGAGATAATTAACAGGAGGGCACCAGAAGTAAGAGGAATTCGAAAAGGCTTCCTGTAGAAGATGGGATTTTAGCTGGGACTTAAAGAAATCCAGGGAGATCAGTGGTCAGAACAGAGTAGAGAGAGCATTCCAGGCATGAGGGACAGTCAGAGAGAATGTCTGGACCTGGCAGATGGACTGTCTTGTTTATGGAATAAGCAGGAGGCCGGGATCACTGGATGGAAGAGATGTCTGGGAGTACGGTGGTGGTGGTGGTGGTGTTTGTCCTTCATTCCTGCAAAGTTCCAACAACATCACTGCATCTGACTGTGGCTGATCAGACCGATTCAAGCTCAGAATGCTCTACCATCGGTTGTGCACAAATAGTTTGTGTGAACATTTGGGGTGGATTCTCCAAATTTGTGCATATCACATTTCTTTTGAGCTACTGCAATTCTGCTTTGCTCATAGAACACAGCGCCTTCTCAGATGACGGCCCACCGTCCTGGGCAGTCCTGTGTCAGGGTCTCCCACATCTCACAATCGATGCCAAAGCTTTTCAGAGAGACCTTAAGGGTGTCCTTCTGACCACCATGTGAACACTTGCCCTGTGTGAGTTCTCCATAAAATAGTCTTTTTGGCAAGCATATGCTTTGCATTCAAATAACGCGGCCAGCTCATTGGAGTTACTCTCTTAAGCATAGTTTGAATGCTTGGCATCGAGTACCTGCCTTATCCTGCCAGGTGATCTTCAGCATCTTCCTAAGACAGTTCAAATGGAAGCGGATTCACTTTCCTGGCATGGCACTGGTAGCCTGCCCAGGTTTCATGGGCATACAACAATGAGGTCAGCACAACAGCTCTACACCTCTTCTCTCCCAAACTTTTCTTCAGAGCCTTCCAAACACTGAGCTAGCTCTGGCAATGCGTGCATCAATTTCATTGTTAATGTGTACATCCCTGGAAAGTACACTACCAAGGTAAGTGAACTTATCCACAGCATTCAAAACTTCTACAACCATCTGTTGTAACCAATGGTTCCACATATGGATGGTGTGGTGGTGGCTGTTGGAGCACCTGGGTTTTCTGGTGTTGATTGTCAGGCCGGAATGAGCACAGGCAGCAGAGAAGTGATCCACACTTTGTGGCATCTCAGCCTCAGAGGCTGCATCGAGTGCACAGTCATTGGCAAACAAAAGGTCACACACCACCCCTTCCTCCACCTTCTTTAGATTCCCATTGCTTAACACAGCACCTGGCACACAGTAGGCACTTAAGAAATGCCAGTTGACTTGGTCCCTGTAGCTCCACTGCCTAGTGTACCTGGTAGGCACTTAAGAAAGCCTCTCACTGAAGTAAAAGGAATCATTCTGTCCAACCCTCTCACTTCACATGCGGGGGAGTGAAGGCCAGAAAGGACAAGCCAAGCTCCAGATCCCAGGGAGATGACAAGGAGTAAGACAGCATTTGAACCCACAGCCTCCGACCCCACAGGCAGAGACCTCCACATTGCAAAAAGCCTTGCTGGGGAACGAGAAGGCTTCCAGCTCTAAATAGTGAGTGCCCATAGGGCTGTCTCCCTCCCTCTCAACCCCCTACCCCCCACCTTGCTTTGGGGACACAAATAAATAAATAAATCCAAGAGAACATCCGGCCAGCCCTCTGATCTGTATGCATGGCCAAGATAGAACAGTTTGTACTAGCTTTGCAGATAAAGGAGAAGAAAAGACGGGAGGGGAGAAAGGGAGGGAAGAGTGTGATGGCTCAGCAGGGAAGGAGGAACATAGGCAGAAGGGGGCCTGGCCTCCTCCTCAACCCGCCCAGGCATGGGCAGGTCACTCAGAGGCCATCACCTCATCTAGCTCCCTGCACACTCACGAGCCTCAGCACCATGGGGGAGCAAGCCAAACCTGCCCCCCACACCCCGGCAATAAGGTCACAGAACCCAGGGATTCACAACGCTGCCGTTCCCTGCCCCCACCCCCAGGAAATGCTCCATGAGGGTAAGGCCTCCCCATGCAAGACACAAGCATGAGAACTGACCTTCATGGCACAATGTGCTTTCAAAGAACTTTCCTGACAATACACTGAAGTAGAGCAAGGTGATTAGTCCTACTTTCCAGATGAGAAAACTGAGGCAGATATAGGAGATTTCCCCAGGATCGACAGCTACTAAGGCAGAGCTGAGATCTGAACTTAAGTCACCTGTGTCTTGGACTCTCAGAGAACATCTATGCCCCCAGCCCCAAGCCAAGGCATTGTACATAAACACTAGTCCCATTGGCTCAGCTAGGCTGGGAAGGCAGAGGCTGCAGCAGGGCTGAAATGAGTGGAAGAGGGGAGGGGAAAAGGTGCCCACAGGCAGTAGTTCTCCTTCAAGAGGAGTTCAGGTGAGACCAGGCGAGGTCAGCAATCCTCCGACTTGGCCCTCTCCAACCACAGTTTCAACATCTTATCCCGTGAGATGAGTCAGCACCACATCACATGAGGCTGTGGTTGCTAAGATGACCCAATGACTTGCTGACACTGATGGGAACTGGGCTCCATGCACTCAAGGCCAGCTTCCTTGTATGAACAGGGCTGCCCACAGCCATTCACACCCTCCCACCTGCCCCTCTCCCATAGCCAGTGGACTTTAGGGTCAGCCTAGGGCTCGAGTCAGTTTAAGGCAAAGGTTAAGATCAGAAGTCAGTCAGCAGTCAGGGCCTAGGACTGGAGTCAGTGACCAGGGCCAGGATTAGAGGTCAGTCTGTGGCTAAGAGTAAGTTGTGGCCAGACTGACTGCCGACTCACAAAGTTAGGGGGCCTCTTCAATGAGTTAAAGTCAGGGGGTTAGTATGTGGCCACGGCTAGAGCCAGAGATCAGTCTGGGGTCATGTGTAAAGTATGTGGCCAAGACCAAGGCTTAATGGTCCATCTATGGCCAAGGTTAGGGGTCAGTCTTTGAGTTAAGGTCAGGGGTCTGTCTGTGGCCATGAGTAAGGGTAAGTGACTAGAGCTACAGTCCCAAACCATGGTCCAGATTAAAGGTCTTAGGTTAAGGGACAACCTTGCCTACATCTAGGTCCATTCAGTTTTTGGCAAGAGTTAGAGACAGTGGTCAATCTATGGTTAGAGATGAGGCTATGTGTATGACCAGGCCTACAGACAGTCAGAGATAAGGGTCACCATGGGGTGTCCAGAGCTAGGAGTCAGTCTGCAACCAAGGCTAAGGCTAACTGTTGGACCAGTATTAGAGATCTGGCCTGTGGCGAGGGACCTGGACAAGATGGCTCAGTGCAACTCATCCCCATTATCAGAGACAGCTCAGGGTTATTCTGCCAATAGGTCTGGAACTTTATATTTATTTCATGAAGAATACACAGCAATCAAAATACAATGCAATCTGAGGACAAGTGCACTCCCTACACATATACCTTATCCCACTTTTTTGGGGATCTTAGCACAGCCTATGATTCACAGGAGATATTTAATAAATGGTGAAAACTAGCCAGCCTCCAAGTCTGGTCTGCATATTAGACTAGCTGAACTCATCTCATCTCCATACATACATAGTCCAACCTAAGGTCAATGGTTCCACTTCGCAGATGGGAAGAATGAGAGTCCAGTGACCTAAAGGTCAGGACTGACTCCAGGAACCTGGCTATTCATCTCACCCTATGGAATTCAATTAACCAATCAACAAGCCTTTATGAAGCACTTACTATGTGTCCAGCACTGCGCTAGGCGCCAAGGGTACAAGCACAAAAAATGAGACAGTCCCTACTTGCAGTAAGCTTACATTTTAATGAGGGAGAAAGTGTGTATGTGTAAAATAGATGTACAGCAAAAGTATAACTTCAGTACGTGCCTATCTACACATGTATATACACATACATACATGCAGAGCAGTTAAATACAAGGTAGACTGAAAGGAGGGCCTCAGTCGTCAAGCAGGGAAGGAAAACCTTCATTCAGATATGGTCCTGAGCTACATCTTAAAAGAAGAGGATTCCACAAGGCGGAAGCCACGGGGGACATGCATTCCAGGAATGCAAAGGTTTGGAGATAGGAATTGGAGGTATAGGAAGGAATGGATGGAAGAGTTGTTTGGCTGGATCAAAGTGTGAGCTGGGGATTAACGTCCAATGGTGCTGGAAAGACCCAGAGTTGAGCTCTTTTTTCAAGGAGCAAGGGTCATGAAGGGCTTTCAAAGCTAAACAAAGGTGATTTATATTTGATGCTAGAAGCAATAGGGAGCCACAGGGGAGTCAAAAGGTCAGATCTTTACTTAAGGAGAATGATGGTGGCAGGAGAAAGGTGAATGGACTAGAGTGGGGAGAATCAGTCAAGCAGACTATCTACTGGAATGGTCTACCTTAGAGATCTATGAATGAGAGTCTGAGCTAAAGTGGGCACTATGGCAATGCAGAGAAGGGGTCACACCCACGGCACAAATAGCAAGATCTACCAAGACATGGGGTTGAGGAAGAGTAGGCAGTCTGGGGTGGGATGTAGAGATTACAAACCAAGAGCCTAGAAGGATGGGGATGGTGCCAGCCAAGAAATTAAATTAGGAGGCAGGGAGAAGGGGGGTGGAGGAAAGAGAAGGGGTTTTAGCCACATTATGTTTATGATGTTTCCTCCAGTGCGTTGCAGGAAATGTCCAATGGTGGCTGCCTGGGGCTGAAGTGAGCACAGAGCTAATAGCTAGATCCTGTGAGAAGTGATATGAGAGAGACAGAGGAGGGAAGGAAGGAAGAGAGAGGGGTGGAGAGTGGGAAAGAGACAGAGAAAGAGACAGAGAGAAGAAAAAGGAGGAGGAGAAAGAGAAGAGGAGAAGGAGGAGAGACAGAAAGATGGAGACAGAGAGCCCAAGAGAGAGACAGGAAGAGACAGAGACAAACGGAGAGAAAGGAGAAAGGGAGAGACAGACAGAGGGAAGGGCAAGGCTTAACCTTTTTGTGTCCCAGACCCCTTCCATGCCCAAAGAAGTCTATAGGTCCCTTCTCAGGATAATGTTTTAAAAACAATTGAAGGAAATGCTAAACTTCAGTGACAGGTTAGTAAAAATAAAGATGTAATTAACTGTTTTTCCATCCAAGTTCCTGGACCCCCCGAAATCTATTCCTGGGCCTCTTGGGGATTCATGGACCCCAAGTCAAGAACCCATGGTAGAGAGGGGCCCAGGACAGAGCCTTGGGGAGTTCCCTCAATAACAGGGGGTCACATGAATTATATGCCAGCAGGGCTGAGAAGCTACCGACCCCCACAGGTCTACGGGTGCCTTACATTCCCTCCACCCAGAGCTTTCAAGAATTAACCCCCCAGCTCAGCCATCCACATCACTGCTTGTCCCTCTCCCCAGCCCATTAGTGCTGACACTGGAACCACCAACATGTCTAGAGCTTTTTAAGGTTTCTGAAGCACTGTTCTGTGGCACAGGAGAGGGACTGCCAGATTTGGAACTGGGACCTGAGTTCGAATCTTAACTTCAATATTGCTTCTGTGATCTTGGGTGATTGCCTTACCCTCTCCAGGCCTGTAACATGACAGAGGTAGGATGGGGTAACCTTCACAATACACCTGCTCCAGACCTATGATCCCATGATCTCATTTGAGACTTGAAACAGCTCCATGAGAAGGAGGTTGGACCTATATTGCTCTCATTTCACCCATGAGGAAATTGAGCCTCAGACAGATGGAGTGAGTTGCCCAGGATGTCCAAGTGTCTGAGGCAGGAACATGTCTCTGCACTGTACGTGCTGGGCATCTATCTATATTTATAGACGGGGGCCTCCGTAGTATCATGATATAAGAGAAAGGATTCAGAAGGCTTCAGGTCACAGCCAAGCAGGCCTCCTCCTTGCATGACCTAAAATGCTAACTATGAGTTTAATGTACACAGCATATCCCTAGGGAGATTAGAAGCACCTGAGGGTGGGGATGTGGATACTAGCTGGTATAGTGTAAAAAAAAATGTTATAGCTAAACTTGGGATTAAGAAAGATCTGAATTCTAATCCTGCCTCAGACGTGTTCTAAGCTGTATGACTGAGTAAATCATTTAACGTCTGCCTGCCTCAGTTTCCCAGCTGTAAAATGGGGATAACAGCATTGACCTTAAAAAGCACCAAATGAGACAAGACACATAAAGCACTCTGCAAACCCCAAAATGCTAGATAAATGTTAGCTGTTGCGAGGATGGCTTCACTTCTCTTGCATGCCTGAGAGTGATGAATTTCCATGGCTTGGCGGAGGAGGCCAGGTCTCCCATCTGTAAGGTTGTCCAGATAATGCCTCACCTCTGAGCCCCACCCAGCCTGGTTTGGAAGTCTAAGGTTCAGGCCTGGGGTCAGATGCCCAAGTGCCCCGAGAGGCAGGCCAGAGAGCGAGGCTGCCTGCTGACCCCAGCTGGGCATTGCGGGAAGGATTTTGTGTCCATGGCTCCAGGGACAATACGATTATTCTTCAGATTTTCAAAACACCCAGAAATCCTAGCCTGTCTGCCTCCTGCGTTGGCCAGAGGGGTCCAGAGGCAGCAGACAATGGGCCTCCTGTGTTTGCAGCAACTGGGAGCCCTCCCTCCCCCTTCCTTCATCACTCACACCCTCCGCACAATCCATTCCTGAGGGACCCGCTGAGTCAGCCCCCTCCCCAGCCCTGCCTGACCCTGCTGCCAAAATCAGCCTCTCTGGACCCCCAGAATGAGGCAAGGCCTGGGGGGAGAAGAGGAATAGATGGATGGGGAAGGACAGAAGGGGACAAAGGGAACAGAGAGGAAAAGGAACAGAAAAAGAAAAGGGCAGGAGAAAAAAGGTAGAAAGAAAGGAGAAATGGAAACAACACTGTCTTGGGAATCTGGGAGCTGGGTTCAAATCCTACTTTTGATGTTAAGCACTGTGACCTTGGGGGAAGCATTTGGCATCCCTGGGCCTCAGTTTCCCAAGTTAGAAATTGAGAGTTAGAAATGACCTCACATGTCCCTGCCAGCTCTCAAGGTATGATTCAATTAGGAGGGAGAAGATGGAGAAGTCAGCTACAACAGCACCTTCGCTCTGCAGAGGAGGAAACAGAATGAAATGACTTGTCCACAGTCTCACAGTTAAGCCAAGACTCTCAGAATCCCTGAGTTACACAGGAAGTATCTGAGAAGGATTTGAACTCAGATCTCCCTCACAAATCCAGGCTCTCTCCACAGAATCACCGAGCTACCTCAGCAGAGAGTGGGCCCTGCAGTCAGAGAGAACTGAGTTCAAGTCTTGCTTCTGGTCTATACTGTCCATGTGGCTCTGGACATGTCACTTCCCTCTTGTGCTCGTCAGGTTCCTCATCTGTAAAATGGGGCAGCTGGACACCATGGCCAAGTCTTGCCTCTGATCCATATTGTCTATGTGGCTCTGGACATGTCACTTCCCTCTTGTGCTCGTCAGGTTCCTCATCTGTAAAATGGGGCAGCTGGACACCATGGCCAAGTCTTGCCTCTGATCCATATTGTCTATGTGGCTCTGGACATGTCACTTCCCTCTTGTGCTCGTCAGGTTCCTCATCTGTAAAATGGGGCAGCTGGACACCATGGCCTCTAAGATCCCTCCTGGCTCTGGCTGATGATCCTAGCACCTTGGACAAGTGCTTTTCCCTCTAGGAGCCTTGGTTTTTTCATCCACAAAGTGATGATTTTGGACTCAACCACCCCAATGGCTCCTTCCAGCTTCACCTAGGATCCTGAGCCTTAAACACTCAGCACCCCAGGGACTCAAGACAACCCTTTGCTGAGCAGGCAGGTACTGACCTGCATGAGGAGAAAGAGTTTCTTTAACCAATGAAATGATAGGACCAGCAATCAACAACCAATTAAAAAAAAGAAACATGCTAGGTACCCAAGAAGAAGATGAAAATTGACTTCAAGGGACTTATCTTCCTGCCTCTGGGCTTCTGCCCATGCTGTGCCCTCTGGCTGGCACGCCTTCTCCATTTCACTTGTTATCACAGATTTACCAATATTTCCCTTCACCACCGCCCTGGTCCCCAGCTCCCATGTGAGAAGGGTGTCATTATAACTGTCCTCCCAGGAGAAGGAAGGAGAAGGGATTATAATGCCCAATTTAGACAGCAAAGCTTCCATCATAGACTCCCAACTGTCAATGCTAAAAGAGACCTTTCAGGCCAGAATGTCAAGGCAAATAAAATCATTCTTTTTAAATTGTTTTTTATTCCCCTTAGTTTACAGATGAGGAAACCGAGATCCAGGCAGGGAGAAGGATTATATCTCAAGATCTGGAAGGGACATTGGAAGGAATCGACTCCAACTCCTTCACTTTACAGAGGAGGAAAGGAGGGCCCAGAGAGGTAAGGTGACTTCCCCAGGGTCATACAGCTAGTGAGCAGGAGAGCCGGGATGCCAGGCCAGGTACCATGGTCTTCCCACCAATCTACACAGGCTGACCCCGTCTGAATCGCCAGTCTAACGAAAGTGAAAACCCTCTGGGAGAGGCAGGTCAGGGGCTGGATGTGATGAAGCAACCCACCAAGGAGACCCTGGGTAGATCCACCCTCCTAGAAGGACCACAAGACAAAGTGTAGGGAGAGCAGAACCTCCATCTCCATCCCTGACAAAGGCCAGAACCAGGCCTGAAAACACGTTTGCTCAGCCCTGCTTTGGTCACCCCTCAGACTCCCTCATTTCCTTCCTCAAGCCAAGGACAGTCATTTATGTGGAACCTGTCCTGATGCCCCAGGCTGCTGGAATACTTCCTCCAAAAAAACCCTCTCTTTAGTACAGTCATTGTGGACCACATATGGCCGACAGCCCACCACACTGCCCAGACTGATGTGGGTGTGTTGTCTTCCCCCAACCAACTGTGAGTTCCTTGAGGGCAGGGGCTGTCTTATTTTGTATGCCCAGAGCTTGGCCTAGGGCCTGGTCCACAGGAGGCACCACCAGGAGGATTCAATGCCTATTGAATTGAATTTACTGAAAATAAATTTTAAAAATAAATAACATTACATGTTAAAATTAAGTCAACAAGTGACTCCCCCAAAAGTGGGCAGTGGCTGCCATTTCTAATTGAGTTTGACATCTCAGATGGAGAGATTGTTACTTCTAAATAGATTGTCTGGCTAGCTGGTGTCCTTCGTGCTTGAAGAGAAACCAAAATGACGTCACTATGGCAAGGTCAAAGTCCAACGTGTCCAGCTGTGGCTGATCAGACCAAGATGAGCTCCAAAGGCCCAACCACCTGATGTCTAGAACATTTATGATTCACTTCTACCCAGAGACTGGACCTGTGATGTAACTGATTAGGGAACTCCCACTCCCAGTGACGAGGAGTACCTCCTCCACATCTAGAATGAGAAAGGTTCCTGGGGCATTGGGATCAAATGACTCACTCAGGCTCACATATCTAGGCGGTATCAGAATCACAACTTGACTTCAGACCTTCCTGACTCCATCTGGCTCTCTCCCCCTGAGCCAACCTACCCAACAGATTCTATAAATCTATAAGTCTGAGTCGCTGCACCTATCAGGCCTCAGTATTCCAATCTATAAAATGAGTATAACCATACCCACCCTCCTCACCCCAGAAGAGAATAAAAGTAAGAGATTTGAAAAAGCTGGGAAGGGATAGGGCACCATGTGTTCTACCAGGCACTGCTCAGCACACTTCAGCAAACATTAAATGATCTCCTACGTAGCCGCCCCTCTTCTAGGTGCTGGAGTTTTAAAGACAAAGTTACAGAGTCCCTGATCTCAGAGAGCTTATAGTCAAACCTCAGGGCTGGACCTGGCAAGCATCCATAAAGCCCCACACACACACACACATTATGTGTGTGCCCTCCTACCCTGTACATGTCCCTCCCTGAAATTCTATTTCCTCCTCTAAAAGGGAAGAGATCCAACTATATGGAGCCAGTTCTAATCTCAGATCCTGAAGGCTCCAGATGGGCTTTTCTCCACCTCCCTCAGGCAGGAAAGGTCTTCAAGTCCAGGTGTTAGACCCTGAGCCCAAGGTTGCTTCTTCTACTATACCATGGTGAACCTTTTGGCCCAGCCAGAAGGAAGAGAAAGAGTCAGAGCCAGGCCCAGGAACGCATGGGGGGTCGCTCCATCAACAGATGCAAAGTTTAGACATAAAAAAGAAAGAACGAAATAATTGATGGGGAAGTCAAGAGTGGAAAGGCCAGTTCTAAGGCTGAGACCTCCATGAGGATGTCCAGCCGGGTGAAGACAAGACTCCTGCCAGATGAAGGCTCCAAAGAGGAATGCCCAGGTCCTCTGGTTGTCTCATTCAGCCCCCACAGGCAGGGCTGACACAGACAGGAAGCATCCCCTAGAACCGAGTTTCTTTACACCTTCCCACCCACACCCCACCCTGCTGCCTATCCTTTCTAGGTCAGGAGTTCTCCCTGAGAGCAAAACTAAATCCCTACCCACCCCTGGAGTCAGAGTCCAATTAGCCTCAAAAGGTATCAGAAAAGGGAAAAAGTGCTCATCATTTTAGCACATATGAAAGCTAGAGACTGACTCACTGACCTGTTAGTCGAGGCATAATGCCAAGTCTCAGGGGCCCCTTAGCCTGATTGATGGGAGACACATGACACAGGCCCTGCCTAACCAAGGAGCCCCTGGTCTAATGGGGGAGACACAGCCCTGTCCTCAGGGAGCCCCTGGTCTGATGGGGAGAAAAGATATACACCAGGAACTTCTCCAAACTATATTATCTTGCACTTCCTGACCCAGCCCTGTAAATACTCTCATGTCATTTCCTATGAGTGTTTCCTGTCTTCCTTACTATCCTGAGAGCTCCCGATGACACAGACCCAGACCCAGCCCTATTCCTTGCTCTCCCTCATGGTGCCTAGAGCAGGGCTTTCCCCTGCTTGGAGGCAAAAGACTGAGTCAGGAATGCTAGATGTGCCACTTGCCATAGCTAAGTAACTTTGAGCAAGGAATCTCCTTGGTTCATGCCTCAGTCTCCCCTTCTGTAAAAAGAGGTAGAACTCTGCTCTGGAGGGTTCTTTTCAACTCTGAAAGTCTCCATCTATGAAAAGTCCTCCCCAACTGCTAAAGCACTTTCCACACAATCGACAATGATTCTTATTTTTCATCACCATGCTCAATGCTCTTTGGCTAACTAGTCAAAACCTGACCCCTCCAAATCACATCAGCAGGGTGGTGAGACTAAGACCTGGAAAATAAAGGGTCCAAACCCCACACCTGGGGCCAAAGGAGCCAGAGCCTTAAGACCGTGAACTGCTCAGGTTAGAAAAGACAGAGAGATCTAACCTCGGTTACCTTCAGGCTGCCCAAGACCTCACAAGTCACTTAACCGCTGCTTGACTCAGTTTTCTCATCTATAAAATGGAGGGGAGGAGGTCATAACAGCACCTACCTCCCAAGGTTGTTTTGTAAAAGGGCTAGTATATACACGTTTATTCCTTTCCCTTCCTGACAGAGCAAAAAAATATTTCAGATAGGGAAAAAAGAGCTGGGGAAAGCAGAGAGATTGGTAGTCTAGGGGACAGGCCAAACATATTCAGTCTCATCAGAGGCCTGAGCTGGCCAGCCCTGGCCCCCATGAAAGTTCTGGCCACACAACTTCGAAGGTGGTGAGTCTCCTATAGTGGACTGGCAGAGGACCAGGAGGGAAGGCACAGGCCATGGCTGCTGCAGAAAGAAAACACATGCTGCCTGCCCCACCCAATGACAGCACCTTGACACAAAGCCCCCTTGGTCCCAGGCTAGTTACAGCCCTACTCTGAGATCCAAAAAGGACCACACAGCTAAGAGAACAGAGGTCTTCTGAATTACCAGTCTGGCTTTTCTGCTCCCCCACCATGTGAGGAGGGGAGAGAAGAGGATAGGAGGCACTGAGAAAGCCCCTGGGACAGTCATTCATAAAGATTATCCAATTTACTAGCAACACCCACCCTGAGATGAGGAGCTATCATTATCCCTACATTACAAGAGGGGAAACAGAGGCCCAGAGATACTGTGTCTTCCCCAGGCTCCCACAGTAAGCACCGAGATCAGAAACTGAACCCAGATCCTCTGACTTCAAGGCCATGACCTTTTCCCCTGGAACCACAGATGTATGACCATTATTTTGTAATCAGCCCCTGTATTTGAGTCCCATCTTACTTACCTGATAAGACTGTGAGCAAAGGCTGGGTCTCCTCCCAGTCTCCTCCTTCCTTGTCTCCCACACACACACACACACACACACACACACCACACATACACACACATACACAGACACACACCACACACAGACACACACACATACACACACCACACACACACACACACCACACACACAGACACACACACCCCTGGGCTGGGGGCTATTCTGACCTCTCCTCCTCTAGGCTCCAGCCCAAGCACCGCCCCCCCATTATGAAGCATCTTTTCCCTGTCCACCATAGCCCATTTCCAAGCCTCCCCATCTCGCCTGTCCCAAATTTTCCTCTGGTCTTTTGCCTACTTCTCCCCTTTTTGCCTCTGTCTCATGTTTTAAACTATCCTAATCCCCCTTATTAAATGCCCACCTCCTCGAGGGCAAAATGCTGGGACTTGGGTGGGCACTTTCCGAGTCTGATGCTATTAAGACATCCATCTCTCATGATCTCACACAATGTCAGGGCTGGAAATCACTTTGAAAACCATTTAATCAGACTTCCTTGATGCAGAGAGGGGGTCCTGAAAATTCAGCAGCATGGCACAAATATGGCCCAGATCAAAGCCAAAGGTCTGGGTTTGAATCTCCACTGTTTACTGCCTCTGTGACTCTGGAGTAGGGCTCGCCCTCCCTGGTTCTCCAACTGTAAAAAGTAGGGGTTCTAAGACGCCTTTCAAGCTCCTGACCTTGGATCCAATGGATCTCTTTAGACCAGCAATGTTTCACTTGGAGTCCATGGACACACTCCTTCCCCCCCCCCCACCCCCATGGATAGATTTCAGGGAATTCATGAACTAGGATGAGGGAAAAATGAGATCTTTCTTTCAGTATAATTGTCTCCCTTTGGAACCTTACACATTTTGCATCAAAAAAACATGATTCTAAAAAGAGATCCCCAGGCTGCACCTGACTGATGGCCAAGCCGTGACACAACAAAGGTCAAAACTCTTCTCTAGACTAAGCCTCGGAGAAGAAAGGGACTTGTCCAAGGCGATACATTCAGGAGATCTCTAACCCAAAGTACTGCCTCCACCTCTCTTCTCTCCTGCCTCCCTCTGACTTCCTTCTTTTCCTCTTACATTCCTTTCTCCTTTTTCTCCCTGCCTCAGCACCCCCTTGTCCTCCTGCCCCCAAGGCTCTCTGACACCAGCCCACCCCTCCTCCTCTGCACTGCCTTGAGGAGGTGAGGAGGCAGCTTCTGTGAGAACCCCAAATGGAGGCCGGAGACAGAGTGGTCAAGGGCCGCCTAGGCAACCTGGGATCTCTAGATCTGCCCCTTTGGGGACACAGCTTGCTACCTGAGGAGGGTGAAGCACCATATCAGCCTTTATCTCCCTAACACTGTGCCCAGCACTGACATTTCTGAAGTGGTTCTAAGACATTTCTGAAGTGGTTCTAAGTCTACCAAGTGCCTTACATACCCTGGCTCACAGGGATCTCACCACTACTTTGAGGATTGGCACCAGAGAGGGTAGGTGATTCACCTATGGTCAAACAGCTTGTAAGAGTTAACCCCGGGTCTTCCTGACTCAGGGCCCGGTGGTAGATCCACCACAGGACCCTGGGGAAGGCTATTGTATAGTAGGTTGAAAGGTGGAGCTTGGGTCCTAATGCCCGCTGACCTGGAGCAGGTCATTTGCCCTCCCTAGGCCTTGGCTCCCTTATCTGCAGTAGGGAGAGGGGGATGTAAAATTCATTCTCCTGCCCATAGGCTCTTGACAAGCGGGCAGTTCATCCCCACCTTGGCCTCCCAGATCAGCCAAAATGACTTCACTCCCCAAACGAGTCAATTCAGTGTCTCCCTCACCTTGGGGGAGGGGAGGGGTCACATCTCAGGCAGTAACTCTGGACTCAGGTCTCTCCTTCCTGGGGCATCTTCTTGCACTGCCTTCCCCAGGCTCGACCACATTCAACCCTACCCAAGCTGCAGGATCCAGAAGGCCCCTCGAAGCTGCCAATGGCTGGGAGGGGACAAGAAGCTCACACCTCCCAGTTCTCATGAAGCCCTGGAGGGAAATGGCTCCAATCAGGTTTGGAGGAGGGTGAGGGAAAGAGTAAAGGAAGAGAGGGGTCCTAGCCCATTCGGAGCTGTCATTTCTTCGAGAGAGGGCATGGCTCCCAGAGTCCTCCACCGGCTGGTCCCCAATACCCCAAGAAACAAAGAATAATAGAAACTATCATTGCTGCTAATACATTCCAGGCTGTCACACCTGCACATAAATACCAAGCAGTCAATGCTCTTGGATGCTGCCCAGGTGACATCACTGCCCTGATTCCCTACAGCTTGAAGGAATAGAGAGGTTAGGCAGCTAGGTAGAGAAGTAGATGGAGAGAGGGGCTTAGAGTCAGGAAGATCTGAGTTCTAATGCTGCCTCTAACACTTCCTGGTGGAGTGACCCTGGACGGGTCACTAACTGCTCTCTGCTTCAGTTTCCTCATCTGTAAAATGGAAATGATAATAGTGTCAGCATTGAGAGATATTTGTAAAACACTTTGCACCCCTTAGGGTGCATAGGCAAATGCTAGCTATTATTAACATGTTATTGGATAAAATACCAACTCCTTGGTTGGCATTTAAAGCCTGTCCCATTGGACTCCAGCCTTTCTCTCCAGGCTGTTTTCATCTTCCTCCATTCTGGCCAGACGGAAAGACTTGCTCTTCTCTTCCTGTGCGCTCCGCTGCCCAGACCATCATCCTTCTCTGCAATCCCTCACTTCTTCATTCAGGCTCGGTTCAAAGGACACCCTCTATACCTTAGGCCTTCCCTGAGTCTCCCCAATGGGTAACATCTGTCCTTCAAAAGAACCCAAGCGTGGCTATGTTCTGTGATTACTTATGTGCACTTCAGTTATTACCCCTCTCAGTCTCCCCCAAACTTGGGAGAAGTCAACTACCATGACCTTTGAGGAAAGGGGATCATTTCCAGACTGTCTTTGTATGCCCTCGCACTGGACCCTCGGTCTAAGGAGCTTCCAGTGAGGAAGCACCCTTTACCAATATCTTATGCCTTCCTTTGCCCCTCTCCCCAATCTGCTCTTCACTTTATAGTCTCAGAAAACTTCCAGAGAGTAGTGAGAGGTTAGGTAACAAGCCCAGGGGCACACAACCAGGATGTTTCTGAGCTCAGACTTGAACTCTGACCTTCCTGACTACAAAGCAGGCTCTCTACCCATGAAGCTACCATGCCTCCTGCCCTCTACCACCACCCCACCCCCAACAAATGTCCAAGGCTTGTTGATTTCAATGGCACAATCTCATCTAATTCACATAACAGGTAGGAAGGAAAGGCATTAGCCTCATTTTACAGATGGAGTTAGGTTCTACTAAACCACAAAAGTTATAAAGCAACACCAAATATAATATAATATCAGAGTTATAAGAAACTATAACTCACTGATTTCAGGCGAGTCTATAGCCAAGTCACTACCTGATGAGAATCTCCTTAAAGCAACTCAGTATGATGGATGATATGGAGTCAGGAGGACCTGGGCTCAAGCTACCTATGCCTGTCTGAGACCCTTAGTAGTTGGGTGATCCTGAGCAAGTCACTTAACTTCTGTTTGCCTCAGTTTTCTGAACTGTCAGATTAATAAAGTTCCTATTTCATAGGGTTGTCATGGAGATCAAATGATATTATAAATAGGAAGGAAGGAAAGAGGGGGGAGAGAGAGGGAGGGAGGGAGAGAGAGAGAGAGAGAGAGAGAGAGAGAGAGAGAGAGAGAGAAACCTTATAAATTCATGCTTTTAACCTGAGTTTTTAAAGCCTTCAGGATTGAAGAAGCTATCACTCCTTTTCCCTACTCCCTTCTCCCCCCATCTGAATCCTTACTGTCTCTGTTTTACCCGAATCCCTGGGAGCAGACAGTTCAAGTCCCTGTATTTTCTTTGTTCTGTCTGCAGGGCCGCCTCCTGCTGCTGGAAGATTGTTATTAGAAGACCTTCCCAGCCTTCCCCTCCCCATCTTCTAGAGATCCCCTGCCAATAGCTCCAGGCTAGCTGCTAAAGGGTGAGGAAAAACAACCCACTCAGCATTTTCCACCAAACCTTTCATAATCACTTAACAAGAATTTTTGCTTATGAAAAACACAGAGTATCCAGTTCTCTTTTTGTCTACCCCTTTCCCTCTAGACTCCAACTCAAAGTGTCTGCTCTATGTAAAGCCTCCAGCCAGAAAGCTCTTTTGCCCAAATCCATACTCATGATGACAAAAGCCTGTCTATCTAGATGAGTCCTGTCTACCCAGACTACTTCCTGTAATGACTTTGGACAAGTGGCCTCACCTCTCTGGGCCTTGGTCTTTTCATCTGTAAAATGTGGAGATTGGAAGAGACGATCTCTGCTATCCCTTCTTCCTGCTGATTCATGATCTATGGTCCTTTCCCACTCCCCAGTCTCTAGAAGTCCAATCTTTCAAGACTCAGAATCACCTCAGACCTGGTCATGTAACCTCAAAAGATTCTAGTCCAGTCTTTAACTGGCCAGGAATCCCCACTCCAATATTCCCAACAAACAGTCATCAAGGCCTTTCCCAAAGGCTCCAGTGACCAACCTCCTAACCAGGGAGCAGAAGGAGATCTACGTATTTTTGGACATGACCCGTGAGGGAATTTGTTTCACTACACTGTAAATATTTGTTACAAGAAGGTGCTGGGTTTTTTTCATTAGAGAAGAGAAAGGTGGAAGAAAGAGAAAAAACAGAATTTTTAAAAAAATTTTTTTTATTTAAAAGACCTTAAGTAAGGGAAAAATCTACTACTTCCCAAGACAACCCATTTTGTAGGAGCATCAGTCTTAAAGCTAGAAGTAACTTAGAGGTTACTGAGTCCAACTAATTTGTTTTACACATTAGCAAACTGAGGTTCATTAGTTAAGTGACTTGCCCAGGGTCACACAGCTGGTAAGCATCTAAGAGAAGATTCAAACTCAGTCTTCCCTGACTCTAAGATCAGCACTGTACTCACTATCCCATACTAGATGACTCTCATGGTTAGTAAATTTTTCCTTACACCAAAGAGAGTCAATGGGGAAAGCAGGCTGTGAGTCAGGAGACATAAGTTCAAACCCCAATTCTGCCACTAACTGTTTGAATGACCCTGACAAATCACTCAGAACCTACTGGCCTCTATTTCCTCATTTGTTAAAAAGAAGAGATGAGACCAGATGATCTCTAAGGTCCCACCCAGATTTAAATCTAGGATCAGATGACTTAAAGATTTTAATGGTACAATCTCATGTGACTCTCCTAAGAGCCCTGTGTGAAAGATAGTAAGGTATTGGGCACATTTTACAGATGGGAAAACTGAGGCTTAGAAAGGTTATGATTAGCTTAAAATTAAAATAAATCTCCTCAGTAGCCCATGACTGCTCATTCCATGCCATTGCCCTTCTCTGGTTCTTCTGAAGAACTCTTATGCTAAATACATTGTCTTGTTCTACTCTCTGATCCCCAAGCGAACTCTGAGTTCCCCCAGTACAAAGGTCACTTCTTCTCTTTCTTCTATCTCCCCCCTAGGCCCCATCACAAGGCTAGGCACACATATGGAGGAACAGATTGTTTAATAACATAGAAAAAGTAAAGAGATTGGACATGACTGGGAGGGGACCACCCAGATGGATTTGATAATGATAGCAGTCAACAGAGAGAAGGTAAGGTAGAGTGGACACTGCTGATTTCCATCCTGATTGTGAAGCCAAGAACAATGATCTTGGGATTGGACAGGACAAATCAAAAATGGCTGGTAGTTTAGTAAAGAGATAGCAAAAAGACAACCTAAGTTGTTGATGAGCTCAAGCCATCAGGAACAAAAGAGCTATTTTCTCAAACACTTAGTGAATAATAGCTAATATTGACATACTTCCTTAAGATTTGAAAAGAAATTTCTATGGAGCCTCATAACAACCCTGCAAGATGGGTGCTATTAGTATTCCCATTTTACAGACAAGGAAACTGAGGCAAACAGATTTTTAATTGACTTGCCTAGGGTCACATCACTAATAAGTGTCTGAGGCAGGATTTGAACTCAGGTCTTCCTGACTCCAAATTGAGCACTGAATCACCTATTTGCTGATGCACTTAGCAAATGTGATTGCTGAGCCATTATCAGTGACCTTTGAAAGATCTGGAGAACTGGAGAGGTGTTGCAGGATTAGATAATGGCAGATGTCTTGGCTTGCAAAAATGAAGCATGACGTCTGCCAGTTAAGAGTCAAGTGATCCTTCCTTTGGTTTCAAGCAAAATTCTAGAATATATTATTAAAGGGCTGGTCAATAAGCATCCATGAAACAATGCAGAGATCACAAGGAACCAGCATGGCATCCCCAAGATTGAAGCAGGCCAGACTGACCTCACTTCCTTGTCTGAAGAGCTCCCGGACTGGCAGATGAAGGGGACAAGGGATGTTGTAGACATGTATTTTCCTACATGCTTGCAAAGCATTTGACAAAGGGGGTGTCAAAAATCCCTGCTGGCCACCTCACAAGGCTATGATCTTACTAAGCAGCATAAATAATATGAGAAAAAGAGATCAGTTAAAAGATAGTTTGACTCTATAGTAAAGTCAGAGACCAGAGTTCCTTAGACGCAGCCGCCATCTTCTCTCCTTGCCCAGTCCCTGGCCCCTTCTTCTGCCCAGCTCTATACCAGGGGCCCCTTCCTCTGCTCTCCCAACAATCAAGAATCAGCTTTTGGGGAGGAGGAGGATAAGCACCAGGGACCTTCTCAACCAGCTTTTCCATCTTGGTAAAGACTCCCACCCACCAGCCCTAAGCTAGTTTGAGGCTAGCTGAGATTGAGACCATAAAACCTGAGACATCTACCCCATTTATCCTGGCTCCATCGGAGCTGTGCTGGGGACAACCTGTTACATATCATGACTTCTCCGTTCCTCAGTTTCCCTATTCATAAAATAGTTATAAGAAAGAAATGGAGACATTTTGGCTATAAAGTCAACACAAAAGACACCTGGATGAATGTTAAAAAAACAAAATCAATAGTTTCCCATCACCTCTAGGATAAAATATAAACTGTGCTGGCATTTGCACTTTTCCATAACCGAGCTCTCACCTCCCCTTCCAACCTTCATTTTACCCCCACACCTCTACTTTGGCCACGCTGACCTGACAGCTCTTCCCCACACTCAACATCCAACTCCTCCCTTCTAAGATAAGTCCTGAATGTTCTCAGGCCCCCTGTCTCCCTGGCTCTAGCTCTCCATCTATCTCTGTCTCCATCTCTGACTCTCAGTCACTCTGTTTCTCAGACTTGTCTCCACCTCTCTCTGACTCAGTCTCTTTGGTTCTATCCATCTCGTGTCTGTCAACCTCTGACAGTCTCTCATTCTCTCATCTCTCATTTTCTCTCTCAATCTCTCCATCTCTCATTCTCACATTTCTCATTTTCTCTTTCATTCTCTCCATCTCTCATTCTCTCATTTCTCATTTTCTCTCTCAATCTCTCCATCTCTCATTTCTCATTTTCTCTCTCAATCTCTCCATCTCTCATTCTCTCATTTCTCATTTTCTCTCTTTCAATCTCTTCATCTCTCATTTCTCATTTTCTCTGTCTCAATCTCTCCATCTCTCATTCTCTCATTTCTCATTTTCTCTCTCAGTCTCTCCATCTCTCATTTCTTATTTTCTCTTTCAATCTCTCCATCTCTCAATGTCTCATTTTCTCTTTCAATCTCTCTTTCTCAATCTCTCCATCTCTTTCAATGCCTGACTCTCATTCTCACGTTCTTTAGTCCCTCACTCTCTTACGCTCTCTTTCAGTCTCTGTCTCAATCTCTCTCTGATTCTCATTCTTTCAACCTATCTCTCTCGTTCTATCAATCTTTGCCTGACTCAATCTCTCACTCAGTTATTCACTTTTTTCCTTCTTGACATAACTTTTTTTTACATACTCTGTTTATATCTATTTGTGTACATGGCTAGTCCTTGTAAAAGCAGACTATAACCCCATTGAGGGCAAGACGACTTTTTAATCTTTCTGAGTTTTCCTAGCACATAGGAGACAACTTGGTACTTAATAAGTAGGAGTTTAATTGTTTGTTGAAGTGAGGCACTAAAATCTAGACCTTTCCAGGTAGAACTCCACCCCCTGGGGGGGAAGGGGCGGGGGGAGAAAGGAGAATATTTGTTTTTAGCCACGTTCTCTCCTAGACTTTCCCAAAGAACACTCTCACCAGCTCCTAAATAACAAAGCAAGCACCCCAGGGCACAGACCCATGCAGACTGAGGTTTTGAAAGACAGTCAAGAAGGTAAAACCATTATTTTCTCACACACCTCCAGTTCAAAGGCATACAGGCATAAAGCAAACTCCAAGAATGTTAAGAAAAACAATAGATTTAACCGACCGGGTTGCCAAGGAGCTCAAAAGGAGAGTTAGTAACTCACCTGCTGTGGTAGAGAACAAAAGGTTCCTTCCTGAGTTGAATTCCACTCCCTTCCCTTGGCTACCAGACTCTGAAACAAGTCACTTAACTTGCCTAAACTCAGTTTTTTCATCTGTAAAATAGGACTAATAATTTCTGTAGGGAGGCTGTTGAGGGTCAGATGAAATCATGGAGGCAAAGCACTTGATTAAAACACCAGATAAACGTCAGTGCCTGCCATTACTACTGTGGTTCTGCCTGGGACTGAGATTTTCTTTTTTTTTTATTGAGCAAATGAAGTAAACAAGCAAACATGAATCAATTAAAGTAATAACAGTCCCTTGACACAGCAGGTGGTACAGTGGAAACAAGTAGGTTGGAACTCAACTTGGCCATTGTCAAAAGTTACCTGTGTGACCCTGGGCAAGTTTCTGGGCCTCAGTTTCCTCATTCATATAACAGGGTTGGTTGGATCAAATTACTCCATAGTCCTTGTCTAAACCCAAACCAGATGTTCTCTACCCGCAGATCAGTGATGAAAAAGAAATGACTTAATCTTAACCTCAAAGCATTCTGCCAGGCTTTGGTTAGCTGGATGTGATATTAGCTTTCCCTTATGGGGAAGGAGTTTTAGCCACTGTCATAGTAGGTTTGGAGCAGGTGACCTTGAAGAGACCAGAAAGCTGATAAGGAGTAATGCCTACCAGAGATGACTATATTCATCAGTCATCGGGAACTAATAGAGCTACGTGCCCGTATACAAATGTATTCTGTGCTCTCTGTGGCTCACTATTCCCACTGTATGTATTTATGGGAAAGCGTGCCCCAGGTTTATGTGGAGAACATTCTATTCCATTTTTTTTCTTCCTATGCTATTTCTTTAAACACCTTTTGCTTTGAGCTAACTATATAGCCTCTGGCTCACTAGAGAAAACACAAACACATCAGTGGGGGCTCAAGAACAATGTCTTCTTGTGGATGTGACTCTACAGGGTACAATAAACCTAAAATAGCTTCTGGGGATGCCGCATGGGAAGGGTCCTACAACATCATCTAAACTTAGTATTAATCCGATTATTTCAAAAAAAATATCAACAGATATTTATTAACTTGAGTATGATGGCTTATCTTTCTAAATTAATGTCACCATTTGTGAGCCTTTTCTGTACTTGACCTATGAAAAGTGTGGAGTTTTAAATATCTATCAATTCCTTTTATGATGTTGGTACTTCACAAGATTTTCTCAGAATGGATGGTACTGCCTCTGGGCCTTGGGGAACTGGAACAATAAGACCTGACTTTTCTAAAACACTTTAATATTTGCAAAGTGTTCTATACACATTATTTCATAAATGCTATGATAAACTTTATGCCACAAATGAGGGAAGTAGGAACAGCACAACGAAATCTTACTGACAAGTGTCTTAAGGAGGACCACCACACTGGGGAGAGGCCCTGAGTCCATGTTGTATGAAGACCAGCTGAAGGAGCCTGGCATGCTCAACCTGGAGAACAGAAGGTTGGGAGGGTTGGGAGGGGAAGGGGATCATGATAGCTATCTCCAAATATTTGGAAAGTCTTTATATGGAAGAGGGACAAGATTTATTTGATTTGGCCCCAGATGGTCACACCAGGAGTGTTGGGAAGGAATGATGATGGACCCCACTAGCCTATTCCCAAGAAGACTTGCATTATCTCAAAAGATAGTGTTCATGTTGCCGATTTTTTTAAACTTTCAATTTAACTTTATTTTCATAATCCAAAGATTATCCTTAAACATGAGATTAGCTTTTGCAACATATAAATCATACTTAAAACTCTAGCATGAGACCATGACAGTCTGGAATCTGGGAGATAGCAGTCTCATTCACACAGAAAAATTTAGGATTTTTTCATTTGTTTGTTTAAAAGAAGTGAGGAAAATGGTCCTACAATCTGACAGGGAGGAATAAAACTTTCTATGTTGTTGCTGTGAGGTCACGTCCGATTCTTTATGATCCTACGGACCACAGCACACTCATCTATGCTCCACCATCTCCTGATTCCGTCCAGGCTCATGTCCATTGCTTCAGTCCAAGCTCATGTCCATTGCTTCTGTGACACGATACAGAATTTTCTTCATAACACAATTTCTCTAGACCTTGCTGGGCTTGGACCAGCTTATGCTGGCTCTGAACTATATCAATTCTTTTATTTGTTTTTGTTTTTTATTAAATTATTTTATTTGTTTTCAGTGTTCTATCACTTCCATATATCTTGGATTTTCCCCCTCCTTCCCCCTACTCCTCCCCCTTCCCACTCCCTCCCTGAGACAGTGTACAATCTTATACGGGTTCTACACATACATTCCTATTAAATACATTTTTTCACCTTAGTCATGCTGCCTAGAAGAATTAAAATGAACAGGAGAAAGCATAAAACAAAACAAAACACAATACAAAAGAAAATGGTCTGATTCATTCTGTGATCCAATTTCATAGTTCTTTCTTTGGATGTGGAAGGCATTTTGCCTCGAGTCCATTGGGGATTTTTTAAATATAAATTCTTTAAATTGATCCTGGGTAAAAGCAAAAGTTGCAAATTACAGAAATCTGAGAAAAGGCTGTGACAATTAGAACTAGCTACAAGGGGAAAAAAACCACCTCAAGAGGTCATGGGTTCTCCTTCCTTGGAAGTCTTCAAGCAGGGAATGACTAACCAGTTTTAGGTATAGGGATTTCTTTCATGAATGGGGTGGACTAGAGGGCTGCCAAGGTCACATCCAATATGCAAATTCTCTGATTCTCTGAAGTTCATAGTGGTCAAGTGATTTGTCCAGGGTCACACAGCCATAGCTCAGTAAGACTATATCTCACTCGACTGATCAAAAGACCTTAGACTAAATATGAAGTCTGAAAGCCAGCACATAAAGTGAAGTCTGTACTGGTTAGAGGATATTTTTATGCTTAGTCTATAAGCATAGAGGTTGCTAACATAGCTAGGGTGGTACAGTGGATAGTGCAGCAGGCTTGGAGTCAGGAAGACTTATCTTCCTGAGTTCAAATCTGGCATCAGACACTTCTTAGCTGTGTGACCCTGAGCAAGTCACTTCACCCTGTTTGCCTCAGTTTCCACATCTGTAAAATGAGTTGGAGAAGGAAATAGAAAACCTGCCCAGTATCTCTGTCAAGAAAACCCCATATAGGGTCATGAAGAGTCGGACACGACTGAAATAGCTAACAACAACAAAGTTAATTAGAATGAGGAAGAATTCCAGAAATTGAATCAGGTGCCTCACTACCATGTCTTTGAGAAGCAAAAGGCAGACTAAGCTGGGGCAGAGATACGGAGGAGGTCTCATCAGCTTTATAGGCATTTCATAGCAGAAGATCCAGGCTGGGACATCCCATGGAAAGGTCAGCTCCTTCTCCATCTCCCCTCCCAATGCCTGCCTATCCACAGGCACAATTATATCATCTCTTGCTTCATCACCCAAACATTTCCAGTAACATGAATTTGGCCTTTACCACAAAGAGGCCAGGGGTTAACTAGAGACAGAGACAAATGTAAAGTGAGACAGATAACCCAACTTTTACCTAAACGTTAGGAATTTTCCTAACTAGGAGCTAAAAGAGGGTAGGACTGAACTAATAACCCCTTACACAGACCATAGATGCTGTTACATTTCTCTCTAGGCTTAAAATGACCTGATATATTCAACAGGGTATCACAACAAGGGCAACTAGGTGGTTCAGTGGATAAGAGTATCTAGTCCTGGATATTTCCTCTCTGTGTGACCCTGTGCAAGTCATTTAACCCTATTTGCCTCAGTTTCCTTATCTACAAAATGAGTTGGAGAAGGAAATGGCAAACCACTCCAGAATCTCTGCCAGAAACAAAAAAAACCCAAATGGGGTCACAAAGAGTCAGATATGACTGAATAACAAACTACACTTCTCAAAGACAGAATTCACATACGCCTCTCCTGATAGCGAGTCGGCTGTCTCCATTCTGTTGTGCTGGCTAGCCCACGAGACTAAGGGTTGCATGAAGGATTCTAGCCCCCTAAACTGGACCACAACTAATCCCATTCCCATAAGACAACTCTGATCCCTGGCCCTTCACCTCTTTCTCTTAACACATTTCACCTGCCTGATGGTTAAGGAAAGTGATTCATTTACAAAGGAGAAAGCAGAATGCAGAAATAACCACCGGAATTACCAAGAATTTATGGCAGAGATAATTTGACCAGTTCCAAGCTTTGTCAAACCCATAAATAAGTTTATAAAAGCACTTTACCTAGGAGATACAAGGACAAGGCATGCTGGGCGTGGTATCTGAAAAAACTGACTTTCAATCTACCTAACAACACCAACAGTGCCAACACCACCAACAAATAACATTTATGGGGTTCTTCGAGGTTCACAAAGCCAAAATGTACTACAAATATTATCTCAAGAAGCCTGGGAAAGCTAAGAGCTATTATTAACCCCACTTAATAGAACAAGTGACTTGGCCAAGGTCATACAGCTAGTGTGTCTAAGGCTACATTTGAACTCGGGTCTCTCTGACTCCAGGTCCAGCACTCTATCCACTGCACCACCTAGCTGGTATTACTATCTCCACTTTACAGATGGGGAAACTGAGGCAAAGGTTAAGTGACTCACCCAGGCTCCAGTAGCCAGTAAGTGACTGAGGTCAGATCTAAAGTCAGGTCTTCCAGATTCCAGACCCAGAAACATTTTATCCTCAGTACCAAAGGTATTTGAGATCGCAGGACTGGAAATCAGAACGCCTTCCACAGGTGCTACTAAGTAGTGGTTTAAATTAACCTCTCTGGGCCTCAGTAAACATGCCATGTCTCACCTATTGCCTCCAAGGGATGTAGGGGAGGGCTGTTCCCAGGGCTGCTGAAATCACAGATCCTTATCTTATTCTGGTATTACTGGTATGGGGAGGAGGGGCAGCTGGACAGGTGATGTCACTAGGGGAGGGATGAACACCCACAGCTCAGCAACTGACTCTTAGTGACTGACCTAGACCGGCTGGATCTACAGCACTGTACACAACATGCTTCTCAAGAAGGTGCTGCTGTTCAGTCATTTCAATCATATCTGATTCCAAGGCTCTGTTTGGGGTTTTCACGGCAAAGATACCAGAATGTTTTGCCTTTTCCTCCTCCAGCTCATTTTACAGATAAGAACACTTAGGGCAGTGTTAAGTGACTTGCCCAGGGTCACTCAGGTAGTAAATGTCTGAGGCAGGATTTTAACTCAGACCTTCCTGACTCTAAGTCTGTTGCTTTATCCACTGCACCACCTAGCTGCCCTTAACAGAGGAGTACACTGAGGCCCAGAAAAGTCAAGTCCCTTCCCAAGAGTCTCACAGTTAGCAAATGTCAGGTCTTTCTGACACCAGGTAGGATTCAGACTATTCCAGGAGGGGTTCTTGGAGAGAAAAAAAAGTTTCCCCCTTCCTTAACACCCTCCCCAACCCTTGCCCAGGGATTACCAGTGAATCAACAGGTAGTTAGTAATCCAAAGACAAAAGTAGGTAGACTGTCTGAAATTCAGACCATGGCAGTGAGCTAACTCACCCCAAAGCCATGATAACCGACACTAGAATCGACACTGGCCCTGTGATATCCCTGGCACAGGCAACTCCTAGCAAGACAACTTCCTCTCCCAGGACAGGCTGGAACTTTCTCTACAAGGTATAGTCTTAGGGGCTTGCTTAGAGCACTTGGGTTATATGACTTGCCAGGGTCATATAGCCAATAGGTGTCAGATCATCAAGGCTTTAAATCTAAGACAATGCTTAGACATCGTAGGTGCTTAATTAGTGTCTATTGACTCACTGACTGACACACTGCCTCTAGATGAAAGAAATAACCATCCCCATATCAGTAGTCTGGTCCCCCCTGCCACTCTGGTGATGCCCACAGATCTCTTCTCAGAATCATGTCTTTAAATGCATAAAATAAACCTACATGAGATGACAAAGGAAATCAATTACACTGAAATAAAGATGTAGGTTCTCAGGAGGATTTTTTCCTATACAAATTCACCCTCAATTGATTTGTGGACCCCAAAGTTAAGAATCCCTATTTTACACCAAGAGCTAACTCATTAACTAAGGGGCTTGTCTTGACCCAACAGTCTACACTACAGTGTACACTGCCAAAACCAATTGTGTGTCAGCAACATTAACTCCAAAACCAATTTGGCGCTAGGAATGGGGCAGAACCCCACCACCCTCTCCCACCATTGAGGAAGGGGTTTCTTCCCAAATGTTTCTGTCTCTGCCTCTGAATCCTACCCCACTACTCCTCTTATCCTGCCACCCACCCACTCAATACATCTCAGCCAGGATGGAGCCAGAGGGTAGAAAGAATCTTAAAAGAGTCAGTGGGAGGATCTCCTGTCCCTGGCAGACTTCCCCTTTCCCTTCTCCTTTTCAGGTTCTAAAAGCTCCTGGGCTTTCTGCCCATTTAGGGGGACAGATGGGGGGAAAAAAGGCAGAGAAAGTTAACAGAGCCTGAACACAGCGTGTTGTGCCAGGAAACTTGGAGGAGAGAGGAGAAGAAATGTCTGGTTTTCTGTTTTGTTTTTGAAGAATCCCAATTAACATCCTCCATTCAGATTTCCCTCCCAGGGCCAAGAAGACAAAATAAAATAAAAGACAGTAAGCCTTGGGAAGAGCTAATGTTCAAGGCAGGCCATAGTAGGTAGTATAATTTGAGGTTAACATATTTGGGGCAGCTAGGTGATGCAGTGGATAGAGCATCAGACCTGGAGTCAGGAAGATCTGAGTTCAAATTCAACATCAGACACTTCCTTGCTGTGTGACCCTGGACAAGTGACTCAAACCTGTTTGCCTCAGTTTCCTCAACTGTAAAATGAGCTGAAGGAGGAGATGGCAAACCATTCCAGTACCTTTGCTAAGAAAATCTCAAATGGCGTCACACAAATGAGCAACAGCCAATACAGAGCTGTTCCCACCGCTGCCTTATGACTATCAGCGAGTCACTTGTCATGCTGGGTGTCACTTTCCTCATCTGTAAAATGGAAGTGTTGCACAAGATCAACTCTGAGACATAATGGATGATCCCATTGGACATACCAAAGTTGGTTGTGCCTCCTTGTCCAATCCCAACAAAAAGTCATCTCCCGTGGGCCTATCATAGTGCAGGAAATTCCAGCCTTAGAACACTAATCCCTTGGGTGATTTCACTGGTTCTAAGCAAGTCTCTGAGACAGAAGTGGTCAAGAGACTGCCACTTATCGAGGGGGTATCTTCACCTGGGTGAAGAAGGTCTCCTTTAAAACGGTCAAGTCCTTACACTTGGTGTGAGTGAGATTATTGGCTTCTGTCTAAAGGAGGAGGGGGAGGCGCTGGGTGCCAGAGAAACAAGGGGGATCAAGGATAAAGGGCATAGAAAGGAGGAGATGTTCGTGGGACTCTAGGGGAAAATGAGAAGGATTCTAAAACCTGGTCAGTAACAGCTGGAGGCGGGGGAGACGGAAGTAGGTGGAGGGCAATCATATCCTTCCTCCCCTCCAACAGACACTGCCTCCAGGGAGACAATCGGCACTTTTCCTATTTCAGAAAAGGGTTCCTGCCCAGAAGATTCTAAGAGCTCTACTTTGAGGCAGCAAGAGGACCTTAACCCCATCCCTGGGGTGGCAGCTGCCCCATGAGAAAAGAAAACAGGGTGACTTTGGGCAAATCACTAACCTCCCCTGGCCTGAAGGTTGGACTCCACAGCTTCCACAACCCTAGGATTCATATGTAACAGAATATGGATCCTCTTCTCTCTCTTCCCAAGCTGGCACTTCAGCCTAGGCCCTTGTCCCCATGATACCTGCCTCTAGACTCCCCCTTATAATCTATCCTGTACATGCTGCCAGAGAACCCTGCTTACATCATGCCCCACCCCTGCTGGAGACCCTGCCCTGGTATCTTTTACATGTTTGTTTGTTTTTTCTGTGCCTCTGTTAGAGCCCCACTCATCCTCCCCACCTTTGGCAGAATGGCAGCTCCTATGATCTATGATCCTTGAGGAAAGGACAGTGGTCAGTGTTATCCTTGTACACCCTGGACAGCACCTGACTGGGTTTGCCCTGGACACAGAGATGTGCAGGGAAACTTACAGGAGAGGAAAACGGTCCCTGCCTTCAAGGAGCTTATATTCTAAACAGAAGACAACACGTGTATCTCACACACACACACACATACACACACACATATACACACTCACGCACTCACTGCCCCCCCATACAAGGTCCATCTCGCTACCTTTGCTCACTCTGTGCCCACTGCCAGAACCATCTCTCCCTCTCTGCTTTTTCCAACTCTATTCTTCCATTGCCCTTTCAGTCTTCTTACTACATGGTTAGTACTTCCTAATTCTGGTTTTGATCCAGGGACATCAGCTTCCTTTGTGTTCTTTACAAGTGACATTCACCTCCCAACTCTGCCATTTACATTGGCTCTCCCCCATGCCAGGAACACTCTCTCCTCATCTATACTTCCTTCAGCTGAAGTCCTGTCTTCTGCCAGAAGACTCTTTGGGTCCTCCTTAATCATAGTGCCCTCCCTCTAGGACTATTCCTCATGCTACCCTGTCTATATCTTGTTTGGCCATTGCTATCTCTCCAGTTAGACTAGGAAGTCCTTGAAGGCAGGGATTTCTTTGTGTCTCCAGCTCTTCGCATGGTGCCTAGCTTAATGACTCACATTCAAGACCCAGAAGAAAAGTCCCATTGTCCCTGACTATGCCACCCCCTTAGGATCTTTCCCTTACTCTGCATTCCTCCAGCACCAATACACCATCTCATTAAAGTCTCAAGTTGCTTTATAATTGTTTTTTCATATACGTGGCCCTCTTTTCCCTGAGACGTGTCATTGGCATCTCAAACTCATCATGTTCAAAACTGAACTCATCATCTTTCCCCTAGACCTACCCCTTTCCCAAAATGTCCTCATTTCTGTCCAAGGAGCCATCATCATCTCTGTCACCCAGGTTTACAACTCCCAATTCACCTTCTCCTTTTCTCTCTTTATTCAGTCAGTTGCCAAATCTTGTCAATTCCCCATTTGTCCCAGCAGTCCCATGCCCCCCATTCACCTTACCAGTACCCTAGCTTAGGCTCTCATCTCAAGCATAATAATAGGCCAGCTTCCAAGGTCTTCCTTCTCTAATCTGTTACCCACACAACTGCCATTTATGGAGAGGTCTAGCTGATAGGGGACTATGTTCAGCACTGAAATTTGAACAATTAAAGACAAAACTGAAAGAGTCCCTGCCCTCGTGGACTCTAAATGGACATTCTAAAAGGAAGACACCATATGTGTGTCACAGACACACACACACACACTCACACACTCTCAATAAAAAGTAAAGGATTGGAGTTGATACTGGCAGCTAGGGTGAGTTGGAAAGGCTGGATGTAGAAGGAAGCACTTCAGCTGGGTCTGGGGGAAAACTAGGGATTCTAAAGTGAAAGGGAGGGGGTAGGCATACCCGGACTGAAGGCACAGACATGGGTCCGAGGAACAGTAAGGTTAGTCTGACCATGTTACTTGCTCACAAATGGCTCCCGATTGGCTCTATGATGAATGAATCAATCAATAAACATTTACTGAGTGCCTCCAAAACACAAATGCCTTTATGTGTCTTCTCCCATAAGAATATAAGCTCCTTCAGGACAGGGACTGTCTTTCTATTTCCTTATATTTGCATTCACCAAGCTGACCTAGCATAGTGCCTAATAAATTCTGGTTGACTCAACTTGGCGCCATCTTTCCAGATTTATTTCACATCATTTGCCTGTAGATCTGCCAAACTGGACCAGACTGGCAGTTTCCCCAACATAACATCCTTTCTAGGCATTCTCCCAGGCTTCCAGCCCCCCACTCCAAATCTGGCCAGGCTTTAAATGTCCTCCTCCTTCTTACCACCAACCTCTCAGAATCCAGAGATCAGAGTTGATGCTACCTCTTCTTCAAGTCTGATCTCACAGGATTTGGCTCTCTTCCCTCTTATTTAAAGATTTACACAAGATTCTAGATCTTAGATTTAGAAAAGCCCTCTGTGCCAAACCTCTCATTTTATATAAAAGAAGAAAAATGACTTGCCAAGGGTGATACAGATCATACAAGATTGCAACTGAGATCTAATCTCCTCTCCTCCCAGCAGAATGGAAACCCCTTAAGAAAAGGGATTATTCTGTTTTCGTCCTGGTATCTCCAAGGTGACCTTTTGTTGTTGTGTAATTATGCCCAATTTTCTATGACCCCATTTTGGGGTTTTTTTGGCAAAGACACTGGAGTGATCTGCCATTTCCTTCTTTAGTTCATTTGACAGATGAGGAGAGTGAGGCAATGCAGGTGAAGTGACTTGCCCAGGGTCACACAGCTCAGAGGTGTCTGAGGCTGGGTTTGAACTTAGAAAAATGAGTCCTCTTGACTCCAGGCCCACCACATTATCCATAGGGCCACCTAGCTGCCCCCAAGGTGCCCAGCACATTGCATGATAGTACCAGATCATAGAGGCTTAATAGATGCTTGTCAAATTGAATCAAAATTAATTTAACATGCCTTTCCACCAGGGGCTATCTGGGAATGAAAGCCCTGTTCTCTAAGCCAAGACAGTAACTGATGGAAAGAGAGGTGAGCACTTTCAGTTCCTAGGAAGGTATTTGGTACCAGAAGCAGCCTTCATACCTTTCACACAACTTGGAAAGGCCAACTGACTCCCTTCCCCCATCTCTGGCTGGGGCTGGGAATTCCTGCCACTTCCCAATCAACCCCACCCCTCCTGCCACTGTCTATGAAACTTCCACCTGAAGCTGTCCCAGCCCAGTGAGGTCAGAGCTGTTGCCAAAGACACCAAGAAGCCTGAAGAATCAGGAGGCACATGGGTGTGGGGAGCTACATGGCAAGAACCTATCAGTCAGCCCAGCCTAGGCAGGTCCATAGGATCCTGGGAGAAAGAAAGAGAGAAGCATGGGGACAGACGCAGAAAGTGGGGGACAGAAAGTCATCCCAAAAGAGAGAGACAGGACAGGAGGAGGGGGAGGAGAGGCAGCCACGCAGAGTGGAATCAGGAATACTCATTTTCCTCAGTTCAAACCCAGCCTCAGACATTTATGAGCCTGGCGACCCTGGGCAAGTCACTTTTGCCTCTTTGTCTCAATTTCCTCATCTGTCAAATGAGCTAGAAAAGGAAATGGCAAACCACTCCAGTACCTTTGCCAAGAAAACCCCAGAATGGGATCACAAAGAGTTGATCACAACTGAACAAGAAAAAAAAATGTGTGTATATTTTTTTTGAAAAGCTTGTTTATTCATAGAGTGAAAAATGGAAAACAATTTAGTCACCTTCTTAACAAAAATACAGATGTCTTTGGACCTTAAAAGAGAACGTAAATGCCACATTTTAATACTTTGCAATGGCCTGAAATTTTAAGCAATTACTTTTTTCCATTTTTTTTCTTTTGCAATAGCAGGACAACATTTAGTTAACTCTTTGGTCTTTTTAAAAAATTGTGTGTGTGTGTGTGTGTGTGAGATATCTACTTATTTGCATGTTTACTCCCATTAGCCTGTACTGTAAACTCCCTGAAGGCAGGGACTGTCTTCTTGCCTTCCTCTGTATCCCCAGCACATCCTTAAATCCTTACTAATTGCGTACTGACCTAGTTTAACTGAGGTCCATGTTTACATAAAGGATCAGAGGCCAAAACTGCCTTTAGAAGCCATCTTGTCCAATTCTCTCATTTTTATGGTCAAAGAAACCAAATTTGAGAAGGATGACAGAGTTTCCTAAAGTCACACAACTATTAGAAGCTGGTCTCCAGAGCCAATGAGGGAGAAACAGATACACAGAAGGGGAGATACTGAGAAAAGGCCAGGAGAAGGAGGAAAAGATCAATAGGCATGGGGGTGGGTATACAAGAAATGGAAAAGTTGGGGTGGAGAGAGGAGGAGGAGGAAGAGAGAGGGAGAGATGGAGAGGGAGAGGAGTGGGAGAGAGAGAAGACAGAGAGACAGAAAGAGAAAGAAAGAAGAAATGATTTGAAAACAGCAAAATTATTTTTACATTAACTGATGGGGGAGAAAGGAAGGAGTGGGAGAGAAGAAAGAGAGAGAGAAAAATGAGAGAATGAAAATGAAAAAGATAAGAGTGGAAAGAATAAGAGACTGGAAGATTGAAAAAATAAGAGATCAGAAAAGATGGAGAGAAAGGGTGAAAGAATTGAATGACAAAACAGGGGACAAAACAGGACAAGAAAGAAGAAAAGTTACAGGCTGATGGGCAACTAGAAGTTTCAAAGAAAGAATGTGCCCATGGCTCCCTGGGTACTGGGATGACGTGTTGGGACTTGTAATTCACTCGGGCTTGTCCAAGGAACCAATCACTCTTGGGTCATTCCAACAATGTCCAGTTACAGGCCTGAGGGTGTGCATGCACAGGCATGCACACACACATACACAGACACACATACCCTCCCTCTCTCCATTTCCTCCAGCAATGACATCCAGGCTTCTGCCACCAGGAAGGACACCCAGTGGGGAATGCCCTCCCTTCCCAGCCTTTACTCATTAGCAGGGTATTCCCAGCCCTGGCCTCAATTTGCCTCAGTTCTTGGTGTCTCTGGGTTTCCATCACAGTTCTCTTGGACATTAATCACAAGGAATGTAACCAGACTTGCCCTCATCAGAAGTCAGTTAGGCTGAAGGGAAATTCCCTCTGGGGAAATAGGGCCTACACTGAAAATTAACTAGAAGCAGATGGAAGAATCCCACCAGGAGGCTAATGTTCTTAGAAGACAGCCAGGGTCAGGTGGCTCCTGGAGTCAAAAATCCTGTGGTTCCCTGTTGTTTACTACCATGAGTAGAAGAATATATCATATTTACATAGGCTTAAAAGTTTGTCAAGATGGCTATATACACACACATATATACACACATGTCTATGCTTATGTGTATATATATACACACACATAAATGTATACCGAGATAATTTGATTAAATTATGTATATTAAATCTCATTTGATTCCTCACAATAATTTTTTGCTTGGGTGTGGGTACTATCCCCATTTTACAGATGAGGAAACTGAGGCTAAGAGAAGTGGAATGACTTGCCTATGGTCAGAAAGGTAATCAATTACAGACTGGGGATTTGAACTCAAGCCCTCTGATCCCCAATCAATCATTCCACCATGGCACACAGCCACTCTCCAGTTGTCTGGGTTGAATTCACTACAACCACCATTTATGAAGCACCTACAACATAAGCCGACAGTCAGGAAAGCCCGGGCCTGCCTCCAGCTTCTGCGGCCCACTGGCCTGTGGCTGGAGATGAGTCAGAGGACCCTAGATGTCCATAGAGCTGGAAGAGGCCTCCAAGGCCCTCACAGCCAACACCCTCATGTCACAGAGGTCAACTAAGGTTTTAGAGTCCCAAGACTCCAGGGTCACATGATAAGTTTCTTGGAAAGCCAGGATCCCAAGTCCAAGCCTTGCTCCCTAGAACTTCATCCTATTCCACAAAGCCTCCACTTTTTGTCTCAGTGTCTGCCTAGTTGCTTCATCTGCCTGGAATCTGGGGAAACCCAGTACCTCCGAATGGCCCTGACATATACCGTAAACTCTTAATTAGCCAGGGCAGTATTTCCCGATGCCTCCTAAGTACCTGAGCTTCTTGAGGATGGGAATTGTCCTTGTTTTTTATTTGTATCTGCAGAGCTTAACAACAGGGCCTCACATATCAGGTGCTCAATAAATGCTTAGTGACTAAGCAATGTGATACCACCTCCAACAGTGGATGAGCCAAGAAGAATTCAACAAAGAAGAAAACAATCTCCAAAAATGTTTCCAAGGGCTTTGGAATAATCCTATCCAAGGGTTTCCCCTCCCCTCACCACCCCAACGCTTCCCCTGTTGCAGATGAACATTTCTGTCACTGGTTCAGAAAATGAGCAGTGGAGCCTTCCTTCCAAAGGTGGCCGGTGCCTGTGGAATCAGTGACGGGTCCTGCAAGGCTGGTAGTCTGGCAGTCATCAGCACGTGCCTGTGACCCTCTCTGACCACAGGCTCCTATTGCTGTCCTTCTCTCCCCAGCAGCCTGCTGATCAGAATCACACCCATGGGAGCTGCAAAGGCCTCCGGGTGACTGAAGAGAATGAGGTCTGCCTGGGATCTCGAGTGACCTCCCTTCTGCCTTAGTGGACAGGTCACTCCTCTGCTACCTGCCTGACCTTGCCTCCCAGAAGTCATTCCAAACCTTGGAGAGGAAAGGTCCTGCTGAAGTCATCTTCTCCATCCCCCTGCCTCCAGACAGTCTCAATAAAGTCTCCCCATCCCAGGCCAAACAAGAGTTCTTAGAGCTAGGAGTAACATCTCAGTCAACCCTCCCATTTTACAAAAGAGGTCGTCCTCTCAGGCTTCTGATGACCTGGTCACTGGGGACCCATGGAGCAGTCAACTCTAGAGTCCCCTGCTTCTCCCTCTTTGTAAATGTTCCCTGATAGAGAGGTGAGATTGGAACCCAGCTCCTCTGACCTTGGATCCAGTGACCTTTCTGCTTTATTCATAAAGTAAAATAATAATTACATGCCTACAGCTCAAAGGCAATATGTTGAGATAATAACAGCTAGCATTTCTATAGCTCCTTCAAGTCTTTCGTTTGATTCTCAGAATAACCTTGGGAGGTAGGTTCTACTCTTATTGTCACTTTACTGATGAAACTAAAGCAAACAGGTGAAGTGACTTACCCAAGATCCACACTGCTTATAAGTATCTGAGGCCACATTTGAACTCAGGTCTTCCCAAATTCAGGTCCATGCTCTAGCCATTTCATTGCCTTTAAGAGTCTGGGAGAATACAAATTTTAGCCAAAATATAACCCTGAACTTCTTAGAGCGTACAATCCAATTTCCTGGTTCCTTCCTCCTCAGAAAATACTCTTCTCTGCTCAGGTTGGTCTTTCTGGCCCCCTAACATCTTGTGGTCATTCCTGCCTGCCTTCTTCTCCCTGCCCCACTCAGGAATGCCCTCCCTTTTAATCATGATCAGTCACAGACTTATATTGGCAGACATTTACATATATACATATGCATACACACATATATGGTCCTAAAGTTTGCAAAGCACCTCATATTCCATATTTCACTTAAGTCTTCCAAGTGAACACTGAAAGAATTAGGATGCCCATTTTACAGATAAGAAAACTAAGACAACATCAGCTAGGTGAAGGTTGGACTTGGGCTCAACTCTCACCTTCGATGCTGTGACACTGGGCAAGTCAGTTCACCCCACAGGTCTCAGTTTCCTCATCTGTAAAATGAGGGGTTCAAACCCTCTAAAGCCCCTAAATCTGTGGTCCTATAACACACCCACAGTCACATGGCCAGCAGGTATCAGAGGGAGAATGTGAACCCAGGTTTTCCCGACTGCAACCTCAGAATTCCATCCTTTATATCACTCTTCACTCTAACTTCCTATGTCCCGTCCATTCCAAAGCAGACTTTAACAATGCTAGGTAAATGTTTTATTAATGTGTATGTATGTTTATCGATGCCCAAACTCACTTCCCATTCATTCCCAATTGTTGGGGGGTAACCCCTCCACAATTAATCCCCCAATGTCAAAGAAAAACAATTGAGTCAAACCGAAAAACCTCATCTGACAACATATACAGCACTCTGCTCCAGCAACACAGCACCTCTCTGCTGTAAGAGATCAATAACTATAATATTATTTTCATTCCAGTCCTATCTCTTCCAGGAAGTCTCCCTTAACTCCTCTACTGACTAAGATTTTAGAATCTTAGTCTTTTTTTTTTTTGAGTCAATTGGAGTTAAGTGACTTACCCAATCACAAGCTAGTATCTGAAGGAAGATTTGAACTCAGGTCCTCCTGAATTCAGGCCCAGTGCTCTATTTACTGTGCCACATAGTTGTTTCCATTCAAACCACTAAACAAACCAGCATGACTGATGGTGCTATCATCCCACATAGTTTCTGCCTATCTCCTCCACCACAAGAAAGTTTTTATCAGCCCCTCACTAACAGGGGCTCTTCCTTCACTTAAAGGAGGCTGGCATCTGGACACCAGGAAGTTCAACTTGTTATCTGGCCCGGCCATATGTGAACTTCATCGGCCTGTGCTGGCCTCAGAAAAAAAGAATAACAAGAATAGCGACCCAGAGGCATCTTAGACTAAAGGAAAGTTCTGCAGTCTAAGACACAGAACATATGTGGTAGAATAGGAAGCTGAAGTCAGAAGACCTGCCTCCTCCTAGTTGTATGACCATGGGCAAGTCACTCATCATTTACACCATAAAGTACCGTAAACACCCATAAAAGAAAAAGAAAAAATTCAGACTTCTTCACTGGTACAAAAGGAGGGTCAAAAAATTTTAAGGGGATTTTCCAGATGGGATATCATGCCCCTAAAATACCCCCTCAGTGATGTGGAAAGGATAACAATACTCCAAAGTACTTTTGCCCAATCACTCTATGAAACATAACTATACCCATTTTATAGGTGATGACTTTCCCAGGGTCACACACCTGAGTTAGAACTAGGGTCTAGTCTCCTGCCTCCGTTCTTTCTTCTACATCCTCCTGACTCTAGATGACTCATCCTCCAGCCCTGGCTCTCTCCCTAACCTGCTGGGTGTCCTTGGATAAGATAGCTAACTTCTCTGGGCCTGCAAGGTCTGATCTAGGGTATGTCAAGAAGCCAAGAAGCTCTCTTGTCCCAGTCCCAGACTCCCAGAATCTCAGGGCTGGAAGGGACTTCAGGGGCACATGTCCAGTTCAAGCAGCAGCCCCCAAGAAAGCCTCCCTGGAACACAGCAGACAAGGGGTCACCATCCAGCTCCTGCTTGAAGGCCAGAAGGCCTCAGGTTCGAGGGAACTCACTTCCTCCCAGGCAGGCCCTTCCACTGTGGAACAGCTCTCTCTCTGTTTGGACAGAAAACCATCTGCAATTTCCACTCACAGTCAGTTTTGCCTCTAGGGCCAAGCAGAATAAAGCTAATACATCTTCCATAGAACCATCTTGGAAATGCTTAAAAGATCGGTATCATGGTGGCAAGGGAGGAGGGACCCATGACCTTCTCTTCTCCGGAGTAAATATCCCAGGGTGCTTTAGAGCAGGGACTGTTTTTGATCCCTAGTTCTTGGCACATAATGCTTGTTAACTGACTGACTAACTCACCCACTTAAGGCATTTAAAGACCCTTTCCCCTCCATCCCAAATCTTTGGCCTTTAGGAATTTAAACTTTAAGACTCCAATTTAGCAGCCAATAAGGTAGACTCCCACTTGGAGGCATCGACCCAGGCCTAATTCCAAGACCCCAGGCCATGAGAAGACTTCATTGAATGCCAGTTTCTGCAGCTCTCTTCTCCCCAGGAATAAGCCCATGGAACAGGAGATGGCTCCAGAGATGGCCCAGATAAGCCTTCCCTTCACCAACAGCCAATTTTTATTTTGTAGGCAAATCTTTCAACACCCTGAGGGCTGTCTATCATCCGAGATGTACAAACACATCTAAATAGAAGCCCAATATCCTGGGGAAGTGGAGACTTAGAGTTCAGAGACCTCAGTTCTAATCCTAGCTCTGAGTGACCTTGGTCAAGTCTCTTCAGTTCTCTGCACCTGCACTGTCTCATTTATAAAATAAGGAGGCTAACCTAAACCGGAGGTGCCTTCTGGCTCTAAGTGTTGATCCTACAAATCGCACTTGCCAATTACCAGCTGTCCGACCCTGGGCAAGTCTCTTCAAGGCCAGAGTGTGCATTCTCTCATCTGTAAAATACAGCTAATATTTGTTCTGCCTAAGCGACGGCCCATTGCGATGACCAAAGGAGACACTATATGTCAAGGGAATGGAAACCCCTGGAAGGCAGGGAATCTACTAGCATACAGTAGGCACTTAATTATAGGGGCTTAATAGTAATAAAGGTAACCACAAAAATAATAACATTCCCACCCCTGCAGCCTCCTCTCTCTCCCTTAACCCAGAGTCCTCAAGGGGCCCTGACCTTGTCCTATTAAGGTGGAAAACACCATAAGCTTTTCACACTGAGAAAAATAAGTGACTTACCCAAGGTCACACAGTCAGTCAGCAGACAGCTGAATTATACTGATAATTCCCAAGCCCAGTGTAAACTTTGTCTTGGCCAGAACCAGCCTCAGTACCTTTCCTGTCCCATTCCTCACTCTCTCTGTCTGCCACACCCTCCCCCTCCCCACCCGGGCCCCTAACACAGGCCCAGGTCTTTCTATAAGGGCTGACCTCTTCCTGCCTGCCTAGAATCCCTCCCTTCCACCTCACAGAGCCCTCACCAGGGCCCCCCTCCCCACAAGGCCTTCCTGATCTCCCCAGCTGTTGGTGCTTTTTCTGCCTACCCCCTCACCCCTCTCAATTACTTTCAATTTACTCTGGATACAAATTGGTTCTCTCCAGGGGAATGTAATTTCTTTGACAGCAAGGATTGTTTCATTTTTTTAGTCACTGTATCCCCATTGTCTTTTACAGTGCCTGCCTGGCACACAGTAGGCACTTTTTAAAATGCTTCTTGAATTGAACTGACAAAGAAGGAAGGAAGGAAGGGAGGGAGGGAGGGAGGGAGGGAGGAAGGAAGGGAGGGAGGGAGGAAACAATCATTTATTCTGTGATTATTATGCGCCAAGCACTATGCTTAACAAATATTATCTGAGCAACTGAGCCGTACAAAGACTAAACAAATTGCCTAGGCTCATACAGCTACTAAGTGACTGGGACTGAATTTGAACTCAGCCTCATCTTACTCCAGGTCCAGCTCTATACTCCTTCTACCACCTAGCTATTATCCTTTGGAGGATGGACTTCCCAGAAAGCTACGGGAGGGCAATGTTTAGCCCAAAGGCTCAAGTCCATTGGTATAGTTTGGGCAAGACAGACTTCTTAGCACCCCTGAAATCAAACTTTGTACACGGTCTCCTAGCCTGCCTGGAGCCTTACCTGGAAGAAAGAACTAAGCCAGAAACCAAATAGTTCTAAGACTTAGTGTCCAGTATCCAAATTCTGACTCCGATACTTTGAGTCAGCTGGGTGGCTCAGTGGATAGGATACTGGACCTGAAGTCACAGACATGTGACGTCAAATCTGGGCTCAAACACTGACTGGACAAATCACTTAGGCTTTGTCTCCCTCAGCTTCCTCAATTCTAAATTGAAAAGAACAACCCCTGCCCCTCAGGGTGAAATGAGCTAATAATTATAAACCTGAAAACGCTCTGGAAATGCCAGCGATCGACCGTCACCATCATTATTTATCATTATTTTCCTGACTAGCTCTGTGGCCCTGGTACAGTCACTAGTCCCTGAACCTCAGTGCCATCATCTGTAAAACAAAACATGTTTCTACAGACCTGGAGCTTTCATTGGTTCACAGCATTCCCAGTGAGGAAATCCCCTCTATCAAGATAGATCTCCACCTACTCAACAACTACTAGTCTTGGAAATTTGCCTGGGCAAATTTCTGGTTAAAGGTTAACTTGCCCAGGATCACACATCCAGCATACATCAGAAGCCGACCTCCCTGATGCTCTTTATCCAGCACATACCACTAACTTCCTACAATAAAAACAATAATTAATAAAATAAAAATAAGATAACTAGTTTTTACATAATACTTTAAAGCTATAAACTACTCATTAGCTCATTCGAACCCCAACAGTAAGTACTCAGAGGTAATCACTACAGACATCATTTTTCTTATTTTACAAAAACAGTTAATACATATTTAATAAGCACTTACTATGTGCCAGATACTTCGTAAACACTGGAGATACAAATACAGAGAGAGAGACAGGGAGAAAACCCATGCATGCCTTCAAGAATCTTGGCATATGAAAGAGGACTGTACTCAAAAGATACCCAGTGGTGAACAGGTCAGTCAGAGAAGTCCCAAAGTCGTGCCGCTAGTTTATAGATAATTTCCTTAAGGGAATTGCTTTACCATTGGCCCTGCAGAAGGACCTGCCAAACCCCTGAACACTGACATCTTCCCTGCCATGTCTGATCCTTACCATCTGCCCTGCAGCAGAACCCTCTTCTGGATGTCATTTCCCCCCCATCAGGGAAGAGTGAGTATGTCTCAATTTCCCATTTTCAAGCATTTTACAGAGTGCTTGGCACATAGTAAGCCCTTAAGAAATGCTTTTTTAAGCCTTCCTTGATTGTCCATGGACACACATTTAGTTAGGTATCAGGGTTGAGATTTGTACCTGGGGCTTTTCGACTCAAAGTCCAGAGCTTTGACAATAGGGGTACTATCTACCTTGTAGGATGGCTATAGAGGAAAGGCTTTGTCTGACTCCAAGCTCAAAAGAAGCCTGGCCCCCCATTGTCTGCACTGTACTTTCTGTTCTAAGTTCAGAAACACTCATCCACAATATTACTCCTCTATTATCCTCAGCCCAAACCACAGAGACATTGAAGAGTAACTGCAAAACTGGTCTGTTTTTCCAGAGACACGGCCAAAGAGTGCCAGGTCGATCTGGCATTCAATGCTCCCCACAAATCCTTCCAGTCTTTTCAAATTAGGCTCCCTTTCCCCAACACAACTACTCTGTTCTAGCAGGCTGGCCTAACTTTTCAGTCCACAGTATGTCCTTCTTCCAAGGCCTTTGCAGACCGAATTAGAGTTAGCTTCAGAATCAGGGGAACTGGCTTGACTATCCGCTCACCAGGCACCTTGGGCAAGCAGCCTTCCCCTGTCTGGGCCCCTTTTCTCATGCACAAAATGAGAGGATTCACTCAGATGATGTCTAGACAGTCTTTAAACTCTAAACTAGCTGCACCTTAAAGTTTCCACAGTTCTCTTCCCTCATCCATATCCCACACTGATCCTCCAGTGTCCCAGGAGGCAGAGAGGGCTGTATTTGTAGGATAGAGATGCTGCCTCTGCTATGTAGTACCTGGTTGACACTGAGCAAGTCACAACCTCTCCAGGTCTTAGTTTCCCCATCTGGTATATGAGCGGGTTGGATGAGAGGGTCCTTTCTGTTATATATAAAGGATTCTCTGATCCCTCCTCCTTTCTTCCTGAAGGATTCTGGGATAATTGTCTTTCCTTCTCAGACACTATCTGACCCCTCACTTACTCCAGCCCTAGTTTACCATCTGACAATAAACCGCTAGACTGTTGCTCACAGGTGATGTCTTAACTCTCCAACTAGACTGTAAGTTTGCCGGGACAATCCTCTTTCTCTCCCACCAGCACCAAACTCAGGGTCACCAGAGCACAGGTAGCTAGTGACCTGCACAGCACCTCATAAAGTGGGCATTTTTCATTGAATTAAAGGCTCATCATGCACTTACTAGAGTGAAGTCTTTTGAGGAGGGTGGGGGTAGCTAACACAGTTAGTTACTCTGGGGAAAGGATGTCTGACTATCCTACCCTATCTTACCACCATCTCTCCTTCTTTCAATGCCATCCCTTTCCCCTACCAATGCAATACCATGAAAAGGGCAATGGATTTGGAGTCCAAGGCCCAGAGCTCAAATCTCAGCTTTTCTGCTTACCACCTGTGTGACCACGAACCCTTCAACATCAAGACCTTCGGCCTTTAGCCTCTCTTGTCTTCAGTCCTCTCATATCTAAAATGAGAGCAGTTGGACCAGAAGGTTCCCCAGGCCTTCTAGGTCTAGGCCTGTGATCCTAGGATTCCCTCCAGATTTTTGTTCCAGGTCTCCCACTATGACACCTGCTGGCATAAGTCTCTTACCTACTCTGGGCCTCAGTTTCCTCTTGTGTAAAAGAGAAGAATGCTTTGTCCTGAATCCTGCACAGTCCTGGTGGAAGCAATGTCTTTTGTAAGCCTGAAAGCACTGTGGTTAGAAATGTGAGTTGTGTGGTCATTATCGAGCCAGCCTTAGTTTTGTCCCTCTTTCAAAGTCATGACAAAGAGCACAGGTTTGCTTGGGGTGAGGGAATGTTTAAAGATCACAGACTCCCTTGACCCCACCAGGTTTTCATTAAGGAATACAAAGGAAATCCTACACCGACAGGCTCCCACAGGGCTCCCCGCCTCCATCACCCTTCAGACTTTCTACTGATTACTCAAACCTCCAGTGGCACTGGGAGCCTCAACTTTACTGTTTACAGTTCTCTACCCCTGCCTTTAAAAATGGCTCAGCTCAGAATATCTGATCATTCCGTTTTCCCTTTAAGAAAGTGGAAAAACAAAAGACAGTAAACCCCAGCTTACAGAAGGTTACTTGGAGGCCCCTTCTGCAAGGAGACTGCTTCTGCTCATGTCTCTACCTGGTTCCCTTCTTTGGGGCCACCTGAGGAAGCAGGCCCCTGTCAGGAGGGAAGAGCGCTCTGTCTGAGGGCTGCCTCTGACTCCAAATCCCATCACGGCCCATTGTGCCCCACAGGAGAAAGGGACATGGGACTCGTAAGGTGAAGCCTTCCATCCAAACACATTGGCTACCAAGCAAGTAGAATCTTGGCCCTGCAGCCCAAAGCAACCTTAGAGATCATGGAGAAAGTCAGGGGCGACACCTTGTTGGGGAGATGATAAAGGATTCCTTTGACATGGCTTTAGAGAGTAACAGGGGTCCTCTACCATTCTTAAATTCCATGATTCTGGAATTGGACAAAGAGATAGTGAAATACAGTGGGAAAGGGCTGGATGCAGAGTCGAAGGACCTGGGTTCAAATCCCACTTTTTATACTTACTGTCTGTATGACTTTGGCCAAGATACTGGGCCTCAATTTCCTATTCTGTAAAATAAGGTGAGGGGGGAGGCGAAATTAAATGACCTTCCAGTGCTCAGTCTACGATGACTAGAGGCCCTTGCAGCTGTAAATCTATGACCCCTCCACAGCCCATAAGCTCCTTGAGGGCTTATATTCCCTTTTACAGGCTCCAGACACTAATTCCATCCATAAGGGGAACTTCCATTGTGGAAAATCCCTTCCTTGAGACAGGTCCGCAGCTGAATTTGTCTCATGCTTGCATCGTATTCTCAGCTCTTGGCAAAATACCTGGCACATTGCGGGTATTTCATAAATGTCTATTGACTGATGAATTGTAATATAGTCTTACAGAGTTGCCTTGAGACCCTGAGAGGTTAAGTGACTTGTCCATGGTCACCCAGCCAGAATATATCAAGGCAGCACTAGAACCCAAGTCTTCTGGCTCCAAAACTGGCAGTCTTTTCTCTATGGCTTGTAAATAAAAAGAGTTGAATGGAATTCGTCTCACACACAGAATTGAAGAGTTAGGAAAAACCCTGGAGAAAATCTAACCTAATCCCTTCATTTCAGAGAGGAGAAAACAGACTCAGAGAAGAAGAATGACTGGTCCAAGGTCACACAGCTTAGGAACTAGAAGAGACAAGATTCAAACCCAACTCATCTGTCTGATTCCATATCCAGGGTTTTTGTTACTATATCTAGCCAGATGTTCTGTGACACCAGTACATGCCCACTTACTGAACACTGAACACCTGTCCCACACAAATACCATACCATACAAATGAGCACCCTTGCACATACACAGCCTAGAACATACATGTATTACAATGTGTACACACATGCACACACATATATGAACAGCACATACCACAACCTATGGACCCATCACCTAATGTGCTAAAACAGAAAAACAGCAAACATGGGAAACACAAATGAACACAACGTATTTCTGCTCCAGTCACTTAATATTTTATGAGAGCCTACTACAGGCCAGATTTGATAATAGGAAGGAAAACTGGCTTGGGAGGCTCAAACCCCTAACAATCACCTCCTCCATGGGCCTCTGTGACTCAGTTTCCTTAACTATAAAGCTAGCAAGCTGGACGGGGATGACTTTTGAGTTCCCTTCCAGTTCTGAGCCCTATGAGGCAATGACTTGTCCAACAGCTGATGAAAACACACAGGTCTGAACAAGTCCACCTAAGGCTACACCCTAACAAATACACCACATAGTCCATATTGTGCTACATATATGTTACAATCCTGGCCACAGCACACAAAAACATATCTCACAACATGGAATGATTGACAGAATATTGCAGTCAGCAGGACCACCTCTGTTCTTCCCCCCTACATGTCCCCAGGCAAGCGACACAACATCTCTTGCCTCAGTTTCCCTAAAAGTGAAATGAAGGGGTTGGAGTAAATTATTTCCGGGTTCTTTTCTAGATCCATCAAAATCTATTACAATTCTACATACATCTTACACAAGGCCACGGTACACAAACAAAGATCTCTGCATCCTTCACCTTGGCCCTAGCGTGGGGGAAGAAATGAGAAGACTCCACTTACCACCCTGAACAAAAACTGCCACATATAAAGCCAGAATGCTAATCATCATCACACACACACACACACAAACCTGAACATCTTTTCTTAGAGATGGACCCATTCTTCAAAATCTAGTAGGGAGTCTCTCTATCCCTCTATCTCTCTCATACACACACACAATCTCTCTATGTCTCTCTTTGTGTCTCTCACACATATATACATTAACACATTTCATCTGTTTCTATCTCTGTGTCTGTGTGTCTCTTCTCTCTCTCAGATGCACACACATACACACACAAACCCATCATCCATCTTTCTCTGTCTCTGTCTCTGTCTCTGTCTCTCTCTGTCTCTCTCTCTCTCTCTCTCTCTCTCTCTCTCTCACACACACACACACACACACACACACACACACACACACACACGCAGAGACACACATACACCATCTGGAGCTCTCTGGTTTTTTCAGTAACTTGGGGCCTCTTCCTGGCTGCCAGAGTGAAGGGAGGGAGCCCCGTGTGGGTGTGTGAGTGAGACAGGTTGTGCTTTCAAAGCAAAGAGAGCCGGGGAACGGGGAAATCCGGCCGTGCCTGGGGTTACCTCGGGTGCCCTCCAGTGACAGGGTCACACACACACAGTCACTACAGGCAGACAGACACACGGGAGCGCGAGCACACACACACGCACACACACTCACACACACACCCTCTCCAGTCACACAAAGGGCCTCCCGACCACACAAAGGCACAAACACACCTAGTGCACAAAGGCGGAGACACACTCGACCTCCAGCCCCAGGGCCGAGGCCCCCTAAGTGAAGCTGGCAGGGAAAGGTTTTGAGCTCCGGCACCTTTCCGAGCAGCCACCTCCTGGGAGTGCGGGGAGAGGGGCCAGAGCCGGGGCAGGCTTTGTCTCGGCCATCCGAGCCCCGGCGCCCAGGGTGTGCGTGCACACACATACACACACACACACACACACACACACACACACACTCACACACATACACACACACACATACACACACACTCACATACATACACACACACTCACTCACATACATACACACACACTCACTCACATACATACACTCACACACACACACACACACACACACACACGAGCGCGCATACATACATCCTCCCACCCCTTGGGCACCGCACACACTCCCCGCAGGATCCCCCCATCTCTCCGATCACTGTTGCTCGGAGATGGAGATCACGACCCTCCCGGAGATGCAGGCAGGGACATTTGGGACCACTCGGCGCCTGTCAATCTCGGAAAGCTTCTCGGAGGGCGCCCCCCGCACCCCAGTTAATAGGCACCCGCGCTAACGGGGGATGCCTGGGCTCCCGTCTCCCCCAGGGGTCCCCCCCAACTGCGCCCACGCGCGGACACTGCACTTGGGGATCATCGCCGGGCTGGGGTGGGAAGGAGCCCGCGGTACCTTTCCCTGCCGAGCCCGGGGAAGTGAATCGCGGCTGTGCGGAGCTCCAGCCTCCTTCTGTCCTCCTCCTCCTGCAGCCGCCGCCGCCGGGACTGTAGGGGCCGGCCCGGCCACCGCGGCCTGTTTATCCTCCGGGCTCCGCCTCGCTTTCCCCGTCTCGGGCCCCCTCCTCTCCCCTCCCGGGCCGCCCCGCCTCCCCGGAGGCTGCCCCGGGCTCCGCGCTCCGCCCTCCTCCGCCCAGGGCCGCTTGTCCACAGCCAACGGGACGGGACTTGGAGGGGCGACCAATCCCGGGGAGATGGGGGACCCAGCCCGGCTCCCCGTTCTAGGGAAACGCGAGACCGATCTGCACACTGCTCTGAACAGCCCCTTCTGGCGCCCTGGGACACACACCCCTTTAACCCCAAACCCGGCCCCGCTACGTGCCTTTGAAATTTCTCCCAAGTAGTCAGGTGAGCTAGAGCGAGTCATCGTCCTCTCTGGGCCTCAGTTTCCCCTTTTGCCAAACGAGGAGTTCGGACTACGTGGTCTCTAAAGATCCGTTTCGGTTCTGTGAGGCGGTGAACCAGACGTTACCTGTGGGATAGACAGGACAGAGGCCATTAAACCCCATTTGGGGGATTGGAGCTGCACCAGAATACAGGTGTCCGGCACTTCCAGCCCTTTTCCTCCAAGCTTTGGCCGCAGTCTAGAAGATTTCTTCTGGAAGGAGTTTCCCTCCCCCACCTTCATCTCTACTCCTCCTACTTCTCGATCCCCTAAATCATAGATTTAGAATTGAAAGGAATCAGTATAGATCCCCCTTTTTTATAGATCAGGAAACTGAGTCACAGAGAAGTTAAGTGACTTGCCTAATGTGACACCGCTAATTTATATCTGAAGCTGGATTTGCAACAAGTTCATTACCCTTTCTGCCCTACTAGGTTGCCTCCTTAGAGACACCAAGAAGGTCTACAGTATCATCTCTATTTTTTTTTAAGAAGCTCCTTCTCCCATTCTCTGACTCAACCTACAGAACAAGCTTTGTTCCCTCGAAGCATATTGTGTAGGATGAGCCAGAGACCCACCCCACAATCCCAAAGCACACCACACCCCAGCCCCGAAATTCACCCCATCTCAATAAAACAGAATGAATTCATGTTCTCAAGCTAAATCCAGGATCTCAAACTGTGAATGTGTCTCAGCCCCTTTCTGGGCCTCAGTTTCCCCATCAGTAAGAGGTGAAAAATTAGGCTTAAACTCACACCCTTCAACTTTGTTAGTTGCCACCTCCTGCAATCCCACACAATGGTGCACATCACTATCCATAACTTCTCATGTTGGAATATACTTGTCCATGTGTCCCAAAAAACCCCTACAGGGGGCCTTCCTCTGGGCTTCTTGACATTAGCTAGGTACAGTCAGCATACAGAATCTGGTCATCAGCCATCCCTCATTCCCTCTAGCCAACCAAGCCTCCTCCTTTCCTGATTGTACACCTTTTGGATACGACATGGCTGTTGATCCCTCCTACCACGTAGCACATGTAGCCTGATCCTAGGATAAATTTCCAGTCAATCATCCAAGGGGCAGAGAAGAAAAAGCACTATACCATTCTCTCACCTCCCCCATCATGGGTTTACAGATTTTAAACTGGAAGAGAATTTAAAGCTCATGGGGGCCAAGCCCTTTATTTTATAGAGGAAAAGAAAGCTAAAAAGACCAAGTAACTTGCACAGGGTCACACAAGACATAGATGTTAGAGGCAGTATTTGAACCCAGGCTCTCTGACTTTCAGGCAGCTCAGTAGCAAAGTACAGTGCCAGCCCCAGAACCTGAGTTCAAATCCAACCTCAAATTCTTACTCACTGTGTGACCCTGGGCAAGTCACTTAACCCTATCTGCCTCAGTTTCCTCATCAGTAAAATGAGCTGGAGGAGAAAATGGCAAACTATTCCAGTTTCTCTGTGAAGAAAACCCCAAATGGGATCGCAAAGAGTCACACTTGACTGAAAAACAACTGAGCAGTGACCTCTGACTTTAGAACCACTCCTTCCCATAACCAGACCAAGATGCTTTGACTGCAAATCCAACTGCTCTTTCCATCATACCATTAATCCAGAAGAAAGACTGAATCCTTCCTCAAATATTCTCTTCCTTTCTTCACTCTGGGATTTACAACCCTGGATAACTATCCATTGCAAAAAAATAAATGATAGTGTAGCCAACTCTCAATTACACAAATGTAGGCTATTTTTGTACCTTGTCTGCTGCAACATGAATTCGATGGTTGTAAGTTGGGGTTGTTTTTTGTCTGTTTGTTTGTTATCATCTCTTTAGCAGAAAGGATTTAAATCCTAGATTCCTTCCGAACACCCAACATGCATCTGAGCAGTAGTTCATCCATCAATCAGTGTATTTAGAAACCACCCTTAAGGATCTATTTGTACAAAAATATTTATGGTAGCTCTTTTTGAGAATTGGAAATTGAGGGGATGTCTTTCAATTTGTGAATGGCTAAACAAGCTGTGGTATATGGTTGTGATGGAATATTACTGTACTATAAGAAAGGATAAGCAGGATGATTTCAGAAAAAACTAGAAAGACTTACATGAACTGATACAAAGTGAAATGAACAGAAACAGGAGACCATGGTACACAGTAACAGCAATATTGTACGATGAAAAACTGTGAAAGATTTAACTATTCTCAGCGATACAATGATCCAAGACAATCCCAAAGGAATCATGGTGAAGCAAACTATCTACCTCCAGAAAAAAAACTGAAACTGTCTGAATACAAAGTGACACATTTTTCTCTTTCTTTCTATTCAAATTTTCTTGTACAAAATGACTAATATGGAAATACTTTACATGATTGCACGTGTATAATCTATATTGGATTGCTTATTGTCCCAAGGAGGGAAGGAGGTATAAAATTTGGAACTCAAAACTTTTATAAAATGTTAAAAAAAATTTTTAACATGTAATTGAGGAAAAAATAAAATATTGTATAAAAATAAAAAAGAATAAAATATTGTATAAATATAAAAAACTCATATTCTCCACTAAAAAAAAAAGAAAGCAATTTAGAGAGCTTTTCAATACTACAAAAGACCCAGGGTTTAATTAGTGTAAAATAATTCATTACTAATGGAGGGGGGTGGCATATTCAAATCAAGTGCCTATGCCCAGTCAGACCAACAAATTGTAGAAGCGTTTAAACCAATGCCAAGCCAGAAGAAGGGATAAAGATGAGAAGACAATATGATCTGTCATCATAACTGCTCCAACCTGACCTATCTGAGTGAATTCTTGGCCTTGAAAAATGGAAACAATAAAGAAAAGCCATCAAACTAATCGATGTCCTATGAAAGTTTGACCTATGTAAAACAATCACCACAGCAAGAAGGTCAAAGCAGCTCGTAAACCACCTTACGCAACAAACACCTAATATTCTTACCAAGCAGCGAGCCAAGGCAATATTGCCTTAATATTTAAACTCCCAAGCAAAACCTTGAGGGAAGTTTCTAAACACTATACAATGAAAAGCAGTAGAGGAAATATTGAGTTCACAGGAAGTTTGGCAAGAGATCAAATTAATCCAAATCATCCCAAGAGCATTAAAGTTGAAATTGGAAGAAGAACAAATAGATTAAAAATGGAACCAGAATTGTCGTCATTTCTGTAAGAAATTATTTTCTTCATCAATGACAGTGGAACCAACACATTTGGAATCTAATATCTCAGGCCCCAGTGAGGCATGAAATAAGACAAAAACAGGAAAGTAGATGAACCAGACCAAATTTACACAAAGGAAATCCGTGCTGAATCCAACAGTTTGGAGAGTGTTAAAGGGACTGGCTCTTAGGATAACTTAAAGAGGAAAAAATACTAAACAAGTAGGGAGGAGGAGGGGGAATCCAGTCAGCTTTACAACAGAAAAAGAAAATGATTGTGGGGCTCTTAGTAACTATTGATCAATATTTTCTGATTTCTATAAAATCTTCATGAAAATGACCTACACACTTATTGGGATTCAGCCCTTGATGAAGGTCTAAGGAGAGAACAGAAAGGCTTTCCTAAATAACTTTCTCTGCTCCAATCACATAAGATCATAGCTTAAGAACCAGCAGGGAGTTCCATCATTTTAGAGATTAGCCCGTGGGTTAAGTGACTTTTCTAAGGTCACAAAGGTGATAAGTAGAAGAGTCAAAATTTTAATGCAGATTCTCTTGGACAACGAGTAACACCTTTCTCCTTTACCATGATGCCTCTTAATTATCTAGAGTCAGCTAGTGGATAGAGTGCCAGATTTGGGCTCAGGAAGACCCGAGTTTACATCGTGCCTCACATACTTACTACTTATGTTACTATGAACAAGCCACTTAGCCTCTGTTTCATCATCTATAAAATGGGCATAAGAATAGCATTTACAGAGGCAGCTAGGTGGCACAGTAGATGGAGCATTGGACCTGGAGTCAGGAAGACCTGAGTCCAAATCTGACCTCAGACACTAACTCTGTGACTGGGGCCAAATCACTTAAACCTCTGTTTGCCTCAGTTCCCTCAACTGTAAAATAAGGATAATGGTATTACCTATCTTGAAGGGTGGTTAAATGAAACAATATTTGTAAAGTGTTTAGCCTAGTGCCTGGCACATAGTAGGCATAATATACTTGTTTATTCCCTTCCCATGCCTATATGCAAGGGTTGTTTTAAGAATTAAATGAGATAACATGTTACAGCTCTTTGCAAATCTTAAATCACTAACAAAAGCTATTACTATTTTGGATAGTTATAGAACAAATAATAATAGTTATTTATGGTTTTATAAAGCACCTTACATATATATATATATATATATATATATCACAAATATAATCTCATTTTATTCTTTTAATAAATCTGGGAGGTAGGTGCTATTGTTATGCAGTCATTCCAGTTGTGTCTGACTCTTCATGACCCCATTTGGGGTTTTCTTGGCAAGGTACTAGAGTGGTTTGCAATTTCCTTCTCTAGCTCATTTTACAGATGAGGGAACCGAGGCAAACAGCAGTTAAGTGATTTGTCCAGGGTCACATAGCTAATGAGTGTCAGAAGTAAGATATGAACTCAGACTTCACTGACTCAAGACCTAGCACTCTATCCAATATGATACTGGCTACCTAACTGACTAAAAGGCATAGGAAATATAAGATCCTCACTATTTATTTTATGTTGTTTATTAAAAATCATTCAAAGAGTCTCTCTGTGGTATCTTTTTTAATATTTCTATTCTTGAAATGATCTTGGGTGGCTCTGAGATATGGAATGTGTGCAAAGAATGGAAGTTGAGTGTGGACCAACCATCCAAAGAGAGGTAGATAATGTGTAGGGGTAGGCTGTAAGACATTATAGACAAAGAGATATAGGGAAAAAAGTTGCATAAATGACTAATCTGAAGGAGAATCCAGGATATAGGGAGAATGAGTGACACGACAAGCCAACTACTATGATCTGTTGGCATCCCCAAGAGTGCAAGAGAACTCAAAAAAGGTCTCTAATACATCAGGTAGACTCCACATGGCAAACTTATTTATCAGAATGGACAAGAATTGTCCAGGACAGCAATGATCTCCATTGTTGAAGAGCACTTCCAAACTGAGAAATCCCATGTCTATTGGAGAATGGGTTGCAATCTGCACCGTTGGAGGAAACACCCTCACATATGGCTTATAATTAACTTCACTTCCTTTTGGATAATATTTTTCCATATCCCATACTCATAAGAAATCATTGGAAAATAACAATTAAAAAAGATATCTCAGGGAAAAGCTGTGCATAGATAGGGGTCACAGATGTATTAAGTATTTTTGTTTATGTAGACTACTATTATTTTCCACAGTCTCAAGTTGGTCCTATTTTATAACCACAATGAGGCAGGATATACTGTCTCCAACAATTCAATTCGAGTTAAGTATTTACTATCAAAGAGTCTCCCCTAAAACATCAAAGTTAGAAGCAAAGAAAAAGCTATAAGAAAAAAAAACAGAAAAAGCTAAAGCTTAGAGATCATAATTTTATAGGTAGGGGAACTGAGACTCAGAAAGAAGAAACTGCTTGCTGAGTAAGTGTTAATCATCTTTGGATTCTCCTCAGTGCCAGACATAACACATGCTCAGTAAATGTAGGGAGAACACTGTAATTAGGGGAGACAACCAACAATGAATGAAACTTCAGCTGCAGAGTAGACAGAAAGGCCCAGAGTCCTTCAGGTACGGCATCAGGAGAGATAGCAAGGCCTGGACATCAGATGATAGTGAGAGGAGACTGCGGGCATAGAGGCAAGCCAGAAGGGAAGACCTGATGGCCCATTTTATCGGAATGTACTGAAAGGAATGGAAGGAACGGAGCCATCCAAACCTGTGAGCAGTTAAGCTGCCAATCTAAGAAGAAAGAGAGGAAGGCACTTCGTGATAAACTCCATTGTTTCTCCACAGCTAAAAGACTAGAAATTCCATAACTACAGTTTAAATTTCAGCACCCTGGGTCAAAGTCTAACTGCCCCACCCTTGTTATGGCTCTGCCTAAGTCAACCTACATTCCAGCAGGTCTCCAGCATCTGCTCCATCTCTAAGTTCATCCCTTAGCAATTCAGCTTAACCCCATGCTAGGCACTGGTGGGGGAGGTCAGGGGTGGAGTTTACACATTAACGGAATACAGCTGAACTTACCACATCCCTTATAGCCAGGGCTTGTTGTATCCTCATCATCCTGGTCATGGGAGCAAGTTGCTGAAGACACTGTTTTCCAGGCCTCATTCTGACAAAGCCTTATTGTGTCCTCAGATCTCCTTATCTCCCTGTGGGTCATCCTGACCCCGACCATGTCTAGCTGCCTGTGTATCCTGGTTCAACCTTCCCTCCCCCACCCCCAGAGAGCAGCACACCCCACTGGTGGCTGCCCACTCTGTCATCCACAAGTAAACATGATGGAGTCATCGCTGCCCCGGCAACCAGCTGGGCTTAGTGTCCAAACCGGAAAGCACAGAGACTTAGATGCAGCTGTCTTTGCAGCTCTTTGGAAAAGAGGAGGGAGTGGGATAGAAGAAGGAAAGAGGGTGAGAGAAAGAAGGGTGAGAGAAAGGCAGAAAGGGAGGAGTGAAAGAGAAGAAAAGGTAAGGAAGAGAAAAGAAGATGAGAGAAAAGAAAGGAGAGAGGAAAGGAAGAGGAGAGGAGGAGAAAGAGAGGAGAAAGGAGGCAAAGAAAGAAGGATGGAGGGAAGGAAGGAACGAAGGGAGGGAGGAAGAAAGGCTATTCACTCCATAGTGAAATGCCTGTAATATAGTGACCAGAAAACATTGAGATTCTAGAGAGGAAAGGTCAACATCTTGAGCAAAATTAGAGTAAACAGATCGTGTATCTCAGCTCTGCTCTCACCCACTATCATAGTAATTACCCCCATCCATTTATTTAGCCCCCAGAGGGCACAGAGAGAAGTTGTGGTTCACCTAGAAGACTACTGGGCATTGTGCCCATCTGGGGTCTGTGGTCAGGACTAAATGTAAATGAAAGCACAGTCAGAGACCATCTGCATGTGATATATCAATCAACAAGTATTTATGAAGCACCTCCTGTGTGCCATGCACTATGCCCTCCAGGAGCCCTTACGAAGGCAGGAGATGACAGGGGATAGCAAGCAGCTCAGTGTGGCTGGAGCATGGGAAGTACGATAAGGGAGTCACTGGAAATCAGTCAGGGAAGATGAACCACACCGTAATTGGGAAGGACTTTCAATATTAAATTGGAAGTTCATGTTTTGTTTCAGGAGCCATGGAAAAGCACGGAGCTTTCTGAGAGTCGCGACCTAATCCAAGCTGGGGCACTGCTGGAGGACGGAGTCAAGGCAGGAGAGACTTGACTCAGGGAGACCAATGAGGAAGCTTTTACAACAGTCCAAGGGAGGCGGGGTGGTGACAGCTTCCGATTAAAACAGGGCTCTTTGAATGGGGACTGGGGGACCCTTGGAAAAGATGTTGCGAAGGAAGAATCAACCAGACTTTCCAACTAAAGCCAATGCATGGGGTGAGACTGAATGAGGAAGCAAAAATGATTCTGAGGTGACAAATCCAGGTAACTAGAAATATTTTGTTATTGAGTCAGGTCTGACTCTTTATGACTCCATCTGGGGTTTTCTTGGTTTGTCATTTCCTTCTCCAGCTCATTTACAGATGAGGAACTAAGGCAAACAGGATTAAGTGACTTACCTAGGGTCACACAGCTAAGAAGTACCTGAACTCAGGTCTTCCTGACTCCAGACCCAGCACTCTATCTACCTCGACACCTAGCCACCCTAATTGGAAAGATAGTCATGTCTTAAATAGAAACAGGAAAGTCAGACAGAGGGAGGGCCTGGGGAAAAGATAATGAATTCTATCTTGAAAATATGGTTTGAGATGTCCGTGAGACATCCAATTGAAGATGTCCACTAGGCATCACAAGATGAAGCAGCCTTGAGTTTGAGAGAGAAATCCTAATTGTTTATTTGAGTCACTTGCATATAATAGAAATAATAATAGCTAACATTTAGAAGACACTTAAAGGTTTGCAAAGTACTTTGCAACTATTGCCTTGCTGGATCTTCACACCTACCTACCTGAGAGATAGGTGTTACTATTCCATTTTGCAGATGCGGCAACTGAGGCTGACCAAGGTTAAGACAAGCAAATGTCTGAGGCCAGATTTGAACGCCACACTTTGTGACTCCAGGTCCAGCACTCTAACCACTGCATCATCAAGCTGATGATAAATTTTTAAAATTCATGAAAGCTGATGATGCCACCAATATGATAGCTAGCATCGATTTATTATTTTAAAGTTTGCAAAGCACTTTGCAAATATTATTGCGTATGATCTTCATAATAACCCTGGGAGGTAGGTGCTATTATACCCATTTTATAGTTGAAGAAATGGAGGCAAACAAAACACACCCACATTAGGGAGAAGGACACTGAGAACCTCATCATTCTGTAAGACATCATTAGCCTTGGGATTCTACCACGTCACCCACCACTCTGTGCCTCTGAAAGGAGGGTGGAGATGTGAATACCAAACCTCCATTGAAGGACAGAGCTCATCTCAGACATGTCATTTCTCACCTGACTGCTCTACCTTAGGATTTCTCTGACTGACTTCTCTACCCACGCTCCAACACGAGGCACCTTTCCCTCCCTTTTCAGCTTCTTTCCTCGGATCTTCCCTCATCAGATTGCAATCTATGGTAGGGACTCTCTCTGTTTTGTTTTGTTTTTTGTATCTGCAGAGCTTAGGAAGGCACCTGGAACATAGTAGGTGCTCTAGAAATGTTAGTGGTTATTATATTATAATCAGCATACACGTGTGGCCAGAGGCAGCTCCCAAGGATGGTGAGTCAGGCCAGGGCACAGCTGGAGGTACTCATTCATGTAGCCAGTCAGGAGGATACATAGGGTGGCATCTGGTGCTCCTTCTCTGACTCACTGTCTGACCCTGGGGGTAAAACAACTGGGTGCCTCTGTTTAGCCACTATGAAAGAAGGTGATTCAGAAGACTCCGCTGTGATTTCAGAGAACAGAATAAATCCAGGATTAAGATCCTGCCCCAAACAGAGAGGACTGAGGAGTCAGGATAGAGAGGTCAACTAGTCTCCATGCTTGTTAAAGTCCTAGATTCACCTAATCCTAGGATCACAGGATTTAGAGATGGAGAGGTCCTTAGAGATATTGGGCAGAGCAACATGAAAGGGTGCAGAGGACCCTCACTCAGAAGACACAGAGGCTGTTCACACAGTGGGCATCACCAATCTCCAGCCCTTCCCCCACCTTAAAAATGAGGATCTCAGGTTTTGCAGAAGTGAAATCACTTAACACCAAACAATGAATTCATGAAAGAAAGGGACTGGAATGTGAGTCCCCTAAGTCCCATAGTGGGAAAAACTCAAAGGAGCTGGGAGTCAGAGGAGACTGGTTCAAATTCTGCCTCTGATGGTTACTTCTTTACAACCTTGTGCTTCAAGTTTCCTCGCAAGTAAAATGACAGGCATGGCCATTACTCTACCTACCCAGGCCCCACCAAGATCAAAACTAGAAGTGAATAGGGGTTAGCCTCTAGGAAGGACTTACTGATGACAAAGAGGGTTGTTAAATATAGACATTTGATGGCAAGAATCAGAATCATCTTTGCTCTCAAGGATCCCAGGTCCAACAGAAGAGAGAAGACAGAGATGTATGAGAAAAACAAGAGGACACCTTCAAAGCAACATGGGAGGGTGAAGAAGCATCACTTCACGATGCTCACCACCACCCATCCTCAGTTCTAGTCAGACTGGCCCACTGGCCGTTCTCTCCAAACCAACCTCCAGATGGTTCAGGAGGAGAAAGTAAGGCAGGTGACCTTGTACAGCCCTCCCTCACTCCAATCAAAGTCAAGTGCATCATCTTGTCATCATCTTGATGTCATGGTCCTCTTCGAGAATGAAGGACAAATCCAACACAACTCCTCTCTACATAATCCACCCTTGAGCCACATTGGCCTCCTGGGTATTTCTCACACAGGACATTAGCTCCCATTTCATGCCTTTGCACTGGGGTAGCTGGGTGGCTCAGCGGATAGAGCACCAAATCTGGAGTCAGGAAGACTCTTGGGCTCCACATCTTATGGCCATAGAACAAAACTGGCAAAACACTTTTCTATGTACTTGCTATCTCCCCATTAGAATGGAAGCTCCTTTCAAGTTAGAATTATTTCATTATTTACGTTTATATCACCAATGCCCAGCAAGCAGTAGGCAGCAAGGTGGCCCAGTGCCTAAGGAGAGTATCCAGGACATGGCGTCAGGATGACTTAAGTTCAAATTCTCCCTCTGACACTTCCTAGCTGTGACTTTGGGCAAGTCTCTTAACTTCTCTCTGCCTTAATTTACTCATCTATAAAAACGGAGATAATACCTATTTCCTGGGTTGTTATGAGAGATAAAATGAAATAAACTCTGTAAAGCACTTTGCAAACCTTAAAGTATTATACAGAAATGCTAGCCACTAATAGAAGTAGTAGTTGTGGTAATAGACACTTAATAAATGCTCATTGATTGACATCCTCAATTTCCTCATCTGTAAAATGGGGATGATTCTAGCACCTACCTTGCAGGGTTGTCGGGAGGCTGAAATGAGATAATAAATGTAAAGTGCTTAGCACAATGCCTGGCACAATAAGCACCATATAAATACCAACTATTGTTATTGTTGTAATTCTTATAATTTATTATCAATTAGCTGATATTGATATTAAAAAGATGTACCTTAGCTTAAGTCACGAAAGAAGTGTTGGAATTTCCTGAAGGCAATCCAACCTAGTTACTTTTTCTGGTTTAATCCTGGGCCCAGCTCAGTGACCATTGGTACTATCTGTACTATGCATACTGGTAGGCAAGTGCTATAGGTTGTCCATTCAAGTGTACAAGCATAATCTAGACAGTAGATATTCCTTACCCATTCAGATTTTCCTGTGTGAATGGTTGGGCCAAATTCTTTCAGGTACTTAAAAATCTCTGTGAACGTTCCAGGGCTTGAAGCACCCACCAGCAAAATGGCATCCACAAACAAGAGTATCTACAGGAGCTCATCTTCCTACTGAGAATTCCTAGCGCAACTCCATCATAATGGCAAATCCCTTCAGCTAGCCTTGATCATCTTGTTTTATATCCCACGTTTATGATCAGAGGATTGTTGAACATTTACATTAACGTTGATGTTGAGTATTGACATTTGTGGACAGAAGATTGTTGCACAAGGTCATCTTTGATATTGTCTTTCAAGGAATCTTGAATTATTTTGGTGGGTGCATGGAAGACAAGCTTAAGGCTTTGTTTTTCTCAAATCAAATGCTTTTTCATAAGAAACAAACAATGAGAGTAACAGAATCTTATATTTTCTACATCTTTCAATTAACTATGATAGTGAAGATGTGGTCCATTGTAGAATATCTGCTAAAGCATACCTGTTTTCAACCAGGTATTCTTCACAGATTGCTCTCATGTTACACACACAGGTGAATCTCATAGAGTTTTGTAGAGAAGGAAAGAAAACCAAACAGGTGGTAGCTATTTAGGTTCACTCAGGTGCTATTTTAATAATAACAGCTAGCATTTATAAAGCACTTTAGGGTTTGTAAACTATTTTACATATATTATTCCACTGAATCCCTTTTCAGTATTAATAAGGTCCAGGAGTGCATTGATTCCCACAACAATCTCACAATTGTGTTGCCTCTAGCATAGACATCCTCTGTGTACATTTGATCCACCTCTCCTGCTTTTCCTATCTTTATTCTCTTTATCATTTCTACCTCCTGAATAAGCAAGCGTATTTTGAACTCTGAAGTTAGAGTCCAATTGTGATGACTCTACTGTCTTGGATAGTGAAAGAAATTTTTAAAAATGTTTGCAGATCTTTTCCATTTTCATTCCTAATTGCATCAGAATGATTTTATTGAGTTGGGTGTTTTGCCAACCTTTCTTTAAACTGATTTTACTCCAGATCGTTTCTCTTTCCTTTATGAGAAATTAAATGGTTTTCTTGTCTGCCCTACTGTTGACTATTTTACTCATATTGTACATTCTGTGCATTAAATCCTCCAACCCTTTATCTTTTGCATGTACATTTTTGCCTAGGTAATTCAGTCCAATGTTCAAGCCTGTCAAAAGCTTTTTGAATGCTGACCACCATTATTCAGCTTTAGCTCATTTGTGAGCATGATGGGCACAACATCTATACCTTTATACAAGTCATTAATAAAAATATTGAAGAGCAACCCCTGTGCCCAAGCACAGATCCCTGGGGCCTTCTTCTGAAAAGGCTCTTCCAAGTTGACATCAAGGCAATTTATTACTACTCTCTGTCTGGCTACTCAAGTAATACCAAATCTACCTATTTGTCCTTCTAAAAGAACATGAGATGCTTTATCCCACACTTTGCTAAAAATCTAAATGAGGAATAACTGAATAAACTATGGTATTTGAATGCAATGGAATATTATTATGCCATGTTGCTTAGCACTGTGCCTAGCACATAGGAAGTAATAAATGCTTATTTTTTTCCTTTCTGCTTTTCTTCTTTCCTTCCATCCATAAAAAAATAATGAAAGTGATAGACTCCAAGAAACCTGAAAAAGCTTCTATGAACTGATGCAGTGAAGTAAACATGATCAAGAGAAAAATTTATATAATGACCACAATATTGTAATGAAAATAACTTCAAGAAATTTTAAAACTCAAAGCCATGCAATGACCAGCGACATCTGCAGAAGATTGGTGACAAGCTTGCTACTCAGCTCCTGCTAAAAGATAATAGATTGGGGGTGTAAAATGACATATTTATTCAAACATGGTCAATGTGTGGATTTGTTTTGCTTGGCTATGATTATTTGTTACAAGGGAGACTTTTTTTTATTGGGAGGAGATTTAGAAAGAAGGGTGATAGAACTGTCAAGATAGAAAAAAAGAACAAAAGCAGGTCATTGAAGCTTTTTTTAATAGGAAAATGATAATAGAAATGAGTCATAAACAAGTAGGACAGCTTTGAAACTAGCATAATAAGTTTATTATCTCTTTTTAGAAAAACTGTGTATAGTAGAGATTTGTGCTTTCATACGTTATCCTTTTTTTCAATTCTTTACACAGGGAAATGTTCATCTTTGTCAAGTTCAGAATGACAAAAAATAGCAATTATTAGAGTGCAAAAAAAAATCTAAGTTAGCAATATCTACAAAATTCCCCATAACTACCAGTTGAGTAACTCTGTCAGAAAAAGGAAATGAGATTAACCTGACATGACTTGTTCTTGATGAAGCCATACTGGCCCTTTGTGATCACCACTTCCTTTTTAAGTTGTTCACCAATCATCGCTTTGGTTTCTAGCCAAATGGGTCATTTTCCTCTTCATAAACAAGTTGCGAAAGCCAGAACAAGGAAGGTAAATTCAAAGTTCCTTTTTTTTTTTTCCAGAAAGCACCAACCCCATTCCAACCTCTAGCCATGACACTATTCTCCCTCCCCAGCCTAGCCTGAAATACCCATCCCTCCCTCTTGTGAGAACCACGCAAGTGATCAAAGAAATCCTATTCAATTCAACAAATATATATTAAACAATTACTCTGTATAGGATACTGTATTAGGTGCTGGAGATACAGAAACAAAAGCAAAACAGTTCTTTCCCTCAAAGAGCTTATACTTTCCAGGTATGAAAACCACACGCATGCAAATTAGTAAAGAAAAAGCAATTAATGGAGGGAGAGGGTACTAACAACTGGAAAGAAGACTCAAGTAAAGCTTTATTGAGAAGGTGGAACCTGAGCTGAGCCTCAGAGATGCAAAAAGACAGAATTTCAGGAATGACTCTATGGCCATGACAGAGTATATAGAGCTCAGCAAATAATTACTACTTTAATCTGGCTAGAACATATAAAGAGAGACTGAGAGTTTTTGCTGGCCAAAAAATATGGAGCCAATGCAGTCAGACTTTGTTGCTGAAATATGCATGATAAAGTCAAGAAGGCTAGTTACATGGGTGAAGAACAACGATCTTACCTTTTATTCTGGTTCAAATGTCTTTGTATGCTACACCATAGCACATCATCACCATTGTCACCATTACCATATAGCCAGGAGTAGCTAACCCTAAGTCCGATAGTTATCTATAACAGAAGGTTTTGATCTGTACCCAAACACTGTGGTAAAAAAAAAAAGGATAATATTATGCTAGAGACATCATGTCTGGTTTTTGTTATCTGGAGGTAGCATCTATGACTAAAAAGCCATCAGCCTGCCTTGTTAGGGAGAATTTTTAGTCACTATAACATAGTATACTAATGGGGACCAGCAAGGACTGAACTAGTCATGACAGCTAGTGACCACAGACCCAACAGAGAGAAAAGTATATCACCAGAGAATACCAATGGTCCAGAATCACTGGAGTTGTGAGTTTATCCTTCAATGCTTGCAACCTAACCTCTACATTCCCCATAGTTGTGCCTCTAATGTACCATCTCTTTGCTTACCCACTCTCCATTTTAAGATCTGTGCATTCGAAAGACATTGTGCTATGTGTTTGAGAGGAATATTCTACTACAACTTTTCTTGTTATGCTATTTTATAAAATACTTTTGCTTTAAACTAATTATGCCTTCTGGTTAATGAAGGAGAAAAAGATAGCACATTGGTAAGGGATCATAAATGATGGTGTGAGTGGTTGTGAACCCATAGAGTGTCTTAAACTGGGATTGTTGTTCAGGGGACCCCTACATGCAAAAGGGGTTGCTCCAGTTGCTACCCATAAAGTGCATGAAATGTAATAATGTAGAATAACATTGAGAAAGTATGTTGTAGCCAGATTGTGGGAGACCTTACATCCTAAACTACAGAAGCCATATTTTAGCCTAGAGGCAATAGGAAACCACTGAAAACTTTTCAGCAAAGAAGTGATATGGTTAAACCTGTATCTTAAGAATTTTAATATGGCCATTCACAGTACGTATAATGGATGAGAAAAAGGAGAGAGTGGGAGAAAGACCAGTTAGGAGGCTATTGCAATAGTCCTAGGAAGAGGTCTGAGTAAGGTCCTGAAATGCAATGATAGTTATGTAAATAGAAATAAAAGTTCAGATATTGTGGAGATAGAATTGGCAGGAACTGGCAACTGGAGCAGGTGAGAGAGGAGAGTCAAAAGTGATGCCACCATTATGAATCTCAATGAAAAGGAAGGTAGCATATGAGGAGGACTTGGATCCCAACCAATTCAATGACCATGCTTTGCCCAGTTTAATCCTAAACGGAAGGGAGCCAAAACAAGTCTGAGACATGTTCCACACACACGCACGCACACACACACACTCAAAGAGTTAATAATCTAAGTGAAGAAACAAGGTGTTTGTTTACACATACAAAGATGTTCAATAAATATTAGGTCACGGATATTAAGTCTCAATCCACAAGTGTGTAACTAAGTCTGAGTTGGAAGGGGCCTAAGAGACCATCTTGTCCCACCTGAAGAAAAATGTCCTGTATAACATCCCTAAAAACTGAATGAATGGATAATGAATGAATGGATGGATGTAGACGTGTACTAACAGCCAAATACTACAGTAAGCACTGGTAGTACGAATAGAAAAAGTAAAGATAATCCCTGCCCTCAAGAAGCTTATTTTCTAATGGGGAAAAGAATACATAAAAGAGTTGAAAGGTGGGAGGTGGGATTTCACAGGTGGAGACATAGTAGTCAAGTCTGATGAGTCAGAACAGAGGAGGGAGAAGTAAAGACTGACTGCCTGGGCCCTTCCACAAAATAGAGGTGCTCACCAATGAGAGAAAAGGGATGCAGAGGAGAAGGGACCTTCCAGGGTGAGAAGGCCACAAAGGAAGAGCTAGAACACTGCAGTCTTGGAGGGATGTTTCAGGTAAGAAGGCAGCTAGATATTGTAGCAGATTCCAGAGAGTCCAAAGTAGAATTGGGAGAGGAAAATGAGCCACTCCAGTGTTCTGTAGATAAAATATCCCCAGTTACATCAACTAATCCTCACTGACACCAGCTTAGCTGTTTAGTCACTTGCTTATCAATCTCCTTCTTAAACCATGGTCCCCAGAACTGAACATGATATTGCAAATGGTATGTGACCAGGTCAGAGTATGGTGGGACTATTGCCATCCCAGTGCTAGTTCCTTCCTTAATGAAACCTATGCTTGAGTTCTCTTGCTTGACTTCCATATCAAATTATTGATCTAAGTTGAACCTGTGGTTTGATAAAAAAAAAAAAAGCCCTGGATCTTTTTCAGACAACCTGCTGTCTAATCACATTTCCTCTATCTCATATTTGTGAAGTTATTGAAGTTTTTTTTAAGCCATTTAAGACTTTATACTCATCCTTATATTAAATATCTTCCTATTTGATTTAAAAGCCTTCATTTTGGGGCAGGATGGTCAGGTAAGTTTTCCTGGAGAAAATGGAATATACTTTGAAGGAAAAGAAGAATTTAAATGGGAATAGAAGGGAGGAAAGGGCCACCCAACTGGGAGGAATGGTATATCACTAGATAGGCCCTTCCATATTTCGTTGTGTTTTCAATATCTGAGATTTTTTGCACTTCAATGGAGCTATTATTTTCATTTTTGTTATAAGTAGTATCTATGGAGCTTTTTGTATAGTTCTCCCTTCACAAAAGTCTTGTGCTCATTCCTCTTTCTGGCATAAAAGGAGCCTGGGTTCTTGAATTCTGAGCTAGTAGACACATTGGCAGACCATACTATCCTGGAAAGCCTTGGAGTATAGGTCAAGAGACCAGCTATATGTTGATCCCATACCAGGCTAGCCAAGTTCAGAAATGTTGATTGCTAGGGAGTGTCTATCTGTCCAAAAGAGCCTTCTTCCCTGGGCAGCTTTCTTTCTCTTTCCCAGTGATGGTGATCCAGTGATAGAAAAGTGGGGAGGAAAGGGGAGATGGAAAAGGTACCCTGAATCACACAATATTTTCCTTATTTATAAATGTTAATCTGTTAATATTTTGAATTTTATATTTTTTCATCATATTACTTGGCACATAATAAAAGCTTAATAAATAATAGTTAAAATAAATGAATGCTGGAAAAAGGCATTTTAAGCACCTACTATGTTCCAAGCACTGTGCTAGACAAAGAAAGATAAGTCTGGCCCTCATGAAGTCTACATTTTAATGCATATAAGGGACTATTTTCATTCCTGGTACAAGTACGTATTGGTAAATACTATATACAACCCTGGCATAGAAACTTTACTAACTGTGTGACCCTGAGCATGTCACTTAACTCTGTTTCCCTCAATTTCTTTATCTATAAAATGAGCTGGAGAAAGCAAGGGTGAACCACTCCAATATCTTTGCCAAAAAAACCCCAAATGAGGTCATAAATAGTTGGACACAACAGAAAAATGTCTGAACAACATGAAAAACTATACCCATGAAATCATAGATCCACACCCTATTCTATCAGGACAGGGATTATCTCTCTTTATCCCACACGGTTTAACACATAGTAAGTGCCTAACAAATTATTTTTTTTCATTCACTTCCACAATTATTTATTAAGCACCTACTATGTACTAGGCACTATGTTAGACAAAGGCAATATACATCTTGGTTTTCTATAAGTTCAAGACATTGGTTAGAAAAAACATCTTTTTTGAGAATATAATGTTACCAAATGTGGTAATCACAGTTTCGGGGAGGCTTGAGCTGGTGCATCGCTTAAGCCCCAGAGTCTTGAAAAACAGGAGGCTAATCCAGTTGGTGTCCACAGGAAGATTGGCATCAGTATAGGGAGCCTCCAAAAGAGAGGTGGCACACTGGGCTGCCTAAGGAAGTGCAAAGAAGCCCAGGGCAGGAAGGGAGCAAGTCAAAGCTTCCATAATGGTCATCAATGGGCTGGAGTCCGTGAGAGGAGAAAGGAAGGAGTAAAAGAAGGAAAGACGGAAGGAAGGAAGGATTATTTAGGAATTTGTTTAGGATAAAGAAACGAGAGAGGTCAAGGGTCATATTCATTCAATCGATCCACAAACATTTATTAAAAGCCAGGCTCTGTGCTGGGTGATGCAAATACACATACAAAGAATGAAACAATCTCTACTCTCTGTAGTCTCGGGCTACCGGGAACCCTTCTTCCATACCTCATGAAGACTTCCTCAAAGAGAATGGGAAAGGTCAGAGGTGGCGAGCACCTGACATCATCACAAAATAGGACCTTGACTATGTCTTAACAGACAGGAAATGAACAATTACTGATCGAGGAAGTCTAGTTGGGATTGGCCATGCCTGTGTAGTGGGATCATTGAATGGTTTGAAGAAAGGTCAAAATTGACATCAGACTAGTAGAAAGTTTAAAGAATAGGAAAGAGTGGTTGAGGTCAGAGCAGCTGGAACCCAAACTGCATCAAAAATTGACACTAAAAATTGGCCAACAGATCAAAACCAGTGGAAGTCCAGGGCAATGCACGGGGTGTTTCTACCAAGTCATTGTCTATATGCCCTACCAGACCAAACTATCTGCTCCTGTCATCTAGTGCTCACTATATATCGTCAATCCCATTAAAATGTATTTCTATCTTCAGCACTTAGCACTGCGCTGAAGTTACAGAAGGTTACTTCCAGGCCTGAATCTCTGACCATAGGACCTTCTTCCACACTCATCTCTGGGTTCAGAAACAGACTAGGTTTAGTACTGGTGGAAATCTGGCCTCTAAAGAAAGGAGTAAGGGACTTTCTCATACTCTTTGATTTGTTATTCCCCTAACTACCTGAAATCCAAGGAAAAGCACTTAAAGCTTAGGTTTGACTAATGTCAGGAGTCTTGCCAAAAGGGATCAGATGGGTAGTTGGTGCAAGGTATAGGTTAGATATGGGTCAGCTACTTAATTCCTCTTTTACATCTCATAATTGTGCATTAACAAAGACTTCAAACGTGCTATGTTAACACATAACTCATGATAACCTCCTGGAAGACTGATATTTCAAATATCAAAGCAGGAGACATTCTATAGGACTACTTAACAGTCAGGCATGTTCACCTCAGCTCTGCACAACTCCCTCAAGGTTCATGTCTTCCGACAAGTCAGGGCACGGTTCAGGCCTTCCTTCCGTCAGTGGACATCTCTTCCAGGAAGGCTAGAGATGCATAAAACTATCTTCGCTAGTCAGCACTGACTGGAGATGCCAACAGCTTCTGAACTCCCAAGGTAGCCATTCCTGAAAAGTCCATTTTCACGATTACTATTTGGTCACCTGTCTTCAGGCACGAAAGAAGAGACAGAAGAGTTAGCTGGGGCTTTTGAGATACAAGCTCAGTCTTATCTAACCAGCACTATAGTGTGAAGCCATAGGTGAGCAGCCGCCATGGTAAGTGGGTTGGAGGGAGAATATGGGTGTCCATCCTCCCCTCATGGAAAGCCCAAGGGTGAGCTATTGTAGATTCCCTAAATGTTTGGCAGATAGAAACCATATGAAAGGAAAAGTTGGCTCTCTCTTTAAATTCTAATGGATGATTAATTCTTCCTGGCTCATTTGCATCTCCTCTTTGGATGTGTCTCCCTTCCCAGGCTGCTGTCATGGGTACTAAATTTCTAAATCATCCCAATATTCAAAGTCCTCCAGCACTAAGCAAGAGAACATGGGGTTGAGCAGCAGCAGCCAGGCTAGCTCAACTCAGCACTCTAAGTTCTCCATGGGCTTGGCCTAGCCAGAGCCCATCAGGGGAGGCCTGAGGCTCATGATCACCCCCCTTGTACTCCCTAGTTAAATGACAATCTCAGAAATTAGCTAGGATACATTTGGCACAACAGTCCATACTTCAAATTCTGCCAAGGTCAAGAGGGAGGTTCAAGAGTTGTCCCTTCCAGTGCCTTATGCTAAGGTGTCTTGAGAAATTCTCCATGGCGCAATTCCTAACCATCTTCTAAATACCATGTAAAAAGCCCCAAGCAGGCTTGGCATATTTCTCAGACAACCCCCAAATTAAGTGTTTTCTTAGAGTCTAGGCTGGTGAGCAATTGTAAATTCCAGAAGATTATAATCACCTCAAATACTAACAAAAATTCAATAAACAAAGAACATTTTGCAAAGTTTATCATGGGTCACTGCCTGCCTAGTATTTACAAGGGCCTCCAACCCAAGCAACTAGAAAAATAGTATTGATCAAGTTTGGACTCAAAAGAGAGATATGAGAAGACGCTCCTACTTCTTTGCAAAGGTGGGGGGTCATAGATGTGAAGCACTACATCCATATCCCACTTTTTCAATATTTTGGTTACTTTTCTGAAATTTGTTTTCTTTATTGCAGAATGATGGTTCTCTGGGAAGAGGTGGGAAAGTAATAGAATGGCCTATGAATGTGGTGGCAAAATAACATATCAATAAAAATTATATTTAAAAAAATTAACATTCAAATAAAACAAATTATGATATTGAAAAATAGAGGAGAAAAGAAAAATGAACTTCCCTCTTAGAGAGAAACTCTTGTCCCAAATGAATACTTCAAAGATTTCCACTCAGTCAATCAACAAGCATTTTTTAAATGACTCCATAAGAGACTGGTGAAATGTCCTAGTCAAGGTCACTTGTCAAAGGTTAATATGAATGTATAGTGGCTTCCACACTCCCAGTCATCATAGCTCAGGCCCTCGGGGGTCTTTAAGCAAGCCTTTGAGTTCCTTAGCCTGCTACTCACATGGATGGTTCCTCTAAGATGTCTCAATGCTTTCCTAGCAATGATCTCATTTCATAGACTCATAAAGCTCAGAGGGGAAAAAGACCTGAAAATCTGACTCAGACTCTGCCCTGCCTTCTAGCAATAAGGCATTATTATTCCCATGTTACAGATGAGGCAACTGAGGCCTAAATAGATTAAGTTACTTGTCCAAAATCACAAAGCTAGTTAGTTGAAGGATGGAGAAACAGTGACCAGAGCCCAGCTGAATCTCCTTCAAGGACACTCATGCTGTGACAAGATGTCAGCAATGACCCAGGAACTATAGGGTCCTCTTCCCCACTAAGGGGGGATGGGGTCTTCAACTCTGGGATCATGGAGGATGAGTTTAGACCTCAGAGAGCCTAGCCTCTAAGAAGAGGAGTCCATCGATTTCTCACACACTCTGGCTCTTTTTGTCTCCATTCTGGAACCACAAGGAAAATCACTTAAAGCTGAGCTTTGGCTCATGTGTAGGGCCTTCCCAAAGGGGATCAGAAAGGCACTCAGTGTGCAGTGTAGATTAGGCATATAGCAGGTATTTATTTCCTCCCCACAAAGGACATACATTCTAAATTGTGCCATGCTGCCTGGGATTTATTAGACCTGAGTTCTATTCCTCACCAAATTATGTCATTAGGAAGCTCAATTTTCCTCCTCCTGAAAATGATGGATAGCACCATCACAGGACTGTGAGGATGGAGGTGGAGTGGGATTTGGCTTGGGGCAGTTAAGTGCACAATGGATAGAGCACTAGCCCTGAAGTCAGGAGAACTTGAATTCAAATTCGGCTTCAGATACTTACTAATTGTATAACCCTGGGAAAGTCACTTCACCCTATTTGTCTCAGTTTCCTCATTTATAAAAGGCACTAGAGAAGGAAATGGCAAACCACTCTAGTGTTTTTGCCAAGGCAACCCCAAATGGGGTCATGGAGAGTTAGACACGACTAATCGACTTCATAACAACATCTCATGACTCATGACTGGAGTTGAATTGAGCTCCTCGGGATACTTCTGGTGACACATGATGGCGAGGACACTAACCCAGAAAGAATGGCCCACTGGGTAGACTTGAAAAGCAAAGAGTCATCCTCTGTTGCTCTCCATGTGAGAAGTCTATGGGCCTTTCTCTCCTCTTTTCTCTCTCCATGAGGGAGAAGAAGAGCTCCTCTCCTCTCTGGTGGCCATGGCAGCTGTTTACAAATAGCGGTAAGGATATCTGTGCTCCCTTGGATGAGTCTGAGACTTTGGCTATCTCTTCTGCTTTGTTTCATTCTCTGAGCATAGGCAACTGAACTGTGGTCATGAGAAATGAACTTTGGTGGAGTTGCTACCTCTGAAGTTGAGGAGTTCCTGGCTTGCTCCATTGATGTTAATTAGCCACAGGATGGGTTACCCTTCCTGGAGAAGATGACTGCCAGGAGGATGAGTTCAAATCATGCTCAGGAAGGTCAGGACTGAGGTCAAATAAGCTGAGCTGTCTCACAGAATTGGCTTGCCTCACTGATAATCTCATCCCTCAATATGTAGAAGAACCCACAAGAGGAAATTCCATTCTGGATCTGACTCTCACTAACAGGGAAGAAATTTTGGCTGGGGTTGGAGGGGCTGGGAGAGGGGGAGAGAATGATGGAAATTCTCAAGTGATGTAACCCATTCCTTCAAGAGCATGTTGGAGGTCAAGAAATTAGATTTTGGGAAAGCACATTTCAGAAGGCTCAAAGAAAGATAGGTAGGATGTCACCGACTAAAATGCTTCAGGGAAATTGATCCCAGGAGGGATGGGAGATGCTTAAAAATAAAATTCTTAAGACACAAAGGGACAAAATGGGATATGTCTGAAAAATTAACACTGATGCACAGGCAACTCACCAATCAACTTAGATGTTACAAAGAAAAATACATGAGAAGGAAATCCAGATGACCAAGGATGACAATATGAACATGTCATCATTCTGTTAAAAAAAAATTGATGAGCTGAGACTGGCAAAAGGAGAAACAAAGAGAAATTTAAAAAAGATTTTAGTTACAGTGGGAGAAAAAGGAAGAGTGAAGAAGAGATCGGACCTTTTCTTGGGATGAATGGGACAGTGAAAACTGACAATAGAGAAGGCAGAGCATTTAACTAAGTCTCATTTTGTCTCTATAAAGGAGAATGAATTTGGCACTGGAAACAGGACAACAAAAAATGCCTAATGCTTAATCCCAGTCAGAGTGACCCCTTACACTCACCATAGACTGAGCTCTAATCCCAGCTACATTATGACTTTAAGCCCTACCACAGACTGAGCTCTCCCCACCCCAACACTGATTTAGCCCTAACCCTGACATTGGCAATGAACCTGGCTGCAAGTTTCACCATCATCACCACCTTCCACCCAACCTTGAACACAGGCTGCCCTTGAATTCTAGCTAGAGTTAGATCTCTAATCTTGGTCATAGGTTTCACAAATATTTTAAGAGACTAAGAATAGTCTTCCCTCCAACCTTCCAAAACAACGTCACCATAAAACTTGATTCGGGAGAAGAGATTGTGTAGACTTGAGAAAGTATCTGAAAACAGCAGTGACACAGGTCCTATGGGCTCCACTTTTGGCTCAAGTCTTCTCAAACCTGACCTACACCAAAAATTAATATTATGTCTATCTTCAGTGCCTGATAGCCCAGATTTCTACCCCAGCCCAGCCCCACTCATCCCATTAAACAAGCCCTTTCCCCTTCACCTCTCAGTTTTGACCTGACATTCCCATGCAAGATATAAGTCCCTAAAGTGTGTTCCTGCTATGTTCCAACCAACCTACCTCTGAACAAGGATTCTTTGATTGGAACTCACTGTATTTTACAGGGTGTATTTTAATATTTTACAGGTTCCTGAGAGATGTTGCCTTCCTTAACTGATTTATTCCTCACCATAGTCCTGTGGGCAATTATGTGGCACACTGGATAGAGAGTCAGATCTGGAGTCAAGAAGATGAATCTTCCTGAGTTTAAATTTGGCCTCAGACAGTTACTAGCCTTGTGACCCTAAGCAAGTTATCTGAACTGTTCAATTCTTCATCCATAAAATGAGCTGGAGAAAGAAATGGCAACCCAGTCTAGCACCTTGGTCAAGAAAACTCCAAATGGGGTCGCAGAGATTCACACATGACTGAAAATGACTGAATAACTACATCATAGTCCTGTGAAATCATATTAATTGTTATCTATAACTAAAAGATAAGGAAACCAAGGTCTAGACAGGTATGATGCTTTGCTGGTGATTACTGAAGGGAAATAGAAGAGGAACAAACATGTTTCTCAGCTAAGCATGATACCTTTACAAAATAATGACCATGTATCAGGGTAAAAGCCTTCAAAGGCAGAAAAGCAATAATATAAAATATATTTCTTACTAAACACAATGCAATAAGGTTATAATGATAATATCCAACATTCATATAGCACTTCAAGGTTTTCAAAGTTCTCTTATGCATGTTAACTCATTTATCTCTCACAATAACCCTGTGAGATAGATGCTCATTTTTCAGACAAGGAAACTGAATCACAGAAGCGAGTAAGTTCTGCATCAGGATTTGAATCCAAATCTTCCTGACTTCAAGTTCTTCATTCTACTCACCTGGTTAACCTTATCAATAAAGTAGCACTGAAGAAAGGATTAAAAGTTAACTGGATATTAAACAACTTGATCCTAAAGAGTTTTGAGACAAAGAAAAAACCATAGAAACAATAGATAATTAGGTTAAAGAGAATTATAAAAATGAGACGACAAAAAATTTTGGAGATGCAATCAAAGCAGTCCTTAATTTAATCTCTGAATAAAAGAGAAGGGGGATAAACAGATCAATGAATTGGGCATACAACTAAGAAAACTAGAAAAAGTAACAAAATTAAAAACATCAACATATAAATCCTAAAAATCAAAGAAGAGATTAGCAACATTGAGAATTGTAAGCTAATTTGGTTTCAAAAAACAAAACAAAATTCCATTATCAAAAATTAAAAAGGTGCATTCACAACAAATGAAGAAGAAATAAAAGAAATTATGAGACATTATTTTTACAAAATACAAAATGAATAAGAAATAAAAGATTTAATCCAATCTTAGAAAAAAATATTGAACAAGACACAAATGAATTTCCAGAGGCAAAAAACCCTTAAGACAGATAGATTTATAAGTTAATTCTATCAAAATTCAAATAAAAATTAATCCTAATTTATATAAATTGGAAAAACTAGGAAAAGAAAGGCTCCAACCAAAACCTATGATATAAATATGATTTTATTACCTAACCCAGGAAAAGGTAAAACAGAAAAATAAAATTATAGATCTCCTTAATGAACATTGATGCAAAAATGTTAAATAAAATGTTAACAAGGAGACCACAGCATTGTATCACAAATATTCTATGCTGTTATCAGATTGGGTTTACACCAGGAATAAAAGTTTGGTTCAATAGTAGGAAAACTATCAACATAACAGACCATATTAATAAAATGAAAACAAAAAGTATGTGATTATGTCTACAGATGCAGAAAATATTTGAGACAAAACTTTTTATCTTTGGATCATATCAGTTATGTCCAGCTCTTCATGACTTTATTTGGGGTTTTTTTTGGCAAAAATACTGGAGTGGTTTGCCATTTCCTTCTCCAGTTCATTTGACAGATGAGGAAACTGAGGCAAAGAGGGTTAGGTGACTCGCCCATGGTCACACAGCTAATAAATGTCTGAGGCTATATTTGAATTCATGAAGATGAGCCTTGCAGACTCCAAGCCCATTGCTCTATCTACTGCAGTACCTATATAATATCCATTACTGTTAAGGAAAACAACTATAAAATATAGAAATAAATAGAACTGTCCTTAATATGATAAGTCATATCTATTTAAAGTTAAGAGAAAAAATTATATATAATGGAAATACCTAGATTACTTCTCAGTAAGATCAAAGTAAAACAAAACAAAACAAAAAAAAAAATAACAGTTGTCATCATCATTATTTGAAACAATGCTAGCCGTAGAAATATGACGAAAAAAACTGCAAAAAGAGAAAGGAGAGGGAAAAGTATCACTTTCTTCAGATGATGCTATGGTCTACTTGGAGAACCCTAGAGAGTCAATTAAAAATTAATTGAAATAGTAACTTCAGCAAACTTGATAAATGTGAAAAAATCCATACACATCATTAACACTTCTGCATATTATCCACAAAATCCATCAGGAAGAGAAAAAGTTAATTCCATTTAAAATAGCTGCAGAATGCATAAAATAATTGGCAGTCTACCTCTTGAGACACACATTACCACAGTACAAATGCTATACTAGGTCTATCCTATCCCCACAGAGATTATCATTATTTTCTGCACCTTCTAATTTAAGAGTTCTAGTAGTAGCTGATGTGTACATGGAAATTTAGGGTTTGCAAAGTGTGAATTAGCTAATTTTATTGTCCCCAAAACTCTGAGTTATTGCTAATATTGCCCTCATTTTATAGATGAAAACCTGCAGTTCAATAATAAGTGACTTGCCTCTGGTCACACAGGTAGTAACTGACAAAGGCAGGTTTTGAACTCAAATCTCCCTCAGTCTCTGAATCAATGCTCTGGAGAGACTTTTTCTGAATTCCATTAATGTTGATTAAGTCAAACACCTCATAGTCTACCTTGCTCCTCTCTGGAAGTACTCATTGTATTCATTTTAAATCTCTCTTTCCCTTTCTGGTGACAAGGAGATGATGTGTTCTTGGGGAAGGCTAGAAAGACAACCCAGTCCCAGAAGATTAAAGGACCTCAAAGACCAGTGGGTCCCACCCCCTCAGTTTACAGAGGAGGATGTCCATTGCCCAGAGACATCAACTGATTTGCCCAAGATCCCAAGGTACTAAGTATTAGAGGGGAGATGTGCCTGGAGGTCCTCTGAGCCCAGAGGCAGAGCTCTCTTCCACAGAGCAGGCCTGGTCAGCCCTACATTTGACATTCCATCTCCTATGTCCAAACTGCCATCTGCCACTCCTGAAATGCATTCCCTTCTCATTTCACTTTTCCCTCCCAGACTGTCTTCCTTCAGGGCTAAGCTCACTTCTTCCAGGAAATCATCCCCAATCCATCCCTGCTGCTAGACCTCTCTACTTCTTCAAATACATGTTATCTCCCCATTCCCCCAATAGAAGGGAAGCACCTTTAAGGTCAGGACTCTCTTTTTTATTTTTTCAATTATTGCTGGGATGGTAACTGACTCAAGGCCGGTGCTTAATACATATTTGATTAATTTCATTGGGTTTCTTGCAAACAGCAGTGTGGGAACGCAACCCTACAAGAGTCCAGAATTCCAAGGTATTCCTTTCTTTAAGGACAACATAGAATGAAGGCTCACGTTTACTAAACAATGACTAGCTTTTTGGTGCTGTAGGCTGGATCTTCAGGAATTCCCAGATTGGAGGGCATTGTGCGTCAGGCCCAGTGGGCCAGAGTGCAGCATAACTCTGATATGCAATGAATGGGAATCGTCATCGGGGCCTTCTAGAGACAGCCACCTCCCCTCGTTTCCTCAAATAGGAGAGTGAATCTGATGGGTGGGGAGGATGTCAGATCACATAAAAGGAGTATCTGATGAATTCATTCATGAGTAATTGACTGTTTCCTTCAGCAGGGGAGGAGGGAAGGAGGAAGCATTTCCACCTTTAAAGAGTCAAGGGGATCTGTTGTCTAATAACGGTGGGCTTTCTGGTCCAATGATAAATCAGTCAGTGAAGTCCTTCAGAGGATGAAAAAAATTTTCCCAGAGACCTTCAAAACCTGCTGTCTGTGTGGCTCACCACATGGACCTCCAGTCAGAAGGGACCCTCTCAGAAGCCTCAGTTTATATCCCTAGGACATTCTAGGATTTCCTTGGACTAGAAACACCCCCAAAGCTCCCTGCTCTGTAGCAGTTACAGGTTAGGGAGCTGCCTGGACCCAGAGAGGTTAAGGGGCTGGCTGAGCATCACATAGTTAACATTCATCAGAGGTTGGACTCAAACACTGGACATTCTGACTTGGAGACCAGCTATCCACAATACCACATAGCCTTTCAAGTATTCTCCTATAAAGTTCAACTCAAATGCCACCTTCTCCAGAGAGTCCTCCCCTAAGGTCCTTCCCCCTCCAACCTCCTGGGCAGCTAAGTGGTGCTGCAGTGGATAGAGCCCAGGGCTTGGAATCAGGAAGACTTGAGTTCAAATCCAGCCTCAGACACTCAGTAGCTTTGTGACCCTGGGCAAGTCCCTTCACCCTGTTTGCCTCAGTCTCCTCATCTGCCAAATGACCTGGAGAAGGAAATGGCAAACCATCCCATTATCTCTATCAAAGAAACCCCAAATGGGGTCACAGAGACTCAGTCACAACTGAACAACCACAATGGACTCAGGTCCTTAAAAAGTATTAGTGTAGGTATTAATTATCTGTTTGTGTTCAATTTCCCCTCTAGGATTGTTCCTCACCCACCATTAACTCAGGGCTCTGCTTCTGGAACACATTTAATAAATACAGTCCCACATTCCAGGACCTCAGAGGTCATGAATCTGACCCCTCTATCTAGTCCATCACCTTCATTTCACAGAGAAAGAAAGATGGGAAATGACTTCTCTGAGGTCTTACATACACACTGAAATGGCAAAGTCAGGATTGGAACCTGGGGCATCCGACTCCCAAACCAACATCCCTCCAATGTCCATTGAAAAGGGCTGTTTGTCCTATGCCCCAGGCTCTCTGGTATCACTTCAGACGTCACTACAGTCACTTTCTCCAACCAGGCCTGCGTGTCTTTCTGCCCCCAGGCACGCAGCCTCTCCCTTCTAGGTCAGATCACAGCATCTTGGAAAGTTGACTTCCTGAAGGCTGAGAGAGGAGGAAGAGGAAGAGGAGGAGAGGAAGGAAGACTGTCTCAGTGCAGTCCTGCACCCTTCCAACTCCACCCATAATTCCTCTCCTTAGCTTTTCAGGCTTTTCTTGGCAGCATCTCCAGCACCATGCTTTGTACTATTGATTTGTGCCAAGCACCAGCTCTTACTTGTGGTTACCCAGGTTTCTCCATATTGACCATGAGACCTGGCTTATTTGGTCTCCAACAGTGGTCTGATCTGACCTGCACTGCGCATAAGCAGGGCTTGGCACCATCAAGGGAAGAAGCCAAGAGACCCAGGTGACCTCTAGGGATCTCCAGGGTTTGACTGACTAGATCCACCTGGGAATGGCAGCCACCAAGATCTCCGGACATCTCTCATTCTAACCAATGCATCAACAAGAATTCATTAAGTGTCTGCTATGTGCCTAGCATGGGACCTGTGATGTCATTACAAGAAGTAACTCCAGATAAGGAAACTACCAGTGCAAACTGGCACCTTTTCCACAACTTATAGTCTGAACTGTGCTTAGTTCAATGATTTACCTAAGGTCACACAGTCAATACATATCAGAGGCAGGACTTGAACCCAGGAGATCCTATCTTGAGGTCTGCTCTCTACCTATTATCCCAGGTCAAAGATACAAACTCAAAATGATACAGTCTCTGCTTTCAAGGAATTTATGTTCTTTTGGAACATACATTGGAAGATGGTGGAAAGCTGTCAACATAGAAGGCTATACCTGTAAAGGCTATACCTTTACAGATTGAGACCAGTAAAATCAAAACCCTCTCAAGTTGCAGATTAGGAAACTGAGGCACAGATAGCCAAGGGACTTGTTCAGGGTCACACAACTAATACATTAGGTGGCAAAGGGTTGAGGGAATGAATACAGTCACCGGCTAGACTGCCAGCACCTCTCAGTGATATGGTCCCTAAGGCCCCTTCCAGGGCCCATCCCCATCATCCTATGGTCCTAAAACCTGTCTCTGCTGCTTATTAGCTAGGTGACCTTGGAAGAGTCACTTGACCTAGGCCTCAGTTCCCATACCTGTGAAACAGGGATGTTAGATGAATGACCTCCGAGGTCCCACCTAACCAAAATCCTTGAATCTAAAAAGTTGAATATTTATGCATGTCAGGCAGCAACATAGAGGGGTTGTGGCAGGACAATCTGACTAGTCTCTAACTGGGTTATCTTGGGTTTGTAATTGGAATAAAATGAGGTATCTGTAGCCCATCTTTGCTGTTCAGTTGTGTCCAACTCTTCATGATCCCATTTGGGGTTTTCTTGGCAGAGCTACTGCAGTGGTTTGTCATTTCCTTCTCCAGCTCATTTTATAAATGAGGAAACTGAGGTAAACAGGGTTAAGGGACTTGCCCAGGGGCACACAGTTAGTAAGTGTGTGAAGACTGGATTTGAACTCAGGTCTTCCTGACTCCAGACCCCGCAGCACTGTATTCGCTGCAGCACCACCTCGAAGTCCTCTGTTAACAAAAGGAGCTTTACAAACCAGAGCAAGAGAAGGGCTGCCAGAACCAGGGAAAAATTTTCCCAGAAGATACAGCTGATTCCACTAAGCCAAGCTGTCACATGTATGTTGGTCATGCTGCTGGTCTGTGGTCTGTGGTCTGAACCCTGAGGGAAGGACTCCAGTCTCTGTGTCCTGGCTGCTTTTTGTACTCAAGAAAGTGTAACAACATTCCAACCTTTAGTACCCTAAACCAATTCAATCTCAAGGAGAGTTTCAACATCTTTTAAAGAGAAGTTAGCTTAACATACTTGGGGCAGGACCTTAGGACACTGTTCTCATCACCTTGGGTAGATCAATCCTAGAGCTGGGTGGTAAAGTGGATAGAGCACCTAAGGAAGACCTGAGGTCAAATACAGCCTCAGACATTTCCTCATTCTGTGACCCTGGGCAAGTCACTTCACCCTGATTGCCTCAGTCTCCTCATCTGTCAAATGAGCTGGAGAAGGAAATGGCCAACTATTCCAGTATCTTTGCTAAGAAAACCCCCAATGGGGTCACAGAGAGTCAGAAACAAGTGAAAAAGACTCAGCAAGTAGTAGAAAGCCATCAAGAACCTGAAGAAAACACAGAGGACAGTAACCAGTGAGGTGAAGGTCCTTGGACTCGTGACAAACGAGAAAATAAGAATGCTTAGTCTGGGAAAGAAAAGCTGAGGTTCACAGGATCCTAAAACTCCAGCTGGAAGGGACAGTTCTATCTCCTCTTTTTATAGATGAAGAAACTAAAGACCAGAGAGAAATGACTAAGCCCAATGTTGTGTATGTAGGAATCGAACCTAGGTCCTCCGAGTCCAGAGTAAATGCTCTTCCCCCTCATCGCCCAGTGAAGGAGAATGAGGGACAACATCTCTAGCTGCCTTCAGGGGCTCAAAGCAATCTTAATTTTCCTTAGAAGCCTTACACATTTTCAGAGGTATAATTAGGGTGGACCAGTGGCTCACTGTCCAGGGCACCAACCTTGGAGGATGAGGGGAAGCACCCCCCTGCCCCTCAGGGGTCATTTGTTCCTCCTGCCCATGCTGGAAGTGTGACCACCCTGACCTCCCCCCAGGACCCCAGGATCATCTTCCATTGTAGCCCCTTCCCCCCAGAGTCTGCCTTCCTTGACCTCTGGAGGAGGGAGATGGGGGTTAGGTACTGGGCATTTGTACCCTCTGGGGGACATGTCTTTCCATTGCTCAATATTACCCCTTCTTCAGGATGCCCCTACTCAGTCCACTGCTAGAATGTGAATATTCCTAATTATAGCTTTGTTTTCTTATGCTCAGCCCCAGAGGGAAAATCAGGAGCTACTGTGATAGTAGCCAAGTGGGTTCCCAGGTCAGATGATCACTTGTCTGATATGCTGTACAAGGCAGTTTTGCCTAGGTACAGGTACCCTGGCCCCCTGACCCTAACCAGACCAGTCAGATCACAGAATTATAAATTTAGAGCTCAGAGGACTGTCAACAGCTTTCTAGTCTGGCCCAGTTGTTTTACAGATGACAAAACCACAAAAGGACAGATTAAGAATCTAGTTCAGGTTCTCTTCCCGCACCTCCCCTCACCCCCTTCCCGCCAAGGTCACACTGAGGTAGAATTCAAATCCAGGTCAGCAGTTCACTTATGTCCTCCCTCTCAGCTTGGAGTCTCTAAGATTCCCTAAGGAGCCAGTATAAATGCTTCCTTTTTCTTTAATCCCAAAGAAGAAAGACTCCCTAGAAAAGCCCCCTGAGGTGGTTAAAAAGGGGAGAGTGATTTCAACATAATCTCCCTCCTACTTACACAGAGGACAATGGGGGAATTAATAAATGATTGCTGACTTTCCCTTGGCTGTGGCTCGTACATTTCTGTGGTTCCGAACCACCCACAGATCCAGAAAAAGTCAGGATATTTCTAGAGCAGAAATAGTCCAGGAAACTCCAACTGTCTCCCTAAGATTTTCTCATTCACTGTCTCTTAGTGCAGACAGTCATGATTCCAGAAGCCCTATTTCTCCAACTCCACAGTTGTTCATAAATTCAGGGCAGGGAGAGACCACTGTGACATATTATGGTTTGATGGAGGAGCTCTACCTCCAGAGACCAGAGGATCTACACCTCTGACAGTTATTGCCTAGGTAACCTTGGACAAGTCACTAAATAACTGCAGGCCTCATTTTCCTCATCTGTACAATGAGAGTTTGGACCAGATGGCTGCTGAGGCCCCTTTTAGCTCTAACTTTGTGATCCCCAGCCAATCAATTAACAGGTTTTGTCAATTCTACCTTCATGGCATCTCCCAAATGATCTCTTTCTCTGCCCTCACATAATCACCTGGTCTGGATGATGTTTCTCTGCTTATCTCCTCACTAGGCAATGAGCTCCTTAAGGACAAGAAGAGGTTTTTTTCCCTCTCTTTATATTTCCAGGCTTAGCACCACACCTGGCACATAGTAAGAGCTTTACTAGGAAGCGAATTAGCAATTACTCTCGGGTTGGGTTGATAATAGCTATCATTTATGTGGGGCCTTAAAATTTGCAAAGAGTTCATATATCTATGTATGTATATGTATATGTATGTATGTATATGTATATGTATGTATGTATATGTATATATGTATGTATTATCTCATTCGATCCTTATAATAACTCTGGGAGGTCATTGCCACTATAATCCCCATTTTACATATGAGGAAACTGAAACAGACAGAGGTCAAGTGATTCAGAGTTTAGGGAAATTTAAAGTGAGTTTGGAATAGGGTTAGAATAAGGTTAAATTATGGTTATAAGGAAACATCCCGAGGACAGTGTAGCATCTGATCTTGGAAGGACACTTACCTGAAGGGACGATGGTCATTCAGCTCATGATGCTGCCTCCTCATTCGAGGCCCCGTGGGTAGAGTCCAAGCCAGCCACAGACCAGGCTTGGATTAAGCTTTTCCCACACAAGGAGAAGAGTAACGGGTTAAGGCCCTGGGGCCTGGTCCAGCTGGCTTGGGCTCTGGAGTCAGAAGTTCCCCAGTGCCCCAGAGGGAGTGGAGAGGGTCCTCCGCAGAGCCCTGGCCTCCACTCCTCCCAATCCTCTGCCCCTCTTCCACCTCTGACAAAGCAGTCTTTGTGCCCTGTGTCTCAGTCCCTGGAGCCCTGGGCAAAGCATAGAATACCAAAAACTCCAACTCATTGCCACGAATTAGTTTTATTTCTAGTTCTCCCTCCAGACCGCCCACTGCTTCCCACTATTCTCAGGCACGAACCCAAGGACCCAAGCACTCAGACACATTCTTTGCTCCCCTTCTCTCAACAGAACCCAGCAAAGTGTCACACTCAATGTCAGACCAAAACATAGGCTCATGCGCAGTTCTGTCTTCCTCCTTAGCTGACTTTTCAAGGGTAAATCTTATCTCCTGAACTGGACTGGGAGCTGCCTGAGGGCAGAGACTCTAGGATCCCTCGGCATAACTGAGCAAAGCTATATATCAATATATCAAGGATTGGTTGTGAGCTCCCATCATTGGAATTCCTTCCAAATGAAACAGATCAAACTCAATAGAGCTGACCATCCAAGAAAGTTGCCTGAGACTTAGAGAGATCCAGGACTTACCCAGGACTTCCAGACTCCAAACAGTACTCACTTCATTGCTTATCACCTACTTGGGGAAAAAGATTTTATCAGCTGGTAGGAGCCTGTGATTTCATCAGATAAGGAATTCCCTTTGTGTAAATTCACTCTACCAAGGCAGATCAACCACTCATGTATCATTTGTAGCCTTACCTGTCCTTCATTTTCAGAGGACCACTGATATCACAGGTGATGTCTGGACTTGCGTGAATTGGATTTAAATGAGGCAGAGCCGCACAAAGTCATCATCCTCATCTCACCTCCTGAGTCACTGAAGTCTAGCGGCAAGACACAAGTCAAGACAAACAGCGATGACCCAGGAATTGCTGGGACACTGAGAAGTAAGTGACTGAATATATGAAATGTACCCATAATGCACTTTGCAATTTAATTTGCATTATTAAAATTTTCTCCATTGCTTTCTTAAGTCTAGACAACCAACAAAATACAAGCTCTGATTTGTATCTAGATGTAAATGTTCACACTGAAAATGTAACAAGCCCATGGAACTAGCTCCTACCAGCACTTGGAGAGAGATGCTACAGAGGACTGAGCCTTAGTGCGTAGCCTAAGGATGTTAGATGTGAAAGTGACATTGGGGTTCATCTCTAATTCAACCTGTCATTTTACAGACGGGGAAACTAACTTGCCCCAGAGAGGCAAGTGACAGGGACATATTTAACGGCAGACATAAAGGGGCTTGGGTCTTGTGGCTGCCAAATCTGCTATCTAATCTCTCTCTTTTTTTAATCACAAGAAAGTGGCTTCTTTTCTTTTTTCTTCTTTTTTTTGGAGGCAATGGGAGCTAAGTGACTTGCCCAGGGTCACATAGTTAATAAGTGTTTGAGACTAGATTTGTTTCATTTTTGATATGGTTTGTGAAAACTGGTATCAGTCATCCAATCTTTCAAAGTTTGTCCTTATGTTGTTAAATAGATAACTCTAAAATAATTAAAAACAAAGCAAGATAAAAAACACTTTGTACACTAAAGATTCTGGTGATCTTATCTCTGGAACTAAATATGAAAAGACATATCTCTCTTCTCTAGAAAACAGCTCTCTTAGAAAGTGGGTTTTTTCATATCATAAAATAGTTCCATGAAATAGATGATCTAGAAAAAGCACCTGTACCTCGTATGTCTGTTGGCAAAATCCTTTTCCTCATTTCCCTAGGAAAGATGTGAGATTTGAGGAATGGACACAAAAGATGGAACAGATAAGAGAAATTTTTTTTCAGTACATTTCAGAAAAACTGGAATATTGCATGGTATTTGCTCATTTTCCTGTGTCAATAAACAGAACACATTACAAATAAGTCTATCTTCCGCTCATCCATTTCAGTCTGGTAGGGATAAAAAAAACCCTTCATTTTCTATTAATTAAAATACCACTTTTATCACTTGAAGTTTCACAAAACACTTTATATGTCTTTACCTCATTTGATCCTTACAGCTCTGTGAGAGAGGTGTTATTATTAATCCTCATTTTATAGTTGAGGAAACTGAGCCCGGGAAAGATTAAGGAACTTGCCCAGGGTTACACAATTAGGAAATGCCTGAGGGAGGATTCGGACACGTCTTCCTGACCCCAAATCCTTCACTCTATCCACTGCACCATCTATCTAACTGACCCTAATCAAATTACTTTTTTCCCTTTTTTGGCAGAAAATAATGTAACTCATCACTGTTTTCTGAAAGAGGGAAGACCCAAAGTGTTTCTCCCTTCGATGGTGATGATGATGATGGAGCAGAAGGATGTGATGGACCCCTGTGGTCTCTGTAACCCAATGAAGGGCCTGAAATCAGGAAGACCAGAGTTCAAATCCAGTTTCAGACACTTGTTAACTGTGTGACCCTAAACAAGGTGCTTCACTTCTGTCTACCTCAGTTATCTCTTTTGTTAACTGGGGATAATGATAGCATTGACCTCACAGGGTTGTTGTGAAAATTGAATGAGAGGGTATTTGTAAGACATTCAGCACAGTGCTTTGTAAGTGCTGATTCCCTTTCCTCCCCTCTTCCTCCCTGTAGCACGTTGCTTATTTCTGCACACTGGCCAGACTATAATTAGGACCGGCCCTGCCCCTTCATTATAGACTCCCCACCAATACCTACAGAGACCTACAGGAACCTACAGAGTCCCAGAGTCTGGAGGAGGCAGCATTCTTGCCATTTGCTTCGGGAGGGGGCAGAATTTGTGCCTCTTTAATCATTTTCCAGTCATGTCCAACTCTTGGTGGGCCCATTTGGGGTTTTCTTGGCAAAGATACTGGAGTGATTTGCCATTTGCTTCTCCAGCTCATTTGATAGCTGAGGAAACTGAGGCCAGGATTTTGCCTAGGATCTCATAGCTAGGAAGTATCTGAGATCAAATTTGAACTCAGAAAAAGGAATCTTTCTGACTCCAAACCCCAAACTCTGTCCTCTTCACCACCTAGCTATCCCATGTGTCCCCCCAGATACCAAAAAAGTACAGGTTCTCCTCTGTTTACACATATAGTGATAACAGTGGTCACCCCAGGTCCCAGGTTAGCTCTGTAGGGGTGGACTTCTAAAAACAAAAATGGGAAAAGCTAAGATTTATAGCACTTTAATTATAACAATGACTAGCATTTATATAACACTTTGATTACAAAGTGCTTTACAAACATTATCTCATTTGTTCTTCACAACAACCAAGGGAGGTAAATGCTATCATCACCATTCCCATTGTACAAATGCAGATATTGTGGTAAACACAGGCTAGGTGATTTGCCTGAGGTCATACAGCTAGGAAATAGCTTAATCTAGATTTGAACTCGGGTCTTCCTCACTATCAGTTCCACTATCCCATCTAGCTATCTCAGTGCCAAGAACTCAGAATTCCAAGTCCCTGCTATGTAGGATCTCTCAGGCTAAGTCAATCTAATCCTGGAGCTCTTGCCACTGGGTTTTTTCTCTCTTTACTATGCCCATTTTACAAATGAGAAAACTGAGAATCAAAGAATGGTTTGCTTAGGGTCGCATAACTATTAAGTATTTGAGATAGGTCCAGACTGCAGTCAAGATGACAAGCCTATGTGGCTGGTGCCTGAGGATGTTTCCTTCATCCAACAGGCACATAATATTTTGTTAGTTAATTGATCTGGGAACTTCTGAGAGCCATTTCCTCCTCATAATCCCAAGGTCAAAGATAGGCAGACTGGACTCCCCTTCAGGGAAGTTTTGGGGGAACCATAAATTCTAGAGCTCAAGACTTGCAAGTAATCCAAGAAATCATCCAATCTAAGCTCCTCCCCAATAGATCCTCTCTAGAGCATCCATGCGACTGGGCTATCCAGCCACCAATTGTACATTTCCAGAAATGGGGAACTCACTGCCTCAAAGGCAGTGTGTCCCATTGTTGAGTAATTCAAGTTATTAGAAGGTTCTTTTGTATGTTGAGCTGTGATCTGGTTCCTTGTTGCATTCACCCACTGACTCTAGTTTTGACCTCTGAGGCCAAGTAGAATAAATCTAATCTGTCTTCATATATTGGAAAGTGACCATCAACCCCATACCCCCAATCCTGGCAGATGGGACCCTAAGTCCTCTAAACCTGCTCTAGCTGAACACAAACCCTAGAAAATCCTACAAGCTTGGAAGGATTTTTGAGTATAGACCTAGTAACCGACTAAAGTCCCTAAGCAGACAAAGTGTGAAGAGTCTCCCCACCAGGCAAGCCACAGGACAATGAGGTTTTTTTTACCATTAAACTCTTCACCATTATTTTCTAAGCTGGAGGTCTGGGATCTGCATCAATGCACAGAATAACTAACTATCCCAATTAAACTATCCCAACAACTTCATATAGTAGGTCCTTCACAATTGCTTGTTCCCTTTTTCCCTTCCCTGGGCACACCATCTCTGTGCTGGACAACATATCTCAATGATGTGGTTGCCAAGCTAATCTTTTCTATCATCAGCTAAGCCTCTCTTCAACCCAGTTTTTACTCTTTACTCCCATCAACATGGATGCAGTGACTTAAAAGCCTCTCTCTGACAGAGATAACTATAGCTCTTTTAGTGTGTAGCCAAAAGCAATAAATTACCACACCCAGCCAGTCAAGAGACACAACTAGTAAATTTAAAGCTCAAGCTCAATTTAAAAGGTAACTTCATTAAAGACTTGACAGTCTAGAAGATCTAGGATCAATTCTTGCCTCTGAAAGTCATTCAAACCCTGAATACCCCAGGCAACTTCTAAAAACAAAAGTTACCAAGGACTAGAAGAAACTTACTGCATGACGCAAGAGCATTCCCAACACTAATGAAGTCACAGGTCTGGATTTTTTCTTAAAAAAAAGGGTAAAAAACATTCTATTCTTTTGGCTGCTTTGTGCTAATTCAAAGTCCATAGTCTCATATAACCATCTGACTTATTATTAGGAAATACCTTGTAACTTCCATTTAACCCCTGATCACAAACCTCTGCTCTTAAAACTTGCTTTGAGGAATCTGTCTATAAAACACACATACAAACATACACTTGCTGTGTGGAGGCAGAAGCACTGAGATAAACCTTACTCCCAAGATCCTCTTTAATTAGCATGCAAATACAGTTGAGTAGGAACAAAAGGCTGAGTGAAGGCACAGTCCCGCCTTTATTACATATATCACCCAGCAATAAAACCCTTCACTTTCGCACTGTTTCAAACAACACAAAACCTCATTGTTTCCCTACACTAATAATACATTCAAAAACTCACATTGATGAGGGTGGACCTCTATCTGGAAGGGCCCTCAAAAGCCATCTCATCCAACCCCCACCCTCTTATTTTACAGTTTGGGAAATTAGGAACCAAGGAAGTTAAGTCACTTGACCAAGGGTATCCAGGTGTAATGGTAAGGGAATTTGAAGATCTTCCCAGTCCCTTAATAGGTCCATGAGACCTGTTTTGAACTCTGGTCAAGCCCATACCTTAAGTCACTTGAAGCCCATGGTAGGAGGAGCTTGATAAATGGATGGGGCAGGAAGGGAGAGTGAGGTGGAGCTGAGAGGGAAGCAGTAGGCAGAGCAGAGCAGTTAGCAGGAGTGAGAGAGGGAGTGATTTTGCCTAAGGGAGCTTGTTTGGGGGAGGCCTGACAGAGGGAAGGCTTGGGGATGGCAGTCCTTCCTCTGTTGGTAATGTGTACAAACTTCCTTGTTACCACGGTGGAACTGGCTTTCTGGCATCTGAATAAATATTTTGATTCCATCTTTGAGGAAGAGAGTTTATATTTTGCAAATTTATCCTGGAAATATGTCTGAATATCCATAATGACTGCTATGGGTACTGCATTACCTTACACCAGGTTGAAAGCATCCTAGGCAAGATATGAATTTAGAGTTGGTGATCTTTCCACTGGACTTGGCATTTATACATTGTTTTAGAGTGTACAAAACTATTTCCTCACATCAAATTTATGTGAAGTAACCATGTGTTTGGGCTAAAGGTAGGAAACCTAAGGGAACTAGACAGTAAACCTAGGAAAAACAGGCAATAAGCCCAACTGAAAGACCATTAGAGATAATGAGGAGAGCTCTATCAAACAAAAACTACTGCATAACATTTACATAACGCTTTCAAGTTTAAAAACCTTTTTTGAGCATAACACTTAGACCTATGAGAATATCATTACAGGTATCGTTATATTCATTTTACAAATGAGAAAAGTAGTTTTTTAAGTAGTTTTTTTCCGAGTCACACAGCTCATAAGAGTCAGAGACAAGATTTGGGTCTTTCTGCTTCTCTGAGGGTAAAGTTCTCAGAGCCCTTCCAGCTCCTATGTTCTATGGCCCTAAGGGAAAGAGGCAATGGTCCTGGAAGGAAAGGGTTCACCTCCCCTTATTTCTCACCCTCTTCTGGGCGGGGAACCCCAAGACTGGCTTACTGTTTACCTTAGGGAGGAAGCTGCTGGGCCCTTTGATCTCAGAACATGAGGTCAAGAACAGGAGGAGTTAGGCAAACAGGATGGCTTAGGAAGCCTGAGAGGGGTGAGGGGTCTGAGAAGGCAGACAAGACCAGAGCAAATTTGGTCAGCTGGGAGAGGTTTAGCAAGAGGATGAAATCCCCAGGGGTTCCCCAAACCACTCAGCAGGAGGAACAATTCATGTCCAGACAGAATTTTCCTCTTTAAAAAATGGATTCTCCCATCAGCTCCTCAGAGAAAGGAAGCATTTAAGTATTCACTGTCATAGCTCCAGAGAATCTTAGAACAGAGGGTCATCTAGTGTGGACCTTAGAGGTTATCTAGTGTGGACCAACTCCCCATGTAGTGATGATGACCGAGGCCAAGAGAAGGGAATGACTTGCCCAAGGTCACGTAGCTAGCTGTCAGCAGAGCCAATGAGCTTTGCCAAGGCAAGTGTTTATTTAGTTGGCAAAGTAACAAACTCTTGGGGGGTAGATGGAGAAAAATTAAACCAGAAAAGAATAAGCTTAGGGTCTATGTATATGTGTATATGTATGTGTATGTGTATGTGTGTGAGACAGAGATGGAGAGGGGGACAAGAGAAGGGGGACAGAGAGATTGAGAGAAAGAAAAAGAGGAGAGAGGGAGAGACAGAGACAGAGAGAGGAGACCAAGGCTAACTCCCTGACTCCCATTTCCTCTCTAATGCCTTTAGTAATCTCCCAGTGAAGGCTGGAGGCCCCCCAAACAGTTCAATGGCAAGAGGCTAAGTCACAAATCTCTCCTAATTTAATTAAGTGTTCATTGCTAAGCTGTAGGATCATGGAAATAGAGCCAGAAAGGATTTCGGAAGCCATCTAGTCCAACCTCATCAATTTATAGATAAGGAAACTGCAACTGAGAGAGAAGTGTATGTGACACAGTGCCTGGCACATAGTAGGCATTTAGCAAGTGAACATTGACTAACTGACATGACTGAATCAAGTTTGAACCTAGGTCTTCATGATTCCAAATCCAGCAAGCTGTTAAGTGTGCTGTCAGGGAGACATTACCACCACCGCTGACATAGGCATATAGCTTAAGAGCTGGACGAACGTCATTGGAGGCCACTGAATCCAACCCTCTCATTTCAAAGATAAGATAATTCAGGAACAGAGAGGTTAAACAATCTGCTAGTAAGTGTCTGAGTTGGAATTTGAACCCAGCTAACTGATTAAAAGGCTAGAGTTCTCTCTATAACATCCTCCTGCTTCCCCTCGTCCTCTTCCTCATCATCACCACCATTATCATGAGCACCAGCACCACCACCATCATGACCACCACCTCCACTACCACCACCATCATCATCACAACCACCATCATGACCACCATATTCATGATCACCACCATCATTATAACCACTGTCACTACCATCATCATCATCATCATCATCATGACAACCACTACTACCACCCATCACCATCATGACCACCACTACTACCACCCATCATCATCATGACCACCACTGCTACCACCCATCATCATCATGACCACCACTACTACCACCCACCATCATCATGACCACCTCTACTACCACCCATCATCATCATGACCACCACTACTACCACCCATCATCATCATGACCACCACTACTACCACCCATCACCATCATGACCACCACTACTACCACC
>CM053769.1:110052946-110107892 GCA_028658325.1 Potorous gilbertii
CATCATCATCATCATCATCACCATCATCCTCCTCCTCCTCATCATCATCATCACCATCACCACCACCACCACCATCATCATCACTATCATCATCATCATCATCATCACCATCACCATCATCACCATCACCATCATCATCACCATCCTCATCATCATCATCATCATCACCATCATCCTCCTCCTCCTCATCATCATCATCACCATCATCATCACCATCACCACCACCACCACCATCATCATCATCATCCTCATCATCACCATCATCATCATCATCACCATCATCACCATCATCATCACCATCACCACCATCACCATCATCATCACCATCCTCATCATCATCATCATCATCATCACCATCCTCCTCCTCCTCCTCATCATCATCATCACCATCATCATCACCATCACCACCACCACCACCATCATCATCATCATCCTCATCATCACCATCATCATCATCATCACCATCATCACCATCATCATCACCATCACCACCACCACCATCATCATCATCACTATCATCATCATCATCATCATCACCATCATCATCAACATTTTCATCACTGTCTTCCTCATCTTGTCTGATGCTTTCTGTAGTCGATTCTCACCATGTGTAATTCAGGGATTATCCACTATATGGTTGTCATGGTGCTTTTCTCAAAGATGAAGTTGGTGAAGTCCCACTCTGCTCCCCTTTCTCGTCCCCCCAGGTAAACAACCATACCTCCCACCTCACCCCTCATTTCAAAACTTTTCACTTTACTTTCCAAGGCCACATCTCATCCAACAAACTATCCCTGTTTGTTCTAGTGCTAACAGGAGAAAGCTGGAAGAGACACTCCAAGCCCTCCCTCCCATTCCTAGGCAACATATTAGGCAGTTTCTCCGGAGCCTTCCAGAGTCAGTATCCCTGGATTATTTTTCCTAAACCAGAGAAGCTGCTCTACTGTATCGATTCCAGTCAGGGAGAAGTATGTAAATGAATCAGTTCTACCATAAGCTACAGCTGGGGTTTTGGGAAGTCCCCTTCTCTTCTCCGAGACTCAGTTTCCCCACCCCTAACAAGGCTTAGACTATGTGAGTTTCTTTCAATTGAAATTTTATAGCTCTTAACGTTCTGCAACCATGCAACAGGAACTCTATTATGGTGGTGCTTGAGTTGTTTTCTAGTGTCCTGTGTATGTTTTTTTTTAACTAGGTTGTGAGCTCCCCACGGGCAGTGACTGTGTCTCTTTCCCAGCCCTCCACCCACAGGCTCCTTCCCAAATGCTGAGGATTTGGCATAATTCCAAAGGGCTGACGATGAAATCTGTTGCCCCCCTCCTGAGAGAAAAGAGATAGACCCATGATGCCCAATGAGATGTGTTTTTGGACATGGCCAATGGAATTTGCTTTGCCTGACTATATATATTATAAGGAATTTTTCTTTCTTTCATTCATTTTTTTTTGGAGGGGAAGTAAGAAGGAGAGAAAATAAATATTAGTTAACTGAAAAAAGTCAAGAGTAAAAACACAATCTGAAAATAACAAGCCCACTGAGTTCTTCCTATACTCAGGGCATCTCTCAAGATGGACACTCCCATAGTTTTCAGGCCCAGCCCACAGATGGGAAGCCTGAGACCAAGATTACTAAGCATGGTGTTTTATTGATCATCAGAACGAGTTTCCACAGAAGCCCCTTGGGGCACAGATTCTGACAGAGATGGCACTGAGTGGTGGCTAGGGGCTGGCAGTGGGAGGAAGGCCAGCCTCCAGGAAATTACCCCTTCCATACTCCCTGATATGCTCAGTACATTGACTTTGAGGGGAGTTCCTTTCCTCCCTGGCCAAATAAACCAAGTAAGGGCAGGAGAGCTGACTCCGCCTTGGACTGGCAGTGCCCATGATGGCACTAGGCACCTGGGGAGAGGGGCCTGACACAGAAGATGGTAGAAAGACAGATGATTCACTTCACAATGTGTTAGTGGACAGCAGGAAGTAGGCCAGGCTGTTGGGAGAGGCCATGGGTCAGGGGCTCTTTTTCTCTTTCCCCATCCCCCTTCTATATTCCCCAGGGTAGGTGATCCATCCTCTGTCCTCCATCTGAGGACTCCCAAATCTACCTTGTTCATCCCAGGGTCCAGCATCTCAAAGTCTTACCTACAACTGTCTTACTTCAAGTTCTGTCTTCTTCCCCCGCTCCATACCTAGACTTTGCTGAGTAATATCTGAACCTGAAATCTTTAATATTTTCTTAGTATTCTCTTTTTTTTCCAGAGGAATAATCCTAATTCCTTGTCTTTTGTGGGGTTACATTTCTGTATCAGACAATTTTGGCCGATGCCCTTAACCCTGGGAGTCTGACCAGGTTCTTCAGACCACATGAAACCCTAACCCACTAGTTCCTTTAGGGATCTGGATTCCCTCCTTCAAACCCTTTCAGGAGCCTCACAAATGGAAAGTACCATACTGGTTTTGACTTTACTTTTTCAGCTTCTGAAGACTTCTCAACCCAGTGGAAGCCACTTGCCTGCAAACAAGGGGACCTTTCAGCCTTGGAAGAGGTCCCTTGGAAAGGGTTGGAAATGATGTGGTAATCTTATATTTCTCCCCTTGCTGAAAGTGGGTGCACGATACAGGCCTAACATAATATTTAAATCTTACAGGAGAGGGGTAGAGGGATCAGAAGATAACAGCCTCTCTCAAGCTTCTTATGCATGCAATAGGCTGGAAATTATGGTAAGCCAGCATTTCCCCTTAGATATTACAGGCCTGGAATTACAGGACCCTTTTAATCTTGGATGGGAGAAGTTTGGTAAGTCTGAAATTACAGTAATTTTTAAGCTGCTATTCTCCCCTTCTATACTATTAACCTTCCTTTATGGTAATTTTGGGCCATGCTGTCTGGATTTTACATCCTCAAATTACCATTTTTATTTCTTTTTCTTCTTTTCCTTTCTCTGAGTTTCTTAAGAACATGGGCTTCTTACCAAGATGTGAATGGAAACCCAAGGGCTTTTGGGACCAGGATGATTCCTCCTGGGCTGGTAACAGCAGCATAGAGATAACAGCTTGTTAGTTTGGTGAAGATACAGGAAATGAAAAGATGACAGCCAAAGATCACAGCCAGGTTTGAAGATCTTGGGTCCATTAACTTGTTTTCCTGCTTGTTTGCAATTTAATGTTTTGTTCATTTAACTGATGGCTGCCTCTTCATTTGGGACTCCTGGCACATCTCGAACCTACCTGTTGATCAAGGCAAGGTAAAAAGTTGTGCTTATGTCCCTGAGGAGAATCAACCATTTTGTTTTATCTTAAAAATGTTTAACGGTGGTTAACGTTGGAGGTAGGTTTTGATCCTAGAGCTTCCTGCTTCCAAGACTGGCCCTCTGGCCCCTCTACTACACTGCTTCCCTCATAGACCTTTCTGACTCATTAAAAGCTCCTAAGGATAGCAGCAATCAGTTAAATAGACAATTAGAATCTATTGTCCCCTCCGATAGCATAAAGCTACTTTACATACATACATTTCTGGCCACCAAGTGCTTGCTGGACTTTAGACAAAGAAAGCAAAGCTATTTTTAAGGGAGCAGGGGTTTGCAGGGGGTACAGTGTGCCCAGGATGCTGAGCACAGAACAAGTCACAAAATAGAAATATTCTGACCAATAAATACATCTCAAAAAAGAAAAAGGAAAAGCACTCCATCGATGCTCCCAAACATGACGAGAAGCATTATAACATGCACTCAGAGATATGTACAGTGTAAACAGTAAGGACGGTGTGGTTTGGCTCCATAGAGGAGAAACCATGGGGCAGAGGCCATTCAGGACAGGTGGGCAGATAGACGGTGTGTCCAGGGGGGAGCGTTGCTCAGTGTCAAGGGCTTGGCTGGAGAGGTGGGCACTTGGGCATGGAAAACTCCTACATCTCCAGAGAGGTGGTCTCCTCTCCTCTCCTCTCTCCTTACCCTCAAGAAGCAATGCAGAGTCAGTGAAGGCAGAGGCAAAAGAGAGAGAAGGGAGAAGTCTTCAGGCAGGGAGGACTATTGGGGGACAGGGGTTAGAGGTGGTAGAAGCTCACCATGGACTCCCAATGTGTGGGATGCCCATTGGAAAAGGGGGCAATTGATGAACAGAACTCCAAATAATGGGGGGAGGGACCAGAACAGCAACTCATGGCCTTCAGCTATGGTTTCAGTGAGTTGAGGGCAGGCCAAGAGAAGAGGACTTTTAGACTCCCAAGTCAGTCAGGCCCTCTCCAGGAGATCAGTGAGCACCTAGGGGTGAGTGGCCAGGGACCACAACACCCAGGAAAGGGAGTATAGGATCCTAGAAGTTCCGGTATTTTGCCAGGGGGAATCTATTCTGGACCTGTGAGTCCATTAGGCCTGGAACTTCTTGTGTGGAAACTCCCAGCACTCACATAGTAACTCATCGAGTCTTCAATGAGTTAGTTGCTTGGGTCACCAAGAGGTGATTTGCCCACAGCCAGTGTCAGAGGTAGGTCTTGAACCCAGGGCTTCCTGACTCCAAGGCTGGCCCTCTAGTCACTCCACCACACTGCCTCTCTCCTAGACTCAGATGTTATTAGTGTGGGAAGGGACCCTAGACTTTCTACAGACAGAAGTGGAGATCCCTGTTAAAGAGCCAGGGCAAGAGGTTGAGCAGGGGGAGGTGTGAGAATGTTCAAGTGGGTAGCAGGCCATGTCTTCCTTTACCTCTGGGGTCCAGCTTTGGGTGTGGGAAGCTTTCCCAATGGGTTCTTAAGGGAAAAGTCAGATTGGGGTGCCCCTCCTATACTAGGACTAGACATTGGCTCCATGTCTGGAGGTAACCAAAGTCCAGGGCAGACTGAGCCAGAGCCTCAAGGTGGGGATGGGTCCTGGGGGAGGGAGGGCCCCAGGCAAGCACCCTCAAGTTGGTGTTCTTCAACCTGTTGGGCTGATTGAAGTGTCTTCATTTTCCTTCCGAGACAGATGCTGGAAAGGTCCTAAACCTTGAAGAAGGAACAGTGTCTGACCTGCAGCCTTGGTTCCCCACTGACCCCGTGCCCCTCCCACAGCAGCTGCCGTTAAACCCAAGGCCCGATATGCCCTGATGTGCCAATAGATGTTGGATCTGGGGCAGCTTTGGGGCGCACCCCCGCAGTACGCCTTTCCGCCTTGGTCCAGTTTTCTACCCACCTCTACCTTTCCCCCCAATACACACGTTTTCTTTTGCAAAGCCCCAACCAGACCCCGCAGCCAGGGCCCCCACTGACTCCATGGGAGAGTTTCCCTTAAATATCCGTCTCCCGGAGGCCACAGTAGTCGTCCAAGTCGTAAGCGTGGTGAGCAGCCGCCTCTACTCCATCCTGGGGAACCCCGAGGCAGATGGACTCCACCTCGCTGCGGGAGGGGGTGCCCGGCGACCCCCCGCCCGGGGAGCCCCCCGACGCCCCGGCAGCGCGGAGCTTGTGCGACAGGCTGGTGACTTTGGCCCGCAGCTGAGTGGTGGGCTTCTTCAAGGGACCCAAGAGCTTCCACTCGCGGAAGGCGGCCGTGGCCTTGAGCCGGGGGCCGGCTGCCCCGTCGGGCGGGGCTCCCGGCAGCAGGGAGGCGGGCCGGGCGAGCGGGGTCAGCGGGGCCGTCCCGAGGGGTGCGCAGTCCCTCCGGGAGCCTCCAGGGTCTGCCCCAGCCCCCGACGCCCGCCAGTGGTGGCCATAGACGCGCCAGAGGGGCCGTCGGCGCCGTCGGCGACACTGGCAGCGGAGCAGGCGTAGGAAGGCGCGCTTGAACTCCTTGCTGGAGCAGGGGTAGATGATGGGGTTCACGCAGCTGTTGAAATAACCCAGCCAGAAGATGACCTTGAAGACGCCCTCTGACGGCTTGAGCTGGGGGAAGAGGGAGCCTAGAGGGAGGGGGAGAAAGACAGACGGACAGTGAGAGAGGGAAACTGCAACAGGGAATGTGTGAGGGGCCACCTGGGTCAGAGGGAGGAGGGATGTCAGCCCTTCCACCACCGCTCCCCAATCTGACAGCTGAGGCACTGATGCAGGAAACTCTCAGGTCTCGCTCAGCAGCGGATGGTGGAGACAGCCCCTACCCCCAAGGAGCCCCCAATCTAAAGGGGGAGGCTTCGGGTCTGGTAGGAGCCATACAGTTCCAGCATCTGGGAAGCTCCTGATCTATAAGGGGAGACCGAGTCCCTGCCCCTGGGAGCCTCGAGTCTGGTAGGGGAGGGGGTCCCTGCCCCAAGGAGCCTCTAGTCTGATAGGAAGTCTTGTTGTTGTGTTTGTGCTTCGTTTTAGAAGAAGACTATGACATCAGAGAAATGATGACATGACTTGCACTTGACTTTGTTTTGAGTGAGTGAGGGCTGTGCAAGGTCACCAACCTCACTTTCTTCTCCTGAGTCATCTGGGTCCAGTGACCAGATATTCATCGATAGGGAAGGCACACTAATCCTAGATGGTTCAAACTGCTGTGCTGGGTTTGAAATCAGGAGCAGAATTCAAATTCTGCCTCAGACACTGACCAGTTGTTTAATCCTGCACCAGAGCACTTCTATCTATGAATGACTCAATGGCCCCTCTAAATCTACACAGTCTCTTGGGTAGTCCTTGCCCCTGCCTCCAGGGACCCCCATCTCATGGGGGAAAAAGAAAACAAGCAGATAATTCAAAAACAAACAATATACCAGAGAGAGGGAAATAGGGAGACCAGCGGTGTTAGACTCAAGTAGAATAGAGGAGCCCTGTGAATCACAAGTTGACCTAGAAAATCATGATGTTTATATATTTCTTCTTAAAAATTAGTATTTAAACACGTTAAAATCAGTCAGGAACAACATTTTAATCTGTTTTGGGCAGAATGCAGCCCACCTGTTTTTTGACACCTCTGGGGCAGACTCCCAGGAAAGTGCTTTGGGGGTCCCCCTCACAAAAGCAGAATTTGGAAGGGAGTTTGGTGACAAGATAGTTCACCTCGTGCCTAAGCAGGAGTCCCCACTCCATACCTCCAACATCCAGTATCTTCCTCACTTCTAACATCACCAGTGGTCATGTAGTTTCTTGTGATAACCTCTGATACTGAAGAACTACTCTGTCCTGAGCATTGTTGTTAAGGATATGTGGAAAGTACTCAGCAAACCCAGCAACCAAGTTCAGGCTCCTGCTGTTATCTTGGACAGCTCCCGCTGTAAGACAGGTTTCTAGCAGGTAGGGCTGGTCAGCAAAGTCCTTCTCCCCATCAGGAGGTGGTCAAGTCAGAGGCAAGGAGGGGAGGGCATCTGGCAGACAGATGCAATCTTGGCCACAGGTCTTTTTATTTATTTATTTTTTTGAGATAGCTCAAGTGAGCTACAAACAAGAAATGTCCCAATGCTTAGTGTCCTTGTAGGGAAAGGGGAATGAATGGGAGGGGATTCTAAGATGAGAGATGCAGAGCTGGAAGGGACATTTTTCATCTAGTCCAGCCCTTTCGTTTTACAGATGAGGAAATTGAGACCCAGAAAGGTTCAGTGACTCTGTTACATAACTACTTTGTGGAGGCAGGACTTGAACCCAGGGCTTCCTAATTCCAAATCCAATGTTCAGTTCAGTGTGTCACCCTGTAAAGCCCAATATGGCACATAGCAAGCATCTTACTAACAATGAGGAAGAAAGACCTTTGGGAGACCTGGTGAACTGCAGACCTTCTGTTAAGTATGCCACTTTCTGCCTAGTCACACCACCAACAGCATTCTCTCTGTTATTCAGCAGGGAGCAAGGCCCTAAAGGGAGTGAGGGGGGGGATAAGAAGCCTGAAGAGCTGGGACAAAAGGGCAGAGGACACCTGGGAACTGAGATTTCTTACCGCCTCTCTTTCATCACTTTTTTTTCATACGAAGTGCCACCAAACCCCATCTGATATTTACTTTTGAGGCTGATCTTTTTGAACCTAAGTGTAAGATTTTATGCCTATTGAGTTTCATCTAATGAAAGATGATGATCTAGTTTTCTAAAATCTTTTTGAATACTGACTTGTCATTCAGAGTATTAAATAACCTTTCCAGCTTCATGCCATCTGCAACTCTGATAAATTTGTCATCTATGCCTTTGTTCAAGTCATTAGAAATAAATCTTTGCCAGCCAAGATCTCTGATGCACTCCATTGCAGACCTCTTCCCAGCTAGCTAATTCTTATTGACTAACCACTTGTCCAGCTCTAAATCGAATCTCCCTGTTGTCAAGCTCTCATTCCCTTTCCCCTTGAGAGACTTTATCTTATCAACACTTGGTTAAAATCTGGGTCTACATCCTGGGTCACTTCTAGTCTTGATCTATATCTGACCACTGAACCCATATGACTCTGTAGGAGCAAGTGAGACTGGTAACTTTGCACAGCCCTGCCTCACTTAAAACCAATTCACTTGCATGTCATGGCAATATCTTCCTGATGTCAATGTTCTCTTCAAGAATGATGAACAAATCACACAATCATATAACTACAAAATCTGGGTAAACTATATCTATGATATCTATTTGGACTACCATTCATAAAACCCTGGAAAAGGAAAGAAGTAAGGTTAATCTGGTATGACCCATTCTTGACAAAGCTATGCTGGCTCCTTGTGATAACTACTTTCTTTTAAAAAATACATTCACTAGCTGAACATTTAATAATTATTGAATTCTATCTTTACTGGGAATCAAAGTCAAGTTCATTGACATGCTGTTTGCAAACATGACTTTCTTCTTTTCTTTGGAGAATCTAGATATTTACTCTTTTCTCATCCTGGGGCTGTTTGGACAACAACTAGTAATCTGGTTTGACTGAAATACTGTACAGTACATGAAGGGGAATGATGTGAATAAGACTGGATGAGCAGGTTAGCACCAAATAGTACAAGAGCATAAAGGCTAGACTGAGATGACTGTATTTTACCCTAGAGGCAATAGAGAATCACTGAAGATACAGCCAATAACTAGGGCTAGACTTTGGCAAATGTATGAAATTTTTTTTAAAAAAGGTGTTTTAGTGCTTCTAGCCTCTTCTTTCTGTGTCTTTTCCCCATCTCTAGGGCTTAGCACAGTGCCTAGCACATATTTAAGGTAGCTAGGTGGTTCAGTGGATAGAGTGCTTGGTCTGGAGACAGGAAGATCTGAGTTCAAATCTGACCTCAGACTCTCACTAGCTATTTGATCCTGGGCATTCTGCTCAACTTCTGTTTGCCTGATCCACTGGAGATGGAAATAGCAAACCACCCCAGGATCTTTGCCTAGAAAATCTCATAGGGGGTCACAAAGGGTGAAACTCAACTGAACAACAGCAAAAATAAATGCTAGTAAACTTGTTGAATGTAATTGACCTTCTAGGGAACCCACTTCAGATGCTTAGGAAGACTTCAATTCAATTCCTTCCTCAGACACTTGCTATATATGTGACCCTGGATAAGTCTGTCTTAGCCTCAGTTTCCTTACCTAGAAAATGGGAACAATAAAAGCACCTGTGTCACAGTCTTTGTGAGACTCAGATAAGATAGTATGTGTAGTAGTTTTTGGAAAAGCTGCTACAGAAATGTTAGCTACTGTCATCATCATCATCATCATCATCATCCCATTCCCCCTCCTTCTCCTCTTAATCATCATTTCAATCTTCTGACCCAAAGTAAATCCCACTCTTTTTTTCTTATTTAATATTTTATGTCTTCCCAATTACATGTAAAACAATTTTAACATTCTTTTTTCTTCTTCAAATTCCAAATTCTCTCCCCCCCACATTGAGAAGACAAGCAATTTGACATAGGTTATACATGTGTAGTCATGCAAAATACATTTCCATGTAAGGCATTCTGTGAATGAAAACACAGACCAAAAACCCCCAAGTAAAAGTAAAATAAAGAAAAATATCTTTGATTGGCTTTCAGGCTTTACTAGTTCTTTCTCGGAAGACAGACAGCACATTTCATCATAAGTTCTACAGAATTGTCATGGATCATTGTACTGCTGAGAATAGCTAAGTTATCTGGAGTAGATCATCATGCAATGTTGCTGTTACTATGTACAATGTTCTCCTGGTTCTGCTCATTTCACTTTGCATCAGTTCATGTAAATCTTTCCAGTTTTTCTGGGGATACCTGCTCATGATTTCTTAAAGCACAAGAGTATTCCACCCCAATCACATACAAAGTAAATCCTGCCTTTAAGGAAAGGTCTGACAATGGTCATTTATACATCAATGATGATATGATTTGCCACATTCTCTCTCAATCTATCAAGAAGAATTTACCGAGTGCTTACTATGTGCTAAGTGCTGGGGATCCAAAGAAAGGTGCTCTGCCCTCCAGGGGTCTAGGCACTGCGGTAAGCCTTTAAGTTGCAAAGAAGGAGCCCACCCTCATTTGGCGGCTGGAAGTTTCTCTCCATCACATCCCTAGTCCCGGACCTATTCTCACCAGCAGGTGGAGCCAGAGACTAGAGGAAAGAGCACTGGTCCTGAACCCACCATGCTTCTACACCCCATGGCAGGAAAACAACCTTCTGACTCAGGGTGAATTTCTTTTAGTCTAGGTCTAGGATGACAAATCATCGGGTTAACTCTGCCAAGCAGTGAGCTTGTGTTTGACTTAGGAACATTATTATTGTGATTAGCTTTATTATTCCACTGACACCAGAGTTCTGTCCTAACAGCCCTAGTGGCAGGTGGCCAGAGGTCCAGAGGCCAGTTCAGGTCAGCCTTGAGAGTTGGCCACAGCTCAGAGAGATGTCATTCTGTAGCCACACTTTCTGCCTGTCCTTCCACAGAGGGGTTCCTGAAGAACTTCTGGTGATGGCCACTGACTAATAAGTCAGTGGGTCAATAAGAAAGAATTTCTCAAGCACTCACCACTCTTACAAGCTTTAAGGATACAAAGAAAGGTTTAAAAAAACCAGTCTCTACCCTTAGGAAACTGACATTCTAATGGGGGAAAACAACAGGCAACAGCTATGTACAACCAAGGTTGTAAATGGGAATTGTCTCCTGATGAAGGTGAGATTTGAGCAGAATCTTGATGACAACCAGAGAAGAAAGCCAAGAGTTGTGGGGAGGGGGAAGAGCATTTTCGGCTGGGGGGAAAACCAGTAAAAAGGCATGGGGTAAGGAGATGGCGGGTCATGTTCTTGGTTCAGTAAGAAGGCTGGATTGTGGGCTATGGAGCAAGGCATTAGAAGATTTGAAAACATAGGAAGGGCTCAGGCTGTAAATGGCTTTAAAAGGATTTTAAATTTGATCTTGGAGGGAATAGGGAGCCATCAGATTTTATTCAGCAGGGAAATGCACCCATCAGACTTGCACTTTAGGAAGGTTATATTGGCAAGTGGATGGGGAATGGATTGAATTGGGGACAGACTTGACAGAAGGGAAACCAATCAACAGGCTATTGCAATAATCCAGGCACAAGATGATAAGGACCTAGACTACCAGGGCGGTGACTTTGCAAAGGGAGAGCTAAGGACCAGGATGAATTACCATCCTGATCCAAAGGAGCAAAGTCTGGTCCAAGGATCCCAGAGGAAGGTCAGGTTCCTTCCCATCCTGCTGATCCCTCTCAGTAATATATCTCCTTTCTTTGCTGCTTTATTCTTTACAAATCAATTTCCTCCCAAAAGCCCTGGAAAGGAAATGGGCAGAGACAAATGTTCCAGTTTTATAGATGAGGATTCCCTGAGACTCATAAAATGTGCCACCCTTTGTGCACTGGGCCATGTTCTGGCCTCCATACCTGCAGGAGCTGTGTCGTCAGTAGTGTGGTGGGTCACGCAGAACAACCATCCACATTCTCTTTCTCTCTCTTCTCTCTCTGTCCTCTCCCCTCTTCTCTCCATTCTCTCCCTCCTCTCTTTCCTTTTCTCTTCTCTTCTCTTCTCTCTCTCTCCCCTTCTTTGTCCCCCTCTCCCCCTCGTCCTCTCTTCTCTTCTTCTTCCTCCATCAAGCCACCTATATGGGATATGTATCTGTCTTTGACTAGAATGGGTGGGACTACAGGACTAGGTGGGCATAAGGTGTGGATAAGGTATGCCAACACCCATGGGGGAATATTGCCGCTGCTTTTTTTCCTGAAGGGAAGTGAGCCAGCCTGCCACTGGAGTTGATCAGGCTCAGGTTAGATGGTTTTTTTTTCAGAGATACTATTGAGGGTAATTTTTATTTTGGGAAGAAAGTAGAATAGGAAAAGTTCCTTCTTTTGCTTGACATTTTCTCATTCTGCCTCAGATTCAACAATTTATCTGCTGTTGATCAATAGGCATTTATTAAGCATTTATTGCCAGGCACTATACCCATTCTACCCATTCTTCCTTTGCCAGAAAGGGGAAGGCCAACGGGATTGCTCCTCCGGGGTATGCTGGCAAGTCCACTTTATAAGCTTTGCTGGCCTATTGTGGGAACTCAGTTGGTGGCCAGAAGTTGAGGCCAGGCTCTGTTTGGTTTAAAAGTTAGTCCAAATCTGATTTAGGAGTCAGTCTGCTGCCAGGTAAAAGGTCAGTCTGTATTAGGCTTAGGGATCAGTCTGCAGTCAGGGTTAGAGGTCCTCCTGTGGCCAAAATTTGTGGCCATTCTCTGATAAGAGTTAGAGGCCAGTCTGTGTTTGGATTAAGAGACAGTCTATAAGGAAAGTTGAGAATTGATGCTTTCACATTGTGGTGCTGGAGAAGACTTTTGAGAGTTCTCTGGCCAGCATGATCTAATCAGTCGACACTTAAAAGAAATTAATTTAGGCTACTTACCAGAAGGTCAATATTGAAACTGAAGCTTAAGTACTTTGGCCACATCAAGATGGACTTATTGGAAAAGACCCTGATGTTGGGAAAGTTGGAAGGCAAAAGGAGAAGGGGATGGCAGAGGAAGAGAAGGAGAGATAGTATCATGGAAACAATGAACTTGAGTTTGGGCAGATTTTGACAGATTGTGGAAGACAGAAGAGCTCGTTGTGCTATGGTTCATGGGGTCACAAAGAGTTGGACGTGACTGAAAGACTGAACAACAACATGTCTGGATTAGGAGTCAGTCTGTGTCAGAGTTAGTGGTCAGTCTGTGGCTAGAGTTAGAGATCAGCCTGTGACCAAAATTAGTGGCTATTCTATGGCTAGCATCAGAGGTCAGTCTGTGTTTGTGTTAGGGGTCATGGTGTGACCAGGGTTAGAGATCAGTCTTTGTCTAGCATAGGGATCAGGCAGTGGCCAGGGTGGGAGGTCACCCTTGGGTTAGGGGTCACTCTGCGTTGAGGAAGAGTGAAAGCAACTGGATCCACACGTGAGAAGGGAACTTAAGACCTTGGTCTATTTAAACTTTAACTTAACAGCTAGGTGATACAGTTGATAGAGCTGGGCCTGGAGTCAGCAAGCTTCCTCTTCCTGAGTTCAAATTTAGATTCAGACACTCACCCTGGGCAAGTCACTTCTCCCTGTTTGCCTTAGCTTCCTCATCTGTAAAGTGAGCTGGAGAAGTGAATGGCAATCTACGCCAGTATCTCTGCCAAGAAAGTCCTAAATGAGGTCATGGAGAGTTGGACAGGACTGAAACAACTCAACAAGAAATTGCGAAAACCAAATGTAGAACTTGCAGCTGGAGAGGGAGGTGTCTAAGGACAAGCCTTCCACAAGCTCCCTCTTGGCTCCACGTCCAGCCCTGCCCTCACTCTCTCAGGTGATTCCTCTGGTCTAGTTAGGCTCTTCACTCTCATGCTCCAATGGCTATTTCTTCCTTCTCCTTCCACTCATGCTAGTCTGTCTGCCTGGAATAATGAGAAAAGAAGAGGAGAATCGTGATTTGCTCTGGATTGTTTCTATCTGAACTTCAGAGGCAGAATGATAGTAGTATACAGGACACTGGACTTGGACTTAGGAAGATCTGGATTTGAATACTGTCTCAGACATGGAATAACTGTGTGACGTTTGCCAAATCAGTTAACCCTTCTGTGCCTCAGTTTCCATCTCTGTAAAATGAAGGGTCTGGATTGGATGACCTAGGAAATCCCTTCTAGGTCTAAATCTGTGATCCATTGATAAAGAGGTAATGATAACAGTAGACATTATGTAATGATTTTAGGTTTGCAGAATGTTTTATACACATCTCATGGGGCTGGTCTTCCTTCCTTCCCTCCTAACCCAAATGCCACCTCCTCCAAGATGCCTTCTCTTGTTTACTCCAGCCCTGACTAAGTTCTCCTGTCTTTGAGCAGGTAATAGCTAGCTTTCCATCTCTGATCTCACTGAGTCCCTATAACAACCCTGTGAGGTAGGTGTTACTATCACTCCCATTTTACAGATAAGTAAACTGAGGCTGAGGGTTCACATTCATAAATGCTTTAAGGTTAACAGGAATTTTCCCACGTTATTATTAGGTAAGCAACACAAATGGCACCATCCCTGTGTCACAGGCAAGAAAACCGAGTCTTTGAAAGCAGAAACAACTTTGGCCAAGATCATACAACAAGGCAGCACCAGAAACAGAATTTGAACTCAGGTCTCTTGTCTTCAATTCCAAGGCTGACAATTTTTCTACTACAGAATTCTCATAGTTCTGTCTGTCCCACATAATCTACCCTTTGGTGATGGATAATCTTCTATTTTTCCCTGTTTCTCATATGTTGGCTGTGTCTCTGCAGTGGAGCTTAGCTTCTCACCTCCAAAGTTAGACCCGAGACTGAAATCACATCTCAACTCGGGATGTGCTAATCATTTATCAGAAGACAGGATTCAAAGCTGGAAAGGACCTTAGGGATCATTTAATTCAGTCCCTATTTTACAGAGAATGGAAGCTAAGGGCCCCTAGCTAGTAATATGCTGAGCTGGAATTCCAGGCCAGGCCACCTGATCAGAGCTGCTGCCAGCAATCTCTACCTCTGGGGCAAGCAGCATGAACTTCGATTTCCTATGAGCTTTGGAGAATAAGACTCCCCATAGGTGCAAGCAAGGGTGGGGGTAGAGATTTGGGGTCAAAGATCCTTTCCTGTGGATTCATCAGTGCCAGTGGGTGGTGGGGATGTATCCTGGAGCCTGGGTATCCCTGGGGGCAGAGTAGTCAGCCCCACATTCCTGTCCCTCTTCCTTATAGGATCATAGGAACCCAAATCCTAGCAGTAGCTGCCATGTAGTCCAAATGCCTTATTTTATAGCTGAGGAAACTCAGTCTCAGAGAGCTTGAGTGATTCAAGGGTCTGGAATCATAGACCTAAAGTGAGAAGGGACCACAAAGACCATCTAGAATAATCTCATTTATAGATGAAGATATCGACAACCAGAGGGTAGAAGTGACAGAATCATAGACTTGGGATCTCAGATGAATTGAGTGCACAGTGCCTACTTAGGCCCTCCATCACTGGGGCAATCAGCATGGAAGGCTGCCTTAGAAAGAGACCAGCTTTGTTGTTCTTCTGCCCCTGCACTCAGGGCTCTTTGGTCTCACAAGGGAGTCATGGGTCCCATCTTTTCTTTGTTTCATAGCCTTTGATTCCATCTCATCCCAGGGGAAAAGAGAACCAGGTTCACAAAGAGGACCCTTCTCTGGCTCCAGTGTCTGGCCTTGCCCTTCCATCCAAGAGGGGTCTACAGAGGCTGAAAGACCCTGGACTCTCTCCCCTCTAGGGTTGGCTCTGGTTCCACTGGCTCCATCCCAGGTCTTTGCTAACTGAAAACCCATAAGCACTTCCTTTCCAAGATTTCTGTCCCTGAGTCAGATTTAGGAATAGCTCTGCAGGGCCATCATCACCCTTCTGTACCAGAGATCTCAAGCCACTAGAGATGTGAGCTCATTCCTGCTATGGTTTAGGTGGGCTGGGCAAGAGCTGGTGGGTGGTGATGAACAGTGGCAGCCTGGCCTAGTCAAGAGTCATCTGGAGTCAGGAAGATTTGGGTTCAAATCTCACCTCAGATACTCTATGACGCCGAGTAAGTCACTTAACTCCTCTCAGGCTCCTCATCTGTCAAATGGGTACAATAAAAACACTTACCCCACAGGTCTCTTGGGAGGCCCAAATAAGATAACAAGATAACAAGGCAAAGGGCTTTATGAACCTTGGTGTCAGCTGTTGATGTCAGAGTTCTCATCAGAAGGGACCTCTGGGCATCATGTCTTCCATCCCCCAACCTCCATTTGGAAGGAACTATTCTTCACGCTCTCTGAAGGAAATCTAACGATCCCAGTCTAGGAGTGGTGAGATGTCTCAGACGGTGCTCTTGGTTCGGAATACCTTGTATTAGCTGTCCTCTGAAACCTCATCCAATTCTGCCATTCTGGGAGATTGTCTGATATTCCAGTAGAATCTTGAGCATCAAAGTCAGGTCTTGGTGAGTTTGAATAAAGAAACTCCTTGAAGGAATTTCTCGCCTTATTTGAATCAGTTTTGCAAATTGGCATTGGGCTGGAACCAGCTATCCATGTTATGTGATTCTAGCTTCTATGGTGTGAATTACTGTCTGTGTCCCTTCTTTGCACTAATTGGCTCCTCACTGCATTCCCTCCTATCTGTGCCTGCTCATCCAGTATGATATTTCCTGGGTGGGGGGCACACTCCATGCTGGACTCCTTCCTCTCATTCTCAGGACATTAACTGGAAATCAGTAGAACATGCAGGTTGTTCACAGATTAACCCTCCCCCCAAATAATGACAGTAACAACTGATAGCTAACATTCATATAGCACTTTAAAGTTTATAAAGCACTTTACATATATTAACTCATTGAATCCCAACAACAACCCTGTGAGGTAGGTGTTATTAAGCTTATTTTACAGATAAGGAAACTGAGGCTGAGAAAGATTAAGTGATTTACCCAGGGTGACACAACTAGAGAGTGTCTGAGGCAGGATTTGAACTCAGATTTTCTTGACATGGTGGCACCTTAACCAGGGAGGGGGTCTGTGAATTAAATTTTTGAAAATATTTCAAGGTACCTGTGAGAAGGCTTTGCCAGGCTGGTGTTATCTGAGTGAATGAATGAACAGAAAAGCATTTATTGAGTGCTTTCTGTGTGGAGATAGGAGTACAAAAAAGCAAGATAGTCCTTGCCCTGAGGGATCTTCTCTGGCAGAGAAACACAAGAGTATAGGAATGGTCAGTCCCAGGGAGAGTCAGTGGAGTCTTTTTAGTTTGATGATACATCCTTCCCAGGAATGGCGGTGTTGATCTGATTACTGTTCTCAGCATAAGGCTTGGGAAAGGGATGGGGCTGTGAGTAGAGGAGGAGATGGCACTTCTGAAGTGTCGGAAAGGTAGCTGGAGAGTAAATACAGTGAATCAAGAGAAGGGGATGCCCACACTCACTACTGTGACTGCTGTTTGTCCTTCATTCTTGAAGAGGACCATGACATCAAAAGGAGATGCTATCACATGCAAGTGAATTGGATTAAAATGAGACAGGGTTGTGCAAAGTCATTTTCTCCTCTGGAGCTATCTGACCCCAGTGACCAGATAGAGATCAGGATGACTGGAGATGACCCTCAGTTCACTACTAAGAGGTAATGGAAGGGGCCAAAGCATCCACCCATATGGGAAGATATGACCCAGAAGAACTCATCCTAGTATCTTAGAATCAGAGCTAGAAAGCATCTTAGAAATCATCTGATCCAATGCCTTTATTTGTTGTAGCTGAGGAAACTGAGGCATAGACTCTAGAACTAGGATTCAAACCCAGGTCCTCTGTCTATAAAGTCAACATTCTTTTAACTGCACTGTGCTGCTTCAGTGGGACATCTCCAGGAAACCAAGTCACAGGTTGGAGGTGTAGTGATTGGGGTGCTGGTGCTGGGTCTTTGCCCAATGGGAACCAGATGGCCGATCAATCTCACTCTTTGAGCCTCAGTTTCCTTATTTGTCATCCTGTCCCTATCAGCCTTACCCAGCTGCTTGCAAGCTCTAGCATGATAATGAATGCAAACCTCAAAGCGCCAGGATTCCTTGCCAACTATTATTCTGACAGCTACAGGGACATAGATGAGTGTTTGCCCAGGAGGTCCGAAGTGGAGATTGGGATTCAGGTCCCATTATGGTTTCAAACTGGGCTGGCAGCTGAGGACCCAGCCACAGAAAAGAAACTCTATGATGTTGTTGTTATGAACTGAAATCCTGTTTGAATTGGAAGTCACCCGGGGACATTGACTAACGGGGCAGGCCCTGGCGCCAAGTGGAAAAATGCTGTTTGGTGATGGGACTGGCATTTTTGTCTTACTGCAGTATTTTCTCGAGTGGCATGGTCCTTTTGATGAAAATAACCCGTGATGTTATGCTTTTACTGGGACTAAGAAAAAGTGCCTTCCTCAAGAGAATTCAGGACAATATTCTCACCTTCTGCTTTCCAGTCAAGTTCTATGTCAGTGGAACCATAACTATGGACTCTGGCTTTTGGGACTAACTGGATTGTTGGAGGAGGGGTGGCATAGGAACCAGCCATGGTCTGCAGGATGACCTTCTCCTTCTGGGGCTGCCTGGGAGCTGTGCTGACACTTTAGTTGGACCCAACACGGTGTGGAAGATACCTTCTGACGCTGAGTAGTATGGATTTTCTCCCTCTCTAGGACCCTCTCTTGGCCTCTGCCCAAGGCGTTGAGGTACTCCCTTTCCATGGGCATATCAAGGTATGACAGTTACTTCCTAGGCCATGGTTTGGCTGCCCTCTGCCTGGGGTCATACTGGTCTGTAGGAACAACATCTCTAGCTTCCTCTTCTTTGGACACCTTCTTCATAGCATCCATACTAACCATGTTGCCATGGATACTGCAGACCGTGCCCTGGAAGAACTTCCTCTCTGTGGCTCAGCTGTCTTGATTGATGATTCCTTCTCCTAGGTAACTATTTTCAGGACATGGTAGGTGCTTATTTTCAGAGAAGTCCCTGCTATGCTTACTTTACTCCCTCCTCTTGACCTTACTGTTTCAATCACCCTTTCCTGTCCTCCCTTTCTGGAACCACAAACCATGATATAATCAATTTTGCCATTGTTCCTGGATGGGTCATGTCAATCTATAGCCTGGTGGCACCACTCATCATCCCTTTAACTTTCTGAATCAAAATATTCCTCTCTGGTCTTCATTCTCCTATGTGTGTTGTTTTCCCCATGGGAACATAAGCTCTTGAGGGCAAGACTCTCTTTGTTTTTATGCTTGTATCCCAGATCTTAGGACAGTGCTTGGTATACTGTAAGCCCTTAATAAATGTCTTTTTAATTAACTAATTAATTCATTCATTCACAGAACTCCTCATGTTTGTCTACTCCTTATGCTTGTCTACTCCTTATTGAGGGAGTAACCCAGTGGGAAATCCAAAGTCTCTCTCCCCTACCTGGAATAAAGTCCATAGAAGTATAATTCCTCTTTGGAAAAGGGAGACCCCAGAATGGTTTCCCATGCAGTGGAAAATGGTCTAGAGGAGCACAGTCTAATACCCTGATGGTCTCTGAGCTATCCAAGGGATGTATCCCAGATCCTGATCCCTTCACTACATCTGGCCTTGGAGGGACAGTATCTTCTTGGGTACCCATGTTGGTATTCGTTATTTCAGTTGTGTCTGATTCTTCGTGATCCCATTTGGGGTTTTTTTGGCAGAAATCCTGGAGTGGTTTGCCACTTTCTTCTCCAGTTCATTTTACAGATGAGGAAACTCAGGTTAACAGGATTAAGTGACTTGTCCAGGATCACATAGCTGGTAAGTGTCTAAGGCTAGATTTGAACTCAGGAAGATGAGTTCCTGACCCAGACACTCTATCCACTGTGGAATCACTTAGATGCTTAGGTACCCACACTTGTTTCCTCTAGACCTAAGACCTGCATTTTCCTTCCCCTCTTCTCTTAGGGATTTGGGGTTGGATAGTGTAATAGCAGAGAAAGTAGATAAGCATATGTGACTTGAAGTCAGAAAGAATTGAGTTCAAATCCTACCTAGATACTTCTTAACTATGTAACCCTTAGACCTCTCTATGCCCTCATCTTTAAATTAAGGAGTTGGCCTACACAACCTCTGATACCCCCTCTTTAACTCTCTGATTCTCTGATCATGCCCTGGGCAGAGGACTCTGTCCCAAGAGTAGGTCTCTCCCTTGTTCTGTTTCAGCAGGTTGATCCCCTTTTCTATTTCTATGCTCTTACCCTAGACCCAGAACATTCCTCCCCTTTTCCTCTCTGAGAGCCTTCTCTTTCTTCCAGATCAAACTTCAGTGCCACCACCTCCAAGCAGCTTTCCCTGAGACACAATGACACATACACATCATCTACCTTATCTTTACAGCCACTTTGTGAGGGAGACAGGCTTGGGGTTGCCAATGCTGTTCCTGGAGAGTTTAAGTGACATAGCCAAAGGCTGATCCAATGTGTATCTATCACCTGTATACCAATAAGCATTGATGAGGCACTTCCTGGCTGCTAGGCACTGCTGTGGGCTCTCGGAACATTAAAGACATCCCTTCTTCTCAGGACCTTAGTGATCATGGCAAAGATGAGATCTAAACAAAGTCCTTTGATGTCACCTTATGGGCACTTTCTGCTGGAATGACCCATTGTTCTAGAGCGGTTCTTAATCTAGGGTCCACAGAGCCCTTGAAGGTTTTAGATACATTTCAAGGGGTCAGTGAACCTTTTCTTTATCATTGCATTTTTGTATATTGAATTAGAAAATTACATTTTAGTAAAATTGGTTTCCTTTGAAAGCTTGAATAGTTTATTTCACGCATTTAAAAACATGATTCTGAGAAGGGATCCACATCACAAGAAAGATTAAGAACTCCTATGACAGAGTCAGTCCTGCTCCCTACATTTACCAGCCTTAATAAACTCACTGAGGGGCAGCTGTAGAATAGAAGTAGTAACCCCTGATCCACCTTCCTGGCCTCTGGGAAGAGACCATTCAGAAGAGGTTGTCCTGACCATTCATACAGGAAAAAGCAAGTGGACAAAGAAGGTTTAGGATATATAGTTAGCTGGACAACCTATAGAGGTCATCTGTCAACACACAAACACCTACATATCTATATATCTAACCTATACTGTGCTTTAAGGTATGCTGATAATAGTGACTAGCATTTCTAAAGATTTTATGGTTTTAAAGTGCTTTACAGATATAATCTCATTTGACTTTTACAAAAGCACTGTGAGATATATGCTACTGTATCCTCATTTCATAGAGGAGGAGTCTAAAACAGACAGAGGTTAAGTGACTTGTCCAAGGTCACAAAGCTAGTAAGTGTTCGAAGCCAAATTTGAATTCAGGTCTTCCTGACTCCAAGCCTGGTCCTCTATCCACTGCTCTGTCTAGAAGCCTTAATTAATTCTCACAAAATCCCCCCAAAGTTGCCAGAAAGTAGGTGCTGTGAGTATTATTTTTGTTATTTTCATTTTATAGAAGTTAAGGAAATTGAGGAAGAGGGGGATTAAGGTTGCCCAAGCTGCAAAGCTAGTTAATCCTTGAAGCAAGACGGACAAGACTTGGGGTTAAGAAATTGGAACTCTGTCCGAAGGGCTAGAAAACTGTGTAAGTCCTTTGATCCAGCAATATCACCACCCGGTCTGTATCCCACAGAGACTGAAGATAAAGGAAATGACCGAGTCTACAAAAATGTTTATAGTAGCTCTTTTAGTGGTGGCCAAGAATTGGAAATTGAGGGGATGCCCATCAATTGGGGAATAGCTAGACAAGTTGTGTTATGTGATTGTGATGGAATACTATGGTACTTTAAGAAATAATGAGAAAGATGCTTTCAGAAATATCTAGAAAGACTCACATGAACTGATGTAAAGCGAAGTGAGCAGAACTCAAGGTAACATTGTACACAGTAACAGAAATATTGCACTATGATCAACCATGAATGACTTAGCTCTTCTCATCAATACATTGATACAAGACAATTCTGAAGGACTTATGATGAAAAATGCTATTCACCTCCAGACTGATGGAGTCTGAATTCAGGTCAAAGCATACTTTTTAAACTTTATTTTTCTTGTTTGTTTTAGGGTCTGTGTTTTCTTTAGCAAACATATATAATATGGAAATACATTTGCATGACTTTGCATTTACAATCTATATCAAATTGTTTGCCTTTTTGGTGGAAGGGAAGGGAAGGAGGAAGGGAGAGAATTTGGAACTCAAAATTTTAAAAAAAGGAACATTTAAGATTTTTTTTCATGTTATTGTGAAAGAAGTAATTTAAAAAAGTTAGGCTCAAAACTAAAAAGGAGGAAAAGGTTCTTGATGGTTTTTGGAAAATCGTCAAGTTCTTTTAATGAACCCCAAATTTCTCTCTGGAAGAAAGCCTTGAATTTTTAATACCAATATTCTATTGTATCATTGTATTATTTTGAGTGAGGGAATACCTTTCCCCTCCCCTGAAAATGAGTATTGCCCAGCAAATGATGGAGAAGTATATGATGGGTGTGAGTGGCCCAGAGCATAGAACCAATGAAGAACTCTGCAGATTAACAGGACAAAGGCATGCATGAGACGAAAAGAACATGGATTGATCATGCTGCAAGATCAAGCTATATCCAGCCAGTGGACAGCCTGTGGACTCCATTGGTAGCCTTTTCATATTAAGAGAAAGCAAGGAATGCTGCCAAAATGGTAGGCAGATTCCCTGTCATGAGCCTATGAGAGGGCATGGACCAGCATTCCACAGAATGGGCAGGTATGGAGCACCATGATCTCCATGATTAGAAGGAACATATACCATACATCCTTAAAAAAAAGCCATCTGCACTCTTTACTTCCTCCTGTTTCATTCACTCTTCAGCCTTTTGTAACTTGGCTACTGACTTCATCTTTCAACTGAGATGCTCTTTCCAAGGTCACTAGTGTTCTCCTCATGCCACAGTCGATGGTCTTTTCTCAGCCCCATGGTCTTTTCTCAGCCCTTTCTCGGTTTCCATGACATTCCTCTTTCCTGACTGTCTTCATTCTTGGCTCATCCATGCTTCTGTCTCCTTTGCTAGCTCATCATGCCCACCTTGACTGTGGGCATTTCCCAAGTTCTGCCCTGGGCCCTCTTGCTTCTTTCCCTGCATCCTTTGGGTAACCTTCTTAACGTCTCTAGGCTTAATGTTCATCTTAATGCAGAATACTCACAGATCTCTATGTCTGGCTCTATGCTCTCTACTTGACCAGTCCAAATTTTTTGTGGTTGTTCAGTCTTTTTGGTTATGTTCCACTCTGTGTGATCCCGTTTGCGGTTTTCTTGGCAAAGACACTGGAGTGGTTTGCCATTTCCTTCTCCAACTCATTCTACAGATGAGAAAACTGAAGCAAACAGGGTTCAGTGACTTGCCTAGGGTCACACAACTAGTAGATGTCTAAGGTTGGATTTGAACTCAGAGACATGAGTCATCCTGATTCCAGGGCTGGGCACTCTTTCCGCTGTGCCACCTAGCTGCCCAAATTGCCAGTTGCCTATCAAACATTTCAAATTTTATGTCTCAGATACATCTTGAACTCAGTGTCTAAAACTGGATTTATTATTTTCCCCACAAACCTTGCCCTCTTTCAAATTTCACTATTTCTGTCCTAGGTAGCAGTGTCTTTGCAGTCTCCTGGGTTCCTCATGTTGGCCTTAGCCTCAGTTACTCCTTCTCCCTCACCCTACACATCTAGCCAGTTATCGAGTCTAGCTTTCTCTACCTATCTGACTTTTCTCATGTCCCCATTCTCTCCAATCATGCAGCTACCACCAGGGTTTCCTCATAATTGGTTTTCATCCCTCAAGTCTCTCCCCATTCCTGTCCGTCTGTCCTCCGCACTAAGAAAATCACTAAGGTGATTTTCCTTAAATGAAGATCTGGTCACATCACTCCCTTCTTCAATCACATCCTGTGACTCTCTATTATCTCCAGGACAAAACACAGCTCCCCTGTTTGGCCCCTCACAATTTGACTCTAGTCTACCTTTACTTCCTATTCCCCCAAACCCAATATTCTATCTCCTGCCTCCTTCTTCCTCCTCTTTGTCTTTGAATCCTTCCCTTCCACTGAGTCTTGGTTCATGTGCCATCTCCTGTGGGAAGGTTTTCTCGATCTCCTATAGTCATTAATGCCTTTCCTTCATGAATTCTCATGTATTTACTGGTGTGCTTACATATTGTGCTTTTTTTTGCGGGGGAAGGCATTGGGGTTAAATAAGTTGCCCAGGGTCACACAGTTAGTAAGTGTCTGATGCTGGATTTGAACTCAGGTCCTCCTGACTCCAGGGGGTTTACATATTGTATCCTCCTTATAGAATATAAACTCTGAGAGAAGGAGTTGTTTTTGCTTTTATTTGTATCGCACAGTGCCAGACACATAGTAGGCATTTAATAATAAGTTATAAATACATATTTATAACTTAAAAATTAATATTATACATTATAAATAGATTCATACACATACATAAATGCATATGCGTGTATATATATATATATGTATATATGTATATATATGTTCATGGGCTGCTGGGGGTGCAGTGGATAGAATGCTGGGCCTGGAGTCCTAAAATTTCCTCTTTCTGAATTCAAATCCAGACTCAGACGCTTACTAGCTGTGTGACTCTGGAAAGGTCTCTTAACCTTGTTTGCTTCAGTTTCCTCATCTGTAAAATGAGCTAGAGAAGGAAATAGCAAAGCACTTCAATATCAAAAAGTCACATATGATTAAAAAACGACTAGATGACAATATATATGTGCACAAATACATTTAATTTTTATAAAAAGCATGTTGGAAAGAGTGGATTAGTTTCTACTCTGTTCTAATACAGAACAGTGCCTTCTGAGGACACAGTCCATGCTTGGCTGAAAAGTCAGGGAGGAATATGAAAAATCCTGGAAGCTGAGGCATCAGAGGAATGCTGATGTCCTAGATGAACACTGTATTAAGTTTTCCAAGGGACTCCCCCTGTCCTTTCAGAGACCGCATTCAGCCAAAGAACACCTCTCCAGAAAACAGCAAGGTGTGTTAAAGGCCTGGTTGCAGCTGTTAGTTTCGTCTTATCTTTGAAAAGACTGAGGTTAATTCATTAAAACTGTTTTTAAAAAAACCCACCCTGAAATCTTGTGCTGACCGAGTTAGCCTTGGCTGCGGTGATGACACTGCCTTGGGACAGTGAATTCTTGGACAACACCCAGGTTGCGTAACCAACAATCTGAGGGTCTCTTTGCCTTCTCACGCAGGGCCTTAAACTGCATCCTGAGGGACTGAGGTTAGACACAAGGCAAGAATGTCCCGGCTATGGAGGTTAGCAGTGAAATGAGAGATAGGCTTGGAAATTCTAATAATTAATAATAATAGCAAACACATAAAGTGCTTCAAAGTGTCTAAATGCTGTGATCACATTTACAATCTGCCTTGTGCTTCATAACAACCCTGTGAGGTGGGCCCCACTGTTATTACTCCAATTTTACAGATAGGAAAACTGAGTCTTAAAGAGGTTAAATGAGTTTGAATGAAAGGATCATAGATTGGGGCTGGAAAGGACTTTAGAGGTCATTGAGAGTGTCTGAGGCAAAATCTGAATTCAGGTCCTTCTGACAGTAAGTCCCCCATTCCCTGCACTGTGCTGCCACTGGCCTAGGAGTCAGAGGATCTGGGCACTAGGCTTGGCTCTGCCACTGATGTGCTGGGTGTCCTCAGTTGCTTCCCTAACCTATCTGGGATTGCTCAGTCCTGTGTGAAACAGAGATCATGTTCTCTTTGATTCACAGAGGTTGGAGCATTTTTGACTTGGATGGAACCTTAGAGGTCATCCATTCAACACTTACCTACTTAAACTATCAGCACCCTCTGCAACATGGTCAATGGGTGGTCAACCAGCCTATGTTTGTGCACTTCCAGGGCCAAAGAAAGCACTCTCTTGACAAGCTCAGCTGAAGGTTGGCCATCCATCTTTTACAAGATGTTCTTCCTTGGATTGAACTGAAATCTGTCTCCTAGTTACTCCTCAGGGTCATTGACTTGGCTGAAGGAAATATGGCAGCAGCCAGTCCAAGTCATAACTGAACTGGAATTTTCATGACAACTATTCAATGGGTAGCTGTCCAGTTTCTGAAGACCGCCAGCACAGATGGGGTACCCACTGTCCCATTCCATTTTGGGACCTTTCTAATGGATGGGGATAATTTGATTATATCAAACTCTTCTTCTGCAGCATCCCCTCATTCCTCCTACATCCTCTGCAAGGATAAAGAGTAGGGAGAATATAACTCTCTTATGATAGCCGGGACCAAGACTTGGAGCCAGCCAGCTCTTTGAGAGCAGGAACTGAAGGATCTGTTTTTTCCTTTGGCCTCTTTTGAACCCCAGGGCTTAGCATAGTGTGGCATTTAATTAAATTCTTGTTGACTGACTAATTGATAGCATATGGACATTTTTCCCCTTCCCTATTAAGTTAATTTTGGTTTAGGCAGTGTGATACAGTAAGGGATAGAAAATCAGAAGGTCCCACAACTAATGACCTGTGTGACTTTGGATAAATCACTTAGTGATACAAATAACAGCCCACATTTATGTGGCCTTTTAAGGGTTACAAAGTGCTATATGTATGTTATCTTGTTTTGTCCTCATAACAAACTTGGGAGGTAGGTGCCATTATTCTATCCATTTTACATGAGGATGACTGAGGCAAAGAGAGGCCAAGTGACTTGCATAATGAGTATCTGAGGCAGAATAGGAGCTCAGATCTTCCTGACTCCAGGAACCACTGAACCACCTAGCTATCTCTTAGACAAAAGTTAAGTGGCTTGCCCAAGATCACACAGTTAGTATGTATCTGAGGCCACATCTGAACTCACGTATTCCTGACTTCAAGCCCGGGGCTCTATCTATGGTGTCACTGATGCCTGGGAAGCCTGTTCCACTGCTTTCCTGAATTAAAACAAGCATTTGTTAAGCGCCTGTTTGGTACTGGGAGCTGGGCTAATACTCAACTAGAAACTTTAAGTCTATTCTACATGAGCTACCAATCATTTGGCCATTTCTTTCTTATCCTGCACTTGGGCAATTGATTTTTTGAGCCTAAGTGCAAGACTTTACATTGATCCCTTGTAAATTTCATTTTGCCAAACCTTTTCGTGTTGCATCCTGATTCAATTACTCAAAGTATAATTTATCTATGCTAGCTGTGTTTTATCTCCCCAACTTTACAAATTATGTTTTTTATGTCTTCATTCAAGTCATTGATTATCATAAGGGCACGACTGGGTCTAGGACAGCAGGGCTCAGCAGGCCACAAGAACAGCTGCTATCAAGTCACTAATAAATATGCAAATAGTACAATAAAGCAGCAACAGTAGTTAGTAATACTAACAGCCAGCATTCATATAATACTTTAAAGTTTGGAAAATATCTCTCTCATTTGATGTTCTCAACATGCTGAGAAGTAGGTTTTTTTTAAATTTTATTATCTCTGTTTTACAGATGAGGAAACTGAGGCAGATGGTGGTCAAGCGATTTGCCCAAGGTGACACAACTGGTATGTATCCGAGGCTGGATTTGAACTTGGGTTTTCTTTGTTCTAGGTCTGGTGTCCTAACCACTGTCCCTCCAGCTCCCGATGTACCCAACCATAATCTCATATAGACTGTCTGTCTTCATCATGTCCTCATGGTTATTAAGAGAGATTTTGTCAAATATCTTGCTGAAATTCATAAATACTGTATTTAAAGAATTTCCCACTTAAATAAGAAGCTGAATTTAATATGTCTGAAGGTTCAATCTAATCCTTGTCAAGGCTTAGGTTCAAGGCATTGTTTAGAACATGAAAGACTCAAAGGGAAAATGGCTCCCTTCTCCCCCAGCCCTGCCCTCAAGGAGCTTCTATTTGACTGAGTTGAGGATACAGTGTGTAAATGGATGAGCACATACATGATCATTTGATCAGGGAAAGCCTTAACTATTACAGGGCTCAGGAAAGGTTTTTCTAAGGTGAAATTTTCAGGAAGTCCACATTTCTAAGAGGCAGAGGTGAGGAGGGAGTGCATTCCTGAGGTTGGCGATGCTGAGTTTGAGGAACAGTAGTTGCCTGGAGCATAGAGTATAGAAAGGGCACTATTGTACACAAAGCTTGGTAAGGTAAGCTTGAAATAGATAATGAAAGTCTTTAAATGCTAAGGTAAAGAGTTTGCATTTTATCCTAGAGGAACCCACTGCAGATTCTCATGTGGAGGAGTAAACTAGCCAGAACTGTACTTTAGGATTATGAATTTCTTTATCTGTAAAATAAAGATGATAACAGCACCAACCTCCCAAGGTTGTTGTGAGGATACAATGAGATATTTATAAAGCACTTTGAGAAAGTGAAAGCGCTATATAAATGTTATCTATTATTATGTATGGTGGATGGATATGGGAAGCTGGGAGTCCAGTGAGAAAGCTATTGCAACAATTGAGGCCAGAGGTATTGGAATATGAAATTAGGTGGTAGCTATGTGAGAGAAAGGGATAGATATGAGAGAAGTTGTGGAGGTAGAACCAAGATTTGGCTCCTGATTGGGTATGGAGGGTTAAAGAAGGGGATGACTCAAAGATGACTCCATGGTTCTGAGTCAATCCAAGCTAGCTCCTAGTGATCACTGCTTTCTTTTCTCAGTGCTCACAGACTATTGCTAATAATGGAATCTAGAACATTTTTCTCCTTGGGATCACTGCTAACCTTCCCAGCATGCAAATCTGGGAAATTCTTCTTTATCTTTAAAAAGGGAGATTTTTGTTTATCTCCCCTCTTCTGACAATTTTACCATTCTCTGGAATCACACATGTCAATTTGTTCACTATTCTATGGAATAACTTGCCTGAGCCAAGAAAGTTGAACTTAACTGATTGAGGCAGGTACTGTCTCATCTGGGACTTAAAATTCCCTGTCAAGTACTTTTGTTCTACTGTTTTCAATCTGAAGACCACTGTCTTTAGTGGAAAAAGCAAAACTAATATGGCTTAGTGGCTTTCCTTTATTCTGTTCTCTGTTAGTGGTATTTCATTCAGCAAGAGCTTATGATGTCCCATTTACCTCATTCAGGAGATTTACCCTTTTCCTTTCCTCTTCTCAACCTAAACTCAACTAAGTTCTCCCATTTGGTTGTTTCTAGCATCTTCCCCACAAACTTGACCAGTTCATCTTGGATTTTACTTTTCCTAATATTTTTCTTAACTATCCATGCCAGCCTAGGTGATGATTCATTGCTTCCATATTATTACACATCCTTAAAGAATCTGTACTCACTGTCAAGTCTGATCACTCTCTCAAGGTGTTTCCTCCAATGCTGGATTGTCAGAATTTTATTCTTGAGAGTCTCTCATCCTTTTGGGCCCATTCTTCCCTTTTAGAATCTCACCCTAGAGGATCATCCTTAGAGAGAGCTAGAAGAGACCTCAGAGAATGTTGAGTTTAAATACTTCATCCTATGGATGAGGAAACTGAGGCAGGCAGAGCTTATGTGACTTGCCCAAGGTCACACAGGCAGTGTCAGAGACAGAACATGAACCCAGTACCTCTGACTATAAAGTCAGTAGTCTTTTCACTATATCATACTACCTACTTCTTTTCCTTGAGCTTTTGAAAATTAACTTTCTTAGAGTCTCAGAAATGCACCTGGCACTCATGATGATAGGATATCAGAGGCTACCATACTGCATAGAGTGCTGGGCAGGAAGAGCTGAATTTAAATTTGGCCTCACATGCTTATTAGTTGTGTGACCCTGGGCAAGTCACTTAACCCCTTCCTGCCTCAATTTCCTTAACTGTAAAAGGAAAACAGTAATAGCACCTACCTCCCCAATGTGTTTTGAGAAATAAATGGGATAATATTTGTGAAGGGCTCAGCACAGCGTTTGGCACATAGTAGGTGCTTATTAATGCCTGTTTCCTTTCTTTCTCTTTCCCCATCTGACTGTGCTCAATTATTTCCCTTTTGTCTAGCAGAAACATATTAATTTCACTGCCAGTTTTCCATCATTTCCACTTCACCAGCCAGTTTCTCCTTATTAATTAGGAATAAAACAAACATAGAATATTAGTTTCATTCGTTGCTCTCTCCACCTTATGAGAAATTAAATTGTCAGCAAAACAAGAAAAGAATCCATGGGGTCTTTGCTATCTGCAGATTAATTTTTCCAGTGGGATTTTTTGGGGTTACCTGAAGCCCTGAATTACATATGTATATACACATATTACTACCATATATTACTACTCTCTCTTTCTATGATATATACACACATATAGATACATATATCATATGTAAATAGACACATGGGAATGAGGCACGTTGGCAGCTGTATGAAGAATGGATTTGAGGAGAGATTAGAGGAAGGGAGACCTATTATAAGGAAGCAATTGCAATAGCCTTGGAAAGAAGCAAAGAGGAATACACACATGTGTGCATATATACACACATGCAGTGTAGACATAAGGCATAGCACACACAAACACACGTGTACATGAACATGCACAAACACACGTATACATACAGATTTATGCACACACATGTATGTATGCAATAAGGCACACAAAACAGGTGTATAACACATGTGCCCATGCATTTGTGTATACACACAACATGATACACATGTATACACACATGTGCACACAATATGCATACATGTATATTCCTACACACATGCATATACACATCCATATTATATGTACACTGTACACACACATACACACATACACACATTTATAGTTCTAAGCTGGTTTTATAAATGCTATTAGGAAAACATAGTCTATATCCTCCACCTCACTCTCCCTTCCTCTACCCTCATGGCCAGCCAGTTGCCAAGTTTTGTTGGTCCCAGCTGCCACCTTCTCTCTACTTGCCCAGTCACCACCATGGTTCTGGTCCTCAGCGCTTCTTTCCAGGACTTTTCCAATTGCCTTCTCATACGTTTCCCTTCCTCTCATCTCTCCCTTCTCAAATCCATCCTTCACACAACTGCCAAAGTGTGGTTCCTCTCCTGATTAATAAACTTCAGTGGTTCCCTATTACTTTTCAGATCAACACAAATCTCTCCCTTTGGCATTTAAAGTATTTTACAGCCTGGCTCCAATTCTCCTTTCCAGGCTTGCTACCTATCCTCCTCCTCCCTGTACTCTACAGTCCAGTCGAAGTGGTCTGTTTATTCTCCCTCACACAAAAACATACTTTTATACAAGTTGTCACATGGAGCTTCTGATCTTTGACTCCTGCAGTCCCTAATTTTTTCAAAACATGTCAAGTGCCACCCCCTATGTGAGGCTTTCTCCTAATTCCTCCAACAACCAAATGCCTCCCCCTACCCTGGAATCACCTGGGATTTGTTTTTTATATTGCTTGAATCTACTTATAGGAAAACATTAATTGATCAATCAATAAGCATTTATTAAGCACCTACTGTATGATAGGCACTATGTGTCTTCTCAAAGAAGAGAAACTCCTTGAGGGCAGAGATTGTTTGATTTTTGTCCCTATATCTACAGCACTTAGTAGGCAGGCAGCTAGGTGACGCAGTGAACAAAGCTTGGTCCTGGAGTCAGGAAGACTTGAGTTCAAAACTGACACTTCTTAGCTGTGTGACCCTGGGAAAGTCACTTAAGTGTGTTGGCTTCAGTTCCTTATCTGCAAAATGAGCTGGAGAAGGAAATGGGATCCATTCTAGAATCATGGGCACCTAGGTGATAAAATGGGTAGAGTGCTGGATCTAGAGTCAGCAAGACTCATAACCCTGAGTTCAAATATGGCCTCGGACCTTATTTGCCTCAGTTTTCTCCTCTGTAAAATGAGTTCGAGAAGGAAATGGCGAACCACTGCAGTATCTTTGCTAAGAAAACCCTTTAGGCATCATGAAGAGTTGCACACAACTGAAATGACTGAACAATAGTAATCTTCAGCACCCAGTACTATGTCTGGCGATATGAGCTTCTTCATAGATTCTGGTTGATTGATAGGGTGGTTTGTGATACATTCCTAAGAGATACTTTTTCTTTTTATCCTCATCTGAACATTCTCCATCATGTTCTCTTCTTCAGGGTTTTATATGTCCATATAGATTCACATAGTAATAACTGGAGTAGACAGTTTTACAGGGTGTCACAGAAATCTTAGTGTAGCTTTACACTATTAAAAGCATAAAGCTGCTCTAAGACTTTTGGGACACCCTGTATAGCCTTTTATAATTAAAAAAAAGACTAAAAAATCATCTCGTTTGATGTTCACAACAATCTGATAAGGGGGTGCCACAGGTACGAGAAAACAGCCTCTCTGAGAGGTTAAATGACTTACTGGCTCATTATTATGTAGCCAGTAAGCACTGGAAGTGGGCTCAAACTCAAGTGCGTTGGCTCTAAGTCTGCTCTAGTCATAATGTATACTACTTTCATATTTTTCATCTGGGTTGGTTTTGTTAATTCTTTTAGAAAAGACTCATCCACATCTTCCATCTGGCTCGTTTGGGTCTATAGCGCGCTCCTTTAAAATCGTTTATTTTTTTATCATCCAAATGTCCTCTGCCATGCTTCCTCCTTCAGACATCCTGATGTCCACACAGGTGCACGTAGTATTAATATCCGACATTACTATAGTGCATTAAAGTTACAAAACACTTCATACACATTATCTCATTTGAGTTTTACAGCATTCTTATGAGGTGGTACAGAAATTATTTTCGTCATCTTATAGAGAATGAAACTGAGATTCTTAGAGGATATATGACTTGATCACATGAGAAGTAAACACTGGATATCAGATTTGAATACAAATCTTTCCACTTTAGTAGACCAGTATGATTTCTATCAGTCTATCAGATATAATATATAAAAAGTGCTCTGCAACCTTAAAACACTATATAAATGTTACCTATTATTAATATTCTATGTTGCCTTCATCATTATATACTATGGTAATTTTTCATTATTGAAATCACAGATCCAGACATCTTCACCACCATCATCATCATCATCATGTTCATCCTCATGATGTTCATGATAATAAATATGACAAGTGATGACATGATGTAGGAAAGGATGGAAACATTTGTTGTACCCCTGAGGAATGTCTCCATCTCTCTCTAATATGAGGGATACCTGTAGCCCACACGTAAAAGCTAGGAAATGCGCAGGCTTATTGTTGATGCCTGAGGTTGCCTTGATATGTTTGTTAACCATCTTAAGTGTTGGAGGAGCTAGATAAAAAGTCGTTCTCATCATAGTAAAGTGGTGTACCTGCTGTGGGCTCGGCTGTTCCCTGGTTTCTGAGAAAGTGAGCTGAGGAACCTTATGTGCTGTGCTAGGCTGCTGATTTTTCAGCCTCTGATCTGAGTCATGGACAGTATTGAAAAGATTGGCGTGGGTGTCCCAAGGCCAGTAGCGCTGCATCATAGATGGCACCTCATGAGCCCTTTCATCTCTCCAGAATGTGTCAGTGGAGAAAGGTTTGATATCATGGGGCCTAAAAAAAGATTATATAGTCAATGCAAAAGGTACCAATCATAAGCAAATTTCAACATGAGTTTTTAAGGCAAAAATGTAAATATAAAACTCTCACTAATACCTGGTAAGGTGGGACTTCTACCATTTGCCTTAGCTTCCTCATCTGTAAAATGAGCTAGAGAAGGAAGTGGCAAGCTACTCCAGTGTCTTAGCTAAGAAAACTCCAAATGGGATCATGGAAGACCAGACACAACTGAAAAACAATTGAACAACACTGGAAGACTTTACCTAATAATTCAGTTTGGCTGGGATATGGAGTGCTCAAGGGGAGGTAATACACAATCAGGTGGGAAAGACAGGCTGTAGTTAGACTGAGAAATTTGCATTTTATCCTCATGGGAATGGGGAACTATAGAAACTTCTTGTGCTTTAGGAATAACATATTAGCAGCTGTGTGGTAGATGGTTTGGAAATGGGAGAGACCAGTTAGGAGGCTTCCGCAATAGTCCAACTGGCAGGCAATAGACTGGAGTTGTTGTAGTATACTGGAAAGAGTGCAGGAAGACCTGAGTTCAAATCCACCCTCTCATGATAACTAGCTGTGTGACTCTGGGTAAATCATTTCAATTTTAGTTTCCTCATCTGTAAAAATTGAGAGGCTATAGTTAGTGACCTCAAGGATCCACTCTGGCTCCAAATTTATAATTCCATGTGGTAGAATAGTCAAAGCTTTGAAACGGATTGGGTCTGGGGGGTGAGGAAGAGGGATTTCATTATGACTCTGAGGTTGTGAACCTTGGTGATTGGCAGGCTGGTGGCACATGGCCACTATTGAAATAATTATGAAGAAGGATGATTTTTTAAATTTTGTTTTGTTTGGTTTTGGTTTTAGGGAAGACGATGATGAACAATGTTTTCATCATGTTGGGTTTTATATCACCATGAGATGTCCAGATGGAGATGTCCAGTAGGGTCAATGGGGATGTAGGGTTAGAGCTCAGGAGAGAGAAGGTTTGGATTTGGAGACTGAGAATCACCGCCTTAGAGATGCTAATTGAACTGCGGGAGTTATGGGAGAGAAAGTGAGAGTGAGAGCAAATGCCAAAGTGGGAGAGAAGGGAGGGAAACAGGGAGAGGGAGGGAGGGAGAGAGAGAGAGAGAGTCCAAGACAGAGCCAGAGGGGGTTGGGGAGATGTATAATGAACCAGTAAAGTGAAGGAACAGTCAGGCAGGAAGAGAACCAGGAGAGAGCAGTGCCTCACAAAAGCCCAGGGAGCAAAGCATGTCCAAGAAGAGCAGGTGGTCACTAGTGCTGAAGGCTGCACAGAGGGAGGCCAGGGATGATGACTGAGAAAAGACCATTGAACTCAGCAATTAAAATGTCCTTGGTAACTTTGGAGAGGGAAGTTTTTGTACCGTTATTCTCCCTCCTCTCTTAAGTACTCAGCTATTAATATAAAGAAGCAATAAAAACATGATATTTTAGTTTCCTGCTGAGGGCCTTATTGTCCTTGGAGATATTCTCCAGGTTTCATCATTCTTGGGATCTGAACCTGAGACACCAAGCATCTTCACCTTGCGGGAATTAATCTACCCAGTTTGGGCATGTCACCCTGACGTCCTGATTGGTTGAGGAGTGCCCCCAATCCATTATATCTAGCCAGTGTGACCATGCTTCAGATCACCAGGAACTACCCAGTGTGGGCATCTTATTATCTGCTCTGATGCCTCGACCATATCCCATCAGGGGATTTGGAATATTCTACTTCTTGTCTGACTTTGGGAACTGTAATTCAAAAATCATTGCTACCAGAAATGTGGGGTTTACTTCCTTATGTGAAAGAAATAAATATTTATGTTGTGCCTACTATGTGCTGGGCACTGGGATAAGTGCTTCTATAATGATTTGAGCCTTACGCTAACTTTTTGAGGTAGATGTTATCATTAGTCCTATTTCACAGAGGAGTCAAATAGAATTTACGTGACTTGCCCAGGGCGACACAACTAGTATATGGGGTTGAATTTGAATTCAGGGCTTCCTTACTTCAGGCTACTTAAATTTTGGGGGGGATTAATAAGCATTTTTAAAGACAAAAGAGAAAGGAATTCATTCTAAAACCCTAAACCCTAAGAAATTTGAGTTTATAGTAAACTATAAATGAAATACCTTCCTAAAGAATGGAGTTTAAATTTACCCTTGGCATACTACGTGTAATCAGAATCATTAGTTAAATCCACGGCTCCCCCAGATGCCAACTCCTCATCCCTGGGACTTCCCAGACTCAAACTCCAGTTTCTGGTAACTATTCCCTGATATGTGTTGTAGTTGTATATGAGGACGGAGACTGTCTCACTTTTACTTCTATATCCCCACAGTGCCTTGTTTAGTGTTTGGGACATTGTAGACACAATACATGTTAACTCATTTATTCACGTGAAAGAAATTATAAATATCGGCATATTCCGTAAATCTAAAGAACTTTTTGATTATATTCTGGGCACTAAGTCCAAGGCTTAGCATTTGACCCTATGGGCCATGTGAATTTCCAGCAGGGGGTTATTAAGCACCGCAAAACTGTAGCTTCTCTTTTCATTATTGTTGAGATGCTGCTCGTCCTGAGTCCAGAGAAAATCCAAAGTCTCTCTAAATGGGAAAAGCTTCATGCCTACGGTCCTGATGCCTGCATCTTCTCCTCCCCTTTCTCTTTTGTGCTAGATTATCCCATCCACTAAACTTTTGATCCTCATTTCCATTCTTTCTTGCCCAACTTGCCCAGAATTTTTAATTTCCTGGTTTTGTTCCCAGACGTGTTTTTTTCCATCCTCTCTAGGGACTCTTCATTTTACATAATAAACCCGTGCACAGAAAGGTATTCCTCAAGCTGTTTTGAGATCGTCTCATTTCACATACACGAAATTGACAAGTGCCTCCAGCAAGGAAGCAAACATAGCCCATATCCAGAAGTTATTGGAATAGTTTCAATACCTACTGGATAGCACTGTTTTCTATTTTTAGTCTCTTCTGGATCCTTCATTACAAAAAGTTCATTTATCATGTCACTTGCCTTTTCAACGGGTGAAGGAGGGACAGGAGAGGAGGAGGTAATTTGGAACTCAAAACTTTTTAAAACATGAGTGTTAAAAATAAATTTAAAAATTTTTTTAAGTTAAAATTTTTACTTCCTTCTGGTTCTGTCTTGCATTTTTCCCCCTGCTCAATGGGTTTTCTCAGGTATTTTTAAGCTATTTTCTTTGGAGTAGAGACTCTAGATAAGATACCAGCATTAGCCCAAACAGCAAACCTAGATCGGGACAGCTAGCTAGGTGGTGCAGTGGATAGAGCACTGGACTTGGAATCAGGAAAAGTCATCTTCCTGAGTTCAAATCCAACCTTAGACATTTACTAGCTGTGTGATCCTGAGCAAGTCACTTAACACTATTTGCCTCAGTTTCCTCATCTGTAAAATGAGTTGGAGAAAGAAATGGCAAATCACTCCAGTATCTTTGCCAAGAAAATCCCAAATGGGATCACAAAAAGTTGGACACAACTGAAATGATTGAACAGCAGACATATATCAATGTTAACTCAAAGAGCCTTGAGTGAATGGGCTACTATCTCTTACAGATTCCTATCTCTTCTTTGCGTCTTTGTAAACTCTAAAGTATTATATAAAAGGCAGCAAAGCTGTCTTGAAGTCAGAGAGATGGGTGCAAATAGAATTCAATGGAATGGAATAAGCATTTATGTAGTGCCTATTATGTACCTGAAATGTGCTAAATGCTTTACAAATATGGTCTTTGATCTGAGGAGTTAGGAGCTGATGATGTAGCAGATAGAGCTCTTGGCCTGGAGTAAAAAAGACCTGAACTCAAATCTAGCATCAGACACTTCTGAGCTTTCTGACCATGGGGAAGAAGCTTATTTAAATTTTCAGTGCCCTAAGAAACACGAGCACTACATGTTACTCATAAATTATCAATGGGATTATCATTTCCATGCTGGGAAAGCCCTACAATGATGAAGTCACAGGTCTGCCCTTGCCCAGAGAAATCAACATTGTGTTTATGCACTTGACTCTGGAGAAGATGTCCCTGGGAGATTTTTTTATCTTCTGATTTATCCCTTATACTGTGATCTGTTTAGTCCAACCTGATTCACAGATGTCCAGGAGGTGAACAGTTATTAAAACACGTTTTGGCTGCTGAGAAGATTAAAAATATATTGCCACCTTTTCTTTACCCCTAAGTTCCCAAGACTACAATGCTATAAGACCAAAATCTTTTTCCTGATTTTTCAAAACCTATACAATCTTCAAGGCTCAACTTAAATCCCACCTTCTCTGACAGCTCCAGTTCCCATCGATCCCCTTTCTCCTCTCCTGACTTTACTCTATGACATTGTTATCATTTATCTTTTTATATACATGGTCTATTGATTGAATTAAAACTCGTTGAAGACAAGGATTGTTTTATAATTTTGTCTTTATAAATTTGTGTTCTACACCTAATACAGTGCCTGTAATATAGTAGGTGCTTAATAAATGCCTGTTGTATCAGATCCTTGGAATCCACCAAAGACAAGAAAGGTGTCAGACTCATATTTGAACTATGCCCCTCTCACAACTAACAGAATGCCAGCACATATAGGTGCTCAGCAAACATTTGCTGCTGCTGTTCATGAAGAATTAGATCATGTTTGGGGAGGAAATAGATACTGTTTGCCTTTGGCATGATTTGCCAGGGCAGAGAGAGTAGAACCAAGAGAGTGACTTAGCTCCCACCCAGAAGGTTTTCTTGGAGACAAAGATTATCAGATATATGATATCCCTCAAACCACGGATGTATCTCTCTTCTCACTACCTCCTCTTACAAAATTCCCAGCTTCCTTCAAAGCTCACCTCAAGCTCCACCTCTGCAAGACGCCTTCCCTGGTCTCACCTGCTGAGAGTGTCTCTCTCACCCTCTCCTCCTTTCAGGTGCTAACTCAAGCCTTGATAGACAGCTCCTCCCCTCTCCCACTGGAGAGTGGAATACCAAACTCCTCCCAATGCCTTCCTGTATAGGGGGCAGAAACAGATCTCAGGCTTGCTCCACTTTGTACTTGCTGTTCTGTCTTATGTCCTCTCCTCCTACCCCCTTTCCTGCCTCTTTCTGTGTAAGTCTCCACCCCCTCCCCCCATTAGATTGTAGGCTCATTGAGGACAAGGACTGTATTTGTTTTATTAATTGTATCTTCAGGGCTTAGCACAATGCCTGACACACAGTAAGTCTTAATAAATGTTTGTTGGATTGAATTACTTTGTCTATATTTTTAAGTATTTAAATGTGTATATATTATTTCCTCCATTAGTTCCTTGAAGTCAGGAACTATTTATTTTTCTCATTGTATCCCCAGGATTTAGCACAGTGTCTGGCACATCCTAACCACTTAAAAAAACACACTGATGAATGGCTTTGCACTTATCCATCACAGTTGATACTTTCAGCTTTAAAAGCAGTTTGCAGACATCTCCTCTCCACAGCCCTGTGAGGCAGATATGACTGAGATTATTACTTACATTTTAGTAATGAGCCAGAAACACAGAAAGATTAAGTTACTTGCTCATGGTTGCATTGCATGCAGAGGCAAAATTTGAACTCAGGTCTTCCTCACTCAAAGTCCAGCATCGGAGATGACACTAAATCAAACTGAGAGGAAGGGTGGTGCAGGGTTCAGTGTCTGGGAAGCTGCCCTGTGTCTGGGGAATGGGGAAAATCACTCTAAACCTGGGGCCAAAGTTCTAGCCTTGCCTCTGTGTGACTTTGGCTAGTCACTTCCCCTATGGGGTTCCATTTCTCCAACTATAGAATAAAGAGAATATAGATGGTCACAAAGGTCTATAATTCTTTGATCCTGTAATGATACTCATTGAGGAGAGGTTTAATTCAACCTCTTACCTCCAGGCTGTCCTGGCCCATAATCATCCCTGCCAATGGGGAGTTCCAGTCTCCCGTAGGTATCTATTACTGTATCTCCTATAGCTTAGATCTTACAAAGAGCTAAAATCCTTTCTATTCCAGTTTCAACTCTTGTTTGACTGGACCTCCTTGTAGGTGAAAAGGGGGGACTGTTTGCAAGGTTGTGCTTTCCTCCCGATGACAGGTGACATTCATAGGGCATTTTACGGTTTGCAAAGAATTTTAGCAGCACATTTCTGGAATTTTGCAACAATATGATTCAGTCAATGATATTCTTATTCTTACCCTATTATACAGGTGATGAAACTTGAGGCCAAGGGAGGCTGAACGATCTGCCTGTGATCTTATAGTGTATCATGGAGAGGCAGAATGTGAGTGAAAGTAATGTATTAAGGTCTAACTAAGTGCCAAGCACTGTGCTAAGTCCTGGGATTTTAAATTTCAAAAGCAAAGATGGTCCCTGACTTGAGCAACTTTCATTCTAATGGGAGGGAAAACTCACAAAGGGAGAGAGGTACTTTGATACAGAAAGTTATAAGGGGCCTTATCAGAGTAGATTGACACATACCGTCCATGAGTAGTAGTAGCAGAGTTGATTTGAACTTGGGTCCAGTACTTTATACACTGAGAAACAGACATTGTGCAGCTTAAATTTACTGTGACCTCAGTTGAACTGACCTGAATCAAGCTTTAGGCTTTTTGAATAATGAATATATAAGGACCACTCTGTAGGTTGGGCAGATTTCTAGGATCTCATGGTCCTTCCTTGGGAGTTGAGCACTTTATAGAAAATGAAGAAAAGTCATGCTCATTTGTACTTTTGCTAAGTAAAGTGATTACTTATGGGAAGCCTCAGACTCTAAGCTGTCCACTGCACCCAATGAAGAAGCCTGCCCAGGACACTGGCACTCAGCACATGGGATAAAAGATCTGGAGTTGGAAAGGGTCTCAGAGGCTGTCTAATCCAACATCCTTGTTTTACAAAGGAGGAAACTGAGGCCCAGGGAGGTTTAGTGACTTGTAGTGGGTAGAGAGCTGGACAAAGTTAGGAAGACCTGTGTTCAAAATCTGCCCCAGCTACTAAGTGGCTGTGGGCCTGTGGGCAAGGCATCTAAGTTCGTTAGTTCTCAGTTTTCTCATCAGCAAATGGAGATAATGATATAGCACTTGCCTTTCAAAAACTCTGGAGATCAAAGGAGATAATGTGTCAACTGCCTTTGCAGGCCTTAAAATGTTTTACATCAGTGTAGCTATCATTATCTTTGCCCAGTTTCAGAGGCAAGATTTAAACCTGAGTCCTCTGATTCCTGAGCTGTGTTCTTTCCATTGGACCACACTGTCCCTGGACAGCTTTAATATATGTGAGCGGAAGCACATACATCGTGGGTGCTGGTCCTTCATTCTGGAAGAGGACCATGACATCAAGAAGATGATGCCATGACTTGCAGGTGAATTGGATTTAAGTGAGGTAGGACTGACTGTGCAAAGTCACCAGCCTCACTCTCTCCTCCAGAGCCAGATACAGATCAGGATGACTAGAGATGGCCCAGGATGTCATGGGAGACCTTGGTCCTTTTAAAGTAAGATCTTTCCCCAGTCTCAGTTTGACTGGGTGTTATATCACCCCCATTCAGTGATATAAGGCTAGGTAACCCTTAGGAGAGAATAGCATCTTCATATAGATAGGGACTGTTTTGTCTTTGTCATTGAGCCTCTACCACCTGGCCCAGATGAGGTGTTGAACAAAGACTTGTTGAGTTGAATTCTTCTGAGAACTGATCCAGGCAGTCAGTGCACACTCAGGAAAGCTGGTCTCTTCTTTCTCCCTCTGAACCCTGCCTCTGCCCCCCACCCCCAAGCAGGAAGTCTGCCTGTTAGAATAGAGCCACAGAGATGATGGGGAGAGGGAAGGGGTCAAGGGACAACTAAGCTCCCAGGCCCAAGACTGCAGATAACTCTGGAGCCAACGGAGCAGGGACAGGGTGATTAACAGTGCTATTCTGGCAAAGTGAATGGAGAACATTTTGTTGTTGATAGTTCACAGAAAAGGGTGGAAATGTCAAATCCATATCCCCCGTGCCAGGCTTTTGGGTCCCTATCAGAAAATTCTGGCCTGCTGGCCACTCCTTTTTTTCTTTCTTTAACATCTGCTTAAATGAAACACCCAAAGTTCTTCCCTGGCTTTTAGAGCCCAGGTGGTAAAGAGAAGGGTGAAAGCCTGCTCCCCTTCATCCTTCAGCAAACTCCAACCCTGGGACTCCTGCCCCTGACTTTATGATACTGGAGATTTAGAGTGGAGTGAACTTTAGAGACCATCTGCACACCCTCATTTTACAGATGAACCCCAGAGGTTCATTATCCAAGGTCATACAGCCAGCAAGTAGCAGTGGGAGTATTTGAACCCAAGTCTTCTGACTAAACCCAGCAATCTTTCTCCTACATGATGCTTATTTTAGGTAATCATAGTACCTGAAAATTCTTTGTCTGCAATTCCAGGTTTTTTTTTTAATCTACTGTTTGTACAACAGTGTCCATGTATTTATATGTGAGCTCTCTGAGGGCAAGTGGCTTCTTGGAGTACTAACTAATCTTTAGAGTCCCTGTCAGCCCCCCTCTCTCAAATATGAGAGACTATATAGTATGATAGGATCCAAGACATCTGGAGTTTTGCCCCAACTCCGACTACTGGGTGACCTTAGTTAAGTCATTTTCTCCTGGGGTCTCAATTTTACATCTATAAAGTAAGGCCCTTACCTTATGCCCCTTCTAAATCTGACATTTGTAACTCAATGTTAATAGGTGTAAAGTGCTTTGCAGACCTTGAGATGTTATATAGGTCTTGGCTATTACCTCATTCTTTTCATCTTTTTTTTGAGGGGTTCATCCAGAAACAATCTTGAGACAAGCCACCATCCACTTCTTATTTCCTTATATTTAGTGTCTGACAGAGTATGGCAAAGTAGGAAAAAGTGACCACTTTGAGCTCTAAGCTCCTAAGCTCCTTCTTCATGGCCCACTGAGAGCAATATTGATCCACCTCTAAGAGAGAATGGAATGATGGGGATGATGGGAATGATGGTACAGAGTGCCATCATTAGTGCCATGTTTTTTTTTTAAACCTTCTTTGCTCAGTCTCTATCTTCCGAAAGGGTTTCATTCTATGTAACTTGGCATGTTGAGCATTCAAAATGGCAGCATTTACTAAAAACCTCATTCCTAAATTCTTACGGATCAATGTGACGGCCAGGCTATTGTGGGCAGCCATTTGGTCTGTCATTATGGTCTGGTTTTGGGACAATTTATTGGTTAAATTCTCCAGCATAGTTTGAGGTCTGTCAAATGGGAATTTGCCATTTGTCAGTCTATGAAGCATAGCAAGCTTCTCATTTATAATTCCAGTGGCCAGGGGATGTTTTGTTTGGTATTTGGGAGGTGCTAAAATTTTCCAGCTTACAGGGATGTACCACACAGTTTCTCTCATTCCCTTGAATAATCTCCATTTATCACTAAACCCAGACTTCTTAGGGATCATAACACTTGTGGTGTTTTGGTGGCAATGACCTGTACTTGAGTGGCCATCATTAATCCCTCTGGCTCCAGTAACAAAGCTATAACCCTTGGCCACTTGTCCAAGATTCTGTGGACACTGGTGGCCATTAATATGTAATAATAGAATTTCCCAAACTCCTCTGCTCAGTCCATTCAATGCTTAGATGATTTCTAAGGTCTCTTTCAGTTCTACAAGTCAGTGGCTCGAGGATCCTTCTGCTAACACCCTGATTGCTCCCCTTCCTGGCTGCCCATAACGATGTCTGAGCTATTTTGGCATGAGATTGTATTCGATTTGGCAGGCTGTCTCATTCTCTAATGATTTCACATGTGTGGATCTTGTCTGCCCAGTTATACAGGGTGCTTCTGGCAAGGGAAGAAGCGTTCCTTTCTCAGTCTCCTAGTTCCCTTACAAAAGGACACCTTGGGCTTGGTGCACAGTAGGTGCTCAGTGAAAACTTGGTGAATTGAATGCATTATTTTAATTACACACAGTCACTCAGGAAATTGTAAGCTTCAGGAAACAAAATTAGTCTTTGTAGTTTGTCAGAGTATGATACTAAAGCTACAAAAGCCTGTGATATTCTTTCCCTAATGAGAGAGTTACTCTTACCCTCAAGGATCCCCTGGTCTATAGTCTTTGCTCTCAGAGACCCAACTGGGAGAGGTAAAATCTTGCCCTGAGGGAGGCTATAATCTAATGGTGGAGACACAATTTCTGTTCTCATGCAATGCCATGTGACCAATGCTATAGTCTCTGCCTTTATGGAGCCTTTGTCTGATGGAGGGAGACAGGGGCACTAATCCCTGATCTCCAGAGCTCCTTGGTCTGAGTTGTTACTTCTGGATGAATATGAACCAGTTTTAAACTCATAAGCCCAAACTTGCAGGCTTGGTGATGCAGGACTGCCTGGAGGAGGTGCCTACTGGCATTCTGAAGGGACCTCTGGGCTTACGGAGCAAAAGAAGTCCCTTTGGCCAGACCAGGCCAGGAAATGGCAGGGGATTATGGGGAGGGTGAATCTAGGGCAGTTGGCGTGTCCTGGTGTTTCAGGCCTGAAGCCTGGGACTGTCACTGAGGGCCTCATGTCCTTAGTTTCCCACAATCTGTCCAGTGCTTGAAGGCCACTGGCTTGGTCCTCTGGGACCCCCTGGCACCTGAAACAAGCAGAGAGCATCATGGAGAAATCTCCCATGAAATCATTGCTGGCTCGAGGACCTGGCCAACTCCCCCAGGACACGATAGAGTGGGTTGGGTTGGTGCTGGCAGGCAGCCCTGCCTGGCTCTGGCTCTGGCCCTAGCTCCCCAGACTAAGGGGGCAATGCTAAAAAGGGTAGAGAAGACCCACCTGGTGGGGCTGGGAGGAGGTGGGAAAGGAGGCAAGGGAAGGTGTGGCCACATAACCCTGGACAGGTATATTCTATCTTTCCTGACTGGTTATCCCTTAGAAGATTTCTCACTTGCATGGGGCCTCACTTCTAACTGCCTCTTCTCTTCTCTTCTCTTTTCTTCCTTCTTTTCTCTTTCCATTTTCTCATTTCCCTCCCTTTTTTCTCTCAACCTTTTCTTTCTCTTCCTTCTTTCCTTCCTTCCTTCCTGTTTTTCTTTCTTTCTTTCTTTCTTTCTTTCTTTCTTTTCTTCTTTCCTTCCTTCCTCCCCATCCTTCCTTTTCTTTCCCTATTTTCCTTTTTTCCTTCCCTCCTTTCCACCTTTCCCCTTTCTTCATTCCTTCCTCCTTCCTTCCTTCTTCACTTTCTGCTATTTTTCCCACTTTCTCTCCATCATTCTTTCTCTCTTTTCTCCCTCATCTCTCTTTATATCTCCATGTACCTCTTCCCCTCTCACTTGGTCAGAATTATATTTATTTGCTAAACCAAAGCCCTGAGCTTTCCCCAAACCAGGGAAATTTAATTTATGTTCTTGCCTATCTCTCTGTGAACTGGTCCTTCCATTTTTGTCCTAGTTCTTGCTCCCTGATTCCATCTTAGACTGATTCTCTAATCTTAGCTCCCCAATACTTTAAGCTGCTGAATCTTTACTTAAAATCCCTTCCAAGGGACTGCAAAATGAGATATATACTACTATGCTACTGGCGGAACTGTGAGTTGGTCCAACAGTTTTGGAAAGCAATTTGGAAATGTGATAAAAATAACTAAAATATTTATTCTCTTTGGCCTTGAGATCCCACTGCTGGGCACCTACTCTAAGAAGGTGAGAGACAGAAAGATCTCATCTACATGCAAATATTCATAGCAGAAATTTTTATGAGCGCAAAGAATTGGAGACAAGGTAGATGCACATTGATTGGGGAGTGGCCAAATTAAGTGACATGAATGTAATGGAATATGACTATGTTGAAAGAGACAATGAGTATGAAGAATTTAGAGAGTCATTGGAAGACCTACATGAACAGAGGCGAAGTAAAGGAAGCAGGACCAGGAGAACCATATATACAATTGTGTTCATCCTTTGTGGCCAAAGACCATGTCATCAGAGAAATGATGACATGACTTGCACTTGACTTTGTTTTGAGTGAGGGAGGACTGTGAAGGTCACCAGCCTCACTTTCAACTCCTGAGCCATCTGGATCCAGTGGCCAGATATTCATCAGGATGAATGGAGATGGCCCAGGATGGGAGACCAATTATGATAATGTAAATGGCAGAACAGAAAACTCAAACCAGATTCTGCCCAATTATGATGACCAAACTTGACCTTGGGAAAGAGGTGAGAAAATGCAGCTCCTTCCTTTCCTTGAAAAAGTGGGAGATCATGGACTTGGAACACTGGGTATACTTTCAGTCTTAGTTGATGTGTTAGTTATTTACATTCAACTCTTTTCCCTGACTTTTTCCTTCTTTTATTATATTCTATGTTGCAAAGGATGGCTAACTATCAAAAATAAATAAAGCCTCTGCATTGTCTTTAGGATCAAATTTATTACGGTCACGTGTAATTATAATATTTTATATTTTTACCATGGATATTCTGAAATGAACTGATGACAAAAAGAAATGATAAAAATTTTTTTTAAAAAGAAGAAATCTAACAATTCTGGCTTTCAGGGCCAGACTCTCAGCAGGGCAAATGTACTCATCTGATGAGTTAATTTAGGCTTTTGTTTCCACAGAGGATACCCTGAGCGTCCTTCCTCCTTTCCCAGGGCTTCCATCCCTGGGAAGTTCATGTTCATAGGGGGAGTCTGGAACATTTCTGGCTTTGTTGTCCAACTTGGGAGAGTCTCTAAGTGGGTGGTACATCAAAGGGACCAGTGTTGCATAAGGAAGACTGGGCTGGAGGAAGAAGAAACCTTTTGGGGAGAAGATGTCTCTGGAACCTCTGACAGCACAGCACCCATAGGTGATGGGTACCTGCTGTGCCCACCAGGTGGGCCTGCCCTCATCTGTTCAGCTGCCTGTAATCACCCGCTATTACATTTTTTTTTTGCCATCCCACTGCGTACCCCATGCGGCTTTCCTTCCTTTCTTTAGACACGCTAATCTTCACTTTTATGAGATTTTCTCAGAAAAGAAAGCCATGAAATTCTAAACATAAGGGAGCTCAACCTCTGCTGGGAATTGGATGACTGTTTATTCTGTTTTTTTTTATCTCTCTCAACTTCTCTCCTCTTCCCATTCATTTATTCTTTCATTCATTCAAATCACATTTCTTTATGAAGTCCCTGCTAGGTGCAGGGCAGCTTGGAGAGGAGCTTGAAATAAGCAGGCTGTGCTTCTGACACACACTGGCTGTGTGATCCTGGGTTAGTCATTTTAACTCTTAGTGAACTAATCAATTCTTCGAATATAAGATTCAGACAAATTGTCAATGCCAGGTTTCCACACAGGGATGAAATCACCAATTTGGCTCCTTCTCACCTTAGCCCCTCCCTGCCCACCATACCAGCACTCCCACATATGATTCACACAACTCTGGGGCTGGGAATAAGATCTTCCTGCTCTCCCTATGGCATTTGTAGAAAACAGAAAATAATTTTTTTTGGCCAGTCAACAATTTTTGCCAAGTGGATGGTGTCTGTGTGAATTGCCACTGGGTCATAGACTCCTAGGCTCTAGAATTCGGTAAGATCTTAGAGATTGCCCCATCCAATTTCCTCCTTTTACAGATGAGGAAACTGAGGGATAAGAGGCTAAGCAAAGGGGCACAATTAGCCTGTAGACACATATGTGGTAAGAAGCAGGGGCAGGATTGAAGCCCTGTCTTCTGACCCACTGAGGACTGTCAGGGAACATATCCAATGAATCTTCCAGTTGCCCAAGCTTGGACTGCGGAGGTGACACTGGCCAAAGCAATTTATTCCATCAATGACCACTGTTAATGGACATGTGAAAAAAAGCCCTTTCTTACGTTGAGTTATAATCTGTCTCCTGTAATGTCCACTCACTGTCTCCATATCCACTTTCTGAATTGGGTAAGAGGTTTTAAACCTTCTCCCACACACAACAACTCCACTCTAACCTCCAAGCCTTTGTTTTATGGGCATAGGCTGTCCCCTCAATACCTGGAATGCATTCCCTCCTAGGTAGTCATAGGATGGCAGGTTATACATTGCAACTCCCCCCACCCCTTGTTTTACAGGGGAGATAACAGAGGCCCAGAGGGATTGTGACTTGCCCAACATCACATTGGTAGCAAGCATCAGAGGTAGGATTTGAATTTACATTCTCTGACTCCAAAACCAATGCTCCTTGTACCCAGAGTGGGACAGTGCACCTGGAGTCGGGAAAACCTGAATTCAAATCCAGGCTCAGACACTTACTAGCTGTGTGATCCCGGGCAAGTCACTTAACCCTGCTTGCCTCAGTTTCCTCATCTGTAAACCTAAGAATAATACCGGCAGCTACCTCACAGAGTAGGATGAGATCATATTTGTAAAGTGCCTTGCGAACTTTACAATGTGATATCCATGCTAGGTATTACCATGTTTCCTCCCTTCTGCATCTTAGAATTCCTAGTTTCCTTCAGATTTCAGCTCAAGTACTTTCTCCCTGAGGCCTCTTCCAATTCCCTCCCAGCTCCTAATGTCTCTATCATGTGACCTTGAAGCTATGTAATTTTTTTAAAACATATTTAGTATCACACCTATGCATGTACAGTTTGTCTCCCTTGATAGAATGGAAGGTCCTCAAGGACTCTGATTTTTGTTTCTGTGCCCCACTCTCTAGCATGGTGTCTGGCATATAGTAAGTGCTTAATAAATGCCTATGGATTTGTGGATTGATTCCACATGAGGATGCTGTAGTTTTCCTAAGCAGATGAGCTGGTTTGTTCCTGGTGACCACAAGTCTGGGTGAGCCATCACCACCCACTGAACCCTAAGCCTGGCCATGGGCTGAGCTCAAAACCTGGGACCTCTGACAGAGGAGCTCCAAGCTTGGCCACCTACTAAGCCCTAAAGCAGGCTACAAAGTGACCCTGATCCTTGGTTAAGTCAATTCATTCCTAAATAAAAATTATTTAAAAGACCTACTATGTGTAAGATATTAAACTCTTGACCTCCAGCACTTTTCATTTTACTGAGGGAAGGGACAAGAATATAGACACAGATAAGTGCAGCAAATACAAGAGAGATTTCAAGAGGTACTAAGAACTAGGGGTGGGTAAGGTGGGGGAAAGAGGGATGAAGGATCAAGAAAGGAGCCGGATGGTGGATATAGCCTGAGCCACATACTGAAGCAGAGCCATAGAAACTCCCCAGGACTCATATTGACTTGGAAAACTACAAATTACCATTATTTAGGTTGTACTACATTTTGATTTATTTTGTTAAACATCTTCCAATTACATTTTAATTTGGTTCTAGTGCTGGTTCTAGTGGGTCATAAATTTGACACCTCTGCTTTGAAGAAAGCCAGGGATTGCATCAGACAGAAGGAAGGTAGGAGTACATTCCAGACATGGGGGCTCATGGGGGAAAGGGGCAGAGAAGGGAAATGAATGTCACTTAGAGGGAACTAGTAGGATAGTTTTACTAGAACAGATTCTAAGTGAAAGGGAATAATGTGAAATAAGTATTGAGAAGTGGTCAGGAGCCAGATGGAGGAACACTTTACTTGGCCACAGAATAACCTGACCCTGGCCACAGACTGACCCCTAACTCTACCAGCTCTACTCACAAATGAGACTAACACAGAATTTAACCTGGTATATTTGCATCCAGCTTTTCTGTCTGGGTGGGAGAATGATCACCTGAGCTGGTGTGTTGATATGAGATGGGAAGTTGGTGAGAGCTTGGAATGACAGTCTTCCTGATTTGATACAACACATAATCCCAAAGCTTTCTTCAGAAAGAGGGTACCAGAGAAGGAGAAAAGACTTAGATAATCAACGGACATGTAGAACCTTGACTTTTCTCTGAATTCTAGTTTGATTCTTTGGAGGAATTTCCCCTTGGGTAAGATTGATTCTTCTCTCACTGAGACTGATATTTTCTCTCTCCTCTCTCTCCCATTTTCTATCCCTCTCATTCTTTCTTTTTCCCTTTTTCCTACTCTTTCTATTTCTCTTTCATTCTCTATCTTTTTCTCATTCTTTTCTTTCTTTCTCTTTCTCCATCTCTCTCATTCTCTTTTTCCTCATTCTCTTTTCCTCTTCAGAGCACTTTCTTTCTCTACTGCTCTCATTTTCTCCCTCCCTCTTTCTCTCATTCTTTCATTCTTTCTCTCTGTCTTTTTCTTATTCTCACCCTCTTTCTCAGTCTCTGTCTCTCCTTCTCTCATTCATTCATTCATTCTCTCTCTCTCTTCTCTCTCTTTCTCTCTCTCTCTCTTCCCTCCCACTTTTAGCTGAGACAACTCACTCCCAAGTGGCTAGTTATTCCTAGTTAGTTCACTCTGTTCATTGTTTGGTATATTCTAATCTGTATACCTACTCTGATTTCTGGTTGCTATCTACTTGAATAAATGGATTTATTCCTCCTTCAGTATTTATGATGAACTTTTCATAACTAGCACTTGGTGGGGATGGAGTCAAGCCTGCAGATAAAGATGTGGTAATCCTTTCCTTTCAAAGGCTAGGACCAGAACAGTGACTTGAAGCTACAAATGAAAGCATCTCCCCAAAACTAGGGATATTTACAAGGGCAGAGAGATCTAATTTTGGTATAGTACCCTGTCTTTGAGGAGAAAAAAGCAACCAGCCTCATGCCCCCAATCTCCTGCAAGCCTCTGGGCTGGAATCAAATTACCCTTTGGAGGGAGTGCATAAGGTTTCAGAGACATCTATTCACACATTTCTGTAAAATGCATTTAGACAAACCCATATGGCCATACATACAATCTACACACACACATACACACACAGGTACACATGAAAACACGTACCATATAATGAGCATGGGAATAACCACTTCTGGGGGTGGGGTGGGAGAGCCTTCCCCCTAGCCATCTTTCCCAGCCTCCCCTGACTGCCCAGACCCCACCGGACTCAGCCAGGTAGGAAGGGCTTCATGGTGATTCATTTCACTTAGATGAGCTGGGAATCACTAATAAGTCTACCAGCAAAATGAGTGATGAGTTTGTCTTGCCGTCTAACTTGGCCCTGCATCCTGAAGTCCTTTGGGCTTTACCAATCAACTGGCTGCTATAGTGTATGATCTGCTGGCTTACCCTAAGGTTTCTGGACCTCAGGGGAACTCATTTTAGATGTGTTGTGCCCCCTAGTCAGAATGTGAGCCATTAGAGAGTAGGGACAATCTTTTTTTACCTCTTTTTTATTCGTTTACTTGGCATTTAACATGGTGTTTGGCACACAGTAGGCTCTTTGGACATGCTTTTTCATTTATTCATTCAAAGATGAATCAGGAGAGGGAGGGAGTGGGGATGGTGCAGGGCAACCCATCACCATTGATTAACTCACGATTCAGAGGCCATGTTCTGGGAAAGAAGGATCAGGGGTGATGTCCTCACTGGCCATGAAGAGTACAAAGGAGGGTAGGATGTTCCCCCCTCTGTCCCCCTGGAAATATCCAGCGTGCTCTGCCAGCACACATTCCCCTGGGGCCACAAACCCTCCTTACAAACCCTGGGAGAGCCAGCATCATTAATCAGTGGTTGAAACCCAAAACCCCTTTGCTTCATGCTACTATTAAAAGCCGCCAGTCTCGATGAAGTCAGTGAAAGCCCCTCCCCCATGAGCTGCCTGCTGATTGAGGATGCATTTTTGGTTATCCTGAAACATTATGCGGAGTCATGCATAAAAATAATGAAAATGATAGTAGCTAGTATTTTTATCATGCTCTAAGGTCCACAAAGCACTTCACATATATTACATCCCTTCAGCCCCACAATAGCCCTGGCATGTAGGTGCCAGTATTTTCCCCATTTATAGATGAGAAAATGAGACCTTAAGACTTGAAAAGACTAGCCTAGGGTCACACAACTAGTAAAGTCTGAGGCAGAATTTGAATCCAGGACTTCCTGACTCCAGGTCCATCAAGGGCACCAGACCATCACCCACATTTGTAACTTTAAGAAGAGCCATAACTTGACTGGGGAGCTGGGGCTTCTTCCCAGGGCACCCAAATTTAAAGGGTGCTGAGAGTGCTTATCCCTAGAAACAACTTCTCTGAATAGCCGAGACTGCTTCATTTTTTATTTTTGTTTTTGTATCTCTAGTGCTCAGTATAATGCCTGGCACCCAGCAGAAATGTGATAAACTTTGTTGATTATTTACACTTGGTTAGCAAGAAGAGCCAAAATACAAGCTGGCAGCTTCCTCCATCAGGGGCTTCATCTTGGATGAACTCTGCCCCCTGTCCCACCTCTCCCAAGGTGACCTCCCTAGCAGTGACCCCTCACTGTCCTCACTTGAATTTGTCTAAAAAGTTGATCCAGGGTCAGCTAAAGCGCTGGCCCTGGAGTCAGGGGGGCCTGAGTTCAAATTTGACTTCAGACACTTACTAGACGTGTGAACCTGGGCAAGTCACTTAAGCCCGACTGTATCCAAAAATGAAATGAAACATTGATCTGAGGGCAGAACTCATGATGCTTGATCTAGTCACATTTGGGGCACCTTGGTTCTGGGTGGATAATGGCAAGCTCCGGTTCTGTCTCAGAGGCATCCGGCTCTTTACTCTCCTTTGTCTTCTCCCCATCTCAGTCAGCTACCAAGCCCTCATTTCTTTTCCACAAGATCTCTACACCCATCCCCTTTCCACCCCTAACACGACTGCTTTCCCAGTTGAAGCCCTCATCATTTGTCTGCAGGACTGTTACAATGGGTCTCCCTACTTCCAGTCTCTCCCACCTTGTCAGTCCATTTTGTAACCAGATGCCAAAGGTTGGCACAGGTCTGACTGTGCTACTGCCCTGCTCTGAAACCTGCTATGGCTCACTCTTACCTCCAGGTTTAAATACAACTCCTCAGTCTGGCATTTAAGCCCCTCCCCCATGCTGGCTCTAACCTCTCTCCCCCAAGTCTTATTTCATTATTTCATGTGGCTCCCCTTCACCCAGTCTATGTTTCAGTTCAGTTGGATTACTCTCTGCTCTTCAAATGCGACATTCTATTTCCAGCCTCTACTTGTGTATTCAAGCCAACTCCTTCCTAGTACACACACTCTCTTTAACTCTTCCTCTATGCTCCTGTCTTTCTTCAAGGCCCAGTTAAAACAATATTTCTTCCATGAAGCCTTCCCAGATTTCCCTAGTTTTTAGTTCTCTCTCTCTCTCTCTCTCTCTCTCTCTCTCCTCTCTCATTCTCTCTCATTTCTTTCTCATTCTCTCATTCCTTTTCTCTCATTCTTTCTCTTTCTCCCTCCTTTCCTTTCCTTCCTGTCACTCTATCCCCCTCCTCAAATTACTTTGTATTTGCTTGTGTCTAAGTGCCATAAAGAAGGTTCTTGGGGACAGAGACTGTTTCATGATTGTCACTACATCATCAGGTCTCACTACTCTGTGCCTGGCACATACTAGATGCTCAGAAAATGCTTGGTTGGTTGAATTGAGGGAAGGAACTCAGACCCCTCCATCTTTAAGATGAAGAAGAGGTGGCCTGGAGAAGAAGAGACTGGCCAGAGCTCACGTAATGAGTGATGAACAGAAGTAGAAGGATCCTTCACACTCAGGACCTTTTAGGTGGCAGAGAGATGAAGTGAGTGCTGGCCTTGGGAAGCCCTGAGTTCAAATCCTGCCTCAGACACATGATGGGCTGCGTGACTCACAGAAAGCGCACCACCCTCCCTTAGTCTCAGGTCTTTCATTTATAAAATGGGGATAGTAATAGCAGCTACCTCCCAGGGTTGCAGTGGGGATCCCTAACACACATGAAGTGCTTTGCCAGCTTTAAAATGCCATTTAAAGACTGACTTGCTTGATGTCACACAGGAAAGCCAGGGTTTGCACCCAGGTCCTATGCCTCCAAGGCTGGGGTTTCGGAGCTAAGTTGCCCCAGGAGGTGTAGGGAGCCTCTTTTGAAAGCCTGAGAAGAGGAGCTGACCTCTAATCACCAGAACCTAGTGATGGCCCTGCTTTCACGCACTGGTCTGCGGGCAGGCACCAACTCTCACAGAGGCTGGCACGACTGGGACCCTTCCGTTTGTGTCCTCCCTTCCCTGGGAGCTTTCTTCTGTTCTCCCCTGCTGCTCTGCCCCTACAGCATCTCCATCTCCTGTCCTTAAGGGCCCCCACATCAAAGGTCCCCCACTCTCTGGAAAGTCTTCCCACACTCCCCTGGTCCAGCCCCATCCCTCCCTTCGATGATTCCCTGCAAATATGGAGACTGCCTAAGCACCGGAGCCCTTGGTCATATCCTGTCTTATGTTGTTGTCTGACTCATGGCTATGAGTCATTCCTTCTCGCTCCTGTCCTCCTTGGCCCCTCCTGCTAGACTGGGCCCTCTCCTTGGGGGAGAGGGGAGCACAAGAGGCTGGGCACATAAACGCTGCTTATCCTCACTGCTTCCTCCCCTCTATCTCGCCGCCTCCCAGATAGTGGCTCCTATGGCAGACCCTTCCTGATCCCTTGAGTCTTAGCCATCTCTCCCTCTTGACATATTTTTGAATCACTTTGGATCTACTCAACCTCCCCGTGCCTCAGTTTCCTCCTTTGTAAAATAAAGAGCTTGGACGAAGCAGTCTCTGCCCCACCCCCCAGCCTTAGCTCTATGATCCTTCTGCACAAGTGGTCTAAGAAAAATAATACAATGGAAAGAACATTTGTGTAGGAGCCAGACACCAATAACAGTTCTGTTATTGACTGAGACCTCTTTGAGTCTCAATTTTATTTTCTGTAAAATGGGTGGTGGCCACAGTATGTTTGGATTAGATAATCTCTACATTCTATTCCAGTTCTAAATCCCAGAATTCTGTGGGAGGCTGTGTCTTTTTGTAAGGCCACCCCTGCAGGAGCACTATCTCCAGAAGATACTGTGGAAGGTATTAACAGACATTTACAGAGCACTTTAAGGTATCTACAAAGCACTCTACGTTTATTATCTCACTTGAGATTCACAACAATCCCATAAAGGAGGGATTGTAGGCATTGTCCCCCCTCTTCACAATCAAACTGAGTGTTGGCAAAGTCACATAATTTACCCAGAATGTATGAAGTGTTTAGCAACTGGCTCTCCAGAAAATTAAAAGAAAAAGTTTGTAGATCATACCCTTAAATTTAATATTCATTAGTAACATTTTCTCCATCACTTTCTTAAGCCTAAATAATTAATAAAGCAATAAACCAAACCCTGATTTGTATCATTTTTGGGGTGATTTCTGAGGCAGAAATGTTCAGAATGAAAACTGAGCAAACTGGCTCTTGAGAACTCATATGAGCTGTTTCTAGCACACTGCTGTGTGAAGGTGTCAGGTAGGATTGGTGTTCACATCTTCCTAACCCACAAATCCAGCATGCTATTTATTACTCCACACTGGCTATCTGAAATGCCCATGTCATGTGTGTGTGTGTGTGTGTGTGTGTGTGCGTGTGCGCGCGCATGTGTGTATGTGTGTGCGTGTGTGTGGTTATTAGTTGGACAAATTGTTAGCTGAGGAGATGGAGTGGGAGCTTGGCTAATTTCAACAAGGCTAAACAAGCTAGCCTGGGAGAGGGAAGGGGACAAGGAATCCCTCCTGGGGGTAGAGGATTATTGGTAGTCGGGGCCATGGAACAG
>CM053769.1:110108392-110175537 GCA_028658325.1 Potorous gilbertii
GAGAGAGAATGGCAGACATTTGACTCTCTTGGTGTGCAGTAAATGGATGGAATTCCTTGGGGAATGGTGTGGATAATGTCGTGGCCTTAAGTTTGCTGGTAATAACAGCTAGTAAGTTTCTGAGGTTGGATTTGAACTCAGTTCTGCCTCCAAGTCTGGAGCTCTGTCCACTCCTTGACCTCATTGCCTCTAGGAGCATCTTATTTTTCTGTTTTCTTTTATCTCCTTGACCTGGGGAGCCAGCCTTTGTGGGGTGGAAGGGTTAGGGTTAGGGTGTTGTTAGGGTGTTGTTGTTATTCAGGCATGTCTGACTCTCTGTGGCCCCATTTGGCATTTTCTTGGCAGAGATATTGGATTGATTTGCTATTCCTTCTCCAGTTCATTTTTCAGATGAGGAAACTGAGGCAAACAGGGTTAAATGACTTGTCCAAGGTCACATAGCCAGGATGTATCCAAGGCTGGATTTGAACTCAGGAAGATGGGTCTTCCCGACTCCAGGCCCATCACTCTGTGCACTATGGCTCCACCTAGTTGGAGGGGTGGTGGTGGATCCAAGAAGGGACCACTCCCCAGCCCTTCCTGCCTTTTCATGTAGAGTTGCTGACCAGATCAGTAGCACCTCTGAGATGCTGTCTGTGAAATTTCATCCTGGAAGCAAACATCTCGTTCAGCTCATGCTTGTTCTAACAGTTTCAGTGAAACTACTTGTGACTATTTGGACTGACAAGTTAATACTTTTAAAGGAAACAGAAGAAAATAAATGCAATTATTTCTTGCCCAGGCTGCCAGAAGCAATAGCAGAGTCAGGAAGGGTGCCCAAAACAAGCCCCGCCTTGGGAAACTCTGCCAAGTCACATTTTGTATGTTGGATCATAGATCCGCATCTGGAAGGGTCCGCAGAGTCCTTCAGTCTAGTCCAATGCCTTTATTTTATAGGGATAAAAACTGAGACCCAGAGGGATCAAGTGATTTAGGCATAGAGAAGTCATCAAATCCAACCCTTCTCATTTTTATTCTTATTTATTTATTTTACAAGGAACCAAATCTTTTATTATTTCTTTCCCCCCATTTAACAGTATTTTATTTTTTCAATTACATAGTTTTCAACATTTACTTTTATAAGATTTCGAGTTCCAAATTTTTCTCCCTCCCTTCTCTCCCTCTTCCCTAAGATAACAAGCAATCTGATATAGGTTATACATGTTCAATCATACTAAACATATTTCCACATAAGTCATGTTGTAAAGAAGAATCAAAGCTAAAAGGAGAAACCATGAGAAAGAAACAATAACAAGAACAAAAAAAACAACAACAAGAAAATGAAAATAGTGTCCTTCAATCTGCATTCAAATAGCGTTTTCTATTGTAAGTCTCTCGAAGTTGTCTGAGATCCTTGAATTCCTGAGAAGAGACAATGTTGCTGTTACAGTGTACAGTGTTCTCCTGGTTCTGCTCACTTCACTCAGCATCAGTTCATGCAAATCTTTCCAAGTTTTTCTGAAATCCATCTGTTCGTCATTTCTTGGAGCACAATAGTATTCCATTACATTCGTATAATACAACTTGTTTAGTCATTTCTCAATGGATGGGCATCCCCTCAATTTCCAATTCTCTGCCACCACAGAAAGAGCTGCTATGAATATTTTTGCACATGTGGGTTCTTTTCTCTTTTTAATGACTAAGTAGTGGTAGTGCTGGGTCAAAGGGTATACACAATTTTATAGTCCTTTGGGCATAGTTCCAAATTGTGCTCTAAAATGGTTGGATTAATTCACAGTTTCATCAGAAATGCATGTGTCTTCTAATTTTCCCACATCTTCTCCATTTGTCACTTTCCTTTGTTATCATATTAGCCAAGCTGATAAGTGTGGGGTGGTACCTCAGTTAATAGTGATTTAGAGCATTTTTTCATCTGACTATAGATAGCTTTAATTTCTTCCTCTGAAAATTTCCTTTTCATATCCTTTGTCCATTTGTCAATTGAGGAATGACTTGTATTATAAATTTGATTCAGTTCTTTATGTATTTTACAAATGAAAACTTTATCAGAGACATTGGTTGCAAAAATTGCTCCTCAGCTTTCTATTATCCTTCTAATCTTGTTTGCATTGGTTTTACTGGGGCAAACTCTTCTTAATGTTATATAGTAAAAAGTATCCATTTTACATTTCATAATGTTCTCTATCTTTCATTTGGTCATAAACTCTTCCTTTCTCCATAGATTTGGCAGGTAAACTATTCCTTGCTTTCCTAATTTGTTATGGTATCATCCTTTATGTCATCCTTAAGTTGGTATAGGTTTGAGATGTTAATCTATGCCTCGTTTTCCCAGTAGTTTTTGTTGAATAGTAGATTCTTATCCCAGAAGCTGGAGTCTTTGGGTTTTTATCCAACAGTAGATGATTTTAGTCATTGACTACTGGTCTTGTGTTGCTAGTCTGTTCCACTGATCCCACTATATCTTAGCCAGTACTAAATAGTTTCGATGATTGCTGCTTTGTAATATCTGGTATAGCTAGGTCATCTTCCTTTGCATTTTTCATTAATTTTTTTGATACTCTTGACCTTTTCTTATTCCAGATGAATTTTGTTATTATTTTTCCTAGCTCTATAATTTTTTGTTAGTTTGATTGGTATAACACTGGAGAAATGAATTAATTTAGGTGGAATTGTAATTTTTATTATATTAGCTTGACTTACCCATGAGCAGTTGATAATTTTTCTATTTGTTTAGATCTGACTTTATTCGTGTGAAAAGTGTTTTGTAATTGTGTTCTCAGTTCCTGGGTTTGTCTCGGCAGGTAGATGCCCAAATATTTTATATTGTCTACAGTTATTTTAACTGGAATTTCTCTTTCTACCTCTATCTATGCTGGATTTTGTTGGTAATATATAGAAATGCTGATTATTTATGTGGGTATATTTTATATCCTGCAACTTTGCTTAGTTGTTGTTTCAAGTAGTTCTTTTGCTGATTCTCTAGGATTCTCTTAAGTATATCACCATATCATTGGCAAAGAGAGAAAGTTTTGTTTCTTTATTGCCTATTCAAATTCCTTCAATTTATTTTTCTTCCCTTATTGCTCAAGTTAGCATTTCTAGTGCTATATTGAATAACAGGGGTGATAATGGGCATCTTTGTTTCTCTCTTGATCTTTTTGGGAATGCTTCTAGCTTATCCCCATTACACATAATGCTTGCTATTGGTTTTAGATAGATACTGCTTATGATTTTAGGAAAACTATTGATTTCTATACTCTCCAGTGTTTTTAATAGGCATAGGTGCTGTATTTTATCAAAAGCCTTTTCTACATCTGTTGAGATAACCATATGATTTCTGTTATGGTCTGTTTTGTCATATGGACGATTATTCTGATAGTTTTCCTAATATTGAACCAGCCCTGCATTCCTGATATAAATTCCAACTGGTCATAGTGTGTTATCCTTATATAAGTTGCTGTAATCTCTTTGCTAATATTTTATTTAAAATTTTTACATCTCTATTCATTAGTAAAATTGCTCCATAATTTTCTTTCTCTGTTTTGACTCTTCCTGGTTTAGGTCTTAGCACTGTATTTGTGTCATAAAAGGAATTTGGTAGAATTCCTTCTTTGTCCATTTTCCCAAATAGTTTATATAGTATTGGAATTAATTGTTCTTTAAATGTTTGGTAGAATTCACTTGTAAATCCATCTGGCCCTGGAGATTTTTTTCTTAGGGAGTTCATTGATGGCTTGTTCAATTTCTTTCTTTCTTTTTTTTTTAAATGGGGTTATTTAAGTATTTTATTTCCTCTTCTGCTAATCTGGGCAGTTTATATTTTTGTAAATATTCATCCATTTCACTTAGATTGTCAGATTTATTGGCATACAGCTGGGTAGAAAGATCTTAATTATTATTTTAATTTCCTCTTCATTGGTGAAGAATTCAGCCTTTTCATTTTTTATACTAGTAATTTGGTTTTCTTTCTTTTTAAAAATCAACTTAACAGATTTATCTATTTTATTGTTTTTTTAAATAAAACCAGCTCTTAGTTTTATTTATTAGTACAATGGTTTTCTTTTACTTTCAATTTTATTCATCTCTCCTTTAATTTTAAGAATTTCTAATTTGGAATTTAATTGGGGACTTTTAATTTGCTCTTTTTCTAGGGTTTTTAGTTGCCCACCCAATTCATTGACCTCCTCTTTCTCTATTTTATTTATGTAGGCATTTAGAGATATAAAATTTTCCTAAGAACTGCTTTGTTTGTATCCTGTAAGTTTTGGAATGTTGTGTCACTATAGTCATGCTCTTTGATGACATTATTGATTGTTTCTATGATTTGTTATTTGACCCGCTCATTTTTTTTCAGATTAGATTATTTAGTTTCCAATTAATTTTTAGTCTATCTTTCCATGACCCTTTATCACACATAATTTTTGTTGCAACATGATCTGAAAAGGATACATTTAATATTTCTGCCTTTCTGCATTGGATTGTGAGGTTTTTATGCCATAATACTTGATCAATTTTTGTGTAGGTGCCATGTGCTATTGAGAAAGGGTATATTCCTTTCTGTTCTCATTCCATTTTCTCCAAAGATCTCTCATATCTAACTTTTCTAAAATTCTATTCACCTCCTTAACGTTTTTCTTGTTGTTTTTTTTTTTTGTGTGTGTGCGTGACTAGATTTATCTAGTTGTGAGAGGGGGAAATTGAGATCCCCCACTAGTATTTTTTTTTTTTTGCTATCTATTTTCTGTTTATTTTGCTGTCTGTTTCTTCCACTTAACTTCTCCTTTAAGAATTTGCACTTGGTGCATGTATGTTTAGTATTGATTTTACTTCATTGTCTATGGTACCTTTTAGCAGGATGTAGTACCCTTCCTTGTCTCTCTTAATTCAATCTATTTTTGCTTTTGCTTTGTCTGAGATCATGATTGCTAGTTCTGCCTTTTTTTTTTTTTAACTTTGAAGCATAAAATATTCTGCTTCAGTCTTTTATCTTTTTTTGGTGTCTCTTTGCTTCAGATATGTTTCTTGTAAATAACGTATTGTAGGATTCAGGTTTTTAATCCAGTCTGCTATTCAATTCCAGTTTATGGGAGAGTTCTTATTCACATTCACAGTTATGATTATTGTGTATTCCCCTTCATCCTACTTCCCACTGTTTATATTTTTTCTCTCTCCTTTCTCCCTGTCTCTTTGCACCAGTGTTTTGCTTCTATTACCTCCCTCAATCTGCCCTTTCTTCTATTAGCCTCCCCCTTTTCTAGTCCCCTTCCCCTCCTACTTCCCTATAGGATAAGATAAATTTATATACCCAACAGAGTGTGTATACTATTCTCTCTTTGAACTAGTCAAACAATAATAAATAAATAAAAATAAAAAAATATTCAAACAGCACTTACTTCCTCCCTTCTTTCCCTCTACTGTAATAGGTCATTTGTGCCTCTTCATATGATGTATTTTACCCTATTTTGCCTTCCTCTTTCCTCTTCTCCCAATACAATTCTTTTTTTCATCCTTTAATTTTTTTATATCATCTCATTAAAGACAATGTAGACCCACACCCTCTGTCTATGTATTCTCCTAACTGCTCTAATAGAGATACAAGTGTTACAAGTACCATCATCCTGTTTGGGATGAAAACAATTTAATCTTATTGGATAACATATTTGTCTTTCCTGTTTACCTTTTTATGCTTTTCTTGAGTCTTGTATTTGAATAGAATTTTAGAAAAGTTAGATATGATAGACCTCTGGAGAAAATTGAATGGGGTCAGAAAGAAATGTACTTTTTCTTCAGCAGTACATGGCACCAAACTGACAGAAGTACATGGCACCAACACAAAAATGGACCATGTATCAGGGCATTAAAAACCTCACAATCAAATACAGAAAGGCAGAAATATTAAATGCAACCTTTTCATATCATGATGCAATAAAAATTACATGCCACAGAAAGGTAGGCTAGAGACAGTGAAGTGATTTGTCCAAAGTCTTAAAAAGAGAGACATAGGTTGGATCTAACTTCAAAGTCAGCCCTCCTTTCCTTTCTGTAGCACTAACTCATACCTGCTGACAACTACCTCCTTGTATATACTCTCTCTTCCCTTGAGCTCCTCCTCCTCCTTCTCTGACCCATCCTTTTCTGCCTCCTTCCAAGTGTCTTCCTCTTTCCTCTTGCTCCCTCTTCCCCAGTGATTATTCTCAGGCCTCTTCACTCTTTTTTTCTGCATTCTCTTACCTGATTCCTGTTTATTTATGGGGAGTCAGTGTTAACTATTCTACAGATGGTGCCTATTTCTGTTACTAGACCCAATATCTTCTTTGAATTGAAGTCCTGAATTTTGAGTGGCTTATGAGACATCTCTACCTGAATGTTCTCTTGGTTCCATAAGAAGCATGAAATTCCTGGGCAAAGGAAAACCTTTGTTTTAGGCCTTGCCCATTAATGGGTTGTGTGGCCCTCTTGAACCTCACTTTCCTCATCTCTAAGATGGGACTACTGTTGAAAAGTCACTGAGAAGTAGGAGATGTGTCTAGATTCTAGCCCTGGCTCTATCACTCCTCTCTGATGACTCAGAATAAATTTGCTCCTCTGTGCCTTGTTTTCCACCTCTATGAATTGAAGGGGTAGGGCCAGATGGTCTTTAAGATCCCTTTCTAACTTAACATTTTCTGGTCTGTGATAAGCTACTCCTTACAGCATTGTTTTGAAAACTAAAAGAGAGAATGAATGTGCTGACTGGAAAATTCTCTGGCTTTTCCTTTTCTGAAAAAGAGGGATCAAAATGTAGCTAGGTGACTCAGTGGATATAGCACTGGGTCTGGAGTCAAGAGAATCTGAGTTCAAATCCGACCTCAGACACTTACTAGCTGTGTGACTCTGCGTAAGTCACTTGACCTCTGTTTGTCTTAATCCACTAGAGAAGGAAATGGTTGATCTTCCAGTATCTTTGCCAAGAAAATTCTATGGGAGGTATTGGTCTGTGATGGTTTCCAGGTTCTCAAAGAGTTGAACATGACTGAACAACAACCATGCCTGTCTCCTAGGATTGTTAGGATTAAATAAGATAACATAGGGAAGGTGCTCTGCAAACCTTGAAACACCAAACACCAGCTATGACTTCCAAAGGGGCAGCTAGGTGGTGCAGTGGATAAAGCACCAATGCAGGAGTCAGGAGGACCTGAATTCAAATCTCACCTCAGACACTTGACACTCACTAGCTATGTGACCTTGGGCAAGTCATTTAACCCCAATTGCTTCATCCTGGGTCATCTCCAGTCATCCTGATGAATGTCTGGTCACTGGATTTAGATGACTCTGGAGGAGAAGTGAGGCTGGTGACCTGCAGAGCCCTCCCTCACTCAAAAACAAAGTCAAGTGCAAGTCATGTCATTGTTTCTCTGATGGTGTGGTCTTCTTTGGCAATGAAGGATGAACACACATGACTTCCAATAGAATGTAATCTTGAGGGCAAGGCCTGCTGTTTTCTCCCTTGTATCCCTCATCCCTATCACACTGCTTTGCCCTCTTTTGTCTGTACCTTTGATGTCAGTCAATTCAATCCAATGCATGAAGCATTAGTTAAACTCCTACTGTGTGCCAGGTGTTGAGGACAGGAAAACTAGGGTGAAGGGAGGGAGCATAGAGGATACTAGAGCCCTTTATTTGGTGAGTTGAACTCATAAGGGAGGGCTACAGAGCTTAACTTGAGATCCTACTCATACCCCAGCCAAGGAAAGAAATGCACCCAGAATTCAGAGAGGGCAGAGAGAGTCCACAGTGTCAGGTCATCATCATTGGGGTGAGGTGTAATGAATAAAGCAAGCAAGCACTTATTTTTTCTGCCTTCAAGGAGATTACATTCTACCAGACATGCTAGCTGGTATTTCTATGGCAGGTCTTCAGAGTGCTTTCATATATTTGATCTTAACAATCCTAGGAGGTAGACATTGTTGTGCTCCAGATGCTGCTTGGCACTGAAGATACAAAGATGTAAGTGACACTACACCTGGCCTCCAGGAGCTTACATTCTAACAGGAGGATGCTATGGATATATCTAGGCACACACAACATCCCTCTAGAGCAGATACAAGGTAGCCTTTGAGGGGATGGCATATCAGTGGCTCGGGGTGAGGAGGGGAGACCAGAAAAGATCTCATGAAGGATCTGCTTCTTGATACAACAAAAATCTAGAAGGCTGTCCCCAGGACTTGGTGCTTGCATCAGCTCTCACCAGTCCTGGAAATCCCAACATTAATTGGAGGAGCTCCAGGATGATGAATAGGATAGGGAGGGGCAGAATTTTATTTCCTCCTTCATCTTTGTGGGAAGATGTTTGGTTTCAGGGGAGATGGAATTTTCTAGTCTGCAAGATTACCCTGAAAGAAGGCTAGACCAAGCAGGAGAAGGGGGGTTGTTGGGGCTGAGATAGCTTCTCAGAGAAAGACTAGGTAGGTCCGAAAGAATTTAAAAAGTGTAGAAAAAGGAGGGAAGAGGACTGAGCACAGGGTCTGTGAAGCAGGTGATATTATTTTACAGCTGGGGAAACTGAAGTTCAAGAGAAGTGACTTGCTTGTGGTTATTAGCTAAGTGCCAGAGGCTGGTTTGAAACTCAAGTCTCTCCTGAATCCCAGTTCACCCCTCTTTCCCACATCATGTCACATTCACAGGACTTTAGTGAAAGAACTTGTGGACTCAGGGGAGGAGTGGGACATTTTCCCTGTGATGCTGAATGCCAGACTGAGACCTGATGGCTATTGGCTTTCACCTGGATGGATTAATTTGTTTTTAGGATGAGAAAAGGCCCTAAGTCCTTTGCATGTTTTTTTGTTAGATCCATCCTGAGACCACCAGGCAGTCTCCGTGGCAACAAAGCCTCTGATAAGCCCACAGTATTTCTCCCAAAATATACCTGCCAGCCATCTCTCTGACTCACTCCTGGAGATAGAAGGCTGCCCAGCACTTGCCTGTGGACCTTCCAAACCCACGCCCTGTCTGAGGGAAACATGGGAGTTTTCCATGCAGAGGCTTTCTTTTGGATACATCACATATGGAAAAATAAAGTTATCCTGTGGGTTCCTGGGTGTTCTGGGTTACACAGTAGCCAGTAGCAGTGGCTTTATTTCACTGAACAAGTCTGAAATCTGAAGCCCCAGCCCCCTAAATGATCTCCCTGCAGCCAGTCTCCCCTCTCTTTAATCTGTCCTCCACACACATTCCAGCCTGATATTCTTAAAATGAGGATTTTCCCGTGTCCCTAGATGACTTAAGAAGCCCTAGTGGCTCCCTATTCCCTTACGACAACATGAAAACTCCTCTGCTTTGCATTTAAAGACCTTATTACCCTGGCTCCTGCCCACCCTTCCAGGCTTATTTTACTTTCTTCTTTCTTACACACCATGCCTCTGCCACACTGGTCCACTTGTCGATCCTGGTACAGGATGAGTCATGCCCTTCCTACACAGACTATGCCTCTGTAGCAGCAAGGACCTGAGCATATGCAGGAGGACCTGCTGCACAGGTTCTTGGATCTGTTTTTCTAAAAAGAAAGCAATTTTTGAGGGGTCAACAATCTTCTTTAATTACATTCACCAACAGAGAAAACACAAGCAGACAGGGCTTCCAACTTTCTGACCATAAGCAATACAAACATCACAGATCAACAAATAGGTCCAACTGTCTGACCATTACATATACACATATGTACATAGTTACCAGAGAGAGCAGCACCAACATTTGGGTTTTCAAAGTGTGGGGAGAGGGCTACCCAGAGTCTCATCTGGCACATAAATCCTCTTCCAAAGAGTAAACCCCAAAAGTAAAACCTGACCTCAGAGTATGTATACACTTTTCAGAGCAGGAGGGCATCATGACCCTCCAGACTCAGTGCCTCATTGAAATTAGCAAAGTTTCCCTTAATGGGCTTCAGGTGAGACCTGTCAATGGATGGGGAAGATCTTTAACTCTAATTAACATTACAGACTCCTAGGTGGAAGGTCCTCTCTGCTACCTGGCATTTTGTGGAAGTCCTAGTTCTTTTCAAAGCTCTACTCAAATGCCCCTGATTTCATAATCTTGTCTGGGCCTTTTGTTATGCTGCCTGAATTTACCTGTGGGTTCAGACTAGGGAACATCAGGCCTTTGCTTTAGTGGTAGAATGGCTTTAACGTAGGGTAGCTGGGTGGTGTGGTGGATAGAACACTAGAGTGAGGACGACCTGAGTTCAAATTCTACCTCAGACACTTTCTAGCTGAGGGATCCTGGGCAATTCACTTCACCCTGTTTATCTCATCTATAAAATGAGCTGGAAAAGGACATGGCAAATCCATCTAGTATTTTTGCCAAGAAAATCCCAAGGGGGTGGTAATGAGTTAGACATGACTGAAACAATGGCTTTAGAGTTAGAAGACTTGAATTCTAAAACCAGCTCTCTTCCAAGGTGGTGTAGTGGATAGAGTGCTGGACCTGGGCTTGGGAGTTGAGGAGACTGCCTCAGACACTTCCTAGTTGTGTGATCCTGGGTTAGGCCCTTACCCATTTCCTCCCTCAGTTTCCTCTTCTATAAGGTGAGGATAATGATAGCATGTATTTCAGAGGCGGGTTGTGACCATCAAAGGAGATCACATATATAAAGTGCCTTACAACCTTAAAGCACTGTAGAAATGCTACTTGTTGTTATTTTGTCATTATTATATCTGCAACCTTGAGGTCACTGAATTTCTCTAGGTCTAAGATTGCTCCTCTGTTAAGGTCTGTTCCAGTTGTATGCCATGATCCTAACACTCCCTCATTTGGAAAAAGACTTCCTTTTTCTTTGCTTTAGAAACACATTTTTTATTGATATTATCTCCTTTTTCTCTCCCCCTTGCCTTATCTCAGAGAACTTTCTTGTGTAATAAAGGAATTTTTTAAGGAGAAAAAAAGGCAGTAAGATGAATCAATGCAGCAAAACTCTGAAAATATGTGCCCTGTTCCACTGCTAAAGACCTCCCACCTCTGCAAAGGATGGGGAGAAGGGGCAGTTGGATCCTCACATCTCTTGGAGCCAAGTACATTCTTTGTAATTTTGCCACATTCACTTTTGTTGTTTTTGGATTGGTCTGCTCATTCACATCATTGTACTGTTTTCTTGGCTCTGATGATTTCCTATTGCATCTGTTCATTGTTTTTTTCATGTTTTTCTTTATTCATCATAATTGTTGTTTCTTCTAGCACAGTAATGTTTCATTCCATTCGTTCACATGCCTTCACTTGTCTAGATATGCCCCAACCCATGGGCATCTATTTTGATTCTAACTCTTTACTATCACAAAGAGTTTTGCTATAAATATGTAGTTTTTGTTAAATTTACTATGGGTAAGTGACATAAATATATAGGGGTTTCTTCTCATCAATGACATCCTTGGAACATTTGCCTTGCTCTAGGATCTCTGGATCAAAGGGTATGGACATTTTATTTGCTTATGTTAAACAATTATTTATTTATTTTATTTACTTAATTCCAAATTGTTTCCTGAGATGGTTATACTAATTTTCAACTCCATCCACAATGTATTAGTGGATTTTGGAAAGCCTGTTCTAGGATTTAGGGAGGGATAAATGCTGCCAGTGAACTGAGGAAGTATTGGGGGCAATGGGACATAGAGGGATATTCAGGACTGAGTTAGGAGAATGAGAACCAAGAATCAGTTTGTACAGAGGAAAGGCAATACAATGGGCAGAACTGTAACTAGCAATTACTGTGTGAGAGGAAAGTGGCAGGTAATACAATCTCAGTTTGGCTGAGAGGGGAAATGGTCATGGAGACCCTGGAATTATCTGTGGGTAGAGATGGGAAATGAGCAGGGCAGGGTCACAGAATGATTGAGGTAAGTCTGGAAGAGACTTCTAAGGCTATTTTGTCTTATCTTTTTATTCAATTTATGAGGAAATTGAGACTATGGGGCAGGGTTAGGTCACCCAGGCAGCAAGCAACGTTGGGTCTTCTGAGTCCAGAACTGCTTTTGTTACTGTAGCATTCTGGGCTCTCAAGGGGCTCCTGCCAGCCTGCCACCTGGTATTTCCATGCCATATGCTACCCAGTGTTGTACCCATTGGAATGTAAGGTCTTTTGGAGAAAGGATTGTTTCCTTCATTGTATTTGGTCTTTAATGTCCAGCATAGTGCCTGGCACCTAGTAGGTACTTCATGAGTACTTAACTGATAGGTATTAAACTCAGTGGTTTCCTGGTTTTACCCTCTCTATTTTGGTGCCCTGGGCAAAGGCAAACTGGTTTACTGCCCTGAAGGGAGTTTGGGAGAGGGAACTGTGAGAGGAGAGATGTTGGTCATGAGTTTTGAAGGGCTCAGGGTTTAAATTCTAGAGATGGGGGCAATCTCTGGGATAGGATAAAAAAGATGGAAATCTCATTTCCTGTGAAGTGTTCATTCTGTTGGTTAAGAGCCTTTTTTGTTACATAAGGTGATCTTCAATGATCCATTTTTACAATGAGGAGGCAAATGGTCCTCACTTCTCTGAACTTTGAAAGAAAATGGTCTGTGACAGCTCGAATCCTGGGAAGCGTCATTAGGGGCATTAGCACAGTGATCCGCAGACAGCAGACACTTAGCCCTTCCCTTCCCTGACAAACATGCAGCCTGATCCCTGGGACTCACATGTACATGCTTTTTAGGCAAGACAAAGTTTTTTGAGTCTCACATCCTGCATCTGGCCCTGTGCTCAGCTACATTGAGAGAGACAGCAGCTTGTGTGGGGCAGTGGGTAGAGCTTGCAGTCAAGAAGACCTGAGTTCAAATCCAACCTCAGACATTTATTAACTGTGATCTTGGGCAAGTCAACTAATATCTGCCTGGGCCTCAGTTCTTTCATTAATAGATGATATTTCTATTCTCTTTTAGATCTAAGATTATGATCTTTGAGACCGCTTGGTGTGGTGGATATAGGGCATTGGACTCATAATCAGGAAGTGACTCTGGACAAGTCATTTAACCCTGTCTGCCTCAGTTTCATCATCTGTTAAATGGGGATAGTAATATCTACCTCACAGAGCTGTTGAGATCAAATGAGACAATATCTGTAAGCATTTTCAGACCTTTAAGTGTGATAGAAATGCTGGCTGTTATTAAATGCTAGTCATCCAGATGACTAAGGAGGTAGGATTCAAACCCAGGCCTATATCCAACTCTTTTCCCATGCTTCTTCAAAATATGACCTGAGCTATGTCTATAGGGAGTTCCCAGGGAAGAACACCTTCCCACACATCCCCAGTGCATTTTCTCTGCTACTTATAGCCTTTGAGAACTGCTTAAGGCATAGAGAAGCTAAATGGCTTATTAATATGGCTTATTAAACCATTTGGCTCCCAGAAGACTTCTCACCAATATGTCACCCAGTTCTAACACCAAGTTTTGTCACATAGCCAATGTGTATCATAAGTGGAACTTGAACTCAGGTCTTCCTGGCTCCAAGGTCAGCTCTCTAGACAATACTGTTTTTTGGGTAATCAGAATCCTCCAGATAGTTCTTAAATGGCCATTCCCAAGGAGGAGCCTTGAGTTCAAGATCCAACATGTTTAAATGAAGTAGACTAGTAAGGAAAATAGTAATTGGAAATTAAGCAATAATTTTCTACTCCAACTCTCAAAGGAGCTCCATGTCTCCAGAAAGGTCACAGAGGGGGTGGGGAGGCGCTCTCTCCTGTGCAGGTGGACAGAGGACAAACAGCCAAGTGTTCTGCCCTTCTTCCAAGTTCGGCCTTGGTATTGGCAGGAGCATCTCAAGGGTTGATGTTCACATTGCTGGCTTCAGGCTGCCAGGCTTGGCTGGGGCTCTTATAAGACTGTCCATAGCAGAGAAAATATATTGATAAGAAAGGTTTCTTCATTGGGAACTAACCCGATACTATGAAGTCATAGGGCCAGTACATGTAGCACGTTTGTGGACATTTCTTCCACCTAAGCCTTTCCCCACCCTTCTTTATCTTCCTTCCCTCTCCAAATCTCCAGTTTATCCTGCCTGTATCTTGTTTGTACATAATTGTTTGCAGTCTCCCCAATTAGACTGAGGGCTCCTTAAATAACAGGGTTATTCTTTCCCTTCCTTTGTATTGCTAGCACTTAACCAAAGGTGTCAAAATTTACCTGTGTGGACTCTTTTCCTTTTTCTCTATTAATAGCAGCTAGGTTGGGTCTACAAAGGCTCTGCCGATACCTGTATTCTGGTTGCCATGTTGTTTTAGACCTCTTGACTCCCAGAGGACTCCATACCAACAGGAATCCTCATCCAGTTAGCAGCATTGAATTTTGGCCAGATGTCCAGTTTTTTGGGGAAATGGCATTTCAGTATTTCTTCCAATGAGTGATTCTTTCTAGTTTTCAAGAACTTTGAGAAATAAAGAAGTAAGGATTATTCCTGGTTGTGCCCACTACAAGGGTGATGACAAGTTGTGTAACATGATGATTAGTTAAAAGAAATGGACATGTTTGTCCTAGTGAAGTGAGACTCAGAGTGAGATCGGGAGTATGGTAGTAGTTTGCAGGTATTTGAAAGTGTCATATGGAAAAGGGGTTAGATTTGTTCTGCTTGGCTTCAGAGGGAACACCCAGGAGCAATGGGTAGAAATGACAAAGAGGCTAATTTAGGTTTGACATTGGAAAAAATGTACTAAAAATGAAATCTGTCCAAAAGTGGTATAAAGTTCCTGGGGAAGATGTGGTGAGTTCCCCATCATTGGACGTTTTGCAAAGAGACACTGAACAACCAAACTGTCGGATGTATGGAGATTGCTTTGTATGGATTGGGCCAGGAAGCTACTGTGGTTCCTTCCAATTCCTAAAGGCAGTGACTCTATGAATTTCTGGGAGAACTTTAAGAGGGCTAGACAGGTCACTTTCTAGCAGGGCCAGAGAACAGGTTTGACCCTGTGATAAAACACAGCCTGAGTGCTGGCAGCTATTATCCCTCCAGCAATACTTTGGGATCCTCTTTCCTTCTAGTAATGCTTGGTTTCTCCTAGGGGAGCATTGACATTCAGCTTTTCAGTAAGCCCTAGTTCCAATTCTGTTGTTTCCTCCTTTCCTCTTCTTTTGTGAGTGGATCAGTGGACCCAGCGCTTGCGCCTAGGGTCAGGAAGACTCATCTTCCTGGGTTCAGATCCAGCGTCAAATGCTTCCTAACTGTGTGACCCTGGGCAAGTCACTTAACCTTGTTTGCCTCAGTTTCTTCATCTGTAAAATGACAAACCCCTCCAGTACCTTTGTCAAGAAAACCCCAAATGGGATCATGAAGAGTTGGACATGACTGAAGAAAGACTGAGCAACAGCAATGCAAGTCTATCTCCTCAAAGAAGGAAGGGAATACAGACGGAAGAAAGAGAAAAAGGAAGTAAGAAAAGAAGGAAGGATATGAAGAAAGAAGCAAAGAAGGAAGAAAAAATAAGAAGAAAGAAAAGGAAGGAGGAAGGAAACATTTATTAAACGTTCATTGTGTGTCCGGCTCAGTGCTAAGTAGTGGGTATATAAATACAAACAACATGACATCTCCTGCCCTCAAGGGGCTTACTTCTAATGGGGATAACAACGCACAAGTGGGAAATGGAAAGGGAAGAGGAGCAGACGTCAGCACCCAACCGAGGCATGGTTTTGTAGTCTGGAAGCCAGGAACAGAGCCAGGAGGGGAATGAAATCCAGCCTGGACCTCTCCATATAAAAGAAGTCCCAGGAGGAATTCACCAATCAGAGGAAGGGGCAGGGCTTATAGAGGGATATTCCAGTTTGAGAAAACCATAGAGGTTGTGGGATATTTCAGGATGGAGGATGAGGGGAGTTCCAGGATAAGATAGTAGTAGAAGCAAGTCTTTGAAGTCTAGAAGCCAAGAATAGGGGTGGGGGATCCCCAGGGACTCACAGGATGTATATCACAAGGTTTCTGGTTTTTTTTCAATTTACTCTTGACTTGTATCTCAGGGTACCGGGAACTCTGGGTAAGACTCTAAACTCTACAGCCAAGAAAGGTCAAAGTTGGAAGGGACCTTACAACTAATCTAGTCTGAGTTCCAAGGGGCAAAGGGACACCACCATTACCAGTAATGATGACATTTGCTAGCATGTATACAAAGACCTAAGATGTGCCAGGGTCTTGAAATGTGTTGTCAGAGCCCAAGATTCCTTGCTTCCAATCTATTATCCATATTATTCTATTTGGGTACAGCAGGATCGGAAAAGATGAGAATTTGCTCCCAGGGTACTGTGACCTTAATTGGTTTTCCTCTTTGGCTCCTGCCCAATCTGTGAGTCTGGGAAGAGAAGGGCCAGATAAGGTTTATAATCATAACCTAAAACTCAATGTAATCCCAGCATCACAGGGAGGCATAATTGGTAAAATGTATCGTAAATAGAGCAATCTTGGTATATTGGAAAGTGTTGCTCTGGAAGTCAGGAAAGTTCTAGGTTCAAATTTTGCCTCTGACACTCATTGGACCCATGGGCAAGCTCAACCTTTTGAGCCTCATCTGTAAAATAGGAGCAAAAATCTTGTAGCACTTGTTTTGCAGCGGTCTTAAATTTAGGGCTAGAAGGGGCCTTAGAAGCCAAGTTCAACCGCTGCCTTTTCACATGTGAGGAAACTGAGACCCAGACAGGTGGAACTATTCACCAAAGGCCATATGCATGGCATGGAGCAGAGGCAGGATTTGAAACTGGATTCTCTGATTACTGATTCTCATTTCACTCTAATGTGCTGCTCCCTCAAAAGTGCTGTGAAGGTTGAATGCAATGGTGTGTGTAAATTGCTTCATGGCTCTATAAATGTCAGCTGTTTTTCATTCATTAATGCCCTAACACTCCCTCTCCCCACTTTGGTTCACCCTCCATTGTGGTTTTTCTAAGATCACTGTGTTCCCCGTTCTGCACCAAACAGCATCCCTCAGACAAATTGGTGTTAAAAAAGCTGGGCTTTTGCAGCCCAGAACAGCTTGTAATCATTAAAACTTTGTACAGTTTCCCAAATGGAGATCAGCCCAATGTGCTCATCTAACTCAATTCTGGGCCAGCTCTTTTCCATCTGTAGTGCCAGTCGAAGGTATAAATCCTGAGGCTTAAATGAGATACTGAATGGAAAATTTGAAAATGCTTTAAATTGAATAGACTAGTTGTGCTCCATGAGTGTGTATATAAATATCAATCATCATAACCATTTCACTGGGCTGCTGTCCACCTGCATGTCAGAGTATGGACCATATGTGTTTTTCATCCACTTTGCTTCTCCTGTGTGGATGGTTAGGCTAATCCTTTGAGTGACCACAGATGTCTTATGGGAGATGATGGAGAACTACCAATGACATTTTATCTCCTATGAAGTTACCTTCCATCCACTCTATATTTATCTGTGTGTTTTGATACATACATTGTTTCTTCATTAGAGCATGAGCTTGTGGTGAAACTATTTGCTTTTTTTATCGCCAACTCTAAATCACTCAATAAATATTTCTTGAGCACTACAATATGCCAGGTATGCTAAATTCCGTGCATATAAAGAAAGGCAAAAGATAGTTCCTGGCCTCAAGGAGCTAATAGTCTAATGGTTAAGACAACACATAAAAAGAAGGTAAAGTGAGAGTGGAGGGATGGAGTGGGAGGAGGAAACCCAGCCCAGGGGCATGATGAAGTCCAGAAGTGTAATGATGTGGGAAAAGATGGAGATGGATGGAGGAACTGGGAGGAGGTCTTCCCTGTCCATTTTCCATGCTCTCCAATTAGAAGGAGGAAGGAACCCCCAGTACCAAGGAAGCACAGATTTCAGAGTCAATGTGATATTTCTGTATGATGAGATTCTGGAGGGTGTGATAAAGTCCAGGAGTGTAGTCAGATGAGATAATAAATGCTTGTTGATTGATTGACTATCCCATGCAGGAGAAGTGTACAAATGGTTTCATGAGGAACATGTATATTCAAAAAAGGAGTTGGGCCGGGAATATAGTGAAGATCAGGGTTGACAGACCACTCCAAATGTGCACTGGTACCCACAAAATATTTTAGCCCAGAGGAAAGCATTGGGTGGATTCTCTCTGGAGGATTCATGGAAGGACATGGACAGGAAGAATCAATATTCTGTCTTTCTAACTTCAGTATTCTTCTGCTGATGCTGTATGGCCTTTGATTATGCCATACTAAGATCTCTAAAAATGGAGATGTGATGGAAGATCATCCAAAGGGCAATGGAGAGGTGTAATATGGGCATGAGAATGGTATAACATTATGGATGAGAAATTATACAGAAGTAAAATTAGAGGCAAGTTGAGTCTTGATAACAGCAAGAACTTTAAAATTATTGTTGTTCAACAGTGGAAGGGACTGTCTAGGGAGGTAACGGTTTCTCCCTTATTATAAATCTTCAAGAAGAAACTAGACATTTACTTGTTGGATATGTTATAATTTTTTTAAAATTAAATCAAAGTTTTTATTTATGTTTTCTGTTTCGGACTGTCTCTTTCCATCCCTCCCTGCCCTGCATTAGAAAAGACCACCATTTGGCACACATTTATAAATAACCATACTGTGTGTACTTTTATCTATCAATTTTCTTTTTCTGGAGCTGGATAGCATCATTTTTCATTGGTCCTTTAAAGTTGATTCAAATATTTATAGTACTTAGAATAACTTGATGGTTCACAATTATTCTTTGAACAGTATTGTGGTTACTGTATACACTGTTTTCTCTTGGCTTGGCTCATTTCACTTCTCATTGTTTTATGGAAGTCATTTCATGGGTGTTTTATAACAGGGATTGCTTCTGGATCTGAGTTGGGATAGATGGGCGATGGCATCCCTTCCATGTCGCAGATTGTGTGCTTCTGTGAGTATAACAATGTCAACAATAAATTTATTGTTGAAAAAAAGTAAGGGGCTGGTCATGTAAGCCAGAGGGTGAGGGATGGTTAAGGGACTTTCCAGGGGTTCTCATGATGTCAAAAGAATTTGAGAAAGGACCTCAGCATCTGGGGTGAACTCTCTATGCTGATCTTATGGAAGGACTGAAAGAATAATCACTAGTCCAATGTGTCCATCAGTCTGTGCTAGGCAGATGGTTTTCCAAGTGTTTCAAATACAGTGGTAAGAGGGCCAATGTTACAGTCCCAATTCCCTGTGGTTTGCCTTCAAATTCTGCCTCAGACAGATAAGAAGTGTGTCACCATGGGCAAGTAAGGTCAAGTCAACCTCTCTGAGACTCAGTTTCCTCATCTCATACTCAGGGATGATAACAGCAGCCACCTGTTTGTGAGGGTCAAATGATGTGGTGACTAGAAAGTGCTCTGCAAACTTTAAAGTTGTAAATGTATTCCCTATGGTTACTATCTATGCAAAACTAAAAGAAGAAATCTCATTCAAATTTCTTGTAACCCTTACCATATGGATCAAATGCCTCACCCTTTCCATTGGCCAAGGCAAATAAGTGCTGCTGCCTATAAAGGAACTCATGGGAGGGATGATTATTAGACACATCATGGCATGTGCATGCATGGGACACTGATGGTAGATTGTGTGTGTGTGTGTGTGTGTGTGTGTGTGTGTGGCTGCATAGGTAGAGGATGGAGTTCCTTTGCTTGCTTTAAAATATTGAGCAAGAGCGATGACCTCTATGGAGCTTGGACTATATCGAATCCATCTGCCCTGGAGGAAGCCAAATTCCGTATTTCTTTGCACAGCTGAATGTAACCCTGGCTCTGGGGAGAGACTCTTAAGAGGCAAAGGTTAGTTGGGTATAGTAGTCATCAGTCAGAGTTAGGAGATGCCCCTCCTTCCATGCCACAAAGAATAGGCAGTTTAGTTTTTTCCCACACAACCCAGATGATCTGTCTGCCCATCTGCCTATCCATCTATCTATCTGTCTGTCTTTATTTCTTTTATCTATTTATTCATCCACTTATATGTATATCTATGTATCTATAAATAGTTAAGCCCTGAAGGCAATCAAATAGCTCAAATGGATGGGCCCTGGGTGGCCTGGGGCCACTGTGTAAATTTCTTTCTTTTTCTTTCTTCTCCTTCTTCTCCTCTTCTTCCTCATTCTCCTCCTTCTCCTCCTCCTTTCTCCTCCTTTTTCTTCTCCTTCTCCTTTTTCTTCTCTCTCTCTCTCTCTCTCTCTCTCTCTCTCTCTCTCTCTCTCTCTCTCTCTCTCTCTCTCTTTCTCTCTCTCCTGCCTCCCTCCCTCCACATCTCACTCCCAAGAAGCTCTCACACCACCTCTCCTGACTATCTAGGTGCACATTGTCCTGCCAGCATTCTGTCCATCTGGGATTTAGCTGGAAACCCAGTCTCACACACACACACACACACACACACACACACACACACACACACACCCTCTCTAACAACAAGCAAGTGATTTCATTTATAAAATATAATCAAATAAAAACAATCCAGAGTCAAAGAAATAAGAACAATACAGAGGCAAGTATGAGCATACACCGTCTTTTCTAATTTAGCTTATAGGTTTACTTTGACCCACTTTATTTTTTATCTCTATGCAATGTTTATTCTTAACATAGGAAGAGTAAAAATGGTAAAGGCCACCTAATAAAACACATACCACGTAACTTGGAGCCCATGGCCTCTCCCAGACTCAGGCAGCGTCTAGACAGTACCCAGCCTGCTCTGAACCCAGGAGTTCTAGGAAAACTACACATTCATTTGTTTATTACTCAATTAACATGCCTCTTGTGATGAGGCAAAAGAGTTCGGACAATACAACATTGACTACAGGTCAGACTCAACTCATAAATCCAGTGGGGGGGAGGGGTTGTTAAACGAAGACTTAGGGATTTGCGTTCCTGGTCACTAGATGAAATAAATGTGATGTGGCATGGGCCACGGATTCAGGGACCAGTGTGAATTGGAACCATGGGGAGAAGGGCCAGGTCACCCATCTTGTGGCGATGACCCCAGCATCTAGCTTCTGATCCCCTTTCTTTCACATAATTTGATTACAGGTTTTTTTTTAAATAGTCAGATTTCCCTTATTTTTCCAGATTAGGAGTGCCTTTGTGTTCATGACTCTCATGAGAGCCATAAAACCATCAAACAGGCTTTCTGTTGTTTTTTGTTTTTTTTTAAGAATAACCACTCTCCTCTAACTGAACAATGTAAAATGTCCTTTTTCTGTAGATCACACCTCCCTTCTGTGACCCTTCTGACTGAGGCAGGTGTCTCTCTGGAGCAAACCAGGGAGCTGGAACACGTCTGCCCTCATCCAATCTCTCTGGAGTGAATCTTCATTCTCAGTTCTCCCAACTCCTTCATATTCCAGCTCTCTCCCTCTGCTTCCTTCGCTCTAGCCAAACTGGAAGCTGGAGGATGACTTTGCCAGTAGACTTAAAAAAAAGACAGGCTGAGTTTGTCATGGCATCACAGGATGGCATTGTAGTGGGCCTCCACCAAAAGAGTCTGAGTAAGCCCCTCCCTGCTTCTGGTACAGGAGATCCCTGCAAGAATGAATGCATGAGTGTGGAAGGCAGATGCACAATGCTGCCTTCATAGATGAGTCAGTGAGAAGGATGGTTACACCAAGCTGCTTCTCAGCCTATACTGACAGTTTCTGTATCCCCATAGCACCCCTGCTCCTCTGCCCCCTAGAAGATCACACTGTAGGCTCTGAACTAACTTTAAAGCAGGGGGAGAAAGATCAAGGTAACAGGTAACCACAGAACTGAGAAGCAGATGAGGAATAGACGCGTCAATGAGGCACACAGCCATGGCACAGAGGAGCTAACCTGGATCTCTCTCTTCACTGGTACTGTGAGTCATGGGGACCAAGCAGGAATGGGTCCCCTTCCTGCTCAATAAACTCTGGTGGCTTTCAGAGTCAAATATAAAATCCTCTGACTTTTCAAGCTTTTCTTAACCTGGTCCTTTCCTCTCTTTCAGTTTTCTTGTACCTTCCTTTCTACCATGCTTTGCAGCAACATTGGTCTCCCCACTGGTCCTTGAAGAAGACACATCTTCTCTAGCTCTGGGCCTTTCTGCTGGCTGTCCCCATACGTGGAATGTTCTCCCTCCTTATCTCTATCTACTGACTTCTTTCAGATCCTAGTTAAGAAGTCTTTCCTTGTTCCTCTTAACACTTGGGCCTTCCCTTCTGATTTTTTCCTATTTATCCTGTCCGTAGCTCCTTTGTTTCCAGTTATTTACTCCCCCATTAGACTGTGAACATCTTGAGGCAGAGATTTTTTTATTTCTTTGTATCCTCAGCACTTAGCATGGTGCCTTGCACATAGCAGGTACTCCATAAATACAATTGACCACTTAGAGTGGGGAGTAATGTTTGACTTTCTATGAGACACACAGAAGTGTTTCGAATCAGTGGGACTAAATAGGGCCCTGTGATGATGATGATGATGATATGAAGTGTGTGTGTGTGTGTGTGTGTGTGTGTGTGTGTGTGTGAGAGAGAGAGAGAGAGAGAGAGAGAGAGAGAGAGAGAGAGTTTTTCTTGACTGTCTTTGGACTTAGTTATGGGTCTTTACAGTAATTTTTTATGTTATAAATAAAACCCCTTGAATGTAATTGTCTTAGCAAGGACTAGCATCCTTGTAGAGGATCTGAGGGCCCTTTGGGGAAAGCAAAATGAGCCATAGGATAAGATCCCCAGGGTTTCCTTGTGTGGGGGTATATGTCAGAGAGACACTGAGTTCCCAAGGTTTCCCAGGGAGGAGGCAGCAGCTGGGGACATTTTGTGAGAGTGACTTCCTATATCTTGCCCAGGCCCCAGTAACAGGAAAGACGCTCTAGGCCTAGCTTCAGTCTTAGAATGTTAGTCTGGGAAAGGCTGTAATAACAGGGGCTTGAGTTGGAAGAACCTGTGAGATCACGTGGTCTAGAGCCGTCAAACCAAGACATGTTATGGGGGCTTGTTCAAGGTCATAGAGCCAGTTAATTTCTGAGCTGAAACTGGAACCCTGGTCTCTTGAGTCTTGGCCCAGGGCTCTTTCCACTCTAGCAGAACTGCCTCCCCCAGTTTCTGAATGAGCTGCTGACGTCAGCTGCCCTTTCCCTACCTTAATTAGCTCCATTATCGTGGGCTGCAATCCAATTCCATTTGATATATGGTATGCTCAGGTGCTTCTGATCAGGAGGCATACATTAATGAGAACGCCTACGTTCCTGTGGAATATTTAATTCTGCCTGAATCACCCCTTCTTAATGTTCACCGATCTGTCTTAGCAAAGTATTAGACGTGTAAAACTATAAAATGTTGTCAAACTGTATTTTTATGCTTGACTAAGCAAAGTCAAAATGAGCAGGTCTCAAAACAGTCACAGAACCTTAGAATTTAGGACTGAAAACTGATGTGTTATGTACGAATTCAATACAATGCAGCAGATATTTATGAAGTGCCTACCATACCACAAATTCAATAAACTATGATTAAGTACCCACAGTGTAAAGGGCTATTTGAGTGTGCAGGACACTATGTTAGGCACTGGGGAAGAATAAATATTAAAAATGACAGTATGTGCTCTCATCGATCCCGATTTAGTAGGGGAAGAGAAGGAGACATCAGTGATATCATTAAATCCATTTTCAAGTATTTGAAGGACTGCCTCCTTACAAGGGCATTAAACTGGTACTGTCTGGTCCCAGAGCGGGAACTAGGAGGGAAGGTTTGGAGGTGTATGGAAATATAGGTTTGAATAGAAGGATAATACATGGAAAAGCATTTATTAAGTGCTTACTATGTGCAAAGCAGTGTGCTAAGTATAGGGGATACAAATAGAGAGTTCAAGTCAGACTTGGCTTTCAAGGAATTCTTGTTCTAATTGGGAGAAATAAGACATAAAAACATTTCAGCTACAGGGTAGATGGAAAGGCCAAGCAATCCTAAGGGGTGATGGCAGGGCAGATGGCAAGGCCATTGTCAAGTCAGATGATAGAGACCTGATGTCTGAAGGATCATCAAAAATCAAGTCAAGAAGCATTTATTACGCTCTTACTGTGTTCCAAGCGCTGTGTCCAAGTGCTGGGTAGGCAAAGGTTAAAGAAAACAAATAAACAAAACTTTCCACCCTCAAGGGGCCCACAGTCCATTGAGGGAAATAACATGCAAATAACCATATACAAACAAGATCCAGAACCATCTCCAGGCTTCCTGATCGATGACTCCAGAGGAGAAAGCAAGGCTAGTGACTTTATACAGTCTTCCCTCACTTAAATCCAATTCGCTTGAAAGTCATGGCATCAACCTCCTGATGTCCTGTTGGAGAATAAAGGACAAATGACAACTTTAAGAAGGACAGAAGGAAACACAAATTAATTAAGGACCCATTTTTTGATTTGGACTCATCTTCCTGACTGTGTTTTCCATTCACTGTACCACCAGCTGCCTCCTAGATAGGATAAACTGGAGATAATCATCACAGGGAAGAGAGGGATTAAGGAAGATCCAGAAAGCTTTTGTGTAGAAGCTGGAATTTTAGAGAAGATTAGAAAGAAGCCAGGGCAGAGAGAAGGTGGGCAAGCATTCTATGCTGGATAGCCAGTAAAAATGCCTGGACCAGAAGATTCTATCCTCAGAGGCAGGACCAATCTGGAGAAGGGCAGATGGAGAATGCCAGTGGTACTCTATTTAAATTAGAAAGAATAGAGTGGTTGCCTTAGGGCTTATCCAAGCAGTGTGAACAGTCACGGTCTTCCCTTTAGACCCTGAGTCCTTTCTGTTGAGCCCTGTTACTGAGTCCTTTTAATTGTATTGGACTTTTTGTGACCCATTTGGGGATTTCTTGGCAAAGATACTAGAGTGGTTTGCCATTTCCTTCTCCTCAGATGAGAAACTTGATGCAAGCAGAGCTAAATGACTTGCCCAGGGTCACAGAGCTAACAAGGGTCTGAGGCCAGATTTGAACTCAAGAAGATGGGTCTTCCTGACTCCAAGTGGCTTACTCTATCCACTGCCCCACCTAGCTGCCTTCCCTCCAGACTTAGGTACCCTAATAGAGTCTGGGCAAACTGGTAACTCGGTAAGAGGTGAAGGAAAGACAAAGGGAGGAATACCCTCTTCCCCCATCATTCCCCTACGGTCTTAATCCCAGGATGTTTCCTCACACTTCCAAGAATGAAATGGGCTGCAGGAAAGGATTCCCCTTCACTAGAAGTCTTCAAGCAAAGGTTGGATGACCCTTTGTCAGGCCTAATGTGGAGGGACTTCTTGGTCAGGCCTGGCTTGGACCAGATGGCCTCTCAGATCCCTTCTAACACCAGGATACTGGGATTCTGAAAGCGATAATACAGTTAATCACATCCTAGCTTGGTCATACTTTCTAGCTGCAAAACATGTGCACTTGAGACAGAATTGTGGGGAGTTATCACTTCTAGGTAGATGACCCCCAAATATTTACCACCAGCCCCAGACAGTTTCCCAAGTGCCAGACTTCTACTTTCCACACATCTCCTAAGTAGTTCCACCTGGACATGTCAGTAATACCTCAAAAGCTACTCTGGTCACAATCCACTGACATATTGTGTTCTGTTCTGGGTGCTGTAGATTTGGAAGGATACTGATGAGCCTGAGAACTTCCAGAGGAGGACAACTAAGACGGGGAAGAGCATTGAGTCCACATCATATTAGAAGCTTGAAGGAAGTTGGGAGAAGACTTAGAGGAGATATATACGATAGCCATCTTTAAGAAACTGAAGAGGTCTTCTATGGAAGAAATATTTGTTTAAATTTTTAAAAATAAATACTTACTTGTGTACATATTATATGCAGGGGAATACCTCCAGTCCACTCTATATCTGCTGCTCAACCTAGTTTTAAATCCATAGAATAAGATGCCCTTGAACCAGGGAACCCCTGACAAAACCCACTCTCCTTTTCCAGTCATTCTTTGTGTGTTGTCTCATCTGACTAGATTATAAGCTCTTTGAAAACCATTTTTCTTTTTCTTAATTGTATCCCCAAAACTTAGCATAATACCTAGAATGTAGTAGGCTTTTAATAAGCATTTATTGATTTGAACTGATATACAGGAGCCAGTTCTCAGGGGGTCTTGGAAGCAGATGGTTCGATTTTCATTGTGAAAATTTAACATCTTGAGACTTGGCAAATGCTGCAAATTAGCATTTAATTTATTTGATTGGTTGACTGATTTATATTTATAGAAATCATCAAATTGGTTTATTGTGTTGTTGATTGCCTAGACTTAAGAAAGTGATGGACAGGTGGAGCCAAGATGGTGGAGACAAGGCAGGGACATGCCTTTATTCTCCTAAATTCCCTTCCAATCAATTTTAAATAATGCCTCAGAAGCAATTCTGGAGTGGCAGTAGACTCAAAAGGACAGGATAAAACAATTTTCCAGCTCAAAACAACTTAGAAGGTTGACAGAAAAGGGCTGTCAAACCTGGGTGAGAGTGGAGCTTGGACCAGCACAGGCCAAGTCCCAGCAAACAAGCAGCAGGTCTTGAGGGGAACAGCTGAATCAATGGTGGCAACAGCTGCTTCTGGAGCTCTTAACCCAAACATGATAAGGGGATTAGACAATTGGTCATAAAGAGACTACAGGGGTCCTTTTGCTGGCACTTGGTGCAGGACTCTTGCATTGTTCATGCTCACTTCTGGGTTGCAGTTCTTGTTGCTGGAGGAATATTGTCACATCAGAGCTTGTGGTCCCAAGGATGCAGGTACCTTGGTCACAGTTCTAGGGCAGAAAAGAGTGCTTATGATCACTTATAGATCAGAGCACAGGCAAGGGGAGTAGTAAACATGCCCCTCCTTAGATAATACTACCTCTTAAGGATTATAGACCTCCTATATTATATAGGATTATATATTATAGACTATATTATAATTATAGATTATCTACACAAAAAATCTGAAGCCTAGAATAGTGCCCCTTCACCATGGGAGCAGAGCTCAACTTTAACATAAAGTTAAAAGTCAAGGAATAGGCTGGAAAATGAACCAAAAACAAAAGAGTTCCTGACCATAGAAAGTTACTCTTGTGACAAGGATGATCAAAACACAGATGAGGACAACAAAGTCAAAACTACTTACAACCAAAATCTCAAAGAAAAACATGAATTGATCTCAGATCTGAAAAAGAATTCCTGAAAGAGCTCAAAAAGAATTTTAAAAATCAAATTAGAGAGGTAGAGGTAAAAACTGGAAAAGAAATGACTAATACAAGAACATCACAAAAAAAGAGTCAACAGCTTGGTAAAGGAGGAATAAAAAATACTAAGTAAAAAAAGCCTTAAAAGTAGAATGGGTCAAATGGTAAAAGAGGCACAAAAATCCAATGAAGAGAAAAATGCCTTACAAAGCAGAATTGGTGTACTGAAAAAAGATACAAATATTCACTGAAAAAAAGAACTCCTTGAAAAAGTAGAATTGGCCAATTGGAACAGGAGGTACAAAAGTTCACTGAAGAAAACAATTCTTTAAAAATTAGAATTGGGCAAATGGAAATTAATGACTCCACAAGACATCAAGGAGCAATAAAACAAAATTAAAAGAATGAAAAATAGAAGAAAATGTGAAATACCTTATTGGAAAAACAATTGACCTGGAAAAGGAGAGATAGTGGAAGAATTGATTATTGAACTACCTTCAATCCATGACCAAAATTAGAGCCTGGACATCATCTTTCAAGAAATTATCAAGGAAAACTGTCTTGATATTCTAGAACCAGAGGAAAAAATAGAAATTGAAAGAATCTATTGATTACTTTCTGAAAGAGATCTCAAAATGAAAATTCCCAGGAATATTATATTCAAATTCCAGTGCTCCCAAGTTACTGCCAATAGTCAGAAAGAAACAATTCACATATTATGGAACCACAGTCAGGATCACTCAAGATTTAACAACTTCTACATTAAAGGATCTGAGGACATGGAATACGATATGGCAGAGGACACAGGAGCTAGAAGAATCATTTAGCCCAGCAAATCTGAGGATAATTTTCAGTGGGGAAAATGGATATTCAATGAAATAGAGGATTTTCAAGCATTTCTGATGAAAAGATGAGAGCCGAATAGAAAATTTGACTTTCAAATACAAGACTTGAGAGAAGCATAAAAAATATATAGGAAAGAGAAATCATCAGGGATTCCATAAGATTAAATTATTTATATTCCTACACAAAGTGATGAGACTTGTATCTCCTAAGAACTTTCTCAATTTAGGGCAGTTAGAAGAAGTATACATAGGTAGTGGGCATTAGGTGTGAGTTGAATATGTTGGGATGATTTCTAAAAAATTATAATTCAGGGGTGAAACAGAGGAATGCACTGGGAGAAGGGGAAAGGAAGAAGTAGAATATAGTAAATCATCTCATATAAAAGAGGCATGAAAGAGTTTTTACAGTGGAGGGGCAAGTTGGGGGATTTACGGGAGAGTGCTTGAACCTTCTTCTCATCAAAATTGGCTCAGAGGGAATAGCATATGTATTTAGTTGGGTATAGGGATCTAGCTTACCCTACAGGAAAGTATGAGGGGAAGGGGACAAGAGAAGAGGGGTGATACAAAGGAGGGCAGATTGGGGGAGGAAGTAGAAGCAAAATACTTTTTGAGGATGGACAGGATGAAATGACAGACAGTCGGATAAACAGGGCAAAAATAATAACCAAAAGTAATCATAACTGTGAAAAATGTGTGTGGAAAGTTTCTTTGATTAAGGTCTCATTTCTCCTATATGTGGAGAACTGAGCCAAATTTATAAGAATGAAAGTCATTCCCTAATTGATAAATGGTCAAAGGATATGTACAGGCGGTTTTAAGATAGTTAAATGAAAAAGTGCTCTAAATCACTATTGATTAGAGAAATCACTCTGAGGTGCCATCCCACACCTAGTAGATTGACTAATACGACAGAAAAGGAAAATGGCAGAAGTTGGCGGGTGCATGGGAAAATTGAGATGCTGAGGTACTGTTGGTGGAATTGTGAACTGATACAACCATTCTGGAAAGCAATTTGGAACTATAGCCAAAGGACTATAAATCTGTGCATGCCTAGTAATACCACTTTTAGGTCTGTATCCCAAAAAATTAAAAAAAGAGAAAAAGGTCTTTAGGTACAAAAATATTTAGAGCAGCTCTTTTTATTGTGTGAAAAAATTAGAAATTGAGAGGATTTTAATTGGGGCATGAGTGACCAAGTTTTCCTATATGGTTATGATGGGATCCTATTGTGCTACACAAAAATCTGGAAAGACTTACATGATCTAATGCAGAAATATACAAAATCAGGAGAACAGTGTATGTACATAGTAATAAAAATGTTATATGATGATCAACTGTGAATGACTTAGGTATTCTTAGCAATAAAAGTGATCCACAATATTTCTGAAGGACTTGTGATGAAAAATGCTATCATACTTTTAGAGAAAGAGCTGATGGCATCTGAAGGCAGATTGAAGAATACTTTTTAAAACTTTTTTTTCTCTTCGTCTCTGTTTTCTTTTACAATATAACTAATATGGAAATATTGTACATGACTGCACATGTATAATCTATACCAGATTGCTTGCCTTTTCAGTGAGGGAATGAGGGGGTAAGGGATGAGGGAGGAAGGGAACTTGGAACTCAAAATTTTAACAAGCAAATGTTGAAAATTGTTTTTCATGAAATCAGGGAAAAATAAAATATAAAATTTTTTAAAAGGCAAAAAAATTAACTTGACAAAATGATGGGGAAAATGCTAATAATTCAGAGTAAACTTAAGCGTTTGTCATGCACATTTTCCCCCTTGGAGAGCCGATTGTTAAACATTCACAAGCATACCCCTGGTTATATATCATCAGTAGAATATAAGCTCTTTGGGAACAAGGTTAGCCTCAGTTTTGTCTTTGTATCTGCAGAGCCTATAGTATAGTATCCTGGTGTATAGAAGGCACTTGGTGCATATTTATTGATGGGATGCTGTTGAGCCAGGAATAATGGGTAGAAGATGCAAAATGGCAAATGTAGACTAAAGGTGAAGGAAAGTTTTTGAACAGTGAGAGCTCTCTAGAAGTAGGATGGTCAGGGCTTCTTTACTTGAGTAAAGTAAATAGATATTTTGGGGATAGGTAGATGAGGTGGCTTTCTAAGTTTCTTCCAATCTTCCAATTCTGGGAATGGGAATCGGGAATTAAGTTGTGGCTTTATTAAAATAGGGGACTTCTAGGTGAAGAAATTCCCTCTCCTAACTGAGGTGGGCACTTTTTCAGAGTCACCTCCGAGATCTGCCTGGAGCACTGTGACCTGTACAGTCACTGTCAGTATATGTCAGGCATGGGACTTAAATCCAGGTTTTCCTGGCTTCCAGTCAATCCAGTGAAATTCCATCTTAAAGACTTGGGCTATTCCCAAACACACCCCCAATACACTTTTTCAGTTTTTCACTTTGTAGTCAGTTTTATTGACTTGTATAGGACACTCACTCTTTGAGATAAGAAATAGTGTAATATTGTGAAAGACACTATTGAGTGCAATTAGCTTTCCTGAGTTCAAATCTCTTCTCTGATACTGCTACTACTGGGACCTTGGGCAAACTATTCCTCCTCTTTGGACCTCAGTTTCCCTATATGTAAAATGAGGGAATTGGACCAGATCTTCCAGTTCCACATTTTTGATCTTATAACATCTAAAGTCCCTTCCAGCTCTATCTCCCAGGTGAGATTCAGGTAGAGGCAGGATGACTCCTCCAAGACTATGTTGCAAAAGGAAGTCTTCTTGACCCAGAGCACCCTGCAAATCTTATATTCTAGGACTCCATATGAAGATTTCATACATGTGTGTATTCATTCCCTTCACCAAACCAGAATGTAATCTTTCTACTTTTTAGATGGTTCTCACAATGAAATGTGACCTGAGCAGTAGCATTCATATTAGCCTCAGCATTAGCATTAACATTAATATTGGCAGTAGCAGCAACAGCAGTGATTGTGACTTGCCCAAGGTCATCTAGGAGCCAAGTGGCCAATCTGGAATGCAAATTTAAGTTCTATGACTCCAAGTTCATTGCTTTTGGATTTAGTTTCCTCTCCCACTAAAAGAGGGGGGTTGGTCTTTGTGATTTCTCTGGTCATTCAATAGGTATTTATTAAGAGCCTACTATGTGCTAGACTATCAAGAAAGGTAAAAGATGGTTTCTGTCCTCAAGGAGCAGTTTGGTGTTAGATATTAGAATAACTATGTACAAACAATCATTAAGGAGAAGACACTAGCATTAGGGGTATCTGCAAAGGCTGGGGTTTTAGTAGGGACTTGAAGGAAGCCAGGGTGGCAAGGAGGCAGGAATGAGGGTGGGGGCATTCTAGGTATGGGGGACAGCCAAAGAAAATGCCTGGAATTGAGAAGTGGAGTGTCTTGTGAGTAGAAAAACGAGGAGACTGGTATTACTGGATCACAGAATACCAGTTCCTACCAGCTCTAAGTCCTCTGAACACACACATTTATGAATATCCATAGAGAGAGGCCCCTGTGCTTTCCCAGCCTCTAGAAAAGGTCACGGAGCAAAGGTGAGCAAACTTGACAAAGTGTTGCTCATCCATAGGCAATTCTTTCCAATGTTCTCATTTTTCTTTCAGAATTTCCATTTCAGTAGCAGTAGGCTCATGATTATTAATGGTAATTGTGGGCAGGGGGAGCCTGCATAAATGAAATGCATGAATAATTTCCAAGCCTCATTTAAAAAACAAATACATCGCCTTCTTTCCCTGCAAAGCATTTGCTGAATGGTTGCCAAGGATAAGAAATGACTGATTTGAGATGTGCTTCCATGGACTTGGGTTCTGAAGCAGGAGAGCATGTTTGCACAAGTGAGCTGGAGGAGGGGGAGCATCGGGGAGGAGGGGGAGGGGGGACTCAAATCAATGAATGAGTGTGCTTTGTGTCCTCTGTTAGAATAGGGGTTGGTTTCCCCCCACCCCCCAACCAGATCAGAAGCTATTTGGATATGGGATTGTCTCTCCTCTGAGAAAAGGGGCATCTCTAAGAGTATCTTCTGATTTTTCTCTGTGACCCTCTTACCCAACCCATTGATCCAGAAGGTTCTCTATTGTGGAAAATAACAAAAAAAATCCTAATTGATCCTTAAGCATTCCTGCCTGAGCGCCTCCCTGGAGGAGCATTATGGGCTTTGGAGATCATTGTTAGCCTTTTAATTCATTCTGAGGGTATTTAGTTGTGTACAACCAGTGGAGACAGAAAATCAAATATAGTGCATGGAAAGTTCTTCAAAGTCGACTCTGCTGAACTGGAGTTTTATTTGCCTACCAACCAGAATGCCTCAGTGTACTTTCCACCTACTCCCCTGATTGACTTTTTGATGGACTGGTGTGGTTGTTTTGGCCCTGCAGAGTTAAGGACTCTGACTCGGACTCTGTGAGAGAGGCAGAATCAGATATGAGTAACTATCCATCTTTTCAAATGTCAAAACTCTAACCCACCCCCACCTTTCTACTTTTGGCTTGGATCTTGTGAGTTTTCAGTAATAATTCACCTCTGTCGCTTGCATTTGTGCCCCCAAATCAGATGAATCTGGGAAAAGTAAGAAGTTAACTTATTTCCCATGGGTCCTGCTAGCAACCAAGGCTACCAAACCAATTCTAGAATGTAAAGTATATTTGTTACAAGGTAGCCGAGGGCAAGAGCGGAACTGAGTTGGGATTCCAAATTCACAAAATCAATAGACAAAGTTCCTGAGACTGGAGAGCAGGTGCATGGAGAACTCCAGGGAAGCTTCTTTCTTTGTCCTTTTTAAGGACTGTCCCACCTGCTCCTGCCCTGCCTCATGCTGGCTCTCACACCTCCCCTGCAATGCTTGCCTCAATTTTTCTTCAGCCCAGGGTAGATGGAGCTTCTGCAGCGTTTGCTGGAGCCAGCTCCTGGGAGCTCTGCGGAACAATTGTTCAATTTCCGGTGTGAGCATTTACACATTGGAAATTGGCAAATGAACCAACTGTTCAATTTGTGGTGTGAGCATCTGCATGCTGGAAATTGACGAATGTTACAAGTCAGGCTTAATAGATTGTTTAATTATGTGTCCAGGCTCAAGAAAGAAATGGAGAAAACAGTAACACAGATGAAACTTTTTGAGTACATTGGTTTGTAACTTTTTTGAGGATCAGTTGTTAAACATTTACCAGCATGCCCCCGGTGCTATGATGCCTTTTATTCCTCTGCCATACCCTCTTGTTTATGATTCTTTTTTCTCATTCCTTGCTGTCTTCATTCCCCTCTAATCAGCAAATGTTCTGAGTCCTCACAGCATCCTAGTAAATAAAGACTCTGTTGTCCTCCAATTAATGCACTCAGAGTGATGAGGGACTTCCCCAAGTGTGGTTGTTTGTCATTTTTTTTTTTTTGGATGGGATCTGGTGTGCAGTTCATAGTCCTGGAGAGCCTGAAGGTTCCCAGAGGTGAAGGGATTTGTCAGGATCACTTAGTCCATGTTATCTCAGCTTTCTCACTGGGCTAAGATTGAGTGAGATTCAAACAATGGAGAGATTCCATGGCTAAAGGCATTGTGAGTACAGAGGGTCTGGGTGAGTGGGGTTTCCAGGAGAGGGCAGCCAGGATCTGGCCTGATGAGGTCTGTGGGCTCCCAGTGACAGGGAGGAGGGGATGCCTGATGTATGTGCTTGTCCACTCCAGGAGATAACAGAGTATTCTTTCACACAGCTTCCTGTGAAGGGTTTCCTGAGACTGAAGGGGCGGCTCCTGGTGCCAAATATCATTCATACTCTAGTTTATGCATTTTCTGCCTGGGTGGTGAAAAACGCATAGTTTGACCAATTAAAGTCATTTCTGGAAAAAGTCCCTGACAGAAGGCAAGAGGCCATTGAAAAGGACTCCCTGTCCTATTTCTTTTCTTTTTCTTTCTTTCCTTTTTTAAAAAAATTGGTCATGGTTGAAATTTAATATGAAGCAGCCATCAGCATTAACTCTGTTCCTGTTGTAGCGTTCCTAGCTGGGACTTCATCAGTAGTCATGCAATCCATTACAGGCATCTTGAATCTTTTTGGGCTCTCTGCTGAGAAAACTAACCTGTATTTCAGGACTTGGTCTGGAGGGGCCACCTGGGTCTATGGAAAGAGCAGAGGGAGTGGGTTCAAATCCTGACTCTGCCACTTTCAGGGTGACTTAGGGCCTTGGTTTCCTCATCTGTAAAATGAATAGGTTGGACTAGGCAACCTCTAGGGTCTCTTCCAGTTCTAAATTCTACAATTCTTCCATGTTATGAAATGAAAGGGATACTTATACAGTGAGATATGACAAGGACACATAAGCCCCCTAACTCCAAAATATTTTTCCTACTGCCTAGCTCCAGTGCCTGAGATTCCACCACTGGCATTTTCAGGTTTGGGGAGAACTATCCCAAGGTACTTGTCTAAAAGCTGCCAAGCCCTCCAGGAGGGGGACCATATTCACTAAATCCCCAGACAGTCACTGTGAGTGGATTCCTCCCTGAGAGGAGGGGCTGTAGCTGCAACCTCCTTTAGACTCCTCTTTCTCTCCTTCCCCCTTCCCCTGTTTTAGATTCCACCCATAGGCCTTTGTTTTCCCCTCCTCCTTCTCAAGTCTGCTGCCTTGAGTGAGAATCCTGACTCTGGAATGTTCCTTTTTTTGTGGGTCAGGCTAGATCATCTCTGAGGTTCATCTCCACCCCTTATCTCCATCCCTAAATGGATGATTCTGTGCTCCTCTTTTTTTGTTTCTTGATAATCAGGGCCCAATCTAAACTACACTGTTGTTCAGTTGTTTTTCAGTTGTGTCTGATTCTTCATGACCCCATTTGAGGTTTTCTTGGCAAAGATGTTGGAGTGGTTTGCTATTTCCTTTTCTAGCTCATTTTACAGATGAAGAAACTGAAGGAAACATAGTTAAAGTGACTTGCCCAGGATCACACAGCTAGTAAGTGTCTGAGGTCAGATTTGAACTCAGGTCCTCCTGACTCCAGGTCTGGTTCTCCATTCAGTGTGACACCCAGCTGTCCCTCTAAACTAAACTTGTGGTTCTCAATATTTTAAAATAGCAACACCCCCTTTTTAACATCCAAAAATTTCTCAGACTCTTAAATGTTATACTATCAGTATTTATTGAAGGAGAAAGTAATTATATTAACAACTGATATTTACATAGGTCATCTCATTTAATTGTCACAACCACCATGGGAGATAGTTACTATTACTGTTTGACAGAGGAAGACACTGAGGCTTCAGGATTAATTGACTTGCTCAGGGTCACACAGCTAGTAAGTGTCTGGGAATTGATTGGAACTCAGACCTTCAGATGTTTAGCATTTTAGTTATTATACCATTTAGCTTCTTCTAGGCACTACAGGAATTATTTTCACTATTTGATAAATGTGGGAGCTGAAGCCCACAGAGGTCAAGTCACTGCCTATAGCTATACAGCTAGTAGAGGTCAGAGATGGGACTTGAACACAGGATTTTCTGATGCCAAGTCCTGGAACACTGTTTCTACCAGGTCAGTCTCCCTGAGCAGGAACAAGGTTCCAACCTTGCTGAAACATTGTGTAAGGGATGAGGCATTTACGTAAATGCTGACCCGGTCTCCCCAGCTTTCTCTTGAACTCCTGGAGGGCTGAGACTGAGTCTTCTCCTTCCTCTCTCATAGCTTCCAATACAGATTAGACCTGTTCTGAGCAAATGTTTATTGAAATAATCAATGTTAATAAAGTCATTCTCAGGGCAGGTGTGGGTCATCGAAGCAAGAGAGAGAACTAACATCTTGGTAAACAGGAAATTAGGCTGAGCCAGACCGCTTAAAAGAGCCTGGATGGCAGCCATGCCAATCTGAGGCCTGGGGGGCCAATCAGGAGCATCTTTTAGGGCTGGGATCCCTGCCAACATGGCAGCAATCTTACAGCATTTCCCCATCCTCAAGTTGGTGCATTCAGATCCTACCCTACAACAGGTCGCCTGCTTCCTCCTAGATCAACCCACTGTAGTGCCATTTCTTCCCTTTGTTGTGTCTGTCTATATGTTTATCTTCTCTCCTTCCTATTGCTTCCTCTTTCTGACTTTTCTCTGGTTGTCTTTCATTATATGTGTCTGTCTCTCTGTTTCTGTATTTCTCTTTGCGTTTATCTCTTTCCAGCAACTAATCACTGAGCACTTATTAAGGGTCCACCATGGGGAGCCAAAGACCAAAGGGAGACAGTTATTGATCTCTGGGAGCTTACATGCCATCAAAGGAAGAAGCAACATATATTTAAGTACATATTAAACATTGAGGAAGTAAATCTATTCCCATTACAGAATGATGGGAAGCAATAAAGGGGGAGATTAGGAAGGGAATGGGAGGGAGGAATAGAGCTGTGACTTGAACTGAGCTTGGAAGAAAGATGACTCTCCTCTTCCTCTTCTCTCCTTTTTTTTCACCTCCAGCTCCAGAGCAGAACATTTTGAAGGATCTCATGATCAGACAGGAAGCCAAATCCAGCGTCTCTGATACCTAATGTGATTAGGTAATGAGAACTGAGTGAGGGGATGAATGGGTGGGATGCTTGTTTTGATGAAGGATGTTGGATTGTGGGGCTAAAATGGCTTGTATATGGCAGCTCTCTGTGGTTTGTCCTTCGTTGTGAAGAAGACCCTGCCGTCAGAGAGATAATGACATGACTTGCACTTGACTTTGTTTTGAGTGAGGGAGGGCTGTGCAGGTCACCAGTCTCACTTCTCCTACAGAGCCATCTGAATCCAGTCACCAGATATTCATCAGAATGACTGGAGATGACCCAGGATGAGGCAGCTGGGGTTAAGTGACTTGCCCAAGGTCACACAGCTAGTGAGTGTCAAGTGTCTGAGGGGAGATTTGAACTCAGGTCCTTCTGACTCCTGCACTGGTACTCTATCCACTGCACCAGCTAGCTGCCCCTATGACAGTTCTAAGATGGTGAAGAATATGGTGGTAGCAATGAATCCTACTAGAGATTACCCCAGTGTTTCCAGGATAATTGTCCCTTAACAGTCTTTTGAGGCCTGGTCCCATCATTCTCACTTCTTAAGAAGCTCCTTTTCCATTATTCTCTAAGAAATAAAAACAGTAGCTTCATTCTCTGTCCCTCACATGAGTCCTGTTTATTCTTATGTATCTTTGGCAACACAGCATTTAGAGATGGAAGGTGCATGAGAAATCATCAGATTTAGGCCTGGAAAGCTTTAGTGTCTACCTTGCTGAATTATTTCCTTTTAGAGATATGGAAACTGAGGAAAGCTAAGTGACTTGCCTAAGGTCATACAAGTAGAAAAAGATAGTGGTAGAACTAGAATCCAGGCCCTCTGAATCCCAGTTTAAGATTCTTTCCACTATCCTCTGAATTTGGTAGACAAATGGATATTGCAGGAATGAGCAAGCACTAAGGCGGGTATTCAAGGGTATTCAAAACACAGTTTGGAGCAGTGAGTGTTTTCCCACTTGGTGTGGGAGCTGGGCCAGGACTGAGCGAAGGACTGGTTCTGGAAGGGAGAGGCAGGGAGGACAGGGAGAATGAAGAAAATCTAGCCAGAGAGTACAGCTGAGTGGCCCTAGCTTGGCTGATCTCTCCCATGCTGGGGGAAACTGCAGCTGGGCCTAGCCTGAGAGAACCCACATGCCTGTTGACATTAAGATTCCAAAGATTCTTATGGACACTGTCTTAGCTAAGCCTCACAATGACTATGGTGGGGGGGATGCTGTAGGAGTCTTAGACTCATTTTGCCATTGAGGAAATTGAAGGTCTAAGAAGCCAGATATAAAATAGGTCAAGGGTCTATGACATCTTTGGAATGAGACCTTTGCCAACTGCCGTCATGGGTCATGATAAACTGTAATGTAATTTACAGTCTTCGAAAGGGCCATGAAACTCAGAAGAGTCAAACAGCTATTACTCATCAGAGGCAGGAGACAGGAGGCAGGAGGCAGAGGGGAGAAAGAGGATAAACATTTATTAAGCACTTACTTTGTGCTGGGTACCATACTAAGTGCTAGAGATAGAAACAAAATAAAAAATATCCTTGCAATCAAGAGTGACATTCCAACGAGAGAAGACAGCATACAGAAGGTGGAGAGGTGTTGGGTACCTGGTGTTGGGAAATGGGTTTGAAATCCAGAAGCCAGAAACAGGCCAGGAATGGAGTGAAGGCCAGCTTGGGCCTCTCCACAAAATGGAGGCCCCTGAAAGAATTCACCAATGAGGGGAGAGGTTGGTTGAGGTTGAAAAGATGGCTGGATGCTCCAGGGCTAGGAGGCCTCAGACACCGGGGGATGTTCCTTAGGGATTTTCTAGCTGGACCCTTTCATTTTATGCAGGGAAACTGAGTTTCAGCCAAGTGACTTGACCAAACTCACAGGGAGCCAGTGTCAGAACCAATTTCCAAATCCAGGTCTCCTGGTTCTCAGTCCTGACTTTTTTTCTTCCTCACTCCTCCATGTTATAATCATTTATAGCCAGAGAAGGTTAGAGTTTGAAGCAGAGCTGTTGTACATGAGCATTTGTGTGCCTCAGGCAAAGTTTGAAATGGGGGCCTGATTCCTTATTAGTGTCTGCAGGGAGTTTTGAACATTTGCAGTGACTTGACATAGCAAAATGGATGCCAGTTTGCTGTAGGTTTGGTTTACATTTACAAGATATGTGATCTTAGACAATTTACTATCTCTCTCTAGGCTTTGATTTCCATTCCTGGAAAATATGGGTAAAGTCTCCCTACATAGCACTGTGATTGGGCACCTTGTAAAGCATGGAGTACTGTTTTTTCTTTTTAAATTCATTTATTTTATTTATGTTCCAAATTCTTTTCCCCTTCCTCTCTCTCCTCTTTCTCCCACTGAAAAGGCAAGAAAATGAGAGAACCCATTACAAATATATATAGTTATGCAAAACTGATATTTGTATCATCCATGTTCTAAAAGAAAAAAGAGAGAAGAAAATATACTTTCATCTGCACTCAGAGTACATCAGTTTTCTTTCTGCAGGTGGATAGCATTTTTCATTATGGGTCCTTTGTAATTGTCTAGGATGATTGTATCGATCAGAGTAGCCAAGCCTTTCACAGTTGATCATGTAGCAATATTACTGTTACCATGTACAACGTTTACCTGGTTCTGTTCCATTCACTTTGCATCAGCATGTGCAAGTCTTCCTGAGTTTTTCTGAAACCATCTTGCTCATTATTTCTTGTATCACAGTAGCATTCCATCCCAATCATATATTATGACTTGTTCAGCCATTCCCCAATTGATGGGCATCCCTCCAGTTTCCAATTCTTGGCCACCACAAAAAGAGCTGCTATAAATATTTTTTGTACATGTGGGTCCTTTTCCTCTTTTTCTGATTGATTTGGAAGGTAGAACTAGTAGTGGTATTGCCGGGTCAAACAGTATGTGCAGTTTAATAGCTTTTTGGGCAGAATTTCAAATTGCTTTCCAGAATGATTGGTGTAGTTCACAGTTCCACTCACAGTGCATTAGTGTCTCTATTTTCCCACACTCACTCCAGAATTTGTCATTTTCCTTCTTTTCTGTCATCTTTGTCAATCTAATGGGTGTGAGGTGTTGTAAGGCGCATTTCTGTAGTTATTGATGATTTAGAGCATTTTTTTGTGACTATTGATAGCTTTGATTTTTTCCTCTGAAAATTGCCCATTCATATCCTTTGCTGATCATACTTACTAGCTCTGTGACCCTGAGCAAGTGACTCATTAGATTTTTTTCCCATCATCTGTAAAATGGTACTCATCAGATTGCTGTAAAGACCTAGTGAGTTATAGAAAGCACCTTCCAACGCTAAGGCCCTGAATAAATGGGCTTTGTGGCTGCTGCTCTTGCTGTTACCATTGCCTGGTTATGGTTTAACTGCAGAGATCAAGGTTTTGTAAATACACTAGTTGTAAGTTAGGGTGAAATTTCTTACAGAGGAGGCTCAGACCTGTACCAGGAGTGAGTTGCCTGAAGGAGAGGCTGTCTCATGAGTACTTGTGTGCTGGGAGGATCCTATTTCTTTCTCTCCTGCCTTATGGGTTCCAGTTTCAGAGCCCAGAACCCCTGAGGAAGCCAGACTGGGGAGATTTTTGCCAGTCCTAGACTAAGGGAAGATCCAGCTTTTTCTGAAAGACTGCATCAGTACTCCTTTAGAGAATCACAGCTCAGCCTGAAGCTGGCAGCACTGGTAGATTCCACTGGATGAGTAGTTTGCCTTCAAATTGACCTGGCCAGTGGAGAGGGGGAGAGAGAATTTCCTTATGCCTACCCCCACCCCATTCCCCAGACATTCCAGAATTGTAGAAGAAAAGGAGGGAGAGGGGAAAGGGATGGGGGAGGAAGAGAACTGGAGAGGGAGAGGTAGGAAGAAGAAGAGACAGGGAGATGCAGAGGGAGAGGAGGACAGACAGACCGGGAGTGGGGTGGGCAGGGATAGAGATGGAGACATCACTGGGTGTTAAGGCTTCGTAACAACTTCCCCATCCATTTATGATGACATTCTGGGACGATATCAACTGAGTAGATGGGGGAATTGGTGGGGGTGTAAGGGCAAATAAATCTCTTCCCTATCCATCAGCCTGAAAAATTTGTCAGATTAACTTTTCACTTCCCAGTAGAGAGTAAGTTTCTCAGGGTATGAGTCACAGGAAAAAAAGGAAGGTTGGAAAGGCTCAGAGCATGGGGGCTGCTTGAGATTGAGTAAGTTTGGGTAGGTGGGTAGAATCCTTCATTGGAGTGCCCTGGGAGATTCAGGGAGTAGGGCAGCACATCAGGGGAAGTATAGGAAAAAAGGCAGGCTCGTGGCATGGCCAGAAGAATATTGGACTTGGAATTAAGAGACCTGGCTGCCCATCTTGGCATGGAGACAGTCACAGGCATGGGCATTGTGCTAAGTGCTGGAGTTACAAATAGAAACAAATATAAAAAAAGAAAATCTCTGACCTGGAAGAATTTATATTCTCAGCACACAGAAGGGAGCTGGAGAGGGTGGGAGGGAACGAGGAAATCTATTGGAAGGGAGCACAAACCTGAAGCAGGATCGCAAGCTCTGTGACCCAAGGCAAGTCAGCTCTGGGAACATGAGTTTCCTCCATTTTAAAATTCAGGATGTTGTATGTTGTAATGGAACCATGAGCTGTGACTTTGCCAGCGCTTGACTGTGAGCTGGAAAGTGGATCCAAAGAATCACTGACTAAGCAACTAAGATTTGAGGGGCATCGTGATGCAATGGGGAGAGTACAAGAGGTCCGGATTTGAATTCTGCCTCTACTCTGAGATAATGCATATAAAGCAATTTGCTAATCTTAACATGCCGGATCAATGACTGATATTTGCTATTGTGGTATTATTAGCCCATCATAAACTGCAGCTGGAGGGGGCCTCTGAGGTCATCTTAGTCAGACAGAGGGAAAGCCTGTGACCCGAGCTCACTCAGAAGATGTTTCCGAGGCAGAATTTGATCCTAGAGCCCAAGATGTCTTTGCCACCCAGCAACCTCCTTTCCCATCAGCTCACTTATTTCCGTGGCAGATGAGAAAATCCATTCTCCTCTCGGGACTGGAAAAATGCGAGGCCTGTCTTGGTTTTTTAACTTCAATGGAAAGGCAGCAGCTGCCTTTAAGCATCCCATTTTCATGTATGCCATTAACAGCCAGCAGGGATCACCTTCATGGTTAGGTGAGACCCTCAGAGCCCCTTTGGAATGCATTTAGGGTTAGAATCAGAGTGCATTTTTAGGGTTCAGGTTAGGGTTAAAGTCAGGCCCTGGCTGCTGCCTCGGCCTCTTCTGCACCCAGTGGAGAAAGCTGGATCCTGGCCTGTTTGGTTTATTTCACTGCCTATAAATCAAGGCTCAGTGGGCAGCACAGGTCGAGTCTGCTCTAAGGTTGGCATTGTTCAAGAAGAACTGCTGATAACAAGGAGCGATTTCAAAGCACCTCTTTGCCACCCCTCTCATCAAGTTTGGCTGTTTTTAGTGCCTTTCAGTTGGCCTAAGCAACTCCCAATCCCTGCTTGTCTTAGTGATAGCTATGATGAAGATGCATAGAGATTGTGAATTATAGACATAGATCTTAAAGGGACCCAGAGTACTCTTATTTTACAGATGAGGCAACTGAGGCCCAGAGAAAGGAACAGATTCACCCAAGTTCACTCAGATAATAAGAGGCTAAACTGAGATTTGTACTTGGACCTTCGTGATTCTAAATTTAGCACATTTTCTACTGTACCCCATTCCCAAGGTGCCATGGGGGAGATATCATGACCATCATTACCATCAAAATATTGTAAATTTAGTGCCAGAAGGAACTTTGGAGTCTATGGAGTCTACTCATTTTATTTTTTCAGATTAGGAAACTGAGGTCCAGTGCAATTAATTCCTGTGTCTAAAGCTATGTAGGTAGTAAGTGCCAGAGATGGAGTTTGAATTCATCTACTGAAATTTCAAAACCAAGCATTTTCTCTCTGCCATGCTGCCTTTATTCATAAAGAACTTTGCAGATCATAAAGAGTTCTATACACGTTCGCTGATGAATATTTTGAGAGAATGCACGGGGTATTAAGTCGAGAGGCTGATCTTGGCTTCAGAAAGATCTGGGTTCCTGTTTTGGGCATATGCTGATGCTGAGATTCTGGGCAAATCACTTGTCCTCTTGGGGTCCGAGGGCACTGTCTGAGACTCCAGATTCTTTCAAAGCAGGATGAGTTGCCTCAGGAGGCCATGGGTTTCTTTTCAAGCCAAGGCTGGATGACAGCCACTTGGTAGGTTTTAGTGGGGATTCCTTTGGGGTTGAAATAGACGGTTAATGAAATTTCTTTCAACTCTAAACGTTCTGTGATTGTGGAAAGGTCCAGATGAGTTTCTCATCTGCCTCACTGGGAGGAGTTTCCATGCTGGAAAGTTTTATATATTACTGAAGTCACCACTCGGGTCCTGCTTTCCCCACTTAAACATTGTTATTTTTATATCATTATCAATAACGTAATCATTAATGATGACAATAAGCTCTAGAGGACGAAAATCTCTTTCAAAGGGGCACAACTAATCAGGCCTTTGGTGGTTGGAAGGATTTCTTTGTCTCTGTTGACCTTGCCTTGGTTGTCTCCTCCCTGATTATAATATCGTAGTACCCAGCTATGGCAGGGGGACCTCAGGGCTCATCTAGTTGGTGTTAAGACACATGTGATGGCTAGACAACCCCCAGAGTGAGTTCAGACAGTCAATGCCTGGGAACTACCCATGTCATTATGGAGTTCTTTCTAAGTACCTTGAAGGTAGAGACTGTCCTGTGTTTAACTCTGTATTCTCAGCCCCAAACATATCTAGGGATTTAATAAATATTTGTCTAATTGAACTGAATAACCATCTTAGAACTAGAAGGAAACTTACAGGTCATATAGTACACGTATCTCCTCCCTAAATTTTACAGATAAATTGAGGCATAGGAAGTTAAGTGACTTTCCCAGAGTCACATAGCTGGTAAATATCTTAGGTGGGATTTGGGCCCAGGTGTTTCTCATTTCAGGTCTCGTGCTACATGTTTGGAGAAAAGTGAGGCTTCTGCTCAGGCTGTAGTGAAGGGCTCACATTAGGAAGTGTCAGGGATAAGATTAGTCATTATCCTTAAGGCATTGAAGATTTCTGAGGAGAGTGTGATAAGATAAAGGCAGTATTTTGGAAAGATTGGTCTGGTGGGGGTACATATGATGGATGGGTGGTAGTCATATAGTCAGAGAGGCAGCATGGTACAGTACTCTGAACTGCGAAGTCAGAAGATTTGGGATTGATTTCTGGCTCTGATGCTAAATAGCTAGGTAATCTTGAGCTTCCTTGGCTGTTTCCTCATCTACAAACTGACAAAGGCTGGACTCACAAACCTTTTTTAGATCCTTTCAGCTTCCTTCAGTGTGTCTTCTCTCAGTAGAGTAGAAGTTCTTTGAGGACAGGAACTGTCTTCTTTTTTTCTAAAAAAAATTATATCCCCAGTGCTTATCACATAGTAGTGCTAGCACATAATAGGTATTTAGTTAATGCTTACTTATTGATTTCACTTGTGAAGTTGATTTTTTGAACCCAATGTTAAGACTTCATATTTAAATTATATTTCATATGTTCAACTCATCACTTGTATTCTGTCTCTGTCAACTACCATATTTACTCTCCCTCCCAGATTTGGGTCACCTGCAAATTTGACAAACACACTATCCATGCCTTCACAGAAGTTACTGGTAGAAATATTGAACATAAAGGGCCAAAGTAAGCCAGAACCAAAAAATTTTATACCCAGGGCACATAGCAACAAATAGGTCTAGGTCAATCAACATGGACTGCCTCCAGGGGAAGGTATAATTAAGCGTCCCTCAACTCATCTTTGTGATTCAAGATATAAATTGTAAAAAATAATTAAAGGAGATTCAAAGTGAACCAGAAGGGAAATTAATGATGATCTTGGCTTCTAACTGCGGAATAAATGCATGCGTTAGATTTTTGTGCCCTCTAAATTTTGGTGCCTAGGGAGAAAACCTCAGTTGCTATATCCTAGTAACCCTAGTTACTATTAGTGACTTGTAGGTGAGAGAAAATATGGAAATAATTCCTGAAGCAATTGGCATTGGGGTTGGAATTTAAATAATGACTTGATATTTAATATATTGGGATAAGGGGATGGGAGATATTCCAGGTATTCCAGCTCAAGCAGAGGCAGAGAGACAAGAAACCTGGGGGATGGAATATAGGAAGTCTAGTTTGACTGGACCGTAGGAACACAGAATCACAGAGTTGGGAGGGGCCTTAGAGGTCATTTGGTTCAAACCTAATTAAGAGCCCTTTTCTCTTTACCTCACCAGATTTGATAAGTAAACCTTCACCTTATCTTGCTCCTAATCAGACTCCACACCACTTTCTTTTCACCATACTATATATGAACATCAATTTTTCTGCTTCCCCTTTGTATCTTACAACCCATTAGAATATAAGCTTCTTGAAGCCAAGAACCATCTTGCTTATTGGTATTTTTGTCTTCAATGGTTAGTTAACATAGTGCCTGCAACTGAGTAGTACTTCAATCTTTCTTGAACTGAACTGAATTCACTGCTAAAGTCTTTGTGTAAGCATTTCTAGTTCCTCACAAACTAATCTTTCCCGATTCTTAGAAGTACCTAGATGGCTCTAGGAGTTTCCTCATCTGTAAAATGAGGTGATAGATTGTAGGATTGCACATTCAGAAATGGAAGAAATCTCAGAGGTCATCTACATTTAATTCCACTTATTAAACAGATGAAAAAAAACTGAGGCTTAGAGAGATCAATTACCTTGGATGGGAAAGTGACTAAGGTCTCTCCCTATAATTCTACAGGCCTCCCTATGACCCTGTTACCTCAGCAATTACTTTTTTCTGTTGATTTTTCTTTGCGGATTCTTCATTCTCTATCTAATCTCTTAAAGGTGGAGTTCCCCAAGGGTAGATTCTTGGGTTTTTTTCTCTTCTCTCACTATGGTTGTTGTCCTTCATACTCAAAGAGGACAAAAATGACATCACTATATCTGGGTCAAGATACAGTGTGTCAGACTGTGCCTGATCAGATTAATAGGAGCTCAAAATACTCTACCACAAACTGGGCACAAGTAGTCCATGTGAACATTTAGAGTAGAGATGTCTCTAAATTTTTGCATCTCACATTTTTGAACTACTTTAATTCTGCTTTGCCCATAGGGCATGGTGCCTTCCACATCATGCTGGGTGGTCCTGTGCCAATATCTTGCATGTCTCACAATTGATTCCAAAGTTCTTCAGACAGACCTTGAGAGTGTTCTTCAATGACTTCTATCCTCTGTGTTATCTAGAAGCAATCTATTTACTCTCATGGGTTCAACTACTACCTTGGGACAGACTCTGAAATATTTCTTGACCCCTCTCCTGAGCTCTAAACTTATATTTCCAGTTTTGTTTGGTATACTTTGATATACTTCTGTGAAGAAGAATCCAGCTTGGCCACAGAAGATAGAACAAAGGGCACTGGGTGGAAACTGCAGAAAGTAGATTTTGGTTCCATGTTGGGAGCTGATCAAGAGAGTTCCTATCAACTTATCATCAAAGATTTAGATGTTAGAGGCTAGCTAATCTAACCCCCTAATTGTATAGATAAGTAACTTGAGGCCCAGTTAGATGAAATGTTTTTTTCCCCTAAGGTTATGCAAATTGACATTGCCAGTGGTGGAATTAGAACTCATCTTCTAACTACAAATCCAGAACTCTTCTGCTGTGACTGACTGTTTCCCATGATGAGCATTCAGGGTAGTGAGGCTTTGGTGGTGATTTTTTTATTGTACCTTCCTGTGGGGGCATTGGGCATTTTGGAGGCTGGGACTCAATGATTACAGATGAAGTGGTTTGCTTGAAATTTTGTGGGTGAACCATGCTTTGTGTTGGCTAATAAGAGGGACTCCTAGCCTTGACTTCAGTCCTGCTGTTCTTCAAACTTTGTCTCCTTCCCTTTGTCCTTCTATAGAAATGGGACTTTGCTTGCTGCTCAGCTGGGGAAATCTTTTCTTCTCTATTTAAACCTTACATCTGCAAGCAGTTTTGATGAACCATCATCCTTAAAAGGAGCTTAAAGGGACAGGGGACATTCCAATATCATCCCTCACTCTAGCTGAGGAGGTAGTGTCAAGAACCTTGATTTGGGGTCAGAAGACCAAAACCTCTGCTACTGACTCTCTGTGATTCTAGACAAGTCACTTCTTTCTAGGTTTCATTTTCATCACACAGATGCAGTATCTTCACTCAGCATCTCCCTTCTTTTCCAACTGTGGGGTCACAAGACTAGGGAATAGTCAAGTTGCATTATTGTTTTAAAGGATCAGAGAAGCTCTTACAAACTTCTAGGTCATGGTAAACTTGGACCAAAAGGGTCAAGGTGAGAGAGATTCAGGGTAGCAGGGCAGAGTCAGGGGAGGCAAGATGGGGAGGTGAAGCAGAGTCTATCTCCATATCTGTTTACTTTTGCCTGTATTCCTATTGTATGGGTCCTAAACTAACTGTATTGAGAAGCAGTAGGAAGTCCTGTTTGTGACAGGACAATAAGGCAAAAGTTTTAGCTGTCAGACTCATCTTCCTGAGTTCAAATCTGGCCTCTGATATTTAGTAGCTGTGTGACCTCAGGCAATTAATTTCACCCTGTTTGCCTCAGTTTCCTCATATGTAAAATGAGGAGGAGGAAATGGCAAACTACTCCAGTATCTCTGCCATGAGAACTCCAAATGGGGTCACAAAGAGTTGGACATGACTGAAATGACTGAACCACAACAACCTATCCTCTACTGAGAGAAGTCATGGTCTGTGCTAGAGTTAATTAGTGGCTTTAGGGTAATCCAATGAAACTTATGGACCCCTATCTGGGGCTAGGAGAGGCTTCAGTTGCACAGTCAAGTTAGCAAGTATTTATTAGGTGCCTACTATGTTCCAGATTGTGCAAAATGCTGAGGATACAATGAAAGGCAAAAACAACCCTGTCCTCAAGGGGCTCACAATGTAATGGGAGAAGACAACATGCAAATCAGCTCTGTACAGTCTCACTATAGAAAGGATACATTGGGGACAATCATCAGAGGAAAGACACTAAAGTGAAAAGAGAACAAGAAATACTTCTTATAGAAGGTGGGGTTTTAGCTGAGATTTGGAAAGCCAGGGAAGCCAGGAAGCAGAGATGAGGAAGGAGATATAAAGTCAGTGAAAATGCAGAGTTGAGAGATGGAGTGTTTGATGTAATGAACTGCAGGAGAAGCAAGAGGCATGAATCATAGAGTACAGGGAAGGAAGTAAGGTGTAAAAAGACTGGAAATATAGGAAGGGGCCAGGTTATGAATGAAGGCCCTTAAAAGCCAAACAGGATTTTCTGTTGGATCCTGGAAGCAATAAGGAGCCACTGGAGTTGATTGATAGGGGAGTGGTCGTTAGAAAGATCAACTTGATATTTGAGTGGGGGATGGGTTAGAGCAGGGAGTCAAGACTTCTAGTGGAACAGGTTCAGGTTGTGGTTTGCAGTGCTTCTTGGTGGATAATATAAAATGAAGGGTTTGGAAGAAACAATCAGTTTTCTTCCAGACCTTTGGTGCTGAATCTCTTACTCTGGATCTTGGCAAGTGACATTCTCTTATATACTTACTGTATTCTACCGTGTATAATTTAAGAAGCAGGTCCAGAACAAAGTTGCTGACTTCCTCTACTATGACCCCACGTTGGGTGCCTTCTCCCATGCTTTTTGAGCACCCTTTTATATAGTCTTTCCTCATTAGAATGTAAAATTTTTGGGGACTTCCGTTTGTAGTCTCAGGTCTTAGTGCAGTGCCTGAAATAGAACACTTAATAAATGTTTGTTGATTGAATTATCGTATCCTAACTAGATCTGCATATGACTTTTCTTTATAGTAGATTGGAAGTTTCTAAAGGGCAGGAATCTTGTCTTTTTCATCTTTGAAAGTGCCCACCACTAGGCTTAGCAGCAAGTAATTGTTGAGTGAATTCAGTTGAATGGCATTGAGTGAAATTCAAACATTGCTAATTTCATACTATTTTTAAAACAAAGCCAATGGGAACAAAGGCCAAGCAGCAGCATCTAATTCATCACCATTTGAATATTGGAACAATTATAATAATGTTCCAGTCCTTCTCCCCTTCTCCTCATTCCTCTCATGACTTTTTCTTTCCCAATAGGAAAAGAAAAAAATGATTTCCCCCACATTCCCAACCAGAGAGGATTTTTTTTTGCATGTGAAACTTTTAATAGAGGTTCGCATTTGGGTTGACACCAAACATGGTCATTTTCCAAAAGGAAAAAACCCAGAAATAAAAACAAGATGAAAAAGAAACTGTTTTGAGAAAAGAAACTGTGACAGACTATTGAAAAGAGAGAGTTTGGAAGAAAATATCTGTAGAGGAATAAAAAGCTTCATCCCAAACTGTGGTCATGAATTATTACTGATGCTGGAGTAGGGGGTAGGGGGACCTACTTGGGTAAGGGGGACCTACTTGGGTAAGACATCCAGAAAATCTTTGACAGGTTGTTCAGAAGGTTTGCAATAACTAGGCACCAATGAACTCCTGGTTGACTGTGTCATTTAATGGATAACAAGGTCACAAAGAAAGGTAAAAACAATTCCTGTCTTCAAGGAGCTCATGTTCCAAAAGAGGAGATGGTGTGCAAACAACTGTTTGGAGGTAATCTCAGAGGGAGAGCACTGGTGATAAGAAGAACCCTGAAACTTCCTGCAAAAGGTGGGACTTTAGCTGAAACTAGAAATTGGAAGGAAGCCAGGGAAGCTTTTGAGGGAGAGGGGAGGAGGGAGAGAATTTCAGGCATGGGTGGAAGCTGTGGAAAATGGCCAGAATTGGGAGCAAATGGGGGCGTGTCATTGTATCACAGAGCACATAGAGGGAAAGAGAGGGTCGGATGATAAAATACAAGGGTCCTTCATTATAAAGGAAAGCCAAATAGGGTATTTTTCCATTTGGTCCTATAGGCAATTTGGAACCATTAGAGTTTGTTAAATTTGGGGAGAGGGGTGACATCATCAGGCCTGTGCTTTATGAAGATCATTTTGAGTGAACGATGGATGAGAGTGAAGAGAGACTTGATGCAGGGGAGGTGGAGGAATGGGGGTTTGGAGGCTGAGGAGATGACTAACGAAAAGGCTATTGCAATATTCCAAGCATGAGGTGATGATAACCTATATCTGGGTGGTAGCAGGGTCAGAGGAGATGTTATGAAGGTAGATCCCATAGGCCTTGGCAACAGATCAGATGGTTGTTATATAGTTGTGAGCCTGGGTCACTGGCAGGATGGTGGCACCCTCGATAGTCATAGGGAAGTTAAGAAGAGGGGAGGATTTTAGGAGGTTGTTGATGGCACAAAGGGGCAAATGATTTGAAATTAGAGGATGATGTAGAATTCACCCAGTTCACAAAGGGGTCAAGATAAGGGAAGGGAGGAGAATATAGCCAAGGCAGGGGATAGTCTGAGAAAAAACTGAGGAGTGAAGGGACTGAAAATAATAGTGTTAAGGGTCATAAGGCAGAAGGAAAGCTGGAATGACAAAATATTATGATTGAAGAAGGGAATTGAATAGTCCATGAACATGGAGATTGAACACACAGTGATGATAGGCTCAAGGGTGTGATTATCTCTCTGTGTAGCTGAGGTAGAGTGAGGAGAAGGTCATTGGAAATGAATAAACTAAGGAACTGACAAGTTAGGGTGACTGAGTGAGTATAAATCAACATGTATGCTAGAGTTTTCAAGTATGAGGGCAGGAGCACGGAGGAAAGAATTGTGAGTCAGGCATGGAACTTACTGAAGAAGGAAGGAGAGTGTATTGGAGATCAGTAGATAACAACTGCTAACATTTTTATTGGGTGATAAGTATGAATTGAATGAACCTCAAAGGAAGAGAGATTATTGGGTGGTAATGGTAGAGAAGCTGGAAGTCATGATGAGGAGGCAGGAATATTCTGACTCTCTGACCATGACTGATGGGGATAGGATTTGAATGAAAGTGCAATGAATGCTGGAAAGGGTGGCCAGAAATACTGGGTTTTTATGAACCCTGTTTCATTGAGAGCTTGAAGATGGAAGATGCTGAAAAGGAAAAGGTTTAAGACAAACACAAGTTTGTTACCTATGGAGTGGGCATTCCAGGGGGCACAGTGGGTGGGGTGGGTTTATCTGGAGGGTTTTTAAGAGAGGGGTTGGATGAAGGGGTTGGAAATAAAGGAGTGGTAGAGGGAGATGGAGAAAAAATGTCTTAACAATGGAGGTGGGAGCCTAGAAGACTAAGAGAACAGGGTGGAAGTACGCTAATCCTTGAAAAAGGAGTTCAGGCAGTTAGTATAGAGGTGTGGCAGCCTGGAGGGTGAGTAGGTGGTGGTGGAGATGAAACAGTGGCAGGGCCTATCTTTGATACTGAGGTCCAGGCTAGGACTCACTTGACTCACTGAGTCAGCTTTGGCTGGATTCATCCTAGGACAACAGGCAGAGCATTTCAAGAGGGAAGGAGACATAAAGTAGGCAGGGAGCTACTTCCTGGATATTATTTGGAGTTCAGTATCAAAAGGGAGGTGAATATGAGCAGTATGACTGAAACTTCTGATGAGATGAGATGGTGTATCTGGGCAAGGCAAGGCAAGAACCCTCCACAGGGAAATGGCAACTGATGTTGAGTTGGGTGCCAGGAAGGGATATGTGTATCTGATTATGGGCGTATATGTTGTTTCTTCCAATAGACTGTAAACTCCTTAAGGACAGTGCCTGTTTCATTTTCCTTTGGAAAATACCTACGGCATGATAGCTGTTGAATAAAGGCATATGCATTATATTGAATCTAATTTAATGCTCTGCATAGACCTTGTTTGAACTAGGGGTCACCAAAAGTGATTTCAGTCAAGGCCCAACTATTGCTGACCTCTTTTTAATTAATAGTAGAGAAAAAACACTTCCTGTGTGCAGAACTGGGAACTAGGTACTGGAGAAGATTCCCATACCCTCTCTCCTGGATGCTGCATTTTAATTGGTGTATAAGATACAACCATAAATAACTATTAAAAACAAGTGTATGGTAGAAGAGTGAAACACATGAAAGAAAAAAATTGTCTTACTCTATTTATTATTAATTCAAATAGGGGACTTAAGTCAGACCTCTCCATCAGACTCTACCCTTGAAACACAGGTGAGGGATTGCAATGATCCTCTGAATCTTTATGTGATTGGAAAGTAACCAGTGAGAGTTCAGTCCTAATGAGCATTCAACTATGAGGGCAATGATGATGTCAATGAAGATGTGAAAGTGGTGGCTATGATGGCAATGGCACAGATATCCATTTATCACAATGAGAATGATGATGGGAATTTAGTTTAATCCAGCAAACATCTGCTGCATATGTACTAGGTTCCAGGCACTGGGATAAGAGCTGGAACTATGAAAACCAAAACAAGAGTTTGTTCCCTTATGGTGCTTCCAATCTACTGGGAATAGTGACTCTGATGAAGATCAATATCACAAAATTTGAAGGGACATAATTTGAAGAAACCTATGAATCCATCTGAGAAATAATCCCCTTTAGAGTAATCTCTACAATCTGAGAGAGAGGCAACTAGGTGGTGCAGTGGATAGAGCACTGGTGCAGGAGGCAGGAGGATCTGAGGTCAAATCTCACCTCAGACACTTGACACTCACTAGCTGTGTGACCTTGAGCAAGTCTCTTAACTCCAGTTGTCTCATCCTGGGTCATCTCTAGTGATTCTGATGAATATCTGGTCATTGGATTCAGATGGCTCTGGAGGAGAAGTGTGTCTGGTGACCTGCACAGCCCTCCCTCACTCAAAACAAAGTCAAGTGCAAGTCATGTCATCATTTTTCTGATAGCATGGTCTTCTTCGGCAATGAAGGATGATCAGACATAACCTGAGAGGCAGCATGAAAGAATAATTAGGGGAGTGAAGAAGATGAGAGTTCATATCTCTTCAGACCCTAGTGGTATGACTTCAGGCAAACCATGGAATCACTGCCTGCCTCAGTTTTCTCATCTGTAAAATGAAGAGGCAGCATTCAACAGCATCTAAGTTTCCTTCTACCTCTAAATCTGTTATCCTTGATCCTTGAGTGATCCACAATCACTTAGTCTTTGCTTGATGACATATGGGGAGGGAAGAAACCATTATCTTCCAAGTCAAACCATCCTGCCTTGAGGTAGCTCTTCATGTTGGGCAATCCTTCCACGCAGGTGGGATCCACTGCTCTACATCTCTTACCGTATCTCCTAATTCCATCCTCTTGGACTAAGCAGAGCAAATCTAATCCTTCTCCCATATGAGAACTGTGGTCTACAGATAGTTGTGAACAGCTTCCTTGTGTCCAGATTCTTCTCTAAGCTAAACACCCCCCACCTTTATCTGCCTCTTCTGTGGCATGATGTGGATGGCCCTCTAGACCAGGGAATATTAAACGTTTTCCCATGACCCAATGGCATTGAGACCTACAGTTTAGGGTGCACTGTGGGGGTGGAGCCAAGATGGTGGAGTAACAGCAGGGACTTTCTAGAGTGCTCCCCCCAAGCCCAGTCAAATACCTGTAAAAATGTCTCTAAACAAATTCTGGGTCTGTAGAACCCACAGAATGACAAAGTGAAGCAAATATACAGCCCAAGACAGCCTGGAAGTTCCCCAGGAAATGTCCATTGTGCCATGCTGGGAGTAGAGTATAGAACAGCATGGGCCACACTAGTACAGATGAGACTTGAGTAGGCCTCAGGGGGACTGAATCTTGGGCACCTGTTGTAGTTTCCAGGCTTCAAAATACTTCGAAAAAATTGGAAGGTCAGTGGAAAAAGCCTGTGGGACCAGTGTGGGGGAGTGGAGTGGTCTGGTCCCAGTCCCAGCATAACAGAAGGGGAAGGGGGAAGAGCAACCCATGGTAGCCACTGCAGTAGCAAAGGAAGTAGCAGCACTCTTTCTGGAGCTCTAGGCACATGATTGTGGGGGAATTGAGCAGCTGACAGTATACCCTCACCCCTACTGGAAGCAGAGATCTACTTTGGCAAAGAGCTCAAAAGTCAAGTAAATGGATGGGGAAATGAGCAAAAACTGGAAAAAGAATCAAATTATAGAATCTTACTCTGGTGACAAGGAATACCAAAACATTCAAACAGAATACAACAAAGTCCAAGTTCCTGCATCCAAATCTTCCAAGAAAAATATGAATTGGTTTCAGTCCATGAAAGAACTCAAAAAGGATTTTGAAAGTCAAGTAAGAGAAGTGGAGCAAAAATTGGGAAGAGAAATGAGAGTGATGCAAGAAAATCATGACAAAGGAGTCAACTGCTTGCTAAAAGAGACCCAAAAAATGCTGATGAAAATAACATTCTAAAAATAGACTAACCCAAATGATAGAGGAGATCCAAAAATCCAATGAAGAGAAGAGTGCCCTAAAAAGCAGAATTGATAGATGGAAAAGGAGGTCCAAAAGCTCACTGAAGAAAATAATTCCTTAAAGATTAGAATGAAGTAGATAGAAGAGAATGCTGATGTTGATGGTGACATTTTTCTTGGTCATGTAATCTCCACAAAGGCAAGGACTATTTTTTTCCTTTTTTTGCATCCTCAGAACATAGAACAATTCTTGCCACATAGTAGATACTCAATAAATATTTGTTGATTTGAGAAGGTTAATTATGTTAATTTTGTGATTTTGATGGTAACAGTAACTACCACACCTTCTAATGATGATGATGGCAACTATTTATGAATGTATTACATATAGTTTATATGCTCTTGGAAGAGCAGGTGTTCCTGAGTATAGCAATCAATTCTGATTTGTTAACAATTAATGAGAAAATGAATATTATAATGAGAGGGTGGGCTATATTACAATAAGAATCTTGGAGTACATGACTTGGATCCTTTTTTTCCCAGACCTGTCTGAGCAAATGACAAGCAGGAATGCAACTATTAGCCAAAACTTAGAATTTATTTTATTGTTTTTAATTAGATCTTTACCTAGGTACATCATTTTTAAATTTTTTTTAATTTTTCTTTTTCAACATTCATTTCCACAAGATTTTGAACTCCAGATTTTCTCCCCATTTCTCCCCTCCTGCCCACCCATGACATGACATGCATTCTGATTACCCCTTCTCTCATTCTGCCCTCCCTTTTATCACCCCCAAATTCCCTTCCCCTTTACTTTCTTGAAGGGCAAGATAGATTTCTATACCCCATTGTCTGTATGTTTCCCAGTTGAATGTAAAAACAATTTTTAACATTTGTTTTAAAAATTTGAGTCTCAAATTCTCTTCCTTCTTCACTTGCCATCCACCCTTATTGGGAAGTCAAGCCATTAAATATAGGTCATACATGTGTAGTTATGCATAACACTTCCATAATAGTCATTTTGTGAAAGATTAGTTATATTTCCCTCCATCCTATCCAACCCCCCACTTACTCTATTTTCTACTTTGATCCTGTTCCTTTAAAAAGTGTTAGCTTCTGATTAGCCCCTTCCCCAATTTGCTCCCCCTTCTATCATTCTCCCTTACTTTCCTGTAGGGTATCCAATTGAGTACATATGGTATTCCCTCCTTAAGCCAAATACAATGAGAGTAAGGTTCACTCATTCCCTCTTACCTCTCCCCTTTTCCTCTCCATTGTGAAAGCTTTTTCTTTTCTCTTTTATGTGAGATAATTTATCCTATTCTATCTCTCCCACTCTCTTTCTTCCCACATATTCCTCTCTTATCTCTTAATTTTATTGTTTAGGTATCATTCTTTCATATTCAACTCACCCCAGGCCATCTATCTATCCATCCATCCATCCATCTATCTATCTATCTATCTGTCTGTCTCTGTCTTTGTCTCTCTGTCTTTCTGTCTCTGTCTGTCTATTCATATTTCCTCCAATTACCCTAATACTAAACAAGGTCTCATGAGTTACAAATATCATCCTTCCATGTAGGAATGAAATGGTTCAACTTTAATAAGTTGTGGTTTCTCTTTCCTGTTTACCTTTTAATGCTTCTTTTGAGTCTTGTATCTGAAAGTCAAATTTTCTATTCAGCTCTGGTCTTTTCACCAAGAATGCTTGAAAGTTCTTCATTTCATTGAAATTCTATTGTTTCCCCTAAAGTGTTATACTCAGTTTTGCTGGGTAGGTGATTCTTGATTTCAATTCTAGCTCCTCTCACCTCTGGAATATAATATTCCAAGCCCTTTGATCCCTTAATGTAGAAGCTGCTAGATCTTGCATTATCTTGATTGTATTTCCACAATGCTCAAATTGTTTCTTTCTGGCTGCTTACAATATTTTCTCGTTGACCTGGGAACTCTAGAATTTGCCTACAATATTCCTAGGAGTTTTCCTTTTAGGATCTCTTTCATGAGGTGATTGGTGGATTTTTTCAATTTCTGTTTTACTCTCTGATTCTAGAATATCAGGGCAGTTTTCCTTGATAATTTCTTGAAAGATGATGCCTAGGTTCTTTTTTTGATCATGGTTTTCAGGTATTCCAGTAATTTTAAAATGATCTCTCCTGGATCTATTTTCCAGGTCAGTGATTTTTCCATTGTGATATTTCACATTGTCTTCTATTTCTTCATTCTTTTGGTTGTGTTTTATAATTTCTTGATTTCTCATAAAGTCATTAGCTTCCATTTGTTCCATTCTAATTTTGAAGGGATTATTTTCTTCAGTGAGCTTTTGGACCTCCTTTTCCATTTGAACAATTCTGCTTTTTAAGGCATTCTTCTCCTCATTAATTTTTTGAACATCTTTTGCCATTTAGGTTAGTCTGCTTTTACGGTGTTGTTTTCTTCAGTGTTTTTGGTGTCTCCTTTAGCATGCTGTTGACTCATTTTTCATGACTTTCTTGCATCACTCTCATTTCTCTTCCCAATTTTTCTTCTACTTCTCTTACTTGATTTTCAAAATCCTTTTTGAGCTCTCCCATGGCCTGTCACAATTCATATTTTTCTTGGAGATTTTGATGTAGGTATTTTGACTTTTTTGTGTTCTTCTGGTTGTATGCTATGAAATTCTTTGTCAACAAAGTGAGATTCTATAGTCTGAGTTTTTTTTTATGCTGCCTGCTCATGTTCCCAGCTAGATGCAGATCTCTTTGTCAAGGTAGGATTTTGCTTCCAGTGGGGGTGGGTGTACTGTCCGAGGCTTCAGTGGTTTTGTATCAGCCTCTTACAGTGTGATGGCAATCAAATTAGGATTTTTTGCTGTTTTTGTTTATATCAAGAAGTATAAGGCCTCTATTTGAATGTGATTAAGGATATTCCCCATCCACTGATGGTCCTGCCCATTGAAAGAAGCCTGATTAAGGAAGTTGTTTTGTAGAAGGGTTCCAAGTACCTTTTGTTTTTTCTATTGAGGACCTATATCAGAGGGTTATGCCCTTTGACTCTGAAAAGTGTATAAATACTCTGATGGTGAGGTTTTACTCCAGAGGTTTACTGACTGGAAGTATTTCTTTGGTCAGATGAGATTCTAGAAAGCCATTAAAAAGCCCCTCAGCTTTGAAAACCCAGATGTCACTGGTAAAGATTTGCCTTTCCTTTTAGAAAAGCAGATCAAAGAACCTGTGGTAGGAGATCCTCACCCCCTATGTATGTCAGGGTGCTTACTGATACACACTGTCTGTGGACCCAGAGCCCCAGGAGCAGTTGCCTCTTCCACCATTGCTACAACTGCTGCTGCTCCCTGGCTGGCACTTCCTCCTTTGCCCTGGAGCTGGGACTGGGCCCCAGCCAGACCATGTCCCACAGAGTTTTCCCACTGACTTTCTGTGCTGTCTTTGGCATTTGTGGTTTGAGAAGTTTGAAAACTGCCATCGCTGCCAGTGATTCAGGCTCTGAGGCCTGCTGTGACCTATGCTGTGCTGGCAGAGACCATGCCAGATTGCTTTTTGCTGTGCTCCCAGCCCAGTATGATAGGTTCTTCTGGTCAAGCTGCCAGGCTGTCTTAGGCTGGAGATTTGTTTCACTCTGTCATTTTGTGGGTTCTGCAGCTCTAGAATTTGTTTAGAGTCATTTCTCAGGGCTTTTGGGGGGAGAGCCTTCTTGGCTTTTCCCCCTGGTCTGGGTGCATCTTTGACAGAGATTTCCCACACTGGTTGATTTCTGGATGAGGAAGTAGAAAAAGGGAAAAACACTTGGTCCTAATACAAATTAATTATTAAGTACAAGAGAGAAATAATCATTTCTCCATATAACACTTTGAGGTTTCCAAATGACATATATTGTCTCATTTGCCCTTCATAACAACCTTTTGAAATAGGTGTCCCCATTTTACAGGGGAGGAAACTGAGTCTGAGGGAAGTTAAGTGATAATCTCCAGTACTTGGCACATAGTAAGTGCTTAATAAATGCTTGATGACTTGATTTGGATTGCCTTGGATCAAATAACTAGTACCTGTTTGAGGCAGGAGTTGAACTCAGCTCTCCCTGAGTCCAAGTCTATTGCTCTATCCACCCTCCCACTGATCTGGTTGACCTTGAAGATGATGGTGTTGGTGATGACTGTGGTAATTATGATATCAGCTGCTATAAGTCAACCCTCATGTTCAACTTCCAGGTTTTCTCTTGGGTTTTGTGAGTTGAGGCATAGTCTAGCACTTCAGATCCCAGGTGTTTTCTCAGCTTGCAAGCAGAGAACATACAGCCCATGAGTTCATCTGCATGGGCTGTTTGTTCGGTGAAAGCTACTTGTTCTAGAAGCATAAATAGACAGTCTTAACAATGCACTTTTTAAAAAAAATGTCACTGTCATTTCCCAATGTCTGCACTTCCTCCCATACCCTCCCTTGTAACAAATAAGGACTTCAGTTTAATTGAAATAAGTCATCCATACTCAAGGAAATGGGATCTTGACATAAATCACAAATTGTTTAGCTGGTACAGGTGTAGGAGATTCCACAAAGAACAGTCTGTTCTCATCCTAACCATTTAGTGTATGGTTTCTTAGAATCTGGCCCATGCAGAATAACAGATACATTGGCTTCAATGAAGGGAGGTTACTGGATCCAGAGGACACAAGAAAGAACAACGAGAGGAAAAGTCTTTGGGCCTTGGACCATGAGACCAAAGGAGATCTTATTACCTACATGGTATGATATCAAAACCTCCATGAAAGTCTTGCTCCAAAGAATTTCAGTCATTGGCCTGTTTCGGTGCCCAAAGTTCCATCATTAGTAAAGGGGATTCTTGTTCAGGTATGAGTTGAGCCAGATGGTCTTTGTGCTCCATTCCAACTGAGATGTCATAGTGCTATGATCATTGATATTCTCAGACTTGGATATTTCTTTAGCTTCCTCATTTCAAACCTGAAGACCCTCCCCACCCCCACCCCCAGAAGGGGGAACACCCTGAGCCATCCTGGTTCAATAACATGATGCCATTGTGAATCGCAGATTCTCAGAGTTAGGAGGGAAGGAGCCTCACAGAGACCTTGCTCTGACCCATATTTCATCAATAATGGATCAGAAAAATTGTCATCCCACTTTTCTTGGAGATGTCAATGAGAAGGAACACGTGGTGGCCCACTGCACATATGGAAAGCTCTAATTTCAGGAAGGTCCTCCTTACGTCTAGTTTTCATCAGCCTCTCTGTTACATTTCTCCCCAGTGTTCCTCATTTTGCCTTCTGGGGTCTACCATCCACCAGAGCAAATCTAACCCTCTTTTTCTTTCAAAAGCTTACAGGATCTGGAGATCGTAGGACTTACGGAAGATACATTAGAGAGAATCTAGTCCTCAAGGAACTTGAGGCAGCTTTGGGTTCTAGTGGGTAGAAAGCTTGAGGTCAGGAAGACTGGAGTTCGAATTTTGCCCGGACACTTCCCTGTGTGACGCTAGGCAAATCACCTAACCTCTCTCAGACTTTTTCCTCTTCCAATACACTGGTATAATAATTGCATTTACCTTATAGAATTGTTGTGAAGATTAAAGGAGTAAACCTATGTAATATACCTTCAAGTCTTAAAGTTATGACTATTATTGTTTCAGGGCAGCTGGGTGGTATGGTGTATAGACTGAGCTGGACTTGGGGTCAGGAAGACTTGGGTTAAAATCCAGCCTCAGATATTTATTAGTTGTGTGAGCCTGGGCAGATCTTTGTCTGCCTCAGGTTCCTTAAGGATAAAATGGAAATAATAGTAGTGTTTACCTTGCAGGATTGTTGTCAGGATTAAATGATATAGTATTTGTAAAATTCTTAGCACAGTACCTAGCACATAGTAGGTATTTAATAAATACTTCCTTCCTTCTATGTACTCTCTCTTTTTTCCTTCCTTTCCTTCCATCTCTCTTTTCTTCCTCCCTCCCTTCCGTCTTTCTTCCTTTCCCCTTCTCCTTGTCCTCCTCCTCCCTCTCCTTTTCCTTTTCCTTCTGAGGGAAGTGGGGGGAAGGGGCTCATCATAGATAGACTAGGAATGCAAAAGACAAAGCTGCAGTCTTTTGGCATTTGGCACATAGCAAGCATTTAATAAATGCTTATTGACTGACTAGGTCATGGTGCCCCCAACACTTAGCATAGCACCTGGCACATAGCAGGTTCTGATAAATATTTGTTGGCTGATTGATCACTTGGTCTTTCTAATCCACTCCTTCTGCTCCAGTTTTCCATCTTCAAGCTTCACTTTTCATCAAAGGAAGCCTTCTGTTGTTTTGAGTAAGACACACACAGTGCCTATCTGGGCCATCTGAGACACAAGAAAACCAGACAGAAGGCCCCTATTGTGCAAAGGACCATCACAGTCATTCCAGATGCAGAGAGCTATAACAGTGCCAGATGTTTTGTCATTATATATAACTTCTATTCAAACTGAGATAATATTCTCACAGAAGCAATTTGTGCTTTCTACAATAGCGTCATATTTAGATAAATAATTAAAGAAAAAATAACACTGGAAACTTCCTGGTTAAAATTTTGTGTTTTGTGTATGTGGTAAAATATAATACAGTCAGGGAAAAAGTCCTGGATTTGTAATCTCATGAGGGAGATTCTTGTCTTGGATCTAACATTGCAAATCAGCTCTTTGGTCCTAGGCAAACTATAATATGTCTGTTGGCCTCAGTTCCCTCATTGTAAAATGAAGGGGCTGAATTAGATTCTTCAGGTACTTCTTATCCCTAGCAGTCTATGTTCCAAGAGTTTTTCTTGCTGTTTTCCACCTTTGACAATGGTCCCTCTCTGATCCCTTCCAGGTTTTACATCTCCAACATTCTGTACTCCATGTTCATAGGATCACAGAACTACAGAACTGCAGCTTTTGAGAGTTGGAAACCATCTAGTACAATCTGTACATGACAGGAATCCACTACAACATGCCCAAGTGGTCATCCAGTCTTTTCTTGAAGACTTTCAAGATAGGGGAAATCTATCACTTTTTAAAGCAGCTCATTCTACTTAAAAATAAATTTTAATGATTATTTATAAATAATTTTTATTTGTATATTACATTTATTTATAAATTATTTATAAATACTGTTTATTTATAGATTATTTATAAATACTGTTTATTTTTAACATTCTTTTCTTTTAAAATTTTGAGTTTCAGATTCTCTGCCTCCCTCCCACTTCCCACTGAGAAGGTAAACAATATAATATCAAGTATACATGTTCATATACATAAAAATATACATTCTTCATTTGAGACCTATTTTTTGAACATCAAATTTTCTATTCAATTCTGGTCTTTTCATCAGGCATGCTTGAAAGTCTTCTATTTCATTAAATTTCCATTTCCCTCTGAAATATTATACTCAGTTTTATTGGGTAGGTGATTCTTGTTTGTGGGGGCCATTTCCAGTTGTTCTGAGCTTTATCCTGGTTCCAGATGGTTTCAGAGAAGGTGAGGCTAGAGACTTAAATCCAATTCACTTGCAATTCATGGCAACACCTTCCTGATATCATTTATTCTCTTCAAGAAGGGAGGACAAATTACAAAAGTGATTCTTGGTTGTAATCCTCGCTCCTTTGCTTTCTGGAATATCATATTTCAAGCCCTTTGTTGCTTTAACACGGAATTTGCTAAATCTTGTGATATCCTGACTGTGCTCCTGACATTCGAATTTCTTCTTTCTGGCTGTTGGCAAGTGTTTCTTGGGAGCTCTGGAATTTAGCTATGGTATTTCTGGAAATTTTCATTTTGGAATCTCTTTCAGGAGGTGATTGATAGATTCTTTCAATTTCTATTTTAACCTCTATATCTGAGATATTGGGGCAGTTTTCCTTGATAATTTCTTGAAACATGATATCTGGTCTCTTTTTTTTTTGATCATGACTTTCAGGTAATCCAATAATTCTTTCTCTCTAACATATTTTCTAGATCAGTTGTTTTTCTGATGAGATATTTCACATTTTCTTCCAATTTTTCATTCTTTTGACTTGATTTTATTATTTCTAGATATCACATGGAATCATTAACTTCCAATTTGCCCATAATTTTTTTTTGGTGAACTTTTGTGCACCCCCTCCCCTTATTTGGAATTCTTTTCTTCAATGCATTTTTTAAGCACCCCTTTCCATTTGGCCTATTCTGATTTTAAAGGAGTTCTTTTCTTTGGTGAATTTTTGTGCCTCTTTTGTCATTAGACCAATTCTATTTTTAAGGTGATTTTTTTCAGTATTTTTATGTGTGTCTTCTTGACTAATCTAATTTTCTTCTCATAATTTTCTTGTATCACTCTCATTTATTTTCAACATTCATTTTTTAAAATAAGATTTTGAGTTTCATATTTTTCTCTCTTCTTCCTCTACCCCCTTCCCAAGATGGCAAGCAATCTGATATAGGTTATACATGTTCAATCATGTTAAACATATTTACATCTCATTTCTTTTCCCAATTTTTCTCCTACCACTCATCTCATTCTTTAACTCCTCTAGGAATTCCTGTTAGCCCTGGGTCAAATTAGAATTTTTCACTGAGGCTTTGCTTATAACTATTTTACACATTGTTATCTTCTAAGTTTATTCCTTGTCTTTTCTTGCCACTGTAGCAACTTTTTATGATCAGGTTTGTTTGTTTGTTTTTTGCTTGTTAATTTTTTCCCCCAGGCTATTTCTTTACTTTGAATTTTATGTTAAAGTTGGGCTCTGCTCTCTGTGGGGGTAGGGGGGGAGTTAAGTGGCATTTTGCCAAGTTTCAGGCTTTCCCATGATATCATTTTCAGAATTATTTCTGGAGGTCTGGAAGTTTTTGATGCTTTTAAGGTGGTGTGATCCCAGGAGAAGTATGGTCACTGCTCTCCGGTCTGTGTGGTCTTTACCCAGGAAAGGTCCCTGTTCCCCTGCAGCTGCAAGTACTGGTTCCACTTTTGAGGCTGGAACTGTGACCCAGAACTGCATATGGGCAATAGACTTGTTAATCAGCACCAGCTACACCCAGTACCAGGTCCCCTGTAATCTCTTTCTGACCAGTTGTCTGACTCTCTTATAGTTTCTGGGCTGAGAGTTCCTGAAACTGTTGCTGCTGTTGTCCCAGCTATCTCCAAGGCCCACTCCAGCAGCTCTTGCCATGCCCCAGGCCTCCTCCCACACTGGTATTACAGACCTTTCCTGCAGATCTCCTAAGTGCTCTTAGACTGGAAAATGTCTCCCTTTGAACTTTTGGAGTTGGAATTGCCACTCCAAAATTTGATGGCATTATTTTAAGGTTGTGTGGAGGGGAAACTTGGGAAAGCAGCTGTCCTTGTCTGTATTCTGCCACCTTGGTCTGCCTCCTCATTCCACTTTTGAACAGCTGTAATATGAAGTTTTCCCTGACATGGAGTCTCTTTGTAATTTCTCCTTAGTGCTCCTGACCTGCCTTCTGAGGTTGTGTAGACAAATCCCATCCCTCTTCCATGTGACAGCCCTTAAGGTACCTGAAGACAATTCCATATTCCTCTCGTCTCTTCTCTTATATAGCCTAAATATGCCCAATTCTATCAACCCATATCTATATAATCAACTCAAGGATCTTCACTATCCTGGCTGCTTTCTGTTGGACAGTTTAACACTATTCGTCTTAACCCACAGTGCTCAAACTAAGCACAGTATTCTCTAAAACTGGACTACCTGGAGTCAAGTACCATAGGACCGCACCACCACTGGTAGCTAGGCTGCTCCCAGTGCAGTCTGAGATTCTCTTTGGTGGCTGTCATAGCCTCCCTCTGACTCATGGGGATCTTGCAGTTCACTAACTGTGGATCCCTTTCTGAAAATCTGCTATAAGTCTATGCCTTTCCCATCTTATATTTATGGAACTGATTTTTTGTACCCAAGTTTAAGACTTTACATGTATCCCTACTGAATTGCATCTTTTTAAATTCTGCCCAGGGTTCTAGAGGTCAGGATCCTTTCAGCATCTGTCTCTGTCATCCAGGGTATTAGTGACTCCTTCTAGCTTTGTTTTCTTTCCAAAATCTGGGAGTGTACTATCTTGAACTTTTTTCAAACCGTTGAGAATGTAGGGTAAACAACAAACAAAAATGTTAAACAGCACAGGAACAGGTATGTATATCTGGGGTAATCCATTGGAGGCCGCCTGACACATCCACACTCAACCATTAATAGCTATCCTTTGTGTATACATTATAAGGTCCCTTCTAGAGATGGCATTCTACATTCTAAGGTCTCTTTCAACTCTGACATTCTGTGTTTTAAGTTCTTTCCTATATCAGATATTCTGTTCTATTTTCTGATTCTATGTATAATAAAGTTTCCTATAGCTTCTACTAATTTATTTCCCTGAACTCTTATAGTACTTCCAACCTTAAATGAACAATATATTTATTTGTTCATTTATTTTTCATTCGATTCCCATCCATCTATCTGTTTGTCCATTCATTCATTCATATAGTCAACAAAATGCCACCCATGGGTTAGTCACTTTTCAGGTCCTAGTTTTTATGTTTCTTTTACTGTTTTGTGAACCCAAAACAAATTATCCAGCTAGAATTTAAGTTTCCTGAAGACAGAGACATTATCTCACACATTTTCATCTCTCCCACAGCATCTAGCCGAAAACTGATCCTGTAGACAGGCCATACTCAGTAATGGTTTCGAATTAGATCCAGCCTCTCTCCTCTCTAATACACCTCCAAGTCAATATTCCTAAGGCATCGATCTGACCATATCCCTTCCCTGCTCCAGAATCTTCAGTGGTTCTTTTGGACTCTAGAATAAAATACAAATTCCTCCATTTAACTTTTAAACACCTTAACAATCTGGGTTTAACCTCTCTTTTCAGGTCCATAACACATTACCCCTCTTCACTTATTTATGTTCCTTTATTGCAGTTCTTTACCCCATGCCTGGAATTCTCTCTCTCATTATTACAGCCCCAGCTTTCTTCAAAGCATAACTCATGTTCATTAAAATTATTTAATATTTTATTTTTCCCCAGCCAAAGGCAAAAACAATTTTCAACATTCATCTTTAAAACTTCGAGTTTCAAATTCTCTCCCCTGCCTCCTCCCTCACTGAGCAGGCTAGCAATTCAATATAGGTCATACATGTGCAGTCATGCAAAACATTTTCACATTAGTCATGTTGTGAAAGAAAACACAGACCAAAAAAAAACCCCAAGAAAAATAAAGTAAAAAAAATGTATGCTTCAAATCTGTATTTAGGCACTATCAGTTCTTTCTTTGCAGATGGATAGCATTTTCATCACAGTTCTTTCAGTTGTCTTGCATCATTGCATTAGCCCAATTTTTCAAGAGGTTTTTTCTAATTCCCCCAGTTTTCTATGTCCCATCCTGCTTACCACCCTTACCTAAAATCACTCCCAAATGCACCAAAGCAGCATGGTATTGCTGCTGATAGAATTCAGAGTAGATGGGTGGTTTACCTTGTGTTCTGGCTCAAATGAACTGAGCCTGACAGGATCTGGGAAAAGTCTAACTCTAAGTAAGGTGGTTTTCTGCAGTCTATGGCTTTGATCTCTGCTCAGGCACAGGAGTTGAACAGAAAAGCCTCCCTCTTAGTTTGAAGCACATTGTCTTGTTTTGGCTGACTGGGGTGACCCTGGTGACTAAGGACTGTCAGCCAGCCTTTATCAGGGAGATGCTCTGGCCACTAAAGTGATAGTCTGGTGCTTAAATGACCTGCAAGTGCTCCTGCAGAGATATCAGACATCGGACAATATCATAGTGCCTTACAGATGCTATAGCTTGGCATCTGGCAGCCCCATGAGACCAGTACTCAATGTTCAGAGGAGACTGAGACAAGTAGAACAATACTGAGTGGAAACTACTATGCCCAGCATCCACCGTGAAATCAGTGGAATGAAGCCCAGCTGAAATCTCTTGCCCAGAACTCCCCAGGAAACCAGCCAGAAGCAGCAGAGCAAAGTACCCAGTGCAGAGTAGACCCAGTGGGAGGAGTGTGGTCTTACCACAGAAGGGCCAAAATTGTACTGGAATGATGGTGGTCTGAATTGCCCATCTATGTGCATGCCCAGAGCACAGCTATTCCCTGTGGGTGGGCTCCTCATGTATGATCTCTACGTGTGCACTATCATTCCATGGATGTTGTATTTATAGGGGAATATTCCCCCCAGGTTAATGTTAAGTTTATGAAGCGGCAATGTTCAATTGCAACTTCTGTTATTATATTAGTTCTAAAAACTTTGAGTTTGCACTAGTTGTCTGTAGGTTTGAATAGAGTGTCCTTGAACCTGGTGGGGGGGCTATTTTGGGGACCAGATGTGTGTCCTAAGTGTGATATTCTGTATTCATGTATTTGTGACACATACATCATCTTCTCCCTGTTGCCTCTCACATAGTAGTCATTTAATAAATTCTAATTGATTTATTAATTGATTGATAAGACCTAGAAATTCTGGGAAATGCAGGGGTTTACTGAGTTGTAAAATCTTGGGCAGCTCTTCAGAGCTAATCTAATTTCTCACTATTGAAGAAATCATCTGTGATATCACTAATATGTTGTCATTTGGTTGTGCCTTCAGCAGAAGCACTTTCTCCCAACACAATACCTTCTAAGACAGAAGCTTTCTTCTGCTGACAGTTTTAATGGTTAGAAAGTTCTTTATTTAGCTAAACTGAAATGGATCTCTGCTCCTCTTCTGTATTGTAACTTCCACCCACTGTTCCTAGTTATTTCTCCTGCAGCTCCATAGCATAAGGGTAATGCTTTTATTCCTCCAGCTGACAGCCCTTCAGTTATCTTAAGACACCTATCTTGTCTCCCCCAGATCCTTTCTTCTCCAGGCTAAACACCCCCATTTCCTTTGGTTACTATGCATATGACATATTCTCCTCTCATTCTAGTCACTTTCCTTTGGACAGCAGGGTTGTCATGCAAGGGAGAAATTTAGCCCTAATCTAAGGACCCCTCCCCCAAACTTCCTTCTTGGCAAGTAGAGCTATTGTAAGGTATCATGGGCTTCCTCAGGAAGTGGTAGGGTCCTCATCATTGCAGGTCCTTTGGCAAAGGATGATGACACTTTTAAGATGTGATGCAGAAGCAATGTTTATTTGGGTATAGTTGGACTAGGTGGCCACTGAGATATCTTCCAACTCTAATGATTTATGACTGAGTCTATGACATTAGAAATGGAAACTGACCAGATGGTCTTGAGTGAGAACCTTACTCCTTCTGAAAAACCCATGATTTGGGTTTCTAAAGTGATTTACCCTG
>CM053769.1:110176037-110254018 GCA_028658325.1 Potorous gilbertii
ACAGAGAAGTACAAAATATATACAAAGCAAATAAATTCTCTCAACAAATCTTACTTAATCCTTACAAGGACCCTCCGGGGGTTGATAATATTGGTGTTATCTTTTTTGGGGTTCACTTTCAGTTTTATTGATGTTTCAGTTTTACATTATACCCTTATAAATTGCTTCCATTTTAAGAGAAATCTCTTATAATGAAGGAAAACAGTTAAGTGAAATTAAAATCATCATCCCTATTTTGAGTATAATTGAGTATAGTTGAGTCAACTAAGACTTCAGAGACTTTAATTGATGCAAATCTGAAAGGAATAGCTATTGTTTTGGGAGACAGCATTAGGCTCCCTAAAGATCTCAACAGGCTGGAACATTGGGCTGAATCTAATAAGGTGAGATGAAGTGGACTTGAGGATCAAGTCTTACACAAAATTAATTCATAAGAATAAGATGGAGGAGGTATGATTACGTAGGAGTTTGAAAAAAAATCTAGGGAATTTAGTGAACTCATTATGAAATGAATTGATTGATTAAATAGAAACCAACAATGGAAGCGTGACCTTGGGCTTGATTAAGGGAGACATAGTTTCCAAGAATAAGGCGGTCACGCTTCTGTCCTCTCTTATTTGGAATACTGCATACAGTTGTGGGTCAAATGGTCTGAGAAGGGCTTTGATAATAAGCTGGAGTGTGTCTAGAGAAGGGACACTCGGGATCAGTGAAATAGATTAGCTATAAAATAAACAGTAGTAAATAACCACAGTAATTCAGTATTTGATATACCTAAAGAACAAAGATTTTGGGGACAAAGACTCATTATATGACAAAAACTACTGGGAAAACTAGAAAGCAGATCAGCAAAAACTAGGCATAGACCAAGACTGCACATCATATACCAAGATAAGGTCAAAATGGGTATATGATTTAGACATAAAGGATGAAACATCATCAAATTTAGGCAGCATGGAATAGTTTGCCTCTCATCTACAGAGATGGGAAAAGTTTATGACCAACCAAGAGCTAGAGAGGATTATGGGAAGTAAAATGGAGAATTTTGATTTGATGAAATTAAAGTTTTTGCCCAAACAAAACCAAAACAGCCAAAATTAGAAGGAAAGCAGGAAAATGGGAAAATAATTTTACAGCAAATTTCTCTGATAAAGGCTTCATTTCTCAAATATATAGGGAACTGAGTAAAATTTGTTAAAATAAGAGACATTCTCCAAATAATAAATGGTCAAAGAATATGAACAGGAAGTTTTCAGAAGAAGAAATCAAAGCAATCTATAGTCATATGAAAGATGCTTTAAATCACTGTTGGTTAGAGAAATACAAATCAAAACAACTCTAAAGTACCACTTCACAGAGTCACTTAACTTGATGGGAAAGGGTGATATGGAAAAACAGAGACACTAATACTCTTCTGATGGAGTTGTGATTTAGTCGAACCATTCTGGAGAAGAATTTGGAATATGCTCAAAGGGCTAGAAAGCTGTGCGTACCCTTTGGCTCAGCGATACCACTGCTAGATCTCTATCTCATAGAACAAAGAAAAGGGAAAAGGACCTAATCTGTACTAAAAATATTTATAGCAACTCTTTGTGTGGTGGCAAAGAACTGGAAACTGATAGGTTGCCTAAAAATCAGTGAGTAGATGTATAAGTTGTATACAGTTATGATGGAACACTATTGTGCTATAAGAAACGGCAAACAGGATGGTTCCAGAAAAAAACCTGGGAAGACTTATACAAACTTAGTGAAAAGTGAAGTAAACAGAACCATAGTAACAGCAGTTTTGTAATGATGATCAACAGTGACACTTAGCTACTCTGAATGATATAATTATCCTATATAATTCCAAAGGATTTATAATGAAAAATATTATCCACCTCCAGAGAGAACTGATGAACTCTGAATACAAATGGAAGAATACTTCCCCCTTTTAAAACATGATTAATACAGAAATATTTTGCATGATTTTACATGTGTTATTGATATCAGTTGTTTGCCTTCCCAATGGGTGAAGGAGGGGCTGGAGGGAGGGAATTTGGAATTCAAAAGAAAAAAAATGTTAAAAATAAATAAGTTAAAATTTATTTAAATTTTAAGTAAATACTAAACTTAAATTTTATTTTATTTTAAATTTAAATTTTATTTTAATTTTAAATTAAAAAATTAAAGGAAGTAGTAATCTGTTCACTGAGAAGAGCCTTGAGGATGGTGAAAGACTTTTAGTTCATATCGTATGGGGATTGGCTGAAGGATCCGAGCATGCGTAGACCTAGACAGGAGGAATCTTAGGGAGATGTGATAGTTACAGTATTTGAAGGACTGTTAAGTGGAGGAAGGATTAGTTGTGTTTTCTTTGAGCACAGAAGGAAAACTCAAGAAAATCAGATGAGATACAAAGGAGCAAATTTAGGTCTGAAATTTGAAAGATTTCCTAGTGATTTGAGCTGTCCCACATGGAATAGAGTAGTAGGTTCCTTCTCCTTTGAATTTGTTAGCTGGACTTGTTAAGATGTTAAGATGACAACTGGTTGGTGTGTTGTACGAAGATTCTTTTTCAAGGATGGACTGGATTATTGAAACAGATTGTTCTCGTCGGCCCATTGTGAGGGAAACTTTGCGCTTGCTTAGGGTAGACATCCGCCTAGCTCCCCGATGAGCTTGAGGCTTGTTGGCTGCCCTCACCCTACCTTCGCCCGTCTGCTGAGATGGTTTTACTGCAGCATGGCCATTGCACATGCTATACTTTATAACTACAATGATAATGACAAGAGTGGTAAATACGATCTAGAATTTATATACTACTTTAAGGTTTTTAAAGCACTTAGCACGTTAATCCATTTGATCCTCACGATAACATTGTGAGGGAACTTCTGTTATTATTCTTTATTTTACAAATGAGGACACTGAGTTTGAGAGCATTAAGTGACAAGCCAAGTCACAGAGCTAGGAAATGTTTAGATTGGCTTTGAAGTTAGGTCTCCTGACTCCAAGCTCTGAACTCTAGGGGTTAAAAACTCTAGCCATCTAAGTGCACATGCCATAATATGTCATGTCATGATATGGGGATCTGTAAGGGAATTGCCAACCCCCAGCCTCTTGGATGGCATTCACTGGTCACGACTCAGGTAAACTGAGGGAGGCATGAATAAGATGGTGCTGGGAGGAAGGGTTCTGCCCCTGTTTTGTTCAAGGCTATTTTCCCCAGGCTTTTGGAGAACAAAGAAGACCCAAGATGTTTTTCTTTCTAGGGGCTACGTGTCAGCCCTGGGCATTCCTGGTCATAGGTATGGTATTTCCTTATTAGGGCAAACTACTTGCTGATAGGTCCACTTGGGGCTCTGGTGTCAGGATAGAGATAAAAGCACCGCTTGCTGTTACAATAAATGGAGTTCTTCACTATCTTGTTTCCTGCCTCCATCATTCCTTACAGCTCACTCCACCAAAGCCTACAGGCCCTGCTGGTCAGTTTAGGCCTGTGGGCCTGGGAGATCAGGCCCATTCACCCTAACAGGGATCCACTAAAGAAACTGGGAATATTCATCCTAAGGAAGAGAAGAATTGGAGGAGGGGCCAAGGTAACAGTCTCCTGATCTTCCAAAGATCCTCCTGTGGTAGATGGATTACATTTGCTCCACTTGGCTTCAGTAGATAGAACCAGGAAAAATGGACATTTCAAGGAGGCAGATTTAGGCTTGATATGGTGAAAAGCCTGCTAACCATTTGAGCTATGTCAAAGTTGAATGCATTGTGTCTAGAGGCAGGTACTTCCTTCCCTTTGGAAGCACTTAGAGTTCTCATGTTGGTGGTGATGGAGAATAGAACCCTTTTCAGGTTTGGGCTGGAATCCATGGCATCCTTTGGTCTCCCAGATGAGAACCATGGGCTCAGAGAATCATAGCTCTAGAGTCGGGAGGAATTTTGTTTTATGGATGAGGGAGTTGAGGTCAAGGAAGACTGAGGAGCTTTCCTTCGATCACTAGCAAATGTCACAGGCAGGATCTGAACTGAAGTCCCTCCTGTCTAGTTATATCACTTCTACCTCCACCCCCAAGACATGTGCCCATCACCAGATGTCACTTCAAACCTTACCCTTCTACCTCAGTAACACTCTGATCAAAGATTACACATGGAAAGAATTTGAAAAAAAAAATATCTACTTGGTTTCAGCTGGAGCAATAACGTCCCAACTGGAAAAGGGTGATTGCTGCTGGTTTAGGAGTGTGGGGAGGAGGCAGCTAAGGAGGGAATACATTCTCTGTCCAAAGACTTGGATTTATGTTCTTCTACTGTTCTCAGGGGCCCTGGGGCCCTGACACACATTTGTGATCAGTCAGGACAGAAGGCAGTTTCTAAAAGAGAGAAATTAAACAGCTGAACAATTTCTTTTAAACACCATTTTCATTTAGTTGGCATGCTCACTTCTGCAAACTTCTGTAGCTTGTAAGTGAACACCCCTAATGAGTTGAATGCTGGAGATGGAATGCTGGGCATGTCTTGAATGTGAGAAAGTGCCTGATTCATTTCCCCTGAGAGCTTTGAATAAAAGATGGGGGTGAGGTGTGTCTTCTGCTTGGGAGACTGGAGGGCTTAAATGGCAATAGATTATGAACCCTACGCTCCTTCTCTGATGGGGGAAAATGAGCCCTGAATTCATGAAGTCTCTACTCCGATAGGGCAGAAATAGATGCTACTCTCAGAGAACCCCCGGTCAGATGGGAAAACACAGAGGTGATCTCCATTACTGGATCTTTTAAAATAAAACAAAGACATGATCCTCAGGACTTGTTATAGCAGCGGAAGCCACTTAGATCTTCCAGTCTTGGGTAGTTAAGGAATTTAATTTGTCTGGAAAATAGAAGGTATCCCATTGGGAAATAATCATATCACACTTTCTTCATGAAAAATATGCAAATCCAAGGAGCATGGGCTTTGGAGTCAGAGGACCTGGGTTCAAATCCAGTTGCTAAGATTAACAATTTGACCTTGGGCAAATTACATCCCTCTCTTAGTCTGTTTCCTCATTTGCAAAATTATAGAATTGGATTAGTTGACCATAAAAGGTCCCTTTTAGCTTTACATCTTCTGAGTGAACCAAGTAAGAACATTTGATATAGGACAAGTTCCTACCTTGTGCCAATCCCTGTGCTGAGGCTTAGAAATACAAAGACAAAAAGGAAACTACCTACTTCCAAAACAAAGTTTACATTTTGCCAGGGGAAACAACATGTACACTTAGTGCATATAAAACTTATATCAAGTGAATATATGGTCATTTCAGGGGCTATTGGTACATGTGCATGTGTGTACATGTATATGTTCCTCTCTCTATATATGTGTATGATATGTGTAAGAGGGGAAAGAAGGTAAGATAAAGATACTAGTCTTTCAAAAACACAAGCACTAGTGCTTCAGGAGACCAGCACCTTTCTTGGTCAATAAAACAAACCCAAGAATTTTATGGTGATTAGGACAGATCTTAGAGTTTGAAAAGGGGAAAACCAGTAATTGGAGGTCATGTTACCACAGCTAATTTGCCTGCTTCATCTTCAATAGGAAAAGTCAGAAAAAGTGCCTTCTATGTCATGATTCACTCACATCATGTGATGCTAGGAGAGCTAGGGGTGGAGGCAGGGGTGAAGAGGGTAGGATCTCAGAATCATTCTCAGTCATTTGGTGAGCCAGACTAACCTGGAGCTCATGCAGGGTCATGCTTTCTATCTCTTGGGAACCAAACCAGCAAGTTCTAGCCCTCCCTTCCTCCAGTCTTTCTTGAGACTCATAGACTCAGACCAGATTCAACACTAGGCCTTTAGCCATGTAGCCCGTTAGCCAGCCTTCAATGGCACTAATTCTTTTGCTTAAAGTTGGTCTAACAGATCTGTATTTGGACCCAGAGACTTTCACCTTTCACCCATACTGAACAAAAGTGCCAGCTAGGAGGTGTAATGTGTAGATGTCCAGACTAAGCATCAAGAAATTGTTTAGTCATTTTGGACCTGCCTGACTCTTTGTGACCCCATCTAGGGTTTTCTTGTAAAGATACTGGAGTTGGTTTGCCATTTTCTTCTCTAATGAATTTTACAGATGAGGGAACTGAGGCAAATAGGGTTAAGTGACTTGCCCAGGATCAAACATCTAGTAAGTGTTTGAGGACAGATTTAGACTCAGTTTTTCCGAACTATAGACCTGTCACTCTTTCCATTGTGCCATGCAGCTTCTCTCAAACCTGAGTTCAAACCCTGCTTCTGACACTTATTAACTCTGGAACTTGGGATAAATTCTTAATGTCTCTGTACCTCAGCTTAATCGTGTATAAAATAAAGGAATTAGATGAGATGGTCTCTAAGGTCCATTCCAACCCTGTTCCCATTGACCTTCCTCAATTTCTCTCATTATTAGCCCAGTATCTAGCTATAGGCTCTTACATAATTATTGCTTTGCCTGAGTCTTTGAATTGACTCCACCACCTCAATAGAGTGATTTGCTATCTGGGATAACTAATTTTTTATTCCAGGTCATCACTAATTTTTTTCTTTTGCTTCTCTAGCTTTAACACTCAATTCCTTCTTTCTAGTCAGCTCCTTACTATTCAGGCCACAAGAGTGAGTTTACTAGAATTTATTTGTAAAGTACATGGCATATATGAGAATAACGCCTAGAAATGGGATGAAATCATAGATCATTTATTGAGGCCTTATCGTGTGCCAAGTACTGAGGTCACGAATAAAAAGCAAGACAGTTCCTGTCCAAAGAACTTATGTGTGTTTGTCCTTCATTGTCGAAGAAGACCATGCCATCAGAGAAATAATGACATGACTTGCACTTGACTTTGTTTTGAGTGAGTAAGAGCTGTTCAGGTCACTAGCCTCACTTCTCCTCCAGAGCCATCTGAATCCAGTGGCCAGATATTCATCAGGATGACTGGAGATGACCCAAGGTGAGGTAGTTGGGGTTAAGTCTCTTGCCCAAGGTCACACAGCTAGTGAGTGTGAAGTGTCTGAGATGAAATTTGAACTCAGATCCTTCTGACTCCTGTACTGGTACTCTATCCACTGAACCACTTAGCTGCCCCTACTAGCCAAAGAACTTGCAATCTAATGGGGAAGTGGGGAGATAATACAAAAAGTAGGGTTCAGGTTCCTGACAGTTTAAAAGATCAGGTCACATTTAGGGTCTGGAAAGCAAAGCAGCAGGGTATTTGGCAAGGCCCAAGAATATTGAGGAGCAATGGCAAAAGAGATGGTCCCAGATCAATGACTCTTAGAAAAAGGATGGTGTGTGCAAGGATCAAAGTGGAAAGGATGCTCAGGTTTACATTTAGCAGAGGGGAGAGAGAGGGTGGGGTCAGCATCCAACCAAGAGTAGGCATCCAAGTATTTGATAAGAACTGAGCAAAAAAGGAATATACATAAAAGAACTCAATTTAGTCCTGGGCTGAAGTAACCCCTCAGCCTTGTAGCCTAATCCTCTGTCCGCATAGATTGGCTGTATCTTGCTAGTCTGACCCCAGATGAATGCAGCACCTTACTTTCAGAAATCCTCAAACTGAATTGTTATTTACACACCTGGGATGGCTTTCTAGACTGGGCTCACTGGTTCATTTTCAACCTCCCAGTTCAATTTCAGCCCATCAAGAAGCCTCCTTATGGTGTGAGAATGTAGAGAGACTTATGATGTTTTGCTTTTGTTGTTTTGGACATTTAGTTAATTGGGTTTAATTTCTTCTGACTTAGAAACAAACAAGGGATGTGTGCTATTAAATAAGATAGGATTCTCATCATTACAATAATAGATGTGGTGAAATATTGTGTTCAACCAATGCGGGGGTTCATGCACTGTGATCAGATGATGTCGGTAAGGTGTCCTCCAAATTTTAAAGTGTCATAAAAATGCCAGTTATTATTATTTTATTTGGCTTCACAGTAACCTTGTGATGTGGGTACATATTATAAATGAGAAAACTGAAGTTCAGATGAGTTGTCATTTGGCCAAAATCACATAGTTGGTAGGTATCAGGGGTGGGATTTGAACCCATGTCTTTCTGACTGCAAGTCTGGGATTCTCCACTCTCCACTATGCCATTCTGATTGCTTGGAAAGTGTTTTGCAAACATTAAAATATTCTATAAATATCAGTTGTTATTATTTATATAGTATTATTATATATATAATATATATTATATATTATTATTCAAAGCTCCATAATAATTCCATCACTTCAGATCTGGATACCTCCATTTCCTTCTCTGTAATTTGGAGGTGAGAGAGGTGATTTGGAAGAAACAACCTTTTATATTCAACGATTCCATTCCTGTAATTTTCTTGACAGTGCCAGCAGTGAGCTGAGGTTGTCTTGAGCAGAGTGAGTCACTCTCCTTCACTTTGCCCATCTTGGCATCTCATATCATCGTTGATGCCAACAAGACAGGCAGATGAATGGTGAGCCCCAGTTTTAAGACAGATACAGGTTGATGGGGTAGTAATTGAACTAGCTGCTTGGTAATCCACCTACAGACAGTCCTTTCAGCTCCTACATAGTTCTGTCTAGAGTTCATTTCAGCACCCTGGAGAAGGCATATGTAGCTACTGCATAATGAAGCAAATCCCATGGCCCCAGTGGAAGGCAGATCAATCCTTGCCACTCGCTGAAAAGCAGGTAGTCTCTCTGTGCATCATGGCACCAATGAGCAGCAGCTTTGCACAGCTGTGGCCAATCTCTTCCAGGAGGAATAGTGAATCACTTTTTGGCTCACTATTTCTTCCTCAGGCAGGCCAGTCCAATGAAATGTTCTACATAGCTAATGGTCTGCCCTCACCACCCACTCATGTTCTTGCAATCTTGTTTTTGAACCCACTTCCTAAATGAAACTGCTCTTTTCAAAGTCACCAAAACTTCTCCAATCATCAACTTGGTGGTAGGTTAAATAAATGAAAAAAAAATGTGTTAAGTGCTTACTATATGACAGGTCCTCTGCTAGGCACTGAAGATACAAGAAGGGGAGAAAGAGAGGAGGGAAGGAGAGAAAGGGGAGTGAGAGTGTGAGATAGAGATAGATAGATAGATAGATAGATAGAGAGAGAGAGAGAGAGAGAGAGAGAGAGAGCAGAGATAGAGACAGAGTGCAGGAGAGAAAGAGAGTGCCTGTCTTCAAGAAACTTACATTCTAATGTTCCACATTCTAATGGTGGAGACCTCTCATATAGAGGAAGAGTGGCTAGGGAAGGAAGCTTTGAACTAGGACATCAAAGAGTGATGACTTGATATATTGGATAGTTGATTGATACTTCCTTTCCAGTAGAAATGATATAATTACTATGGAGAGTATAGTGAGGCAGACAGGTGTTCAGTGACAAGACGTGGTAGATGACTAGAAGTGATTGTAGTATCATAGATTTAGAGATCAAGATCCCTAAGAAGTCTGAATCCAACTCTCTCCATTTTGTGAAAGTCTGGATAAAAGACAACACCTAAGTTAATAAGTACTAAGTGGCAGTCAGGACTTGAACTCAGGTCTTCTCTCCATATCTGGAGCTCTTTCTAATTCACATCAAACTGAGTCTCTAAAGAAAATAGGATTTAGAATAAATGGATCTAGTTTCCAGTGCCAGTTTTGCTTTAGGAATTGTGCTCTCTGTGACCTTAAGTAAGTCACAGAACTTCTCTGGGTCTCAGTGCCTTCATCTGAAAAGTGAGAAGGTTGTAATGGTGGATTGCTGAGGTTACTTTCAGCTCCAAATCCTATGAAATCCCATGCCAGTTTCTCAGTTCTCTTTGGAGACTTTGACTGATTGGCCATGCCCTCTTCCTGACTGCTAGGTCTAGTTTCTCTAGTTGTTATTTCTTTGTTTTTTCCTCTCATTCAATTTAGCAAATATCACAGGCACCTACAATGTACCAAGCATTGTAGGGTTATGAAAACAAAAACAAAAGAGTGTTTTCCCTCAAGAATTGTACAATCTCTTGGATGACTACAGTTGTCAGATAAAGAATAGATATTTAAAGGGAGAGAACACTAGAATCCAGAGCTATTAGGGATGCATTCTCAGAGAAGATGGCATCTGAACTAAACCTTGAAAGAGATGAAAGATCGGAAGAGACCGAAGTGAGTAGGTGGATATTCCATGCCTGGTGTATACTTTGTGATCACAATTAGAGGCAGATCAGATGTCAAGTTTGGGGAACCGTGAGCAGCACAGTTTAACCGGAACTTAGCAGGAAGGAGAGCATTAGGAGGCAGCAAGGTAGGCTGCTGATGAATTGTGAAGGATTTCAAAGCCAGATAAGAGTCTATATTCTATCCTGGAGGCAATAAGAAGCTACTAAAATATTTAAAGAGGAAGTGGCAATTGTCAGACCTGAGACTTGGGAATACCATTTTGGCTCTTTGCATTAAAAGGGGGAGTGATGAGGCAGCTGGAAGACTATGGCAATAATCTACATAAGAAAAGACTGAACTATGGTGGTGGTTGGCTTAGTGGAAAGAGGTTATCCCTGTAGGTTTAGCCTAGTCAGTGCTTAAGGAAGCAAATTAGCATTTATGTAGAATCTACTGTATGCCAGCCCTTGTACTAAGCACTTTTAAATTTTTCAAATATTATCTCATTGGAGCTTCATAACAACTTTCGGGGAAAGATGCTATTATTATCTACATTTTACAATTAGGGAAACTAAGGCAGGCAGAGATTAAGGAAATAACCTAGGGTCACATAGCTAGTAAGCACCTGACTCCAGGAACAGTGTTCTCTCCATTGTGCTACCAAATGCCTCCGCTTAAGAAGATTGACACTGAGAATCACATTATTTCAAGTGCTGCCAGAAACACCTAGGATTCATTATGCATTAGATTTGTAATTATTAATTAATTTAAATTAAATTTTAAAATTTTGATCATTGTGCATCCAGAAACCTTTAGTTGTTGCCAAATGACACTATATGGGGTCATGATCCACAGTTTAAGAAGTACTGAATTAGACAATGGGCAGCATCAGTATAGCTCTTTCTTTCTTTCTTTCTTTAGCTTCCTTCTTTCTTTCCTTCCTTCCTTCCTTTCATACTATCTCCCTATTAGAAGCAGAAACTGTCCTTTTACTTCCTTTACACCATAAATGCTTAATATAGTGCTGAGCATATAGCAATTGCTTGTTGATTTGACTTCTTGTCTCACAGGACTCAATCCCACAGAGGTATGGCAGGGAACCCTACAAATGTGATACTTAAATTCTAGGTCCAGGTCTTCTCCTGTCTCACTGTGTAACATAATGTCTTTGGGCCTCAATTTATTGATCTAAAATGGAGATAATAGAATCCTTGTTATCTCATAAATGTTTTTGAGTGTTAGAATGTACTGTGAAAAGACTGAAAAGTACAAACTTCGATAGACACATTAGTCATCAAAACATTCAAATGGTTGACTGAGGCAGGGCACTGTGACTCTATCCCTGGAGATTTTCAGGAGGAGAAGCAGTCATTTGACAACCATCTGTCCTAACTTGTTTAGGCTAGGGGTACACACATTTTTCATATGAGAGCTCCCTTTGATTTCCCTGAAATCCTTTGATCTACTAATATAGGCTCTCTTAAAAGATGCTTAATATGAGTGAAAACTTATCATTAATGAGATACCTGGTACAGCAAGTCAGCAATAAGTTTATTATAGTTTGGTGAGAGAAAGACATTCATTGTTTTCCAAGAGGCCATTTGAGCAGAGCAGGAGGAATGTAGATGGCAGCAGGAGGAGATGAAGGGGAAAGAAGGGATATGGGGAGAAAAGGGAGAAAGGAATAGGAACAGGAACTGGTTGGAGAGGTGGGGAAGAGAGAGGGATTTGATAGAGTGGAAAGAATGGGAAGGGGAGAGAGAAGGACAAAGGCAAAGGAGGGAGAGGGGGGATGAAGAAAAATAAATCATGTTATCCTTGTGACAAAGATAGACATAGACTATGTGAGAGGACAATTAATTGGATCCAGAACTGGTTGAATAGCCAAAGAATATTCCTTAATGAATAAACATCAACAGGACAGGAAGAGATCCCCCAAAATCTGTGGCTGACTCTCAATCAGTGACTTGGATGAAAGCATAGATGAGAGGCTCATCAAATATACAGAGTATAGTAGATGCTTAATAAATCCTTGTTTTTTTCTTATTAAATACATTTTTACCTTAGTCATGTTGCATAGAAGAATTGAAATGAATGGGAGAAATCATGAATACAAAACAAAATATACCATAAGAGAAAATGGTCTGCTTCATTCTGCAACCTGATTCCATAGTTTTTTCTCTGGATATGGAAGGCATGTTGCTTCAAAAGTCCTTTGGGAATCTTTTAGGTCCTTGCATTGTTGTGAAGGGCTTTTCACGTAAATAAAGACAGATCTAAGTAAGTGGAAAAACATCAGTTGCTCATGTGTAGGCTGAGCTAATATAATAAAAATGACAATCCTACTTAAATTAATTTACTTGTTCAGTTCCATATCAAACAAACTACCAGATAATTGTTTTCTAGAGCTAGAAAAAGTAATATCAAAATTCATCTGGGAGAACAAAAGGTTCAAAATATGAAAGGAACTAATGAAAGGAAATGCTAGGGAAGGTGGCCTAACACTAACAGATTTCAAATTGAATTATAAAGCAGCAATCATCAAAACCACTTGGTACTGGCTAAGAAATAGTAGGGTAGGCCAGTGGGATAGGTTAGGTACTCAAGACACAGTAGTCAATGAATATAGCAATCCGCTGTTTGATAAACCCAAGGACCCCAGTTTCTGGGATAAGAACTCACTGTTTGACAAAAATTCCTGAGAAAACTGGATAACAGTGTGATGGAACCTGGGAACAGACCAATGTCTGACACCTTACACAACAATAAAGTCCAAATAGATACATGACTTAGGTATAAAGATTGATAATATAAAGAAATTAGGGGAGCAAGGAATAGTGTATTTGTCAGATTTATAGATTGTGGATGTGTGATGGAACCTGGGAACAGACCAATGTCTGACACGTTACACAACAATAAAGTCTAAATAGATACATGACCTAGGTATAAAGATTGATACTATAAAGGAATTAGGGGAGCAAGGAATAGTCTATTTGTCAGATTTATGGAGAATGGAGAAATTTTTGACTGAACTAGAGATAGAGAACATCATGAAGTGCAAAATGGATAATTTTGATTAGAGCAAATTGAAAAGTTTTTGCACAAACAAACCCAATGCAACCAAGATTAGGAAGGAAGCAGAAAACTGGGGAAGAATTTTTGCAACTAATGTCTGTGATAAAGGTCTCATTTTAAATATATATAGAACTGAGTCAAATGTAGAATACAAGTCATTCCCTAATTGATAAATGGTCAAAGATATAAACAGAGAATTTTCAGAGGAAGAAATTAAAGCTATCTATAGTCATATGTAAAGTGCTCTAAATCACTATGGATTAGAGAGATGCAAATCAAAACAGCTCTGGGGTACCACATCACACCTACCATATTGACATGGCAAAACAGGAAGATGATAAATGTTGGAGAAGATATGGGAGGGTTGGATCACTAATTCATTGTTGGTGGATCTATGAGCTGATCCAACCATTCTGGAAAGCAATTTGGAACTGTGCCCAAAGGGCTACAAAAATGTGCATACCCTTTGACTCAACAATATTGCTGCTAGGACCATATCCCAAAGAAATCATAAGAATGGGAAAGGGTCATAGGTATACAAAGATATTTATAGCAACTTTCTTTGTGGTGATGAAGAACTGGAAATCAAGGAGATGCCCATCAATTGGGGAATGGCTAAACAAGTTGTGGTATATGAATGTAATGGAATACTAATGTGCTATGAGAAATGATGAACAGGAGGACTTCAGAGAAGCCTGGAAGATCTTATATGAACTGATGCTGAGTGAAAGGAGCAGAACCAGGAGAACTTTGTACACAGCAACAACCACAGTGTGTGACAAATTTTTCTGATAGACTTAATAAGTGGTTGTTGAAGCAGATTGGATCACAGGTGCCATTTTTAGTTCGGCTTTGAGATACAGGTAGGATGTCAACAGAAAGTGGTGAGGGAGGCAAGAAAGAGTGTGAGGAGAGGAGAAGATGTGGGAAGCTACCTGGAGCACAGTAGACATTCAATACATACTTATTGAATGGGGAAATACTACATAGTTTGTAGTCTACTGAAGGGCAAGGAGAAGGACATGGGGTGTGACACAAATTAAAATATTAGGAGCAATGAAAGTGTGATGACTATTTTCAGCTGAGGGCATTAGAGAAGATTTTATGATGGTACTTAAACTGGATTTTGAAGGAAAATACAATGGAGATGATGAGGATGTATATTTCAGGCATGGAGAGTGTCTGGAGAAAATACATGGTGGCAGCAGAGCAAGTGTAGACAATACTTTATAGTTCAGGTTGACCACAGTGTAGAGTGTGTAAAGGTGGGTAATGTCAGCTAAGACTGAAAAAGTAGATGGGGACCAGAAGACAGAAGGCCTTTGACTCCTAGCCTGAGGAGTTTACAGTTTATCCTGTAGGCAACAGAGAGCCAGTGAAACTATCTAATCAAGTCAGATGGTCACATCTGCACCTTATTAATATTATTATTTTCTCTGTGGAAGATGGATTGGAGAAGGCACAGATGGAAACAGTAGAACCAGTTAGGGGCTTATTGCGATAAAGGCAGCTAGGTGGTGCAGTGGATAGAGCCTTGGGCCTGAAGTAAGGAAGTAAGGTAGATAAATAAGTAAGGAGAAAGGAATACCTGAGTTCAAACCCAGTCCAGACATTTACCAGCTATGTGATTCTGAGTAAGCTTCTATTTGATTCAGTTTCCTCAGCTGTAAAATGGGGATGATAACATCATCTATTTCCCTGGGTATTGTGAACAATGCATGAGATAATGTAGAGAAAGTGATTTGCAAACCTTAAAGTGCCATATTTTTTCTTCTTCCTCTTCTCCCTCTTCTTCTTCTTCTCTCTCTTCTTCTTCTCCTTCTCCCTCTTCTTCTCCTCCTCCTCCTCCTCCTCCTCCTCCTCCTCCTCCTCCTCCTCCTCCTCCTCCTCCTCCTCCTCCTCCTTCTTCTTCTTCTTCTTCTTCTTCTTCTTCTTCTTCTTCTTCTTCTTCTTCTTCTCCTCCTCTCCTCCTCCTCCTTCTCTGTGTGGGAAGAGGGAGGGAATACTAAGAGATGTTGGACAAATAGAATTGCTAGATCTTGGCAACTAGTTTGATTTTGAAGCACTGAGGAATTTGGAGCTGGCAGAGGACCAGCTGGTCCATATCTTCATTTAACAGATGAGGAAATTGAGGCTTAGAAAGTTTGTGACATGTTCAAGTCATACAGAGAGAAAGTGATGAATAAATTTTAGTGAAATAAATTAATGACTTCAATATGATCTTTCTTCTTGCCAATCTTACTTTTTCTCATAAAGTGACTCTTTTCATAAAAGATCCCTTTGTCCTCTACATGTTCACTTGATCCTATCCACAACTGATGTCTTCAGCAAATTGTTTCCTAAGTCATCCCACCCTTTTCTCCTTCTCCTCTCCTCTCTCCCTCTCTTCTTCCTAGCAAGCTTCAAACATGACCAAGACTACAGGCTAAAACATCTTCACTAAACACTAACTACTATTCCCTCCAGCGAGGGCCCTATCCACCCCTTTCTCAACCAAACTAATTTAAAAAATCATCCATACTCACTGTCTCTGCTTGCTTTCTTCTCAAGCCTCATTGCTTTGCAGTTTGGATTCCCACCCCATAACTCATCTGAAACTGCTTGTCTCTAAAGTTATCAATTATCCAAATAATAACTTAACTTGGAACAAAGTTACTGAGATTGCCAAATCTGATAGTATTTTCTCAATCCTTGTTTTTCTTGACCTATCTGCTATATTTGACACTGTTGCCCAGTCATTTTGGGCTACCCTCTTCTCCCTGGGCTTTTGTGAGACTGCTTTCTCTTGATTCTCCTTTTCTGACAGTTTCCTTTTTGGTTCATCATCTATAGCACACCGTGGTGCTATGGCTATTTGCTGCTATCTCCTTTCCTGTTGCCTTTGTCCTGGAGGATCCCCATCCCTGGTATGCACTCTCTCCTTATCTCTGTCTTGGAGAATCAATTTGACCCTTTGAATCGAAGCTTAAGCAACACTTTCAGCATGGATCTAAGTACTTTACACCCACCCCCCCACACACACATAAATATGTGTGTATATGTATTTACAGTTGGGACATTACATATATGTATGTGCATATATAATATAAATGTATACATACACATGTAGATTATATATGTATTTACACTTGGGATATTGCATACATGTATGTATGTGTGAGTGTATATAATATATGTATAAACACATAAATATACACATACATACACACACATGCCTGCATGCACATGTGTTTAAGTATGTATGAATTTGTCTCCATCATTAGTATGTAAACTCACTGTTAGTAGGGATGAGTTTTGATTGGTATTCCCCCCTGCCTAGTATAGTCTTTAGCATGTTGCAAAGCCTAATAAATACTCGTTAATTGATTGATCAATATGAGTCCTACCTCAGGTTGTCAAAAGGGGAAGGGGAGACCTTTCTTTCTCACCCCATCTCCCAGTTGCTGTTGAGATAGTGTACAGGGCTGCATTGTCATGGAAAAAAGGAAGCCATGGGATATGATCAATGCCTTAGGCTCTCCCAAAGAAACCAGCCCACACAGCAATGTTCACAGCCCATTAGGGCTTCCCCTCCAGGGCCAGAAGACAGGATCTGGGAGGGAAAATTGAGGTCAGTTGTCCCAGTGGGGTCCAGGGTCACTCTGGGAGCAATAAATGAAGAACAGAGGGAAACAAGACTCCCCAAGCAAGGTTCAGGGAAAACATCTGCAGGTCATGCTAGAGGCTGTGGGGGAGGAAGAGGCCCAGAACTCCATCTTCCTAATTTTTTTTCACCCTAATCACCACCCATCCTGCATGTCGATGCATAGAAACATATACTTGTGTGTGACATGTATAGGGAAAAATAGATGTACATACATAACAATACTTGAGATTACATATTAATATTACATATTACATACTTTTGGGAACACTAGCCCAACTCTCTCTTTTGTAGCTGAGGAAACTGAAGTCTAAAGAGATGCTGTGACATATGTACACATATACCCTCAAGAGCAAACACTATGAGAGATGCATGCATGAGTGCAAACACTCACTCACACCCAAGTGCAAACACTTGGAGAGACACAGACAGAACTAACACAGTCACACACTCATTCACAATGATGTACTCATGCATGCAGAGCAATAGACGCCTAATGGTATAACTAGCAATTTTGGAATCCAAGGAAAGGAACTTGAAAGATATTCTCAGACCAACTTATAAAGACAAATTCAATGGGACAAGATCTTCCCCCCTCAGGACATGAGGCTCTGTGGTGGGACAGGCCTTCGATACCACATCATGGAAGGGATAGAGCTATTGAGAAGGTCAAAGACAGTTGGAGGAACAGGGTAGGACTGAGCTGGGGAAGAGTCCTTCCTTCTGTTTTGCATCTGCTGGGTGAAGCTCAGCCATGTAGTATCCTCCTTTTTTAGATCCAACATTTCTGCTAATAAAGCCCTAGGCTTAGTTGTTTTTATTTGCTGAAGGAATTTAAGTGGTATCAGTATCATCTAAATTTCAGGATCCTAAGAGAAAGTTCTAGTCACCATCATTTTCGTTATGACATACATGCTCAACAACTTCAATAGCTTCTCCCACAGAGACCGTGGGAAGGGAAAGAAACTTGACTAACAGATTGATTCTAGATTGTCTTTAGACAACTGGGCTATCTAGAGAGAGGCTGTGTGGGATATTGAGAAAAAGGACTGAGAAATCTTTCCTAAGAGATTGAGTTTAACTCTTATTTTGTAAAGAATTCTCAAAAACAGGTTGCCATCCTGCAATTGCTGAATGATGGGCCTGAGTCTCCAGAATTGACAAGTAGTGATGTAGATGTCATTCTGGCTGAGATCTTTCTCATGAGTGAGCAAATGATGGTAAATCATTGTTTTTCTTTGCTTTATTGTTTGTTACACTGTTAGTAAATTATATGCTCATTAGCCTTGATGTTCATTTAAGCCAAGGAAGTCTAGGGAATGTCTGTATCTATATTTTGAGAAATTTCTCAATATCTATATCTATTTATATCTGTATCAATATCTACATATATATCTGCATCTACTGATCAACTATAAGAGCTTATGGGAAAAAAGATTTTTTAGTTTGTTTAATACATAATGTTTAATAAAATGGAGCGAGGAACCAGAACTAATTGATAGTTATTTAGAGATAACTTCAGTTATTGTTGACAGAATGGCTGATGTATCACACTACGTGCTTGCATTCACAGGATTCCAAACTTGGAGCCAGGAAAGACTGAATTCAAATTCTGTATCAGATACTGACTAACTGTGCGCTCCTTGGGAAAATCATTTAACTCTTCTGAGACTCATTTGCTTTTATTCATGATCAAGCAGGTTAGACTTGATGCCTTCTAAGATCCCTTCAACCCTTAATGTATGCTCCTATTATCCTATGAGCATGTGTGTGTGTGTATGTGTGTGTGTGTGTGTGTGTGTGTGTGTGTGTGTGAAAGTCAGGTAGACCTGGCTTCAAATCTCTACTCTGATGGCTCCTTGCTGGGTGACCTAGGCAACTTCCTTTACCTCTATGGTCTTCAACTTCCTCATCTATAAAATGGAGATAAAACAAACCCCACAGAATTGTTTTGAAAGACAAATGAGATCATGTATATAAAATATAAAATGAGAATATAAATAAAAATATAAAAAGAGAAACTTTAGTACTAAATGAAGAAATATTAGAACATATTTCTTGACTGTTTTGGAACCTGAGATGAGAATAAGTAAGGTAATGAATCAAGCAGCAGGCAGAGGGGAGTGGGTTTGGCATGGTTTTTGACACATGCATCACCCCCATATCCATACAAGCTACATGTAAGTGTAACCATCTCATAACTCTGCTACATAGAAATACATGTCAACACATGTCAACACATGAACATGTGGAGACACTCAAACATATGACCTATAAGAAAAGACTGGATAACTTTGGGGATGGATTATCTGTAGAAGAAATTACTGGCTGCTATGGGTTGGGCTAGGTAAAATCTGGGCTCCTTTCTAATTTTCAGGTTCTGTGAATCTGTAATATGAGTATGCTGTGGTTGTTCAGTTCTATCTGTCTCTGTGACCCCATTTGGGTTTTCTTGGCACAGATGCCAGAGTGGTTCACCATTTCCCTCTTCAACTCATTTTACAGATGAGGAAATGAAGCAAACAGGGTTAAGTGACTTGCCTAGAGTCACACAGCTAGTTAATGTCTGAGATTTGAACTCAGGTCTTCCTGACTCCAGGCCCAGCACACTATCTACTGGGCCATACAGCTGCTTCAACATATGTACAGACACAGATAAATAGAATCATGATATTTTGAACTAGAAATTTCCTTAGAAGTCATATCCCTGCTCCCTCACTCTATAATTTAACAAAGGAGGAAACTGAGGCCCCTGCATATAAGGTCAGGTAACACAATGACAACATTCCACATTTATTCAGCACCTTAAGTTTTGCCAAACATTTTATATTTTATATACATCATCTCATTTGTCTTTCAAAACAATTCTGTGAGGTTTGTTTTGTTATCTCCATTTTATAGATGAGGAAGTTGAAGACCATAAAGGTAAAGGAAGTTGCCTAGGTCACCCAGCAAGGAGCCATCAGAGTAGAGATTTGAAGCCAGGTCTACCTGACTTTCACACACACACACACACACACACGCACACACACACATGCTCATAGGATAATAGGAGCATACATTAAGGGTTGAAGGGATCTTAGAAGGCATCAAGTCTAACCTGCTTGATCATGAATAAAAGCAAATGAGTTTCAGAAGAGTTAAATGATTTTCCCAAGGAGCGCACAGTTAGTCAGTATCTGATACAGAATTTGAATTCAGTCTTTCCTGGCTCCAAGTTTGGAATCCTGTGAATGCAAACACATAGTGTGATACATCAGCCATTCTGTCAACAAATATTTATGACATTTCTACTATATGCCAGGAATGTGCACAGATTCTGAGACCCAGTCACAGGAGTAGATGCCAGTAATAAGTTTGATCTGTATATACCATACTGTGCGATAAAGGAAAACATGTGGAGGGTGTGATAAAGGGAAGGTAGGGAGAATTTATGGCCCAAATAGAGCAATTTAAGTCTATTTTCATATGAAAAATTGGCAATCATAAGGAATATGATGCTTTGATATATACTTGGGATACTTTTACAATTGTGTACTTATAATATTTTGGAATGAAAAATGTCAAGAATTTTTCAGGACTTCATTTGTACATTTCTTTGTACAAAAGAAAACCAAGTTTTGTCAGAGTATAATTTGGGAACCACTAATTAATCCAATCTCCCCTTTCTCCTTCCTCTCCCTAGAAAAATCTTCCCTAGAAACACATTTGAACCAGGAGTGGGAAAGATGAAAGGTCAATATATAAATGAAGAAAAATGAATGGAGATTGAAATAAAGAGGGTAATGAGAACTCCTTCCTAAAGAATGGGAAGAGAACAGGATGAGAGGGTTCATCCTAAGTGATCTGGTAGCAAACTTGGCACCAGATGGTATTAATATCCCAGTTATGTGGAATATCCAGGAGGATATCAATTTTCACTTTTTACCTTCATGCTTTGGGTGGTGGTAGGATAGAAGAAGCATCTATCGCTGGAATCAGAAGTGAAGGGTGGATTTTTGCATTTGCTAGTTATGGCTTCATCTGCTTAGTCATAGGTTGTGATTTGGATGGCTGGTGGAATTTGAGGAAATTATGTTGGTGAAATCATATTAGGATTTTTACTAGGTTTACTAGGTGGAAGGCAGTTAAAATTCTGCTTCCTTCCCTCTCTCCCTCCCTTTCCTTCTTTTTCCTTCTCTCTCTCTCTCTCTCTCTCTCTCTCTCTCTCTCTCTCTCTCTCTCTCTCTCTCTCTCTCTCTCTCTCCCCACCTCTCTCTTTCTCTCTCTCTCTAAGAATTTTTTGAAAATTAATTTTTCTTTCTTTCCCTTAATTGGTGTGACAGGACTTTTCGTACAATAGGGGTTAGATTAGATCACTATCTCCCAAACTATACTCATATTGGGGAACATACTGGATTTGGGATCAGGGGATGTAGACTCACTCTGGGCAAGTAATTTCATCTTTCTGGCCATTGATCCTGCTTTGTAAGATGAGATGGTTGGATTAGCTGAACTCTGAGGCTCCTCCCAGTTTCAGCTCTGTAATCCTATGAACCCTGGCTTCCTGCCTAAAAGGAAAAGGGCCCCAGGAAGCACTTTGGATGAGAGGCCCACATTCCCTTTAAAAAATGTTAAATATTTCATGCATCACAAATACTTATTTCATGTGTCAGTTTTCCAGTATGAAACATTTCAATACTTGGATGGTTCTATGCTCACCATTGCTGTGATTCTCAGCTCATCTACTCTTGTTTCTCCTTTATAATTACTGTCTATATCCTCCATAAAAATAATCACCCCTGAGGGATCCAGCTAACACACTGGCACCTTCTACTAAAGTCCTTGACATGGCATGGTATCCATAGAACATGTGGCTCTCCGCCAGTCTTTCCTCATTCTTAATGCATGACCAAGCCACCTTCTTTTCCCAGTCAGTGTCTCATGGTTGATGCCTTTTGCAATTCTGTCCATGTAGTTCATTATATGGAGTTTATTAAAGCTCATTAATGCCTAAGGTATGTCTTTTCAAAGCAAGGTGACCTGCAGGTTTGATTCACTGGAGGCTGCGGTGTTTCATAATTCACAACAGTCTAGCACATCTAGGACATTGGAATTACAAGGTGGGATTTTCTTTTAGGAAAAGGTTTTGGGTCCTTAGAGACACTGAAATTTTCTCAGTGCAATTTAATTTGCTCCCTCTTCCTCCTATTCCATTCTGGGCCTACTTAAAGGAAAGGAAGGAGAAGAAAATTAGCACTTATTAAGTGACTACTTAAAGTACTGTGCTAATTGCTTTTAATAATATTATCTCATTTGATCCTTATAGCGACCCTACTAAATGGGTTGTTATTTCCATTTTGTAGCTGGGAAAATTAAGCAGGCAGAGATTAAATGAGTTCCCCAGTATCATGCAGTTTGATCGTGCATCTGCACTATTTGTCTAAGATATATTTATTGATTTGTTGGTGTTCAGTTGTTTTCAGTACTGTCTGACTTTTCATGATCCCATTTGGGCTTTTCTTGGCAAAGATACTGGAGTGGTTTGTCATTCCCTTCTCTAGCTCATTTTACAGATGGGAAAACTGAGGTAAATAGGGTGAAGTGACTTGCCCAGGGTCACACAGCTAAGTATCTGAAGCCAGATTTGAACTCAGGAAGATGTCTTCCTGAGTCCAGGCCTGGTGCTGTATTGCCTGTGCCATCTAGTTGCCATATTTATTTATATGGTAACGATTTGGGGTATTCCTATAACTGAATATTGTCATCTGGACAACAGGCATTTTTCATCCCACTTAATTTTTCTTACATGAATAGTTAGACTGAAACATAATTTTTTTTTTTCCATTTGACTCCAAAATTTCTCCAATCCAGTGATCCCTGGGGTATTTGAGACTATGTTAGGCTCCATAAATGTATTTTAAGAACAACAAATGGCTAAATCAGTTTGGGGAAAGTTGTACAAAATAATCTCTAATGTTCCAAATCTAATTTTCCTAAGTTCTGTCTGAAGAGTCAGACAATTAAGAATGGTCTCACCCTCAACCTGAGAAATCTTCAAAGGGAGGGAGAAGGGGATGAGAAAAATAGCACCCAGCAGGTATTTCTGGGACATAGAGTCCCTTTCTTTGAGAAATGTATAGACCTACACAGATTATAGTCTTCAGATGCTTCCAAGGCGAGGGGTGGGTGTGTCTAGGATAGGTGGTGAGAAATTCATTTCAGTTTGGGGCACTCCAATCCAATTCAACAAACACTCCTCTTGTGTCCAGTACAGTGTACTGGGTCCTGGCCCAAATATTAAGTTTAGATAAGAAACAATGTTGGCCCATATAGAATTTAAGAGTATAGTAGGGTGATGCTACTCACACACGCAGCTACATTGCCCAGAATTAACAAATAATCCCATCAGAGAGGCACAAAGCAAAGTGTGTATACAGAAATACTCTAGAGCTGACTGGAGTCAGCTTGAATTGGTTTAGAAGAACTGATTGGTAAATTTTCATCGTGGGCATTTATACCTCAGCAATCAGCAAATACTATAAATCAGAACTTGATTTTTTTATTGTCTAGACTTAAAGTGATGGAAAATATTTATAATGCACAAGAGTGTGTTGTGGGTACATTTATCTTTGTCATTCTCATTATTATTAGAGAGCTATCCAGCATACCCTTGGGTCTTACCATTGAGTGATCATGAAAAACTTCAAGAGGGAGTTGATATTTTAAGTTGAGCCTTGAGAGGAAAAATGGCAGAAGGGATACAAGACCAGTCTGAGAGTGCAGAAAACGTTGGCTCAGAACCTTCTTTGACCCATATGATCTGTTTAACCACCTACAAATCATTAAATATCTTAGTAGCTTGAAACAATGCTCTGGGACTCCAGCCGTGAACAGAGTACCTGGTTTATAGCAGGCATTTGATAAATGATGATTGATTGGTCAATTGAATTACAGATGAGCTGTTAATCTTCATCTGTTCAGTCATTTTCCAGTTGGGTTTGACTCTTTGTGACCCTATTTGGAGTTTTCTGGGCAAAGATTCTGGAAGGATCTGCCATTTTCTTCTCCAGCTCCTTTTACCGATGAGGAAACTGAGTCAAACAGGATTAAGTGCCCCGTGGGAAATGTCTGAGGCCAGATAAGAAATCAGGAAGATGAGTCTTCCTGACTCCAGGCCTGGCACTCTACCCACTGTGCCATCTTACCTGTGCCTTTTAATCTTCATTAGTAGAGGAAATTTCAGCCCCTTGAGCCATATATACCAATGAAACTTAGGTCTGAAACTCCCAGCCACAAATAAATGCCAGAGATAGATATGTTTCCTTCTCTTAGATTAAGCTTATCTATACCACGAAGTGGGCTGTACTTCTAGTACTGATGTATGTTATGCGATGTGTTTACATGTAGATGCAGGTCTAGTCTTAGAGAAGGTCCATGAAAAATGTGTTTTCTCATTTTTGGCAGGTGATCACTTCACAATGAGACCAGAGATTTTTGCTTTTCTCTCCTTGCATAAAGAGATTGATTTAGCAAACCAAGTGTTCTTGGCCTTACTCTGCTTTCTCTTTAAGATTTAATCGAAACCCAGCTGGTTGAATGGTGGGACCTCATAAAACCAAGTTAATATATGGAGATCAACTTAAACCCCATTTCCCTAGGGGGTGTGTTGGATGTCTTAATTGAATTTTGAACAATCAGCAGCACTTCCAAGCTGCTTAAAATAACCCAAGATTAAGCAAAAATTTAACCCAGAGTTTGTGTGTCACTTATAGGGCCTTTACAGAAAAGAATGCTGAACTCAGAGTCAGGCAGATAGGAATTTGTTTTCTGTTTCCAGGCATTGTGTGATTCTGGGTGAAACACTGGCTTCCCAGAATCTAGATTTCCATATCTATAAAATTGGAATCAAAGAACTGTAGGATCACTGACTCCCAGGAGTGGAAGGAACCTTGGTAGCCATCTGGGCCAACTCTTGGTTGAACAAAAATCGGTTCCACCACATCCCCAACACATGATTATTAAACCTTTGTTTTAAGACTCTCAATGACAGGGAACCCACTCCTTCCTGAAGCACTCCATTGCCCTTATGGACAGTTCTTATTGTTAGGAAGTTTGACCTGGCATTCACACACACACACACACACACACACACACACACACACACACACACACACACAGCAGGGACCTCCTTATCTTCAAGGTTGAACGCATTTGCCTTATTTTATGCTTATTTGAGTCAGTATCTCCCTACAAACCTACCCTTCTAGGTTCAGGGAGCAGCATCTCATCTCTGTGGTTCTGGGGAAAACAGATTCATAGTAGGGGATCTGTTATTCTATATCTCTCTATAAGTAGTAGAGGAGAACAAGGAAACTTATGTTGATTGGTTGGTTTTTGAAAGAAAGTTGCTATTGAAAAGGATTAACCCCAAATGAGGTGATTTAGCTCTTGTCTGAAAGAGAAAGTACTGTATAATAATGCTGATAGCGCTTGGTGGCACAGTGGAAGAGTACTAAGCCTGAAATCAAGAAGACTCAACTTCATGAGTTCAAATCTAGCCTCAGACGCTTACTAGCTGTGTGACAATGGGCAAATCACCTAACCCTGTTTGCCCCAGTTTCCTCATCTATCAAATGGGCTGGAGATAAAAATGACAAACCATTCCAGTATCTTTGTTAAGAAAACCTCAAGTGGGATCACAAAAAGTAAGACATGACTGAAAATGACTGAATTACAAGGAATGATATTAGCCATATCTAGCATTTTTATAGCACCTTGAAATTCGCAAAGTGCTTTGTATATTTTGTCTCAGTTGATCCTCACAATAATTCTGTGAGATAGATATTGTTATTATTCTGATTTACAGATGGGGAAACTGAGGCAGAGGTCAACTGATTCACTTGGGGTCACATGGCTAGTAAATGCCTGAGGCAAGATTTGAACCCCTGTCTTTTTTATTTCAAGTTCAGCACTCTAACCACTGTGCTAATTAGAGAGCAGACTCTAATTAGTTGAGTAACCTTGGACAAATCATTAACCTCTCCTAGCCTCAGTTTCCTCATCTGTAAAATTATGGGGATGGAGTTGATTATTAAGGTGACTTACAGCTATAATATTTGCTCTTATGGCAGACTGCTAAATGGAAAAGGATGAACAGAAATGCAGGATATAGAGAGCTGGATCTGGAGTTAGGAAGATCTGAGTTCAAATTCTGCCTCAGACAAATTACTCTGTAACCTTGGGCAGGTTACTTCCTGTGTCTCTTATTTTTCTTCTGCAAAATGAGGATAGCACCTACTTCTCAGGGTAAAGTGAGAGGACATCTGTGCCTCTGTTTTCTTCTCGGCCAAATGGGTATGATAACAGCACTTACCTCCCAGGGTACTCATGAATGATATAACATATGTAAAGTGCTTTGCAAACCTTGAGGTGCTAGATAGATGTTAATGATGATGATGGTGATTAAGTGTGGGCTGTCTAAGGAGATGGGTTTTTTTTTTATTGTGGTTCCATCACTAGAATACACAGGTAAAGAGGTAGAACTGTTACACCTGTGCCTCAATACCTGCTTTAACAGCTTTGGGGAGGAAAATTTGAAGGAGCAGTCTTGGCAAGAGTTAAGAGTGGATAAGATGATTCCCATTAACAAGGCTGTGTTCTGGGCTGCTGCAGCCAATGAGGACGAAGGCATCAAAGAACCTTTGAAGACTGAGAACTAGGGCTGAGAAATGTTCTGATTTTATCCATGGCCTGAAGTTATTCACGTATCTGTTACCCACAGATTGTGTGTGTGTTTCTGTGGGTGGTCCTGGGGCCATGTGTCTGTGAGGGATAAATTGTTTATAATAATTCGCTTGCTGAGAAAACCAAAATAAACTCCCACACAATGTTGTCAAACAAGGGATTCTTACAAATTTTTTCCAAGCAATAAAGAGGTGAATTTGTTTTGAATGACTGGAGCTAAAATGTGTTTACTTCTACATTTTCCAGCATGTCAGTATTCACAGGGAAATGTATGATCCTAGGAGTTACAGCTGGCAAAGACTAAAGGGAAACTGAGGCCCGGAGAAGGGAAATGACTTACTCTAGGTCTCACAGATAGTATTTTTTTTAAATGCAGGCATCTGACTCTAAATCCTGTGTTCTTTCCATGATATCACATTGAGAAAGAAACAATAAAGGTTTTTTGGGTGAAATGAGGTTAGAAATTGGACTCAGAGAAGGGGAAGGCAGGCCAGGTTAATTGGGGAAAGCTTGCTGGAGAAGGTGAGTTTTGAGACAGATTTGGAGGGAAGGAAAAAATAGGTCAGTCTTGGGGGGCAACATTCCAGGGGGACAGACCTAATCTGGAAGTGACCTTAAGGTTCCCTCTCATTTTTTTACACATAAGGAAACTGAGGATCAGAGAAGGAAACTAACCTGCCAAGGTCATACAGGTAATAAGTAGTGGAGTGAGGATCCGGACTCAGATCTTTTGACTTTCTAACTACAGCCCACATTTCTGGGAAATAGAGATCAAAAGTGTGTTCGTCCTTCACAGCTGAAGAAGACCATGCCATTGGAGAAATAATGGCATGACTTGCACTTGACTTTGTTTTGAGTGAGGGAGGGCTGTGCAGGTCACCAACCTCACTTCTCCTCCAGAGCCATCTGAATCCAGTGACCAGATATTCATCAGGATGACTGGAGATGACCCGGGATGAGGCAATTGGGGTTAAGTGACTTGCCCAAGGTCACACAGCTAGTGAGTGTGAAGTGTCTGAGGTGAGATTTGAACTCAGGTCCTCCTGACTCCTGCACTGGTGCTCTATCCACTGCACCTCCTAGCTGCCTTAGAGAGATCAAAAGTGGAAGTGAGAACAGGGTTAGCTCCCAGCTAGAGCAAAGATCTGAAGGCAGAGCCATGACCAAAGCTGAAACTAGGCTGGGAGAATGGGGCTTTGCTCTGGGCAAAAGGTTTTCCAGCCTTCCAAGTGACCCCCTCATTGGGAAACTCTTTTCTGAGGTCCATTTTCCCCAGGTCCCCCTATTGTTCCCCTATTGGCAGTGGCATAATGGAGGAGGTCAGTTTCTGAGGGACACTTTCCCCTGTCCTGATACAACTTCATCCAGGACTGACTATCCTTGCCTTTCCACTCTTTTCACTGGGGTTTCTACAGGGGCAAAAAGTCCAGGTCGCTGCTCAGTCCATAATAATATAATAACTAAGCAGGAAGGAATTTTGGGAGGGATTCAAGACCTTTGAGATTCCTTGTTTAGCTCACTACCTCCTTCCTGTATGGGCACAGGTTTGTTTTCCCTCATCTCAATTATGTTATTTTCTTCAATAAAAGGAACAAGAATAAGCCCCTTCCTCAATGATGCATTTTGTTTCAAAGCAAAATTCAGCAGGAGGCCAGGAGTTCTGGATTTGGAGTCAAGGTACCTGATAGAACTAGGGCAGCTAGGTGGTGCAGTGAATAGAGCACCAGTGCAGGAGTCAGGAGGACCTGAGTTCAAATCTCACCTCAGGCACTTGACATTCACTAGCTGTGTGACCTTGGGAAAGTCACTTAACCTTAATTGCCTCATCCTGGGTCATCTCTAGTCATCCTGATGAATATCTAGTCACTGGATTCAGATGACTCTGGAGGAGAAGTGAGGCTGGTGACCTGCACAGCCCTCCCTCACTCAAAACAAAGTCAAGTGCAAGTCATGTCGTTATTTCTCTGATGGCATGGTCTTCCTCAGCCACAAAGGATGAACACACACCTGATGGAACTATCCTGTTGTGGTTCCAGTAACAGGATCACAAATTCATAGATTCTGAGATGGCAGAGACCCCTAGGGATCATCTAATTATCAGTTGAAGAAGTAGACTCAGGGAAAAGTAATTGAAAACAAGTTCAGTTGTTTTCAGTTGTATTAAACTCTTTGTGACCCCCTTTGGGGTTTTCTTGGCAGAGATACTGGAGTGGTTTGCCATTTCTTCTCCAGCTCATTTTACAGATGGGGAAACTGAGGCAAATAGTGTTTAAGTGATATGTCCAGGGTCACACAGCTAATAAATGTCTGAGGCCAGATTTGATGGACGTCCTTACTCCCATTCCTACACATCTTTTAAAATCTAAATCCAATGCTGTCTCCTCCAGGAAGTCTTCCCCATGAATCCTTCCATTCATGCTGTGCTTTCTCAGCCTGTTTACCCTTCTCCACTCATTTCACATTTCTGCGGCTCCTAGCTCCAGGGGGCCAGACAATCCAGGCTACCAGCTGTTCCCAGTACATTTTGTCTCTTTGCCTCTGAGTAGGCTGCCTTTTGTGTCTGCACTCCTAGAAGGCCTTTTGCCCTCCCCTCTTTCACCTCTTGGCATCCCAAACTGTGTTCAAAGCTCGGTTCAAATCCAAATGTTGCAGTCCATGCGAAGTTCTCTCTGACCTTTCTCCACCAAGTTCTTAATGCTTCCCGCATAAGTATATTTGCATCTAATTTGATTATATTTTGCATTTGCTTATCTCTGTAAACGTTTGTAGAATCATATATCATAGAGCTAGAGGGGCCCTCAGAGGTGATCTGATCTAAATTCTCTTTTGATCAATGAGGAAACTGAGGGCTAGAGACATGGGGTGATTTGCTAAAGGTCCCCCAAGTTGAAAGTGGTATAAACGGGATCTGAGCCTGGGCAGCCTGATCTGAAGGTCATGAAGCTGGTTAGTGGGGAAGAAAAATGAAAGCTCACATTTTTTGGATGTAGAGACTGCTTGTATCTCTCTACAGAGCTGCTCAAACATTTTTACTTGTTCTGTTTTTCACCTTTAAAGGCAAATACAATTTAGCACAAAGTCCGCTTTGAATTTCCTTCTTGTATACCTGCCAGCGGGTGATAACCTCAGGGGATTCTTTTAGAATGCACAAGGCACCAGTTTCATACAGAGCTGATAGCTGTGATTGGGGCAGATAAGAGGCCTGGGTTCTGCTTCTGTCTCCGAAGGGAATTTGCTGTGTGTCTTTGCACAAGGCATCCCATTTCTCTGGATCTGAGTCCTCATTTCCCAAAGGAGAGGGGTGGACTTGATGATTTCTAAACCCACTGCTAAAATAGAATTACTATATACCAGTTAGAGTCCATCTTGTGGTTTTGGGTCTGCCCACCTTCTAGAAGATGTTGGGAGGCAACTTGGTCTTTTCCAAGGAAATGAAAGTAAATAGATGATCTCTTTGGCACGGAGCTTGGAGGTTAAAGAGGTGATTGAGCTCTACAGTTCTTTAATAGTAAATACTTTCTAAATGGATGTATAAATGTCTCTGACTGTCAGTAACCACACCAAGAAGTGAAAGACAACTCATACTACCACTTATTAATTTGAAATCAAATTTATTAAATTATATAATGGGAAATAGTTGATTGGTCTGTGATCTCAAATGGGCAGGACCATGGAAAACGACTGACCACAGAGCACTTTTACTTTGAAACATGTTTCCCTTGGTCTGTAGAGAGTCCCTGGCTTTGGGCTTGCTACCCACTAGCTATGTCCCAAATGGATGGTTCAGGGAGGCAGATTTCAGCTAAATATGAAGAGTAAACAAATAGAGTAATTTCTCATTGATGGTGCTCAGGTTATAGTAAATGGGAGATCATTTAGCAGACTGTGGATGACCACTTCAAGGATGTTTCATAAAGATTTATGCTTCAGGTTGGGCTTGGAATTGAAGAACCCTAAGGGTGCCAGGGGATGGGTTGGGCATTTTCAGAACTAGTGAAGTCAAGGAGAGGATCTCCCTCGGAACTCCACTTTCATCATTCCAATTGACTTTCCTGTTCCTTGGTTAAAGAAACTAGTTTGTAAATTTGCCTAGAGTAAGACATGATTAGAGTAAGTAGCTGGGGATGAATGTGTGTGTGTGTGTGTGTGTGTGTGTGTGTGTGAGAGAGAGAGAGAGAGAGAGAGAGAGAGAGAGAGAGAGAGAGAGAGAGAGAGCCATCCCTTGTCCCTGGGAGCAGGAGAGCAGAAGAGACAGTTCTTTTTGTTGAATATTTTCTGAATACTCATAATCTATTAGTTAGATCATGTAACAATTTTTCTTGTTCACAGAATCAATAGAATATGAACTTTTTGAAGACAGGAACTTTTTTTTTTTATTGTACTTTTGTAGGACCAATGGTAGAGCCATAACTGGGAGTTTCTTGACAAGACAAAAATTCAGATTGGGTGTAGAGGAAACAGAGAAACTTATATACAAGAGGCCAGTGAGTGCCAGATCTCGACTGATACAAATGCCACTTGTGGTATGGATCACCAGGCTAGGAAGTAGGTAAGCAGTCTGCTATGTTCTTCCCCTGGGGTTGTCAAACTCCTGATCCTTGTAGCTGGCATACTCTTGAGCTCTGCCTGAACCACATTAAAATATAATTGGAAAAAGTTTAACAAAATAAGTAAAAATACAATACAACACAGATACTCTTAATTTGTAGTTTTCTAAGCCACTCATTCTTAAAAGAAATAGGCAGGATTTGAACTCAGGTCTTTCCTCACTCCAAAGTCAATGCTCTTTTTCCATAGCAGGACATGACCTCCCACTACCTCCCAGTGTTTGCATGTGTGTGTGTGTATACATGTATGTATAGATACACATATCTGAACACATATAATATTTGCCTCTTGAGATTTTATATGCATTCCTGCCCTGAATTCTATTAGAAAGTATGTGAAGGAATTACAAGAGCCTTGAACTGGTTTTCTCCTTCCTTAGCTGGCAGTTGCATGTGAATATTTCTTAAGAAAATGAAAACATTACTCTAACCTAAGGAGCTATCCTATGTGCTTCCCAACTCTCTCCCATCTCTCGTTTATAGTTTTGGAATCCCTAGTCCCTGATGCTTCTGGGAGAAGACACAGGAAAAGCCAAAATATGCTCCACAAACAAGGACCAGCCCAAACCTCAGTATTTCTCCCATGATGTCCCTTGGGCAGGCGCTCCCTGCTCCCCCTTCCCCAAAACTAGAATCACTAAGGAGCAGCAAAAAGGAAAAAGGGTGTCACTTTCACCTCCTTCCTCTCCCTGCCTGACTGTCTAAGATCAAGCATGTGTGTTTGACAGGAAGTGGGTGGAAAATTAGAGTGGGGATTGATAGAAAAGAAACACAGCTAATTCATTTAATAACACTCATTCTACTTCCAGAAAATTGTCAATGCAGAAGAGACCTTTCATAACCTTTAGTGTATTTCCCTCCTATCCCCCATCGTGCAGGTAGCTGTGAGTTCCAGTCCCCAAAAGGACTGTCCCATTTGGTATTTCATAAGAAACATAGCCAAGTACTCTTGATCCCCTAAAAACATCTTTATTTCACTTGGCTGCTTTGGTTTCTGAAATTCCCACCTTGAGAGCTACTCCTTTGGATAAGGCATTGTCTCTCTAGGAGACCGCAATAGAGATGTCAATTCCCTTTCCTTCCCTAGAGGGACCTTCTGAAGACAGTGCCTTAACCCAAAGTTGTAATGCTAATGGTGAGAATTTCAGTAGGTCAGTGGACCCATTTGTGGTAGGGTGGACCTTACTGATTATAGCTCATTGGTAGCTTCCTTCCATTTCTATGAACTGAGTGGACCTTAAGAAATGGAACAGAACTTTCATTACCTCATTGGTCCCTTTAAAGTGGCTAATTTGTGTGCGGATTTTTTTTTTTAAAGCAACTAATAATTCAGCACCTCACATTGTACTGCATTTTGTTTAAGTAAAGGAGAGGTCACTAATTCGTACTTAGCATTTCCCTCAGATGTCTTAATTGAGCCCTGGGTGTGCACAGGATTTTAGTGGGTATCGCACTTTGTAAAGTAATGTTGGATGGAGAGTTCTCCATCACAGCCTTCCTCCTCACCCCTTTGCTCACTCAATAATGGTCTCCTTTGCACGCCTCCCCCCTCCCCTCTCCAGTAGGTGGTAGGAGAGCAAATACTTTCACCCCTCCCTCTGCTCTTTGTTCCCCAGGTGCAGTTGTTTGTCCAGGGATCTATGATTAACTCTCTGCATGGAGCTGGCACCCAGTAAGCACCGAATAATGATGACCTCTTCGATTATGATCATTTCCCCATACTTGCTACATTCTGAATGGGAAATTATTGTTGTCAGGAGGTATTTAGAGAAGTTAAGGGCTTTGCATGGCCTAAATCCCTTTGAAAGAATGGTTCATTAAAACTAAAAGGTGTTCAGATCCTTCAATAAAGGTGAAGAACTTGGTGTGCCCATAATAACCTCACTAGGGTGCGCAGCTCACAGTCATCTCGGGGAACTGGGAATTAGGACTTGAAAGCTCTATTTTTGACTCTGATGTTCTGTGATCTCAGAAAACTGAGATCCTTTGTCCATTGGATGAAAATGCTAATTAACACTAGGTTTGGGAGACAATTCTCTGATGAAGTGATGAAACCACTTTAAAGTTCCTTTAAAAATTGTTTTAACTTAACTTAAAACGTTCTTGGGGAAAAAAGGATTTATTGGATTCTTTTAAAGATAGTTTCTAGTTGGGTTCTTTTCCATATATAGTTATCCCTTTCACATGGCAGGGGTTAGAGGCACAGCACCCCTGAGATCTGGAAAATCCACATAAAATTTTTTGGCCCTCCTTTCATACCAGAGAAGAAGTTTGAATTACTGTGGTATTAAAAGATAAAATAGGTTGATATTATACAACACTATACATATATTTTATGAATTTCTGAGTTTCCCAATTTTTTTTCTGTGTCATCTGCTGGCCTTTGAGTGCTGTCTGTCTATGACTTCCCCAAAACTCCCCCCAAATTCCTATTTAGTTTCTTATGTTGACCCCCAATATATCAAAACTGCAATGGGGAAAGTTGCAATTTGGAAGGGATAACTGTAATTTGTAAGTTTGACTAGATAACCTTTATGGTTCTTTCTGGTCCAACTTGAACCAAAGGAAGTTAGGAATGGCACAGGAGCTCCAGTGGTTACTAGGGGTAACCTCAGCTTAAGCAGGATGCTGGGGAGGACATGTCCATAGTTGGGAGCTTCAGATGAAATAAGAATCCCTGAGTGCTTTCCTCTGATTATTTGGGAGTAACCACAAAGGGAATCTCAGTGGAGAAGCCAACAAAAGTTTTCAACTCCAGGAAGATCAAACAGATTTGAAAGAATTTTATGCCAAGAAGCTACACTCACAAAGCAGGACTTTGGGTACAGAAGAAAGAAAGTATAAGAAACTAAGGATTTTTGTCATTTGAAATTATAAAAGGAAAATAAAATGCTAGTAACCATAAGAATTAGGCACCGGTGAGAAAGGGACTGAAATGTGCCTTAGACCTCTGTTTTCTTTTAAAGGTGTTTCTATAAATATTTTCTTCAAACACAGGTGCTTAGCTCTTCCTATGTTGCCTTTCTACTGTGCAAGATCCACCAAGGGCTTAAGTAATGCCACAGGCTCCAGACCCTTCTCTTTTCCCCCTTTCTTTCAACAAGCTTCTATGTCTTATCACTTCAGAGTCTGCTTACTACTAACAAATTAATGAGGTCATGCCAAATTAATTAGAAAATAGGCAAAATATAGGAAATATTCCTAAAATTAGATCTTTTTGAAATGGAAATATATTTTGTTGTTAAGTAATTTCAGTTATGTCCAATTCTGCATGACCCCATTTGGGGCTTTCTTGGAAAAGATACTGGAATGGTTTGCCATTTCCTTCTCCAAAATATAGGATATATCCCTAAATGAAATCTCTTTGAAATGGGAATATCCATCTCCATCTCTATCTTTATCTTTGTCTCCACTTCTGGGTCTCTATGTCTATATCTATATTTGTCTCTTTGTCTGTCTCTCTGACTTATTTCTATTTCTGAACATATACTGTAGGTATCTACTGAGAGATCATTGAAATAAAATTGCTATATATACATATATAGTGAAAATATAACATATATTGTGAATATTGTGTTGCCATATAGCATATCCATGAATGTTGTGTGGTTACATAATTGAGGAGAAAGGCAGAGAAAGGGCCAAAGAGGTGGTATATGGGGCCACCATTGGCAGATTTACAGATCTGCATTCAAATGGTCCCAAAGTGAAAGAAGTGAAGTCCTTACTTCTCACTGCAGAAAGATAGAGGTGGGTCAGAAAAAGACATTTAGAAAATGATCACTTAGGTCATTGCTTGAGTCACTCTTGTTCTATACAAGTCACATTTGGGTGAAGTATGACCTCCATTCATACTTTCCTGGAAGGAAGACCTTTCTGGGTATTATTTCTTAACCCTAATGATAATTCTAATTCTAAGGGTTGGTGCCCTTCACATCAACTATTTTGGCTATGGGTTAGACCATGGATTTTGACTAGTAGGCTTCATTCTATTCTTCAGGACACAATTTTATCCTCCTTGTTACTTTATCTATGATTAGGATAAGCTACCGCTATGTGAACAGTGATACCTTAGTAGGAATTTTGTGGTTCAGGAAGTCAGGCTTCAAATGGGCATGGTTAGTTGAGAGATACAGACAATACCAGTTATGCTTCATTCTTCAAAAATATAATTTCATTGAATGACAGAATTCAAGAGTTGGAAGGGGCCTCAGAGGTTCTCTGGGGTCCCTTACATGAAAGGAATTCTCACCATAGCATGCCTGGCAAGTAGCTGTCCAGTCTCTGCTTGAAGACTTCGAAGTGTTAGAGCCCTCCACTTCTCAAGGCAGCTAATTCCCCTCTTGGACCTGATTATTAAGAAGTGTTTCCTGACATCAGGCTAAATTCACCTCTTTGCAATTTCCACCTATTTCTTCTATTTCTGTCCTTGGGTCTAACAGAACACATTTACTCTATATGAAGTACTTCAGATATTGAAGAGCATACATATCCTCTTTGAGTTTTCTGTTCTCCAGGCTAAGCCCCACATCCTTCAGCTGATGCTTATGTGTCATAGATTTAAGGATTTCCCCATTTTGGTTACTTTTCTCTGGACACTCTCTGGTTGAGGCATTTTTCAGTTGTACCCAACTTTTTGTGACCCAGTTTTTGGATTTCTTGGCAAAGATACTGGGGTGATTTACTATTTCCTTCTCTAGTTCATTTTATAGATAAGGAAACTGAGGCAAACAGGGTTAAGTGATTTGTCTAGGATCAGTAAGTATCTGAGGTCAGATTTGAACTCAGAAAGATGAATCTTCCTGACTTTGGGCTTGGTTCTTTATCCACTGATATACCCAACTGCCCTCTACAGATGCTTATTTTATAGCACATATTCCTTAGTTTGGCTGACTTCTGAAGATCTGACCCTCCTAGGAAGGATATCTAATCAAATGCTTCAGTCTTCAATTTGATTATTCTGTGAACACAAAAGGCATCTTGTCCTTCCCTCAGTGTAATTCCTTGGGCTTCAACTTGAACCATGACCTGCTGTCTTAGGGAGAATTGTTAAATATTAATTGTTAAATGTCCCTAATCATCTGTATAGAGTAGACTCATGCCCTTTTGGACATCTGTGTGTGTATGTACGTATGTATGTATGTGTGTGACCCCACAGATGATCTCTAAATTTCCTTCTATCTCTAAAGGTCTTTGTAACTGAGTAATGACTATCTAAACTAAAAGTTTTAATCTTGGGGTCCACAGCCCCTCAGGGGTACCAGGGATAAATTTCAAAGGATCTGTAAACTTTGATGGGAAAAAAATTGCATCTTTATTTTCTCTAAATTTTCTCTAAAATTTGGCATTTCCTTTAATTGTGTAAAACCATTCTTCTGAGAAGAGGTCACTCTATAGCCACCACCAGACTGTCCAAGGGGTCCATGGCATAGAAGAGGTGAGGAACCTTTTCAAATGATGAAAGTCATTCCAAGTGTTCCTTCATTCCATCTCTCCCCTGAGTGTTGCAAGATCTTTATTTCTTTTTGTTAATCATCTGCTCAAAGAAAACATTAATTTCCTGGAGCTTGAGAAAAGCTGAGGATGAATTGTCTCATCAGTATGAGTGGATTGCATAGAGAGTTTTCAGAAAAAAAGGGACATTTATTTTCAGTAGGGAAAGGGTTCTTCCCCACCCCCAAAACAATAGAAAGCAGCATTTGTTCAGGGGTTAAAGCTGTGGTGATTACAGACAAGACTGAGGGAAGTCAGAAACTGAAATCAGACCTTATCAAAGGCACCATGGGTAATGAACAACTCTGTCTCCTGCCTGAGATTTCTGAGTCCTGGAGCTGGCAAAGAGACCACAGATGTATGGATGGTTCTATCTGGAAGGGAACTTAAAGACCACCTTCCCTCATACCCTAGGATACAGACTCAGAAAAAGAGAGAGACTTCCCTAAAATCACTCAGGAGCTGAGTCCTGGGGGCCCAAGGTGCCTAGAGTCACATTTCTGAACTGAGAACAGAAAGACTCTGCATGTAGCCTGTCTTTATACCCCTTCCCCTACTACCTTCTAAACAGAGCAGCTTAGCTCCTGTCCACTCATGACTTAGTCATGCTTCCTCATATCTGAAAGCCATGTCATGCAAGGAATGATTGAGGAAATGGAGAATTTTCCTTAGAGAAGGGACTAAGTAGTAGGAGGAAGTGGGAGGGAGGCATAGATTTACAAGACTGGAAGACCCTTAAGAGATCTACTACTCCAAGGTCACACAACTAATAAGTGTCTGAGGCTGGATTTGATCACAAATCTTCCTGACTGCAGGCCCTGTGCTCTATCCACTATATCATCCAACTGTGTAGGAATACAAACTTCCCAAGAACACAGTCCTTGTCTTCAAAGAGTTTACATTTCAGTGATGAGACAACATATGCCTAAGTAAATTTATAGGAGATAAATAGAGAATATATTGGAAGTTAATAATAACTGTACTCTGAATTATGTAAGTACTTTAAGGTTTGCAAAGCACTTTATTAATACCATCTCATTTGAACTTCACAACAGCCCAAGGAGGTAGGTGCTGGTAATATCCCCATTTTACAGATGAGAAAATTGAGGCAGACAGAGGTCAAGTGCCTTGCCTGCATCACACAGCTAGTCTGTGTCTGAGGCTGGATTCACACTTAGGTCTTTCTGATTCCTGGGCCCCTGGTCATTTCCTCCCAGGGTCATTCCAAGGAAAGTCTCTTTGGTCTTAAAATATTGTCTAAATGTGAATGACTCTTGTAAGTGGAGGAGAGGGAGAAGAACTTCTCTGGGTGGAGGAAAAACCTGGGCAAATGCATGGAGACAGGAAATAAGCATGTTAGGTGAAAATGACAACAGGCCAATGAACTAGATTGGATTCCAGAACCCATGTCAGGAGTTTGGAATGATATACTAAGGAATTTAGATTTTTTTCCCTGTAGGAGTCCAACACAAAATTCAATCTATTTCAACACGAAGGAGATTCCATTGTAGAGACACAGCTTAGGGTGACTTTGGTGTCTTGTGTAGAATCAAGAGCTCTTATAATAGGGCAGAGAGAATGATGAACTAGGAGACAGGAACACCTAGTTTTGAATTCTCCCTCTGATAGTTACCAGGTGTGTGATTATGGGTAAGCCTCAGCTTCCTCCCAGAAAAAAGGATCTAATAAGACCTACTGTGCTTACTTTACATGTCAGTTATGAGATTCATATACAATCAATTAATTTTGATTGAACACCTACCATGCGCCAGGCACTATGCTTGGCACTGGACATACAAAGTGGTCCATGTTCTCAAGTAGGATTTTGAAATGAGAAGAGTTTTTATTTGGTCCCAGAAGTAACAGGGGCTACTGGAATTTATTGAGGATGGGAGAGAAATGGTCAGATCTGTGCTTTAGAAAATAAAGATAATGCATGGAAAGCACTTAAAATACTCTACACATGTCATTTTTTATTATTGTACCATTAAAAAATGACAGATTGGAAAGGCATTTTCTGAGACCACATCATTTCTCTGGACCTCACTTGTCTTCTCTATAAAATCAGAGGGATGAATGTTCTAGTCTTAAGTGCCTTCTACCTCTGGAATCTATTTGGAACAGGAGTTCTTGACCCTTTATGTGTCCTGGCTGCCTTGGACAGTCTGGGGACATCTATGGACCCCATTTTAGGGCAATATATTTAGATACGTAAAATAAAATACATGTAATTACCAAAAACCCAATACTATTGAAATACAATTATCATTTTTTTAAAATCCCTGGATCCCAGATTAAGAATCCTCGATTTGGAGTGAGAGAAATTAGTATCATGCTATTATATTAATAACCAAAGATTAAATTGGGATCCAGGCTTTTTTCTTTCCTCGTTAAAAAAGTCAACTTCTGAAAGACAGGACTGACTGAAGAGATTATCCCTAGTCCTCAAAGAACAGGCTCTTTAGTCTTGGGTGGAACAACACCCAACAAGGAGATCTGGTTGGTTACTGTCCACACCCAACAAGGAGATCTGGTTGGTTACTGTCCTTCATTCTCCAAGAGGACCAAAAGGGTTATCACTATGATAAAGTGAAGTTTCAGTGTGTCTGACTGTGGCTGATCAGACCAATACGAGCTTGGAATGCTCTACCACAAATTGGGCACAGATAGTTCATGTGAATATTTGGGATGATTACTCCAAATTTGCACATCCTATGTTTCCTTTGTGCTATCTTAATTCTGCTTTGCTCATAGAGCACAGCCCCTTTTCTGATGTGAGCATGTCATGTTGAGAGGTCCTATGCCAGTGTCTCCCATGTCGCACAGTCAAATTTAAAGTTCTTGAGAGAAACCTTGAGAGTGCCCTTGTATCGCTTCTTCTCACCATCATTTGATCACCTGCCCCATGTGAGTTCTTCACAAAAAAAAGCCTTTTTGGCAAGCATACATTTTGCATCCGAACAATCTGGCCAGCCCATTGGAGTTGCGCTCTCTGAAGCACAGTTTGAATGCTTGGCAGTTCAGCTCGAGCAAGGACTTCAGTATCTGGTACCTTATCCTGCCAGGTGATCCCCAGAATCTTCCTAAGACAGTTCAGATGGAAGTGATTCAGTTTCCTGGCATGGTGCTGGTAGACTGTCCATGCTTCACAGGCATACAACAATGAGGTCAGCACAACAGCTCCATAGACCTTCAGTTTGGTAGTCAGTCTAGTACTTCTTCTCTCCCATACTTTTCTTCAGAGCCTCCCAAACACTGAGCTAGCTCTGCTAATGGGTGCATCAACTTCATTGTCAATATGTACATCCTGGGAAAGCACACTGCCAAGGTCAGTGAACTTATCCAGAGCATTCAAAACTTCTCCATTTGTTGTAACCGATGGTTCCACATATGGATGGTGTGGTGGTGGCCTGTGTTTTCTTGGTGTTGATTATTAGACCAAAATTAGCACAGGCAGCAGAGAATTGATCCATACGTTGTTGCATCTCAGCTTTAGAGGCTGCATAGAATGCACAATCATCTGCAAACAGAAAATCTTGCACCAACACTCCCTCCCCTTTGGTCTTGGCTCGTAGCCTTTTCAAATTGAAGAACTTACCATTAGCATGGCAGTTGACCTTGATGCTGTATTCATCCTCATTGAAAGCATTTGACAACATGGCTGAAAACATCATACTAAAAAGCATGGGAGCAAGCACAAAGTCTTGTTTCACTCCACTGGTGACTGAGAAGGCACAAGAACTTTGTCCACTATTCAGAACCCGGGCAAACATGCCATCATGAAATTGGTGTATAATACTGATGAACTTCTCTAGGCAACTAAATTTTGACATAATTTTCCATAAGCTCTCATGGCTATGAGTGTCAAAGGCCTTGATCAGATAGAGAAATATTGTCTACAGACCTCTGTTCTGTTCCTGACATGTCTCCTGGAATTGTCGGGCAGCAAACACCATATCGACTGCTCCTCAACCCTTTATGAAGCCACCTGGCTGTCAAGTATGTGACCATTTTTCAGGGGAAGGATCAGTCTATTAAGGATGGATCTAACAAGAATTTTGCCAGCAATAACTGAAAGACTCCCCTGTGATTGTCACAGGACAATTCCCTTTACCCTTATAGAGATGGACAATGGAGGTATCCTTGAACTCCTAGGGGATAACCTCTTCTTGCCATATAACGTAGAAAATTTTAGTCAGATTTTGTATAAGCAATGGTCCCCCTACCTTGTAAATCGCAGCTGGCAGAGAATCAGCACCAGATGCTTTGTCACATGAAAGGAGCCTAATAGCCTGCAAAACCTCTTCGGTTGGAGGCTCAGCTAAGGAGGAATTGACTTCAACCTGAGGTAAATGATCAATGACCTCAGCATTGATTGATGATGGTCTGTTGAGAACACTATGGAAGTGTTCAGCCCATCTCTGTAAGATCATGTCCTTATCACTAATCAATGTGACTCCATCAGCACTGCGTATTTGTGATGCACCATAGGTTTTTGGTCCATAAATAGCTTTCAGGGAATCATAAAAGCTCTTTGAGTTGTTACTATCATAACAAAACTGAATTTCATCTGCCTTCTTACTGAGCCAGGGATCCTGCATCTCTCTAAGTTTTGCTTGTACTTTGCTTTTGATGGAATTAAATATTGCTTTCTTAGAGGTGGATGAACTATCCTGCTGGTAAATCCTGTGGAGTTCTCATTTTTCCTTTAGCAGCTTCTGAATTTCCCCATCATTTTTATCAAATCAGTTTTGGTATTTGTGAGTGTTCTGACCCAGATGAGCAAATGCAGTGCTGTACACCAAATCTCTGAGAGCTTCCTGCTCCTTTTCTGTTCCACTGTGGTGAACCCTATGTTGGCTCTACTTTCCCTCCAAGTTAACAACAAACTGTTCCTGCTCAGAGAAGAGCTCTAATTTGCTGACATTAATTCTTCTGATAGTCATTTTGCCTTGGGGGCAGCACTTTTGATTAATGCGAATATTTAACTTGGAAAGGATATGTCTATGATCAGTCCAATACTGCATCACAGTTTGTCTTTGTTCGCTCTCTCATCTTATCTGTCTCTCCTCCTTACAATCACACAGTCTACTGGATTCCAATGTTTGCTGTGAGGGTGCATCCATGAAGTTTTATTGCATTTAGGTAAATGGAAAACAGTGTTGATGATGAGAAGGTCATGTGTTGCTCAGGTCTTCAGCAGTAAATGATCACTGCTGTTGCTGTTTCCAACTCCATTCCTTCCTAGGACTCCCTACCGAGTCTGGTAGTCCGAGCCTTCTTTAGCATTAAAGTCACCCAGAATTATAAGCTTGTCCTCTTTTGACACATTGATGATAAGGGCCTCTAGGTCTTCTAACTTCTGTTTAGTGTGTATAACACATTGCATTTGACTGTGCAACATGGGAGACACTGGCACAGGACTGCTCAGCATGGCATGCCCACATCAGAAAGGTTGCTGTGCTCTATGAGTAAAGCAGAATTGAGACAGCACAGAGTAAACACAGGATGCAAAAATTGGAGTATCCACCCCAAATATTCACATGGACTATCTGTGCCCAATCTGTGGTAGAGCATTCTGAGCTCATATTGGTCTGATCAGCCACAGTCCAACACACTGAAATTTCACTTTATCATGGTGATGTCATTTTGGTCATCTTCAAGAATGAAGTCCAACAGTCAATCAACCAGTTTATAAAACAGAATCTAGTCTGGGAGAGTCTTTACCCTGGGGAAAGGGTCCCCTGTCCATGTACTCCCCCATTAGACTTTAGGGTGACCCAGTTCATGAAGGAGAAAACCAACCAGAATGGTCTTAGCAGAGATGAATTCCCCTATCCGGATTGCTAGAGGTGCTTTAGTCTCATGACCAAGCCAGGTTCTCAGCAGGAGGAATTGAAGACTTTTAGCCCACCTTCTCATTAAATGTCTGCCAATCAGAGTTGACTTTCACTTGTCAGAAGCATTCCCTTTCAGAATGATATTTAAGGCTCTCGGGGTCTCCACTAGGGCTCTTTGGTTACTGAGAGAAACCAATGACCATCAATTTATTGATTGCTGACTAGCTTAATTAATGAATCTATTATTAATTACTCAGAATACTCTCTGTTTTTCTTTTTTCATTTGTCACAAGAGGGAGTGAGATTGAATGATTAAGGTGCAAAATTGGGAGGTAGAGGATCTGGATTTGAACTGTGACTGATGCTTACTATGTGTATGATGCTCTGTGACCCTCTATTTTCTTTTCTCTACAATGAGGGATTTGGATTTGGTGATCTTTGAGGCCACTTATGGCTCCCAATCTATGATTCCGTTTGCAATGAATTTAAAATTCTCTAAAAGCACAAGCCTTTAACTTGATTTCAGTGTTAGAAAGGGGCCCTTTGGAGGAAATTGATATGCTCACTTATTGATGAGGTCATTTTGTCTTCTAGTATTCCTCTAAGATGGAATAAAGCAGGGCTGATGCTTCCTCCCTTTTTGCAGATGAGGAAATGGAGTTTTATTTTTTGTTCTTTTTAAAAATTGAATTATTTTATTTGTTTTCAGTGTTCCACAATCATTTCCATATATCTTAGATTTTTTTCCCACTCTCTCTCATTCAATCCCCCCTCCCTCTAAACTCCCTCCCTGAGACAGTGTACAATCTTATATAGGTATTACATGTACATTCTTATTAAATGCATGTTGCATAGAAGAATTAAAATGAGTGGGAAAATCATAAAACAAAACAAAACATAATACAAAAGAAAATGCTATATTTCTATCTGAGATTCAATTCCATAGTTCTTTCTCTGGATGTGGAAGATGTTTTGCCTCAAGAGTCCATTGGAAATTTTTTAAGTCCATGCATTTCAATGAAGTACTAAGTCTACCAGAAAAATTCCTTACACGCTGTGGTTGTTGCTGTGTACAAAGTTCTCTTGGTTCTGCTTCTTTCATCAGTTCATATAAGTCTTTCCAGGCTACTCTGAAGTCTTCCTGCTCATTGTTTCTCATAGCACAATACTGTTCCATTACATTAATATACCACAATTTTTTCAGCCATTCCCCAATTGATGGGCATCCCGTTGATTTCCAGTTTTTGGCTACCACAAAGAGAGCTGCTATAAATATTTTTCTTCATGTGGGACCCTTTCCCATTTTTATGAGCTCTTGGGAATACAGTTCTAGAAGTGGTATTGTTGGGTCAAAGGGTATGCACATTTTTGTAGCCCTTTGGAAATAGTTCCAAATTGCACTCCAGAATAGTTGGATCACCTCACAGCTCCACCAGCAATGAATTAGTGTTCCAACTCTCCCATATCTTCTCCAACATTTATCATCTTCCTGTTTTGTCATGTTAGCCAGTATGATAGGCTGATGTGGTACTTCAGAGTTGTTTTGATTTGCATCTCTCTAATCTATAGTGATTTAGAGCATTTTTTTATATAACTATAGATAGCTTTAATTTCTTCCTCTGAAAATTCTCTGTTTATATCTTTGACCATTTATCAATTGGGAAATGACTTGTATTCTTCTACATTTGACTCAGTTCTCTACATATTTTAGAAATGAAGCCTTTATCATAGACACTAGTTGCAAAAATTCTTTCCCACTTTTCTGCTTCCTTCCTAATCTTGGTTGCATTAGGTTTGTTTGTGCAAAAACTTTTCAATTTAATGTCCTCAAAATTATCCATTTTGTACTTCATAATGTTTCCTATCTCTTGTTGTGTCATAAACTTCTCCATTCTCCACAAATCTGACAAATACACTATTCCTTACTCCCCTAAGTTGTTTACAGTATCAATCATTATACCCAGATCATCTGTCCATTTGGACTTTACTCTTGTGTACAGTGTCAGGCATTGGTCTATGCGTAGTTTTCATCACACTTTTATCCAATTTCCCCGGCAATTTTTGTCAAACAGTGGGTTCTTATCCCAGAAGCTGGGGTCCTTGGGTTTATCAAACAGTGGATTGCTATATTAATTAACTACTGTGTCTTGAATACCTAACATATTCCACTGGTCTACCCTTCTGTTTCTTAGCCAGTACTAAGTGATTTTGTTGATTGCTGCTTTATAATACAATTTGAGATCTGATAGAGCTAGGTTACCTTCCCTAGCATTTCTTTTCATTAGTTCCCTTGATATTCTGGACCTTTTGTTCTTCCAGATGAATTTTGATATTATTTTTTTCTAGCTCTAGAAAATAATTATGTGGTAATTTGGTTGGTATGGCACTGAATAAGTAAATTAATTTAAGTAGGATTGTCATTTTTATTATATTATCTCAGTCTACCCATGAGCAGCTGATGTTTTTCCACTTACTTAGATCTGACCTTATTTTTGCGAATAGCGTTTTGTAACTGTGTTCATATAGTCCCTGGGTTTGTTTTGGCTGGTAGACTCCCAGATACTTTATAGCGTCTACTGTGGCTTTAAATGGAATTTCTCTTTCTATCTCTTGCTATTGGACTTTGTAATATATAGAAATACAGATGATTTATGTGGGTTTATTTTGTAACCTGAAATTTTGCCAAAGTTGTTTATTATTTCAGTAGTTTTTTTTAACTTGATTCTCTGGGATTCTCTAAGTATATCATCATATCATCTGCAAAGAGTGATAACATAGTTTCTTCTTTGCCTATTCAAATTCCTTCAATTTGTTTTTCTTCTCTTATTGCTACAGCTAGCATTTCTAATATCATATTGAATAACAGTGATGATAATGGACATCTTTGTTTCACCCCTGATCTTATAAGAAATGCATCTAGCTTGTCCCCATTGCAAACAATGCTTGCTGATGGTTTTAGGTAGATACTACTTATTATTTTATGGAAAGTTCCATTTATTCCCATGCTTTCCGGTGTTTTCAATAGGAATGGGTGTTGTATTTTGTCAAAAGCTTTTTCTCTAACTGTGGAGATAATCTTGTGGTTTCTGTTAGTTTTGTTGGTGATATGATCAATAATGCTAATAGTTTTTCTAATACTGAACCAGCCCTGCATTTTGGTATAAATCCTACCTGATCATAATGTTTTTTATTCTTGTGATCAGTTGCTGTATTATTTTTTGCTAATATCTTATTTAAAAATTTTGCATCAATATTCATTAGAGAAATTGGTCTATAATTTTCTTTCTCTGTTTTGGCTCTTCCTAGTTTAGGTATCAGAACCATATTTGAATCATAAAAAGAATCCTTCTTTGACAATTTCCCCAAATGGTCTCTATAGTATTTGAATTAATTGTACTTCGAATGTTTGTTAGAATTCACTTGTAAATCCATCTGACCCTGGAGATTTTTTCCTAGGGAGTTTATTGATGGCTTGTTCAATTTTCTTTTCTGAGATGGGGCTATTTAAATACTCAGGTTCTTCTTCTGTAAGATAATCATCCACCTCATTTAGATTGTCGAATTTGTGGACATACAATTGGGCAAAGTAAATTCTAATTACTGTTATAACTTCCTCCTCATTGAAGATGAGTTCACCTCTTTCATTTTTGATATTGGCAATTTGGTTTTCTTTCTTTCTTTTTTTTTTATCAAATTGACCAAAGGTTTATTAATTTTATTGTTTTTTTCATAAAACCAACTCTTAGTTTTATTTATTAGTTCAATAGTTTTCTTAATTTTCATTTTATTAATCTCTCCTTTGATTTTCAGTATTTCTAATTTGGTATTAAATTGGAGATTTTCAATTTGTTCTTTGTCTAGCTTTTTCAGCTGCATGCCCAATTTATTGATCTCCTGTTGCTCTATTTCATTCATGTAGGTATTCAGATATAAAGCTTCCCCTAGGAACTACTTTTGCAGTATCCAATAAGATTTGGTAGGTTGTTTCATTATTGTTATTCTCTTGAATGAAGTTGTTGATTGTTTCTATAATTTGTTATTTAACCCATTCATTCTTTAGGATTCGATTGTTTAGTTTCCAATTAGATATTGGTTTATATCTCCATGGCCTTTGATTACATATAATTTTTATTGCGTTTTGATCAGAGAAGGATGCCTTGAATATTTCTGTCTTTTTGCACTGTATTGTGAGGTTTTTATGCCCTAGAACATGGTCAATTTTTGTATATGTGCCATGTACCACTGAGAAAAAGATATATTCCTTTCTCTCCCAATTCAATTTTCTCCAGAGATCTATCATATCTACCTATCCAGAGTTTTATTCACCTCCTTAACTTCTTTCTTATTTATTTTGAGGTTAGATTTACCAAGTTATCAATTTCAGAGAGGGGGAGTTTGAGGTACTCCACTAGTACCACTAGTATAGTTTTGCTGTCTATTTCATGTAACTCCCTTAAACTTCTCCTCTAAGAATTTGGTTGCTATACCATTTACAGCATATATGTTTAGTAATGATATTACTTTGTTGTCTATGGTGCCTTTTAGCCGAATATAGTTTCCTTCCTTATCTCTTTTGATTGGTTCTATTTCTGCTTTTGCTTTGTCTGACATTAGGATTGCTACTCCTGCTTTTCTTGCATCAGTTGAAGTACAATATATTCTGCGCTAATATTTTACCTGTGTGTATGCTCCTGTTTCAAATGTGTTTCTGGTAGACAACATATTGTTGGATTATGGCCTTTAATTCATTCTACTATCCATCTCTGTTTTATGGGAGAATTTATCACATTCACATTCACAGTTATGATTACTATGTCTTTCCCTCCATCCTCTTTCCCACCGTTTGTGCTTTTAGTTTTCTCTTCTCCTCCACAACAGAGTTTTGATTTTTGGCCACCACCTCCTGCAGTTTTCCTTCCTTTCTTACTTCTTCCCTCCCCTTTATCCTCCCCTCCCCTTTCTTTCCCCCTCCCCCTCCTACTGCCTATAGAGCTAGTTAGATTTGTATACTTAATTAAGTTTGTTGTTCCCTCCTTGAACCAAATCAGATGAGAGTACCTCTCAAAGAATGCTCATCTCCCTCCCCTCTTTCCCTCTACTGTAATATAATTTTGCACTTCTTTCTGTGATATAATTTACTATTTTGTGCTTCCCTCTTTTTGCATCTCCTGTTACAATACCTTCACATGATTAAATCATGTTTTTATCATCACATAATTTACTTTATACCCAATCCCTCTATCTATGTATATCCCTTTTATATTTCATAATAGATATGCAATTCTCAAGATTAACAAGTATCATCTTCCCTTATAGAGAGATAAAGAGTTTGCTCAAATTGAGTAACAAATTTTCTTTTCGCCTCTTTACCTTTTTATGCCTTCTTGAGATTTATGTTTGAAGATCGAATTTTCTTTTGAGATCTGACCTTTTTATCAGGAAGGTCTGGAAAGCTCTTATTTCATTGAATGTCCATCTCCTTGCCTGAAATATTATGCTGAACTTTGCTGGGTAATTGATCCTTGGTTGTAGTTCCAGCTCCTTTGCCTTCCTGAATATGATATTCAAATTCCTTCAGTCTTTTAATGTAGAAGTTGCAAGGTCCTGTGTGATCCTGATTGTAGCTCCTTGATAGTTGAATGGTTTATTTCTGGCAGCCTGTAGTATTTTATCCTTCACCTAATAGTTCTGGAATTTGGCAATGATATTCCTTGGTGTTTTTAGTTTGGGGTCCCTTTCAGGAGGGGAATGGTGGATTCTTTTGATGACTATTTTGCCCTCTAGATCTAGGACTTCTGGACAATTTTCTTGATGATTTCTTGGATGACATTGTCCAGGCTCTTTTTTATAATGGCTTTTTGGTAGACCAATAACCTTAGATTTTTCTCTCCTATATCTGTTTTCCAGGTCAGTTGTTTTTCCAATCAGATATTTTACATTTTCTTCTATCTTTTCATTCTTTAGATTCTGTTTGACTGATTCTTGATGTCTCATAGACTCATTAGCTTCTTTTTGGCCAATTCTAATTTTCATCAAATTGTTTTCTTCAGTTAACTTTTGTATCTCCTTTTCCATCTGTCCAATTGTTCCTTTTAAGGAGTTATTTTTTCTAGTTAGGTTTTGTACTTCCATTTCCATTTGTCCAGTTTTAAATTCTTTTGTGATTTCTTTTTTCATATTTTTAAAGTCATTGGTCAGTTTTTCTTCTATGTCTCTAATTTGGCTTTTAAAATCCTTCCTGATCTCTTCCAAGAGGGCTCTTTCAGACCTTCTGAAGTTTCAGTTGGGCGTACAGTTTCAATGCTGATTTCTTTTGTATTTGTGTTTTGTCATTGCCCTCATAGAAAGATTCTATGGTCTTTTCTTTTCTGCTTTGCTTCTTACTCATGATAATCACACTTTCCCCTGACTTTTAAAGTAGATCTCTGCATCTGGTGCACAGGGGGCTCTGTCCTACAGTTCTTGTGCCTAAACCTTGAGGCTTTGTGTGTTGTGGCCTCTGGTTCTTTCAGCTAGAAGCTAAAATACTGCAGCTTACCTGTTGCTGTTGGAAAACAGAGGCCAGATGAGGTCTCTTTGGGTTTCCCCGAAGTTTTCCTGGAGCTAGATCATTAAGTATGGTCTGGCCACAGGAGGTTTCCTCTACTGAGCTAGAACATAGGCAAACTCAATAGTTGGTGATCCTGTCTTCGCTAGTGTCTTCCCAATTCCCCTGGGGTTCTGAGGCACACCTGATTTCCTGGTGTTGGCATTTGCTGACTTCACCTTCTCTAGGACTCAGGATCTTCCCCTGATTGGTTGAAGTGGGGGTGTCTGGGATAGCTCTTATCCTGCACTGGTCCCCTTCAGCCACAGCAAGAGGGACCCTCCTTAGAGATCTTCCTAGCCTCATGGCTAAAAGCCTGTCTACCCCTTTAGCTTCTCCCACTGTTCCAGGGTTTTTCCCAGGGAGATATTCTCTGGGCTTGTCAAGGTCAACAACAAGGGGAGGAAGATAGCAATTACCGATCACTCTGCCATCTTGGCTCCTGGAACTGGAACTGGAAATGGAGTTTTAGAGAGCTTAGGTGACTCTCCCATTGTCACACAGCTTACTCACAGAAAAGCCAAAGGCTTAACCCTTGACTCCTCTTTTGAAATCTTGTATTTCTTCTCCAGCATGCTGGGCTTCCTTTCTTAAGGGATGCCCTGCTTCCTGGCAAATGTGTGTCCTCTGTTGGCCCCAGCCCTGAGCCATCCCTCATATTTGTGCTTATTAATGGGGGGAAGTGTGCCAAGGTGACTTGCCAATAATTGAGGCAGGCAAGACAAACTGAGCAGTTATTTGTCTGGTGACAAGGCCTTCTTATTAGATTTATTGGTTTCTGTAGAAATGGCCTTCAAATTACCCAAACTTAATTCCTTCGTGGAGCACTGACTCGATGAACCTGACCACCTGATTGCATGTACTGGCTCTTGGCTTCTTTTCTTTCTTTCTGCCTCTTCACTTTCTCCTTCCCTTATTTGCCTCCCCCTCTCCTTCTCCCTTTCTCTCTCTCTCTGTCTGGTGCCCTCCAGTTCTCCCTTCTCTCTGTCCCTCTCTCCTTTTCACTTTGTCTCTGTCTCTTTCTGTCTCTGTTTGTCTCCACTTTCCCCTCCCCTTCTTTCCCTCTCCTCACTTTCTTTTTCTTTCTGTTTCTATCTCTCACTCCATTTTCCTCTTCCCTTCCCTCCCTTCTTCACCCTTTCCTTTTCTTCTCTCAGCCATTTTTCTGACAACCAAAGAACCTCCATAATAACAGTCATATGTATCATTTCAAATATCCAAAGACTCCTTGTGAACATTATTTCATTCTGCCCTCAGGAATCACTCGGTGCCACCTTTACTTTAGGAATTACTATCCCCATTTTACAGAGGATAAAATGAGACTCAGAGATTAGCTTTTCATCACACAGTTAATAGATGTCAAGGTAAGTTCAGAAGTCAGACCTTCCTAAGCCCAAGCAGGAGGGTTTGGCATACTCTGTGCTCCCATCTGCTGCGCATGCCACGGTCCTTCTCCAAGTTGCTTCTGCTCCTGTCACCTTTCCTTCAAGATTCTTCTCAGTTCCCACCTCCTCAAGGAAGAGTGATTACTCTCCTTACTTAGGTCTTTCAAGATTATCCTTCAAGATTCTTCTCAGTTCCCACCTCCTCAAGGAAGAGTGATTACTCTCCTTACTTAGGTCTTTTTTTCCCCCGACTTCCCATAAAAATATATGTGTGAACATACTTATATACCCATCCACGGAGGTGTATTTTACATGCTGCATACATTATTCATTCAACAAGACATAGGCTGCTCTCATTGTCTGTGGAGTTGTGCCCTAGATCTTGGGGGAGACACAAAGTTTAGATAAGATGTGGACTCTGTCCTCATGGAACTATCTTCCTCCTCTTCTCCTCTTACTCATAGTTTTTTGATAGTATTTAGTTAGAATTTATCTCATTTGATCCTTACAATCCCGAGATAAGAGTTCTGACTATCCCGATTTTACAAATGAGGGAAGTGATGCTGAGAGAGGTAAATGACTTGCCTAGGGTCACACAGCTAGTAAGGTGAACAGGATTTGAACTCAGGTATCCCTTGGTCCAAGTCTGGCACTCTCTCTACCATTCTGCCTAGCTCCTTTCTGTCCCAGTTAAGGAGATATGGCATCAGCACAGATAACTAAGCTACATCAGAGAGAAGGCAAAGCGAGATGTTAGATGAAGTTCAAGGCATGGGAAGAGTTGTCTAAGATTGGGATGGAGTCCTATGGAACTCAGAAGAGACTCCTTGGGGGAAGAGGCATTAGCTGTGGGCTTTAAGGGCTAGTAAGAAATCCAATAGGTGAAGAGGAGGGAGGGAAAATGACCATTTTAGTCAATTCAATTCAACAAATTAAATTAAATTGCTAGCAATTTGACTTCAGCTCCTGGCCAGAGCCTAGAACATATTTATTAAGGCAGTGGTTCATGGGCCTTTAGAAAGGGGTGCTCACTTGGAGGCAAAGAGCCCAAAAGCCAAATAGCCTTCATCAAAAGTCAGGTTATGACGGTGGGTGAGATAAATGTCATTATAAGAGAAAAGAAATACAAGTCCATGATAAATTGCCAAATGCATCTCAGAGGAAACCCTCTGTATTTGTGCTTCAGTGTCTGAGAAAAATTTCCCCCAACATTTCTTTATCCCCTTCCAACTTGTCCCTTCTCTTCTTCTTTCTGGTGCCTGGGTGACTGCCTGGAGACCCATTAAGGCAGGCACACGGTACTGTTTTCTAGGCAGATGGACAGCCCTCTGTGGTTGGAGAGGATCAAAATATATATATTAAAACAAAATTAGCAACCAATTGAACTTCTTTCCTTGATACATTCACAAGACTTAAAAGAACTTTGAGAAAAGGACATTGTGGGCAACCATCCAAGGCATTTGGTGTCAGGAACTCATGGGTCATTCTGTTTTGAAATACTTTGGGATCTAACCTCAAAGGAACAGAAGGGTATTCAGCATATGGGCTAGAATGCTTCATAAGAATTCAGAGGAGTCTGAGATTGTTGAGGGCTGGGAAGTTTCCCTGGAGAAAGGGAGACTGGAACAAGCCTATCATCATCATCATCATCAATATCATCATCATCATCATCACCATCGTCACCATCTTCATCATTTAATTTTTATTATTGTTCTACTTAATCCTGACCTGGGATTTACCTGGCAGAGGGGGCTCCCCCACTCCTGCAGTTTATAATCAGAGAATTATGCTAGGGCACCAATAGGTTAAATGTGTTGGCAAAAATCAGACAGCCAACATATATCAGAGATTTGAGCCCAGGGCTTCCTGACTCGAAGGTTGGCTAGACAATCGCAATGCAGCACTACCTTTCAAATCACCCTGGATGGATGAGCAGAGAGGAGAGGGCAGAGCATGTTGTCTGAGGGAAGCCTGGTCCTACTTTGGCTCCCAGAATTCATTTGTTAACCCGGACAGTGATGAAGACAGTTTGCATCTCTTACTACTTTCTCTTTTTATGTTCATAAGATGTGCTGACCACTTGTCCCCCCGATGGCCATCCCAAGTCTCCATTCAAGCCGTATCCTGAATGACCCTTGCAAGATATGTGCCAGGAAGGAAGCCTTCTCTTTCCCTTCCCTTTGTCACCCAGACACCCATCCCCAAAGCCCCCTTCTCTTTTGCCCTCTTGGTCTATCCATGACTACCCTCATCCTCACTCCTATGAGAAGAAACCAAGATCCCCATTTTTCTGAACCCTTGGGTCCACTCTCTCACCCCTTTGCTGCTCCTTACCCCTCAGAGCAGAGAACCTGATATACCTAAAGTACCTCTGGTCCCTTAGAACCCTGAACTTTTCCTTTATTCCTAAACCTTAACTCTGCTATATGTGTTGTGTCCCTTGCTTAAAACAAGAACTCCCTGAGAGATTTTTCTATTTGTATTCCTTGCATTTAGTAGAGTGCAAGACACATAGTAGGAAAGAGAAAGGACTAAACATTTATATAGGACCTACTATGTGCCAGGCACCACACTAAATGCTTTGCAAATATCTCATTTGATCTTTACAACAACTCTGCAAAGTAGGTGCTGTTACCATCCTCAACTTATAACTTATTGTCACCCTTGCTGGTCTCCAAGATGATTTTAAGTATGATTATGGATCATGAATCTAGGAATTCCTCCCCAAAAGTAATACACATATGTCTCTATCTATCTTTCTATCTATATATCTATCTTTTTCATTTATCTATGTAATTAATGTATAATATCAATGAACTATCAGATAGGTAATTTATTCTCACAGTCAATCAATAAACATCCATTAAGCACCTACTATGTGCTAAATACTCTACTAAGTGCTGAGGATCCAAACCCGAATAAAAACAAAGCCCTCACAAGAAAGACTAATTATAAAAAACTTGCTGTTAGATATATACAGGATCCAGGAACTTGACGCACCCAAGGATCCAACCTGTCCATGTACTGATATTTGAACTTCACAGAACATAAAATGGATACAAGGACACTAGGTAGCATGAATCAGAGGGGTAGAATGAGCTTCTCAAGGTTATACAGTTAATAAAGAAATGAGCTGTATTTCAAACTCAGGCTCCTGGGAAAAAGGAAGTGGCATTCTTTGCCACTATGCCACGATGTACTCTAAAATTCACTAATATGTACTTACATTTTATAGAACTTTCTAATTTCTAGTGACTCTTTGGGGGGTGATTATAAAAGTAGTATTAATGGCTTTTTTTTAAAGCTATGGAAATTTAGGCTTGGAAAAGTCAAGGGACTTGTCCCTTGGTCACACAACCTTGAAATGTCAGAGAGAGGTCTCAATCTCATACCTTGTCTGGTCAAATCCATTTGTCCTTTTGGACATCATTGCTGCAAGGGTGCTAGAAACAAGCCTAATTGGGGAAGGCTTCCTGGACTGGGGGGATGCCTAGACACAAAGAATGCCATTTTCATTGGTCACTGTCACCCCATTGCAGAGACCAATTAAGCAGACCATTGCAGGACCAATATAAAATACAAATCCTGGGAGTGGGGCCAAGGGTCTGTCTGTTGCATGCATCTCCCACGATGCATGGGAATGAGAGGGCCCTTGAACTTCCTGCACTCCTCAATTTCAAGGAGATTTAATGGGGCCTGTCACTTCTTTGGACCTGGATCAGCTTTCAAACAAAAACTTACCGAGCTGAATGCGGTGAATGTCAAGTGTAATTAGGAGGTTGGGGTCTGGCGTGTCTTGGGTTTTGAGCTGCCAAAGGAGGGAACATTCTGGGGCCAGCGCTTCTGGCTAGAAGAGAGAGGCTAGGCTGGCAAAAGGATGTGACACTTGAGAGATGTGGGGAGACTTCAGGTGAGACCACTGTGTACCTACTTCTCTTTCTCTCAGAGAGTCTAATTCCCCAAAACAAAACCATCCAATTCCATCAGGCTTTAGATTCCCCTGTGTGGTCTTCAATTGATTTTTTTCCCCTTGGGGTCATTGATCTTTGATAGACAAAACTTCTCTCTTCCATGTTCAATCTAGTTCCTTTCTGGGCTAGGTCATAATGCCACTGGCTAGGGACCCTGATTCTGTTATTAGGGGGGGAAGGGGGCCAGAGCTGTGATTTTATTGAGCGTGGAAGAGATCTGTGGTCACCATAGGGACATAGATGTGGGACCATGGGTGTTTATTTTAAATTTGGAACTTGACAAATGATAAATAAAATCAGCATTTACATATTCAGAGAACAGAAAAAGGAAGATTCAGTCCATAGAGTCTTAAATTATTTAAGTGCTATATGACTCAGTTTCCTCATCTGTAAAATGAGGGGGTTGAACTAGATGGTTTCTAAAGTTCTTGGACTTCCAAGGTCATTTGTTTTGCTTCTCCTCCTCTCATTAACTGACCTGAGGAATCCAGAGGTTGTGACTTGTCCCGAGTCAGGTCTTCTAGAGATGGGACAGAGTACAGAGAGTCTTTCCTCAATGTTCTTCACAGTTTAGTGCTTCCAGGAAGTCGTCTTTAGTTCTCCCAATGAAGAGGGCTCTCCCTCTCCTCAAATGACTTTGTTTGGACCACTCTGTGGAATGTAAACCTCCAGAGGACAGCTTTCTGCTTTGTCCTTGTATCTCAGCCTGAATGACCTGCACCCTCTGGTGAAGGACTTTGCCTAGGGTCACCCAGCTGGCAACGTGGAGAGATAGCAGGCTTTGGCTTCAAAAAGACTTGAGTTTTGAGATGTACTTGGTTGTGTGACCCTGGGAAAGTCATCTCATTGCTTGATGAGACTGAGTTGCAGGGTTGGTGTTAGAGGGTGTTTCCTTTCCTGGAGCTCTCCATATCAATAAAATCACAGCTCTGGCTCCCTTCCCCTGCTAATAAAGTTCTCCAGAATTAGCTCAAAGTTTGGAATATAGCAGGTCCTTAGGAATATTTATTGAATTGAAGCCTCTCTTCTCTTCTCAGGTATGTATGAGTGACTAATCTGTCCTCAAGGGACTTCTTTGACTTCCATTTTGACTCTATTTTCATTCCCAGACAAGACCAATCCTTGGGAAAGTGAATTTCCCACAGCTTGGTCAAAGGTCTTTGCAACATAGGAAAGCCTGTGGTCCTCCAGGTGAGGGGCCTCTCTGGTCTTGGGAAAAGAGAAATTCAGCCATTGTATTGGACCCCTGCTCAAGGGCCTTCCAGAGCTCATGCCTTGCTGACCTTGACCTCAAAAGCTCTGGGTCTTCCAAGGAACCTGATAGATCATCAGCAGAAAACTTCATCCTTAGGAGAAGCAGCTTGGTGCAGTGGTTGGAGAGATGGTCTCCAACAGGGAAGGCCCAGTTTTGCACAGATGTGGTGGTATGACCCTGGATAAGTCACTTATCTTCTCAGTGACTCCAGGCAACTTGATGAGACTTGAAGTTGAAGAAAAGACACTGAGCTGCATTTTCTCCTGATGGAGTTGCGTGTCTCAATGCCGTCATGATCCAGTCCCAATAGCCTTACTGTCACAAGACACTTTTATATATTAGTGTCTTATTGGAACCTCCAAAAGTGTGGTGTTAGTAACTATGTGTTGTTACTCCCAATTTGCACATGAGTACAGTGAAATGTTCCTGGTCATAGGGACCTCCCTCCCATCCCGGTGCTGAGCTTCCGGGCATTGTGGCTGAGAACATGAATCTTGGAGTCAAGCAGACCTGGGTTTAAATCCCACCTTTAATTTATTAGGTGTTTGATTAGGCACAAATTGCTTAAATTCTGAGATTCAACTCAGTTTCTGAATAAGCATTTATCAATCACCTACTGTGTGCCAGGCAGTATACTAAGCACTAAGGGCATAAACAAGGCAAAAAGAAAAAAATGATCTCTGGTACCTCTCTTACAGGGTTTCTAGGAGGCTCACATAAGACAACTGATGTGAAAGTGACTTATAATAATCAAACATTCCATAAATGTCAATTATATCCTCATAGTGTCTCTACGGTTCTGTCAGTGTTCTTTTGGCTCTTGTCTCCTGGCCTTTGTCTATGACCTCAGCCACAATGACGGTGATTGTCTCTTATCATTTATCCACTTTAGAACTGGCAAAGATCTTGGCATACATCAGAACTCTTTGGGTCCTCATAGTAACCCTGTAAGGCATTAGCCCCATTTTCCTGATGAGAAAACTGAGGATCACAGTGACTCATGGAGGAGCCTGAGGTAGGTATCAAACCCAAATCTCCCTAAATCTAGACACATCTCTTTGCCTGTACTCTGCACTCACTCACTCACTATAGATTGGCTGCCAGCACTTTGGCAGTGGTCACCTATGGTTATGCCCTAGTCCAGCTCAAGAGGATGGAATGAACTTTGGGGGCTTAGAGGAGCCCAGCCTTGGAATAAACATAGGAGACATGAAGGCCTGGACCTAGCTTTTTACTAAGAGACAAAGACTTGGGAATGGGGTGGAGTGCTGTTCCAGGTACATAATAACAACTAACATTCATTTGGCCCAATGTAGACCAAAAGATAGAGCTCTGGACGTAGAGTCAGGAAGACCCAAGTCCAAATCTGGCCTTGAATATTTTCTGGGTAACTGAATTTCTATTTGTTTCACTTTCCTCAATTGTAAAATGGAAATATTAATAGTTTCTACCTCCCAAGGGACTAAATGAGATAATATTTGTGAAGCATACGATACTTAATAAATACTTGTTTCCTTCCATCCTTTATAATTTTCTCATCTGATCCTCACAAAAAATTTGGTGAATCATGCTTGTTATGATGATGAGGAAACTGAGTCAAACTAAGATTAAGGGACTTGTCCAGGGTCATACAGCAAGAGAGCAAATGAGTCAAGATTTGAACTCAGGGCTTCTCTCTCCAAGTTCAATTCTCCTTAAGGACAGGGGCTGTCCTTTATCTCTTTTTGTATCCCCATTTCTTAGCAGAGTTCATAGTCCATAGCAGGTGGCTAATAAATGTTTATTACTGATTATCTACTATATATTATTGCTGTATTGATTATCCAGTATATACCATTGATGTATTGACTGATTATCCAATATACCATCTCCATTCTTGTGGACTGATTGGAGTTGGTTTGAAGGGAGCTGGTTGCCATTCCAAGGATCAAAGGAATGAATTTTAGGATAAATTTTGCTTTTTTATCTCATGATCAGAAACCATGACAACCAGTCTGGCTTCTCTGAATCCTGATGTTAATTATTGAATAGACATTTGTCGAAGTAACTGTTCTTTCTACTCAATGGAGAAATAGAAATATATAAGATGCTATTATTGGCATGTTGTCATTAGAAGAAATTAAGGCCAAAGTCTATATATAGATAGAGAAAAATAATAACTAAATAGAGAAGAGCTGACATTTACATAACACTTTAAGGTTTTAAAAGGACTTTACCGTTCCCTCAATCCTTAGAACAACTTTGTGACAGAGGTTATTATTAACCCCATTTTTCAGACTTAGAAACTGAGACTGAGATAGGTTGAGTGACTTACCCAGGATCACACAGCTAGGAAACCTTAAAGTCAGTATTTGAATCCAATTCTTCCTGACTGCAAGTCCAGAATGCTATTAATGAGGGTGGTTTAAAGCATCTCATATGACCACCCTGTATTCAACTATCTCCCCGGCAAGCCTTCCCTAGTTCCTATTGATAAAGTTTCTCCTAGATGTCCCAGGCATGCTAGACTTGGATGCAGGAAGAGCTTTTGAATCCTACCTCAAATGCTTATTAATAATACCTGTAGCATTTTAAAGTTTGTGATTGCTTCGTTTTATCTCCATTTTAACAGATGAGGAAAGTCCGATAAAGGATTTGAACTCAGGTCCTCCTGACTCCAGGTCCAGCATGATCTAGTTGCCCTAGCAGTGTGACCCTGGGCAAATCACTTTATTTTTCTCAGTTTTACTTTTCTCCTATGTACAATGGGACTAATATCTCCCTCCCAGGGTCATTGTGAAAGATCAAATTAGATAATTTAGGTAAAGTGCTCTGCAAATTTCAAAGAGTTCTATAAATTTCAATGATTGCTGTTGTTATATTATTACTCACTATGCCAGGAACTGTTGGAATAAAAATTTACACTAGGAATTTCTTGCAGAGGTCTCTGCTAAAAAGTGTATATTACATGGGCTGGATGATGTGTAAGACTATTAATGCATAAATAGGGGCTATTCCCCTGAATATACCACTCCTTTTCGTAGTTCCCACTTTCAGTACTTTGGTTTAGGAACTCATGACTTATGACCTGAACTATTTTGATAGTATCCTAATTATCCCTAGTTAATTTTCCTTTGGATTGCCCTCTTCAGAGCTGGCAGATTGATTTTCTCAGAGCCCAGCTCTCTTCATGTCAGTCAACAAACACTCCATGCCATGATATGAGACAGGATGACCCAGGGCAACACTGCTTTAGAGTACAAGTTCATTTCTCAGGCATTAAAGGAGAGAATGATGGAAGGCTTATAAACAGCATTACTTCACATGTGAGTAAAAGATAAAAAGACAGCTGAGGAAAAAAGAGGTGTGCCTGTCAAACATTTCAGGTGACTTTCAGCTAACCCAGAGATAAAAGCATCAAGCAAAAAGACAGGAGATGGCACAGATCAACTCCTGCCTTTATGGTGATCTATGCTTATTATTTATTTTTCATTTATGGAACAAAACAAACATTTCCATAACAGTATAATAAAAAGATGATTGTAAATGAAACTACAAATCTATTGTATACAATTTACTTTTCCTTTTAAGTGTTTAAATTTCTTTTTTACCTTTTTCTCTGTCTCCCATCCAAGGCGTCCACCATTAGGTACAAATACACACACACCAATGTGCATACATACATACATATACATATATACATGTATGTATGTAAAATTATCCATATATTTATTTATCGGGTCTTTCTCTTTCTTTGGAATATAAGCCTATTAATGGAGTCTCTGGTTCAAGGCCATGAATATTTTAGCCACTTTGCATAATGCTATATGGCTTTTTAAACTATATCTTGGACCAAATCTTTTTCAGAAAAAAATGATGCAACGATTTTCCCCCCATTCAGCCCCTATTCTCCATATCTTAGGTACATTGATTTTGTTTGTGCAGTTTCATGTATCTATTTTATTATCTATTTTACCTTTTTTACCTTTTTAGTTATCTATTTTACCTTTTAGAATTGCCTATCTCTTGTTTGTTTAAGAATACATTTCCTAACCATAGCTATGAGTGGTATGTGATCTTTATCTTCTAATTTTTAATAGCATGTTCTTTAATATTAAAGTTGCATATATATTTAGAATGTATTGAAGAATATGGTGTAAGGTGTTAAGTTTAAGCCTAATTTCTGCCAGACTGTTACTTTTCTGAGCAGTTTTTAATCAAAGAAGTTTTTTTCCCCAGATAATTTATCTTTTCTACTTTATCAAACACTGGATTATTGATAGAATTCTCTTTTGAATTGACCAGGACCAGACATGTTTTTCTTTCTTAGTTCCTTTGAAACTAGATCTATTTTCTTTTTTGAGATTGGGTTATTTAAGATATTTATCTGGTCTTTGATACTTTGAGTATTTTATAATTTTGTAGATATTCTATTAAAATGTAAAAAAAATATTTGTTATGAGCATTTAGTTTTATTAACATATACTTCTGCAATTGTAATAATTAATAGATGATTATATGTATGTATGTTCTGATTTTCAAAAAAATATTTATTTTGTTTTTGCTGTGATTTTACCTAGCTCATTTGCTATTTTGTTGATTTTAATTTTTTGCTCTTTTTAATCAGATTAGCTAAAGATGTATTATTTTTATTAGTTTTTCAAAGAATCAACTGTTAGCTTTATCATTTCTATTTTTGTTCTGATTTGTCCTCTAATTTTTAATATCTTTCTTTTTGTATTTATTTTAGATTTGTTTATAGGCTTTCTCACTTTTAAATGCAAATTCAGGTAAATAAGCATCTATTTTAAAAAATTTTCTTGATGTACGTTTGTAGAGATATGATTTTCCCTGAGAGGGATGCTTTAACTGTATCATAGAAATTTTGGTATGTTGTTTCATCACTATCATTTTCTTTCACATGATTGTTAATTTTTCCTATGATTTGTTCTTTGACCCACTGTTATTTAGGATTTCATTGTTAAGTCTCTATTTGATTCTGTTTCTCTTTTTCGGTGTCTGTGATGCCAGAACCAAAGACAATTTTTGGTTGCATTATGGTATGTAAAGGTGTGTGTATGTATGTAGATACATATATATGGTGTATATATGTAAAGAATGTATTTATTATTTCTGCCTTTTTACATTTGTTTGTAATATTGTCATGCGCTAAAATATGGGTAATTTTTGTAAAAGTTCCATGTGGTGCTGAGAAATATTTATATTCTTTTGCAATACAATTTAGAAAATAACATGATTTTCAGTTTTAGTTTCTCCAACAATTTGTTCAGTTGTTTATCTTTCTCTTAGACTTATCTAAAAGTGAGAGAGGAATATTGAAGTCTCCTCTCACTATTGTATTAATATCTATGTCTTCTTGTAGATTTATGAATTTTGGTGCTAAGGCATTTGGAGTATATGCTTATTAATGATATTGATTTGATATCTATGATTCCTTTTAGTATAATGTATAATTTCCCAGTTTATCCCTTTTTGTTTTTTGAATGTTTGTTTTTGTTTTGACAGATATTATGATTGAAAGTTCTGATTTCTTGGATTCACTTGATACATAGTAAATTTTTTTCATCCCCTCAGTTTTATTTTGTGCATATCTTTGTTTTGTAAATGCACTTCTTGTAAACAATAGATTGTAGAGTTTTGTTTTCTATCTAATCCATCACTCTTTTTCATTTTAGTGAATTGTCTAATCCTTTCACATTTCAAGTTATGAGAATTAGTTTTATATTTTCTTCCATTAAGACATTTTTTCTCTTCTGCTGTAAACCCAATACTATATTTCTTCAGCAATTTTAGCTTAATCTTTTATCATCACAATTACCGGTCCCATTTGTTGCCCCTTTCCCTTTAGAGATTTGTTTATTAGTTCATTATTTTATTTTGGTTATGTAATTCTTCCCCTACTTTTTCCCCCTCCGATAAAATAGATTCCCCCCTCCTTTCTCCCTATCAGCACTGTTGACATTTTTAAAATTAAATTTTTAGTGCCTCTTTCCAGACATAATTTCTCTGAACTTTTCAGTATCCATCCTCTCTTTCTGTCTAGCCTAGACCCTTCTTCTCTGGTTCATGTCTCCTATATGTATCTAGTTTCTCACTATTCTCTGTATTCCTAATGAAAGCAAACCTTCCAACATATCTTTTCTAGGTTCTCCTCTCTAGGCAGCTTTTGCCACTGCTTTGTAGAGCTTGCCCCTTGGATTCCCCTTTTTCATTACAAATCCCAGAACAATGCCGATTCCTGAAGGTAACAGAGAGGATACTGCCCATCATTGGATCTCCTACCCCATTCCCATAACCCTGGTCATACAGCTTACCACTCATCTATACTCTAACCATTGGATATATTCTTTTCCCCATTTGTCACAAAATGTCTTCCTGGGGTCTATGCCCTCCCCTCTTCTCCAGGTACCAGCTGCCTATTGAAGTTCCAACCCCTCCCTGCCTCCATGAGCACCATCACCCTCTATGGGAAGACAACACTTAGCAAAATGTCCCTATCTTCCTTCATAGAACATCTCTTCACTCACAGGAGCATTTATTAGTAAAAGTCCCTTCCATCACCAAACAAAGGCCTCCTGCCTTTCTCTCATCTTTCAGTATTTCCCCCTCCCTCCTCACCCACTCCTCTGTAGACTCTTCTTTCACTGAGAGACCACAGGGGTCACCTTCCTCTCATTGCTAGCCCTCTCTTTGACCCACTCACAGCACACACACTCCCTTCTAGCCCCCTGCTTCCTCCTTCCTTTTATGGACTCTCCCATGTTATAATGCTGTGGTTGTTTAGTCATGGCTGACTCTTCACAACTCCATTAGGATCTTCTTGGCAAATACATGTAGCAGTTTGCCATTTCCTTTTCCAGTGAGTCCCCATTTTACCCATGAGGAACTGAGGCAAATAATGGTTAAGTGACTTGCCCAGGGTCACACAGTTAGCAAGTATCTAAGGCCAGATTGGAGTTCAGGTCCTCCTTTCTCTAGGTCCAGGACTCTATTTACTATACTATCTGGATATTTGTAGTAGCTGTTGCTCCTCCCCTATAGGAGAACCACTAACTACATCAGTTTGGCCCCTTTTCCCCATTGGTGAGTTCCTCATGACAACTCCATTTTGTGGAGCTACCCAAGCCAGCCTTCATTCTCTTTCTGATCCTGTTCCTGGCTTCCATTCCTCTGTTGTGGTCCTATCCTGTAGCTTTTCTCAGTGCCTGGGGCCTTGTAATGGTAACTGAAATGGGAAGACCTTTCCCATTCATTAATCAGACCATGTGACCTGCTTAAATCACATGGAGTCCTAAATCATATGTAGTGGGACTGCTGAATAGGTGCAACAGGAAGAGTGGAGCAGAATTAAGAGGAAGTTATTTAGAGCAGTTAGGGTGGAGGAAAGAGAGGACACAAGGGAGCGAACAGCCAGGCTCCTGAGTGCTTGTTTGTGGGGAAGGCTTGGGAATGACTTTATCCCATGCAGTGCTAATGTGTATTGACTTCTTGGTTACCCTGATGAATTTGGCTTTCTGGTGTCTTAATAAATGTTTTTCTTCTGTTTTCTATGTGGAGAGTCTGTTATTCTTTGCAACTGAGAACTACATTGGCATATTCATAGGCACCACCAGTGCTGTGAATGTCGCCTTGGTGATACAGGCCTCCTTGCCTGTATCACATCCAACTTATGCCTTTATCTTCTCAGCCTTGAATATCCCTCAGCAAGGCTTGTCTCTTCCTCCCACTGGTGCTCTCACTGGGTGACCTAAGTTCTGTAGGAGGGGCCCAAGCCAGCTTCCATTCCCCTCCTTGCCTCATTCTGCTCTACCTCACTTAAATCCAATTCATGGGCAAGTCAATATGTTATCCCATGATGCCACTGGTCCTCTTAGAAAACAAAGAACAACTATAAGCCTCATACCTGATTTCTAAGTACCTTCAGCTATCTTCTTGCCCTTCCTTCTTAGCTACCTTTTGGACCTTGTCTTCTTCCATCAGAAGGTAATGACTGTTTTTCTTTTGGCTTTTGTCTATATACTCAGAGCTTAATAAAGTGCCTGGTCTTAATACAGGCTTATTTCCTCCCTACTTGCCTATGAAGAGACAGAAATGCAGATGGATCTGACTAAATACATAGCAAAGAAATAGATGCTGGAGAAAAAACATTTTAATTATTCTTAGGAATAACTTTTCAAGATCTAAAAGAAGGTGGGGGAGCAAGTAGAATGAAGAGAAAGAGAACTCTAAAATATAATAAAATTGAATTTAAAAAAATCTAAGAGAGTGGAAGATTCCAGAAGAATGGAAGAGATTATAGATAGTTATTTATTCCTTCTCAAAGGCCAGTCCACAGGACTACCTTCTCATCTCTGGAGAAGCTTTAGGAAAATGGTCTATGCACACTATGAGGGTAGTCTTGATGCAAACGTGAGGGAGCAGTCAGAATTCTGCAAACAATTCCCTATGGCAGACCATATCCTGTCCTAACTGACATAGCATAACATATTTTTCATGTGTCAGTTTAAAAAATAAATATTTGACTTGGTAAAGCAAAATGTAGCCTTGAAGACAATCCTTAGACAAGTTGCTTTCTATGTGCATATTAAAATCGTGACAAATGATAACTTTGTTGAACAACCCACTGAGTATTGACATAAAACAGAAATGTCATTATGTCTTTTGACATCGGGGAAAGAAATATCAACTAAGCCTTTAATCAACCTCATTATTAATGGTTTGAAAATAATAAGTAATTAAGGCAAATTCAATTGTACAGGAAGGGATATGGTGACATAAACACTGTGGGAAGAGGTGAAGGGAGATCACAGACACTGGTCCTGAGGGCAATCATCCTGGGATATTACCCTTTGGGGTGAAAGATAGAGATCCTAGGAGACTATGGGATGGCTGCTAGAGAGGTCACAGTCAGGGGTGGGAGATGTAGGGAAAGGTAGGCCTAAGCAAGAACTTACGTGAAATGTAACTGTGTGAGTTAGGGTGTGTGTATGTGTGTTTGTGTGTACGTATGTGCATGCTTATATGTGTGCACGTATATGTGTGTGCATATGTGTATGTGTTCAAATGTGTATGGGTATGTATGTGTATGTACATATATGTGTGTGTGTATGTTTGTGTGAGGCCTGTAGGTTAATTTCCTATTTAAGGAATTATATCTTTGAACATGATGATAAACTGTTGTTTCTGTGCTGCTAAAAATCTAAACATTATCTGATTTTTAAAAATCACTAAAATTTTTCAATCTTCTTGATTTTAGCTCTCTGAATGAAAGTTCTGATTGCCCTATTCTAGCTAAGCTATGATATTAGTGGGAATATTCATCTATATGAATATGTATATGTAACTACACATATATATATATATATATATATACATATATATGCACACACATATATTCATGTATAGAAAGAAAGAGTTAACAGTGTGAAGGACAATGTCCAGTGTGGCATCCTAACAAAAGAACAGTATCCTAGCTTTAGTTCCCCCTCACTCTCTAGATTACCCAAATTCTCCTATTTAAAAGTGAGATTATACTGACTCCACTGAGTTCCATAATATGATAAAGTCTCCTTCCTCAAATTCTAAGCAATGCTAAAGAGCATCATCTTAGCAGGAAATATTGCACAATGGGGTAAGCTAGATGGCACAGAACATAGAGTGCTTTGGCCTGGAGTCAGGAAGATTCATCTTCTTGAATTCAAATCTGACCTCAGACATTTACTAGTTGTATGACCCTGGGCAAGTCACTTCACCCTGTTTGCCTCAGTTTCCTCAACTTTAAAGTGAGGTGGAGAAAGAAATGGAAAACCACTTCAGGATCATAGGCAAGAAAACTACAAATGAGGTTGCAGAAATTTGGACTTGACTGAAAAATGACCGCACAGCAAAAATTGTACAATGGAAAGATCATTAGCTCAGAAATCAGGAGATGTGGAACCACCGACTTGCTGTGTGACTTTAATTCTCTGAGTCTGGGTTTCTGATTTGTAAAACCAGGGAGTTGAATTGGAAAAAAAAAATGAATGAATCTATAACAAAACAAAGTGACAAATGCATGCTGTCCGTTCTGGTGACATTCAGCTAGCCAAACAGCTGTGGTGAATTAGTATATCAATGCCTAAATCAGGGACAGAAACTGCAGATGGACAGTGACCCAGGCTCAGGCTCAATACAGAACAGGCATTTTGAGTTGATGGCATTGAAGACATTGTGCAGTATCTTTGACAGCTCTCATTGTTCTCTGCTCCAGCCTTCATCTAATGATGCTTGATGGCTGTGAATTGCCGCACACCACGAACTCATCAGGATCAAAATTGCAGATGACTCAGAGGGCAATCAATGGGAAGGCCCATGGGGAGGGGAGGCAGCTAGAGTTCGGAGCTCATGAGCACGTGATTGGGACAGGGGTGCATGGGATTTTATCTAGGATACATAGGACCAGAAAAGGAAGACAGAGTCTGACAGATACTAGTTTTAGAGATCAAAATCTGGATTTGAATTCTAGCTTTGTCACTTATGACCTGTGCAATTTTAGAAAAGTCACAACTTCTCTGGGCTTCCATTTCTTCATCTGTGAAATGACGTTTGCCCTTCCCAGTTCTAGAGCTATGATCCTATGGCCCTGTATAGCACAGGATAGAGGCATTGGACCTGGAACTTTGTTGGACTAAGAAGGTCTCTTTACCAATGCAGCTTAACACCCTTTATTCAGCTTAGAGTGTGAGAAGGTTGACTAGGGCTCTGAGATGTTAAGTGATTAACTCAGTCACGTAGCCAGTAGGTATCAGAGACACAGGACTTTAACTCAGGTCTTCCTGACATCCAAATCAGTTCTCAATCTACTATGCCACACCATCTCTCCCCACCTTTCCCCTTTCTTCCCCTCCTCTTTCTTCCCCTCCCCTCTCCTCCCCTCTCCCTCTCTTTCTCTCTCCTGTCCTTCCCCTTCCTCCTCTTCCCTTTCCTCTCCTTTTCCTTTTTCTTTCCTTTCATTTCCATCATACTCCATCCCATTTCATCCCATTAAATTCAGTTCATTTCATTTCAATCATATGGATACTGTGCAAGGTGCTGAGTTTATGACAAAACCAAAGTCATCCTTGTCCTCAGGGGGGCTTATATGAATGGCTGGAAATAGAATATGTACATATGCGGGTAAATAAAATACACCACTTTTAAATTATTTTAGAAAAATGAATAGCAAATAGTAAAAACTAAAGGGAGGAGGGGAGCAGGCAAGTTCTCATTTGCAGAATTAACAGTTGAACTGCAAGTAATTTTGGAAGGAAGCTAAGAATGCTAAGAGGTGGAAGTGAGGAAGACTTTCTAAATACATGGGACCTTCCAGAGACAGGATCTAGAATATTGAGTGGGAGGAAGGGGCGTAGGTCAATGTGGCTGAAAAGGAAGTAGAGGGTGTGAAAGTGAGTGCTGCCCACTCGATCTGGTAGGATCAGTTAGAGACAGACTGTGAATGTTCCAAAAATTAGACAGAGAAGTTCCTGTTTTATTGGTGAGGAACTACTAAAACTTCTTGGGCAGGTGAGTAACATGATGAGATATGTACTTCAGTAATATCAATTTTGCCTTCTTCTATAGTCTATTAAAGAGGCCAGAATAATTACTATCCTGTGCTTGGTTCTGATTGACAAAGAGGGCAGCTGCTTGCCTACACACCCATCAGGGTCTTTGCCATCCTTAAAATATATATGTATATATATATATATATATATATATATATATATATACACACACACACATATATATATATATATATATATATATGTATATAGACTCCTTCACTGATTCTATCCACAAGCCACCCTTTTATGAGTCTCTTCTCATCCTAGACCACCATCTTTGATCTTTGCCTTTCCTTTTTCTGATCTCACTGATGTCGAGGTCCCTAATCTGACTTTCTACATTATCCCTTAGCTGGAGTTGATTTCTCCAAGATTACCAAGGTTCTCTTGGTAAACACCAATGGCCCTTTTCAATCCTCTTCCATTTGACACTGCTGACCAACCTCTCCTCCTGGATATTGGCTCTTTTCTGGCTTCTTGGGACACTCTGCTGTCCTACTTCTCACCTGTCTGATCCCTCCTCAGGCACCTTTATCATCATCCACCTCCTACTGCCTAATTGTGGGAATACCCTAAGCTCCACTTCTCTCTTGGTGCTCTCATAATTTCCCACGGATTCAATTTTCATCTCTATAAAAGTTGGCGTCTGTCTCATGCTTTAAGGTCTTTAAAGGACTTTACAAATACCTCATTTGTTCTTTACAACAACCCTGGGAGATTGGGGCTTTTATTATAACATCCCTTTTACAAATGAACAGAGGCAAATAGTAGTTGTGACTTGTTCAGGGTCAAAAACCAGGCTTACCTGTTTCTCTTGTCCCCGTCTCCTTAAAATTTCAATGTCCAACATCCCCTGTTTTTTGTAATTTTGGGGTGGTGTATTTTATTTACCCATACATATAGGCAACTTGGTGGTGCAGTGGATAGAGTACTGACCTTGGAGTCAGGAGGACTTGAGTTCAAATCTAATCTCAGATACTTACTAGCTGTTTGACCCTGGACAAGTCACTTAACCCTGTTTGCCTTCCTCATTTGTAAAACATGTCGTGGAAGTAAATGGCAAACCACTCTAGTATCTTTGCCAAGAAAACCCCAAATGTGGTTGAACATGACTGAAATGACTCAATAACAATTGCATGTACAAACACTGTTTATATTTAACCTCACCTTAGGTCTCTTGAGGACAAGAATAGTTCTCTTTTGTCTTCATAAACTTAGCACCTTGCATAGTGTCTGACTTGTAGGGGCGGACTGAACGGAGCTGACCAGAATGGAATGAGAAGGAAAGAGATGGAGTGAGATGGAAATGAAGGCAAGTTAACTGTTTGAAGCTAGATTTGTACTCAGGTCTTCTTGACTCCAGCACTCTAGCTACTGCACCACCAGCTACCTCCTGTCCAGATGACTCCTTCAGCTTTCTTCTCTCTCAAGCTCTGTTCCTGCTTCATTAATTGCTTTTTAGACCTTCCCAACTGGATTTCTTATGGATGTCTCAACCTCAAAATTTCACAAACCAGAATGTACTCTTTCCTCCTCCCCAAACTCATGTCTTTCCTTAACTTCTCTATTTCTGATGACAGCAATGCTCCAGGTACCAAGGTTCACAACTTTGGACTCTCCCTCCATCCCCATAATCATATCAGTTGCTCATTCTTACTTAGTTGATTTGATAATATCTCTCCAACTGGTCATCTTCTCTTTACATCCATGGCTATTGCTAGAATTCTGACCCTCTCTCTTTACCTGGATCATTGCATTCACCTCCTCATTGATTTTCTGCCCTGGTCTCCCCTCTCTCCACTTCAGTCTCTGCTTCTCTACCACTTCCTAAATATATGTCTGTTTATGCTACCCTCCTTGCTCCAAAGGCCATAGATGCCCTTTATTGACTCCAGGTAAATGCATGCTCTCCATTTGGCATTTCGTACTTTTCCTTTTGTTTGTTACATCATCAGGTCAAACTGGCCTCCTTCCTGTTCCTTACTCAATCTCCACTTGAGATCTTACATTCCAATCTTACACCCCTTACACTCTATCTCCAGTCTTTGTGCCTTTGTGTCCAGGCTGTTCCCCATGCCCGGAATGCACTTCCTACTCACTTCAACTTCTTAGAATCCCTAGATTCTACCTCCTTCAAGGGGTTTTCCTGAATCTCCTACTCCTAGTCCTCTTCCCTCCATTACTCTGTACTTACTTGTATGTAATATAGTGTCAGATTATGGACCTAGATTTTTAATTCCCTTAGAGGCCTTCTAGTCCAGTGCTCTCATTTAGCTGACAAGGAAACTAAGGCAGAGAAAGATATAATTGATTTTTAGTCTTCCTAGCTCAAAGTTCATCATGCCACCATTTTGTTTGAGCCAGGCCTTTGACTTCAAAATAAGACCCTTTCCACTGAGACAGTGTAAGCTCTTTGAGGGCAAAGTCATTTCATACTTCTCTTCATAATCCCAGTGCCTTGCACAATGCTGGACAGATAATGAGTATTTACTATTAATTAATGGTGAAATTTATTGACTGATTAATTACTGAAGTAGAAATTATAGTAATCCTGTTTTTAAGTTCTCAGAAGGAGGATTCTCAGGCTGGGAAAAGGTAGTTATTAATTCATGGATGCAAATTTGGAGAAGGTCTCTAGTGCAGTGTGTTGAGGTTCTGGCCTAGATTCTCTGTTCAATTGAATAATGAAACTGTCTCCAATTGAGCAAGAAAGAGAACAGCTATTGAATTTATAGGTAACACAAACCTATAGGGATAGCTAACACATTGAATGAGAAAGTCAGGCAAAGACCAAAAGGCCAAAGTGTTGGGCCAAATCTAGTGAAATGACATTGAATAAGAGTAAATGTCTATACTGCTTTGGATTAAAAACCAAACCAAACCAAACCTCAAATGGTCGAGTAACAATGGATAGCATTCTCATAGCACTCTAAGGTTTTTAAAGTAGTTTATATGTCTTATCTCATTATTCTCACAACAGCTTGTGAAGCAGACATGATTGTCATCTCCATTTTACAGATGAGAAAGTAAGTCAGAGGGGATAAGTGACTTGCCCAGGTTCACATGGTTAGCAAGTTTCTGAAGTGGGATTTGATTTTAAGTCTTCCTCCCTCCAAGTCCTATATTCTATTATCTACTATAGTAATTAGCTACTTTAGTTGAGGGGGTGAAATGTGGCAAGACAATAGTTCTTGTGAGGAAATAACATGTCTAGTGGATTTAGTGGCACTGTGAACTTAGTATGAGTTACCAGTAAGATATGGCAGCCCAAAAAGTTGGTACCAGCCTAAGTTTCATTGACAGGAATATGCAAAAAATATAATGAAGTAAGTGATCACCTCACTGTATTCTGTCCTGGTCAGATTATTTCTGAAATGGATTCACTTTGGGTGCCTCATTTTAGGAAGGACATTGACAATCTGGATAGCATGCAGAGTGACTAGATTTGCCCTGCTTGGTTCTGATGAGCAGAACTAGGAAAAATCAGTAGAGTTCACTGAGAGGCAAGAGTCTGTCTCACATTTTATTACAAAAACAAGTATTTTGTAATAATTAGAGCCATCCAAAAGCCCATCCAGAATAGCCCTCTTTGGGAGGTAAAAGGCTACCCCTCACTGGAGGTCTTTACATGATGACTAAATAACCACCCATCAGAAAAGTTGTAGAGAGGATTTTTGCTTAGGAATGGGTTGGCCAAAATGGTTCCTTCCAATTTTGAGAACTCTTATGACTCAGATTCTTTGAATCTGTGATCCTATGGGAAAAGTTGAGTGAAAAAAAGCTTAATGGAGTCAGGATAAAACCAGAATAAATGAGGCAATATCATGAAAGCATCTAGCTACCCTTGATGAACTCAAGTGACTAGAGTGAGATGATGTATGTCCCAGATTGCTAAAAAAACCTGATGGATATGATTGTGGAGCTACTGTTAGTGGCCTTTGAAGGATTAGAGGATGGGAGAAGGGCTGTGGGACTTTAGAAACAAGGAAGAGAGTGGAATTTGTCTATAGGCTAAAGAGGAGAAAGAGGAGGAGGTAGCAACAGGTAGATTATTGAAAAGATGGTTAATGAACATCTAGAAAGAGAAGCAATGATCTCAAAGAGCCATCAGGACTTAATTGAGAGTAGGCAAGGTCAAATTAGCCTAGTTTGCCTTTTTTTTGACAGTGTTGCTAGATTGGTAAATCTGGGGAATATTGTTAGTATTGTACATTTGCATTACAGAGAAGCATTTGTCAGTTTCTGTCATGCTCTTCTTATGGAAAAGGAGAAGAGATACTCTCCTCTGCTCTGTCCTGATCAGACCATTTCTGGAGTATTGGTCTCAGGTTTGGGTGCCCCAGTTTAGGAAGGACATTACTAAATTTTGATTCAGAATCCTCAGTAGTTGTTCAACATCAATCTGAAAATTTTGTCCTGGAGGAAGGATCATCAGCCTTGTCCTGGTTGACCAGAGGGTCAGAACTGGGACAAATGGCTAAAAATGTAGCTTGACTTCAGGAAATATAAGGAGACTTCAGGAAAAATAAGCTTGACTTCCTTCAATTAAACTGTTCAAAAGTAGAATTGATTGCCATGAGAAAGTTTGAGGTCCCTTTATTTAAAGATCTTCCAATAAACCTGGATAATTGAGTGTTGAGTGTTTCTTTTCTCTATGCTTTGGAGTCAATGGTGGCAGAAGTCTCTTCCAATTTTCAAATTCAGTGATTTGTCTTAGACGGATACTGCCAATGGACACAGAACTGGGCCCAAAGTTGAGCTGAATGAGGAGAGAGGGATGAATTTGGTAAATTGCTAAACTCTTTTAGTGACTCCCAGCTTCGCCCCTCTCCATTTTTCAAACATCAGTATTCTATTGGAAGCTCTGATGCATGGACCGTAATGGCCTCTGAGTATCTGAAAATGAGTATCACAGGGCAATTGGGAGAGACAGATGGTAGGTTTCAACAAGAGGCATGAAAGGAACAAGGAAGAAACTCCAAAACTGAATGGGAGTCAAAGAAAGCATATGGGTGAGAAGAGGACAGACTGGCCAAGAATCCACAGTGAGCTGTAGCTGATTGATAGTCTCTGAACTCTGCTGTTCTACTCAAGATAGCTACTCAAAGAGAATCAAGGAAAGGTGTAGACAACTTGGGGCAAACTCATTGGTGCATGGAAATGAGCAGGTATGGATAGATTGTGATCTTCATTTGTGGTGGAAATACTCACATCAGTGAGATCCAGGATTAATCTGACTGAGTATGAGTTAGATCAAATGCTCTTGAGGTCCTTTCTACTTTAAAGATTCCCTGATTCTGTTATGGCAATCAGAGTCACTGTTCTATAGCTTGGGAAGCCTATGGAGTCTTCTGCATTCATGTAAATTATGTGTCCTCTGTTCTCCCAATGAGCAAAGAATTTTATCCTCAGAGTTGTGCTTCTTTGCTCCAGGCGTAAGTAGTGGGCAGGAGTGATGGGATAACGAGGAGTCTGGATAACAGACAAACACTTAGACTAACTCAACCCAGAAGCAAAGGGGAAGTTGCTGACTGTTGGCTGCATCTCTGGATGTGGTCTTGTGGTGATCAGGAGTGATAGGCCCCTTTCAGAGGGGCCCCATAGAGAAGCAGTTCTCATTCTGGGACACTGAATCACCAGAGTAGAATAAAGTGCAGTTCAAAGCTATGATTGACATGCCTGTCCACCTCCCTGAGTCAGGGAATAGCCCTGTGACCCTGGAAATGAATCTGTCCTGCCCATTCTTTGATCTCTACCAGGACCCCGTCTGTCCAACAGGCTGCTGGAGAGGGAGCATGTCCGCTCCATTGTGGAGTCCTCAGCTAGCTCCAGGGTCCCTTCTCTCATTACAGTGACACCGACATGCCACTGGAATGTGGGCATAGGGTTTGTAGATACTGGGGAAACACAGATCCTGAGCTGATGGGAAGAAAGTTTAAAAAAAGAGGAGGAGGAGGGATAGGAGAGAATTATACCAGAAGGGAGAGGAGGAGGGGCAGAGTCTGAGATGGAGCATTGTAAGTAAAGAAGAAAGAAATGGAGGGAGATAGGTGATGGGAAAATATATGTAAGAACTGGAAGAGGACAAAGGATAGGGGAGAGAGAGAGAGAGAGAGAGAGAAAGGGAGACACACAGACAGACAGACACACACATACATATAGGCAGAGACAGAAATGGAGAAAGAGTCAAGACAGAGAGAGAGATAAAGAGAAACAAAGAGACATAGAGACGAGGAAAGTTGGGGGGAAAGAGGAGGGAGGACAGAAAAGAGGAAGGGTAGAAGAAAGAAAAGTAAAAGTAAAGAAGATAAGGAAGACAGGAGAAAAAGAACAGAAAATAGAGCAGAAAGGGATATGAAGAGGGAGAGGGAGAGAAAAGAGGAGAACCTGATCCAAAAGGCTATAAAAGGTTCATAGACAGTAAATTGCTCTCATTAAACATTAGGATGAGTTAGATGAGAAGGAATCCAAACATGTGGATCATATTTCCCTTCAAAACCACATGGGTTTCCAAAAGAAGCCAACCAGCCCCTGGGGGCAGAATTCAAGCAGGGGCTTTTCTTAAACCCATGAAGTTGGAAAAATGGCTTAACAGATTTGAGGAACTTGAAATGCTTCTGGGCTCAGGCAGTGGGGATTTTTTCTCCAATCCCATGATCACCTCGTGGTGGGCTCTCTTCTTCCCAACATGGAAGAGAAATGTACATCTGAGAAATGGACCCCTCCCCCTGTGCCCCTGCCCCAATCCTGTGCCATCTCCAGAGAGAAGAAAAGAGGGTGAAAGGAAGGAGAAAGGAGAATTATCTCTTGGGGCCAAAGCAGAGCTCAGAGGAAGTCACTGGTATTACCAAGCAAGGATGGAATATCTCTATCCTGGCTGCTTCTCATGTCATATCCCCTGCCATCCTATATGGCAACCTCAGAGTGATCCTCTATGCTTGGCTCAGTCATTTTTCAGACTGTCAAACTCTTTGTGACTCCATTTGGGGTCTTCTTAGCAAAGATACTGGAGTGGTTTGCCATTTCCCTCTTCAATTTTTTTACAGGTGAGGAAACTGAGGCAAACTGGGTGAAGTGACTTGCCCAGTGTCACACAGCTAGTAAGTATCTGAGGTCAGATTTGAACTTGAGGAGTCTTCCCATCTCCAGGGCCAGCACTCTATCCACTGCACCGCCTTGCGTCTCTCCTTTGTGCTAAGCCTCTAAACTGTTTTGTTTTCTGACCCAGTGAGGACTTTATACTCCTTCCCAGTAATCTAGACTGACTTTAAGCATACACATAGTAGGTAGTTACATAAAAGTTAGAATTTGAGAGAAAATTTCTATCTCCCTCTTTCGCTGTGCCTGAAATTCTCTTATATCCTTACTGACATAATTTACTTACAGAAATTATACAATTAGATTCACTTCCTTTGATCAAGGGTTTGTTTCTTGATAAAATGCAAATATATCTGGAAAGGGCAACAAAAAACCTTAGTGGATTATTTATACTTATGCTGTGTGTATATGTGACACAAACATATACACACATCATGTATATATTATATGCACACACACAAATACACACACACACACACCTACTAGGTGGTGCAGTAGGTGGAGTGCCTGTCCTGGAGTCATGAAAACTCATCTTCCTCAATTCAAATTCAGCCTCAGACACTTACCAACTGGGGTGACCCTGGTAAAGTCACTTCACCATGTTGCCTCAGTTTCCTCATCTGTAAACTGAACTAGAGAAGGAAATGACAAACTATTTCAGTTTCTCTGCAAAGAAAACCCCAAATGGTAATCACAAAGATTCAGACACAACAAAACAAACCAAACAACAATGAAAACACACATAGGCACATTTATAGGGTGTCCAAAAGCCTTAGTGCAGTTTTGAGCCTTAGTAGCTTACATGCTGCAGTCTACTCACAATCAGTAAGTGCTGCCCTGCATGAGATTCATTTTTAATTCAAGAGCCAGTTGGTAGTACAGTGGATAGCACACTGGGTCTGGAGTCAGGAAAATCTGAGTTCAAATAATCTCTTCGACACTTGGTGACCCTGGGTTAGTCACTTGACCCTGTTTGCCATGGGTTCTTCCACTTTAAAATGGGAGAAATCATAGCGCATATAGGGTTGTTGTGGGGATTAAATAAAATAATCTTGTAAAATGTTTCACCATGTCTAGAACATAGGAGGCATTATCTGAACACTAGTTATTATTGTTTTGTTGTGTCCTCAGAATCAGAGTTAATCAACCTTTATCAAGGGGCTTTTAGATGCCAGGCATTGTTCCAAGTGCTGAGTATATAAAAAAAGTCACATGGGGCCCTTCCCACAAGGAGCTCAACATTTAATAGGAGAGATAGCACATGAAAAGAAGCTGAAAGTAGGGGAGGAAAGGATGCTGGACATGGGGGTTATGAGGGTAGGAAATGATCTGAAGAAATCACTCAAATTTATCTTGCAGAATGATGCATTTCTGGAGATCATGAGTTCAGGAAGGTCAGCTGGTTGGGAAATAAATCTCACTCATAGTCACACAACACCAGCACAAGACTGATATTAAAAAGACAGTCCTTTGTTTACAAGGAAATTTTGGGTTAACTAAAGAGGTTTTGTGATATTCCTGAAGACAGCAGTAAGTCAAGATATGAGCTCTTGGGTTGTAGCCATAGCTTCTTGCCATAATTTGGAAAATAGACATTTTTCATCCACTTTTTTCTGTGTGGATGGTTAGGTCAAACTTTTTTTGAGTGGCTACAAATTCCATCAAATTGTTGATGTTCAGTTTTTTGATACTTGATGCAAGATGTCATCCACCAACAGGAGTATCTGGAAGACCTTAGCACATATACAGAATCTTCTTCAGATCTGACTATGGACTGAATCTCCTCCATAATAGTGGTTAATACCTTTAGTGAGAAAATATCTCCCACAGCAAGTTACTTAACCTCTGCCTCACTTCCCTTATTTGTAAAATGAGGACAATGATAGCACTCACCTCCCATGTTTGTTGAAAGGATCAAATGAGAAGACATTTTCAAAATGCTTTGTAAATCTCAAAGCACTATATAAAAGCTAGCTCTCAATGCTATCTAAACAGCAAGTAAAATAATTTGTATTTTATTCTAGAGGTGGTAGAGAGGCATTAATGTTTTGTGAGGAGGGGACTGACATGGTAAGATCTGTGTGTGAGGAACATAAATTTGCCCACTGTGTGGAGGGAAGGATCAAAGAGGGAGAGATCCTGGATATAAGAAGATCTATTGGGAGAGTATAGAAATGGTCCAGGCAAGAGGTAACAGAAGACAGAAATAGAAGTGTGACCAGATGAGCAGAGAAAAGGGGATGGATTAAAGAGAAGTTGAGGAGGAATCCACAAGACTTGAGAAGGGATTGGACATAGTCAGGTGAATGAGAATCCAGAGTTCAGCAAGATTGTTATTGTAAATCTGTGTTATTGAAGGAATGGGGATGCCCACAGCAGAGACTGGAAACCAGGAGAAGGGGTGGGCTTAGCAGGGAAAGGAAGGAGTATTTTGATCTCCTTAAATCTGAGATGCTCACGGGATCTCCAGGTAGAGATGTCCAGTAGATCATGGGAGAAATAGGAACAGAGTTCAGGAGGGACACAAGAGCTGAATACAAAGATTATGGAATTCATAAGCATATCAATAAGACTTAGTGGGCTTTTGTATCAGAAGTAAGGAAGAGGGAAGAGGAAAGGATGACTCTGAAATGGCAGCCCTGGGGGATTAGAAGGAAGGTGAGATCATTCAAAGACACAGAGAATTCAAAAAGAGGGACGACCTTAGAGTTTAAAAGGGAGGAATTTTCATTTTGGAAATGTTAAATTTGAGATGGCACCACCAGGAGTTTTTAACCTAGAGGCCATAAATTTGTTTTAAAAAATATTTTGATAACAATTTTAATATAATTGGTTTCCTTTGTAATCTGATGTATTTCATTTTATTTCATTGAAAACATCAGAATGACAAAGGTCCCACTGGTTTCACCAGACTGCCAAAGGGGCCCATGGAACAAGAAAGGCTAAGAATCACCTGTAAAGACATGGTCATTGAATCTGTGGGAGATAATATGATGAGAGATGGAGAGAGAGGCGGGGGTGGGGGGAAAGAGAGAGAGACAGGGTAAGAGAGAGGCAGAGAGAGAGGTGGGGGGAGAGACAATTGTGTGTGTGTGTGTGTGTGTGTGTGTGTGTGTGTGTGTGTGTGTGTGTGTGTGTGTGTGTAAAGAGAGAGATAGACACAGAGGCAGAGAAAGAGAAGGGGGGAGAGGAAGAGGGAATTGGAGGTAGAGTGTGTGTAGGCACAGACACAGACAGAGACAGAGACAGACATATGGACAAAAAGAAGAGAGGGAGGAAGAGACAGAAAGACAGGGGAAGGTGAAGGAAGAGGGAGACCTAAAGGGAAAGGGGAAAGGGAGAACAATCCAAAAGAGAGTTTAGAGAAGGTTCAGGACTAACCTCTTAGATATGCCAATCCCAGGGAGAAAGACATGGATGACAATCCTGCAAAGGAAAGTGAATGGCATTGGTATGGAAGTAGGCCAGGTAAGGAGAGGACCACAACAGAGTCAGACCAGGAAAAATCAGGAAGGAGGGAGCATCCAAAAATGAGGAGTGGTCAGCAGTGACCCAAACTTTGAAGAGCTCAAGAAGGTGCCTCTGATAAATGCTTTGAAAACCTTAAAGTTCCATATGAAT
>CM053769.1:110254518-110281849 GCA_028658325.1 Potorous gilbertii
TTAGCAATGCATACACACACATAGATAGCTAATATTGTATAGAATCAATATATCTTATTTTTAATGCCATAATAATTTAGACTTCTTCTCTGGTATGAAAGGAGGCCAAGAACTTTTACAGGAATTTTCCAGATCATGAGGATGCTGACCCCCATGATATGGAAGGTATAACTGTACTTCAAGCCTCAGTTTCTTCATCTGTAAAATGGGGACAAGAATTCTTGTACTACTACATACCTTAGAGAATTCTTGTGAAGAAAAAATTTCACCATGAACCTCTGTCTCATAAATTTAAAGTGCTATTATTATGACATAAATATAATATATTATAATCATGTAATTATAATACATAATAATATATGATATATAATATAAAATATTGTTATAAAAGAAAAACCTTTTTGTGATTCAGGAGAATCTTTGGGACAGTCGGTGTTTTTTTTTCATATAAATTGTACTTCAAGGCACTCTGGACAAGGTAGGTAGGTAGATAAAGCACCGGTTGGACACTTGTGCTAGAGACTGTGCTGATCACTGGGAATACTGGGAAAATTGAGTTCCTGCCTTCAAGGAGCTTGTGTTCTAGAGTTGGAAAGGGTGATGGGGTACTTGCCAGTGGTGAAAGAGTATGGTGAGGGCAGGAGGACTGTGTGTTGGACAAGAGAAGGTGAAAGCTCACCTGGCAGACTTGAGGGATTGGGAGGAGCCCAAAATTGTGGTTTGGGAGGCACAAGAGGGGATGAGCATGATGACCAAAATTCAGACAGGAGGTTGAGGAGATGCCCCTCAAATCCAGATAAGATCTAATTAAACCAGTTGAATTTTGTAGGAACAGAACAGCAAACAGGAAATTGAGAAGACCAAAGATGTCCTGCTGTCCCTCTGGCTATTATGAGTTTATTCATAAGGTGGTAAATTGCATGGGGGTGGAGAGTCTATTTACTGTTGAATTCCCTGACTCGAGGCCATAGCACAATGCCCTGAAAACTGATTACATATCTGTGGAGTATTTGTTAAATTAATATTAGATGAAAGAATGAATGAATGAATTTAATCATCACAAAATCACAGATTTTGAGTACTGGAAAAGATCCAAACTATACCCAGATAAGAATCCTCTCTATAATATCCCCAAGAAGTGGCTCTTCAGCCTTGACTTGAAGATGCTCAGTAAGGGGGAACTCACTGTCTATCAATGTAGGCTATTCTATGTATGCATAGCTCCAACTGCTAGTAAGCGGTTTTTTTTAACATTAAGAGCACAGGGTCTGGAGTCAGGAAGATCTGAGTTCAAATCTGGCCTCAGATACTTACTAGTTACGTGGCTCTGGGCAAGTCAGCTAACCCTGTTTGACTCAGTTTCCTTATCTGTAAAATGAACTGGAGAAGGAAATGGCAAACCATTCCAGTACCTTTTCTAAAAAAATCCCACATGGGGTCACAGAGTCATACAGGACTGAAACAAATGAACAACAATGTTCATGTGATATTCTATCCTGTAGGGTCAAGTAGAGTAAATGTAACCTCCTTCCCTTTTACATGATCAGCATTCAGTTACTTGGAAACAGACATCATGTCTCTCCTCTCTCTCCTGACCTCCAGTTTTCTCTTTTCCAATATAAATGATCCAATTTCCTTCACAACTGATCCTCACCATCATGGACACTCTCTTCTGGACATTCCACAATATTTCCTAAAAAATAGGGTTCCCAGTATTCAGTGCTGCTCTCCATGTCATCTGACTAGGACAAACAGAGAGGGACTCTTACCTCCTTATTCCTGGATGCTGTATATGCCTCTACTGTCACAGTCTAAAAGTAAACTTACTTTCTTGACACAACTTGGATTGATGAAGGAGTGAGTGATGGGATGAAGTATCCCAACCTCAGGTTGTATTATTCCTGATCAGAACTCCCTCTCCCTCAATGGGTGGGCATTTAGCTAGAATATGGTAGAGAACAAATTTACAGTAAATCCATAATCCCACTAATGACTTTGTGCAGGACACTGGACTGGGTGTAGAAGATAAGAATTGCAAATGAATAATAGTTACTAAACCTGGTATCCCTCAAATAACACCCGAGTAAAGGAAAAAAAATTCTGTAAGTCCCATCCTGAAATGTAGAGGGAGCTACATTTTTCCAGCTATCTCCATATCAACTGTTCCAAGGATCTGCTTAATATTGTTCTGTTTTCCTTGCCCCTAGTTCATGCTTCAAAAAATCAGAAGCAGGTTGGTTTCTAGACCACCTCAAGTTTTCCCTCTCTAAAATCCATTCTCTATACCAGCTATCAAAATGATTTTCCATAAGTGTAGATCTGACCACATCACTCCCATAATTAATAAACTGCAGTGGCTCCCTATTACCTCGAGGATGAAAAAAAATTAACCCCTCTGTTTCGCTCTTAAAGTTCTGGCCCCAGGGGACCTTTCCAGTCTTCTTGGACATGACTCTCCTCCCCATATACTGGGATCCAATCAAACTGACTTTCTCTCTGTTCTTCACATATAGCTCTCTATCTCCTGCCTCCATGACTTTGAATGGATTGGTTCCCATGTCTGGAATGCATGCCATCCTCACTTCAGTCTCACAGAACTCCTGTCTTCCTTCAAGACCATCTTCTGCACCAAGACTTTCTTCATTGTCCTGAATGTTAGTATCCTCCCTCCTTCACTGCCTTGATTTTATTTTTATTTATTCTCTTTTACAAGTATGTATGTATCTATGTGTGTATGTATGCATGTACATGCACATATGTGTATGCATATAAGCATGTGTATATGGATGTGTGTGTATATATATGTGTATGTGTTTGCTATTTGCTCCAACAGAATGTAAGCTCCTAAAGAGAAGGGATTATTTCATTCTCTTTGTACTGTTAGCATCTACCACAGTATTTAGTATACAGTAGATGCTTAATAGCACTAGTTGAATAAATTAGGACAAATTTAAACCCCTTTTCCTAAGGATAAGTTCCTATTTAGAATTAAGTTCTGTATGTCAGTTGTACAAACTCTTTATTCTCAGTCATCCTTGGCTTTCCCAACACGATTTGCCCCCTTTTCTATCAGTCATATATTTATTGATGCCATATTTATGCTGTCTCTTCTCTGAAATTCATCATCCGTCATGTCTTGAAACCTTCTCACATCTGCCCCTAGCTTAGTCTTTTTATAAAGAATCAGCAAAAAATCATAAAAAGGGAATCAGCCTCAAAAATCAGAAAAGCCTAGGTTCAGGGTCCACCATTTTTAATGAATAATTATATTTTTATTTTGAAATGTTTATTTATGCCTGATATAGATAGAGATCCAAGAAAGACTATTAATACTGGTTATTTTCTTTTTAAAAAGTCTACTAGACTTTTTTAAAGTTTTCAGTTCCAAATTCTATCTCTTCCTCCTTCCATCCTCTCCCCTCTCTCTGAGCAATCATATATAGGTTATAGATGTGCAATTATGTTAAAGATTTCAATATTAGTCATTTTGTACAAGAAGATTTGAATAAAAGAAAAATGACAGAAAGAAAGTGAAAAATAGCATGCTCCAGTCTGTATTCAATCAATATCAGTTCTTTCTCTGAAGGTGGAGAGTATGCTTCATCATTAGTCCTTTGGGATTGTCTTGAATTATAGCATTGCTGAGAATAGCTAGGTCATTCACAATTCTTCATTGAATAATATTGCTGTTTTTATGTACAACGTTTTCCTGGTTCTATTCACTTCAGTGTGTATCAGTTCCTGTGAGTCTTTGCAGATTTTTCTGAAATCATCCTGTTTGTCATTTCTTATAGCACAATAATATTCCATTGCAATCGTATACCACAGCTTGTTTATCAATTTCCCAGTTGATAGCCATCCCTTCGATGTCCAATTCTTAGCCACCACAAAAAGAGCTGCTATAAATATATTTTGTATAAAGAGACCTTTTTCCTTTTTGGATGTCTTTGGAATAAAGACCTAACAGTGGACTGTTTGATTGATCAAAGGGTATTCACAGATTTATAGCCATTTGGGCTGAGTTCCAAATTACTCTCCAGAATAGTTGCATCATTTCACAAGTCCACTAACAGTGCATCAGTGCCCTAGTTTTCCCATATTCCCTCCCAAATCCAAAATTTTCTCTTTTCTTTGGTCATATTAGCCACTCTTGTAGGTGTGAGGTGGTACCTCAGAGTTGTTTTAATTTGCATTTCTCTAATCAATAGTAATCTAGAGCATTTTTTCATGTCACCATAGATAGCTTTGATTTCTTTGTCTGAAAACTGCCTGTTCAAATACTTTGACTATTTATCAGTTGAGGAATGACTTGCATTTTTATAAATTTGACTCAGTTCTCTATATATTTGAGAAATGAGGCCTTTATCGAAGATAGTTGTCACAAAACTCCTCTATCCCCATTTTCTGCTTTCCTTATAATTTTGGTTCCACTGGTTTTGTTTGTGCAAAAACAAAGCCCACCTTTGGACACATGTTGGCTCTATGATTTTGGGTAGCTCTTTAGACAATTCTCTGAGACCTGTGTTGCCGAGGATGTGCTAAATCAGTTTCAGAGAAAGTCTTTTACCAAAGAATGCCAAAGGTTGGGTCCTGTCTTTATCTATCTTTATTTTTCTATGGCCATAGCTACTATGTAGGTCTCTATTTCAGTATGCATATATGTCCATGTACAAACGCCAATATTATCCAATCTGTATCCAATACATATGCCAATATCTCTAGCTTCACAATGTTAACATTGCCTACACTGAAGTTGATCAAAACTCTATTCAGCCCCTGCTAATCCAATATGACATTCATCTTTTTCCTCTCTAAGGTCACATGGACCATACTAGGGCCTCCACTGGCTCCTCTAAATGTCACCAGGACACCAATGGAAGATAGGAACTGTTCCATGTTTCCTTGACTGTGATGTGCTCATCCTGACTATTCATGGTTCTTTGGATCATCCACAATTTCACTTCCTAAGAGATCTTCATTCTCCATGACTTTTGGTCAAGTAACAGAAAGTTGTAGGGAAAAGTTTAGGGTCAATGTTAGCACTTTGCAAGTTCCGAAAAGCAACCCAATCAAGCCATCATTTTCTTCTTTTTTTATTCTGGGCCCATTTCACTGTTCCTTTGCAATGTCTTTCCAAGATAAGGATAGGGACTGGAATTGTGATTTCACTGGCATAAGGACTTCCATGGGAGGGAACTCCATCCATCCATTCAGGTCACGCATTTTCTGCATCTTGAAGTCTCAAAGGGTTGTCTAAACTAGAGGTATCAAACTTGCAGCCCAAAAGTTGGCAAAAATCCTGGCCAGGATCAGATTAAAATATAATTGGGAAATATTTAACAAAGTAAGTAGAAATACAATGCAACATAGATGTTAATTTGTGATTTGCTAAGTCAATAGACTGTTGGTAGGGATGTGTTTTCTCTAGTTCTCATCACTGGTCTAAACCTTTGAAAGGTCAAGTCACTTGTCCAGATCACTCAGCTCAGAGTGGGGACTTGAACCTACTTTTTTCTGATCTCAAAGTCAGGTTTCTATCTACTATGCCATGCTGTACATTAATCAATCAAAAAGCTCTTGCTAAGCTGCTAGTATGAGCCATGTACTATGTTAGGTCTTGGAGATACAAACACAAAAATGGAACAGTCCCTGACCTAATGGGGCTTAAATCTTATATAGGTAAACAACATACTTATATGAATATATATGTATATATAAACATACATATGAATATTATTAATTATTAATTAATTAAAAGGCAGTTTTGAAGGAATGCATAGCTATATTCATTCACATATATGTATGCATTATTAATTTATCATATATTCACATAACCTGGCCAACAAGTTCTGTAGGTAATCCATCCTCTACATGTTTTTTCCCAGGTGGAAAATTAGGCCAGTCTCTTTGGAGTGATTATAGATGGAGATTGCTTATCAGAATATTGCTCTTTGCAAACAGGAGAATCTAGACAACTATGCCACTTACAGAAAATCCTTCTTTGGTTGGGACCCTGAGTTTCCTCCACGACAGTGATGAGCACCTTTGGCAGGCATAGGGTCTCCTTATTTATGTATCTGTTGCTATTAGTAATCAGAGGGCTGTTGGATGAGGTTACCTCTGTATTTACATCTTTCAAGCTATCTTGTATAATTTTGACATATGCATATGACATATATAAATATTCCTGGTGCAAAAATAGCCTTTGATATTTTACATGAGCATATACTACATGGGATAAATACCTAGAATCTTCTCAGTTAGAGCATTATCATCTTAGTTCCCACGTCAAAGACTGACATATCCTTTCTCTGTGACAGTTTATGGATGACAGCAGAAAATTAGCTGCCAGATCTCTGGTACATAGATTTGTAAGAACATATGCCTGGAGATTATTTATGACAGTGATGGTCCCTGGTGGAGCAGGGCCATTCTCCTCCATGGAGTAATGTTCCCCAGCAGGGCAAGGAAATCGCCATTTCTAATCTACATTTTAAATTTATCCCAAATCATTTTCTTTTGTTCAACTCCATCACACTCTTTGTCTAGTATTTGTATCATCCTGGTAGAAGGGGTGCTACTGTTGTTGATTTTTGTCCTTCATTCTCAAGGAGGACCACTGACATCATGACAGTGTGGTCTTGACTTGTGAGTGAACTGGGTTTAAGTGAGACAGAGTACACAGGGTCATCAAGCCTCACTCTGTCCTCCAGAGTCATCAGAGTCCAACAGCAAGATGAGTTAAGATGACTGGCCAGGACGGAGACACTGGCCTTTTTAAATTAATATCTTTCCCAGGTCTCACTTTAAGGTGTCATGTTTAGAGTTGGAAGATCTGGATTTTAGTCCTGGACTATTCTCTTCATTAGCGGGAGGAGTTGTCTGGGTCTTCATTTTTTCTTCTGGTTGTTTATGAAATCCAAAAGATGAAAGAGACCAAGATTTTGCTTCTTCTGGCCCAAGCCCACAGTAGGTAATAGGGAATGGTTCAGAAGGTGTCAAGGCAAAAGCCTCCCTTGTATCCCACAGGCAACCCTGAGGAGTGCTGGAAACCTAGGAGGCTTTGTGCCAGAGTTCCACAGAATATAAGGCAAAACAAACTCAAATGCACAAGGAACGCCATTTGCTTCATAGAGACCTTGCTCCCTCTTGTCAACAACAGCATTTTCTTTTTCCCCCCTCTCTCTTTCCCTCTCTCTGTCTCCCTCCTCCTTCCTTCTCTCCTCTCCTTCCTTCCTTTTCTCTTAATCCCCTCATCCCCTCCCCTCTTCTCCCCACCTTTCCAGAGTTCTTCCCCCTATTTGCTCTTTAGCACACTGGCCTCCTTGGTGTTCCTCTCACAAGGTCCTTCCCCAGCCACTCTCACTGGTTGCCCCCAAGCCTAGAATGCTCTGTCTCCCAGTCTCAGCTTCTTGGTTTCCTTCAAACCTCAGCTAGAATCCTGCCTCTACAAGAAGAGTTTCTGGCCCCCCTACCCCCAGAGTGCTAATACCTTTAGTTGATCATCTCCAGTTTATCCTACATACATCCATACATAGTCACTTGTGCATTGTTTCCCCGTTAGTAAGAGAGTTCCATTATGGTCTGTTTTTGTCAGTCTAGCCCATAGCACAATGCCTGCCATAATAGTAGTTGCTTATTAAATTCCTGCTGATTTGACTTGTTGAAGACTGAACTCTGCAGTATGAAGAGCAAGTTAGAAGATAAAGGACGGGGGGACAGGATGAGAGTAGCTTAGCCTTCAGATGCTGCCTACAGGCAGCCAATAAAGGATAGGGGTTAGTGACCTTCTTGGGTTATTGGCACTAGCTGTTGCCTTCCTGCTCCATGGAGTAATCACCCAGCCTTCCTGAATGTGCTAATGTAATGCATAATACCCTGAATAATTCACTGAACATTAAACATAATAGACAAACAGCAGGATTGCAGCTTGTCTCTGAATTGGTTCTGAACTCCGTGAAGTAGAAGTTGGGAAGAATAAAATAAAGAGCAATAAAAATTGGATGGAATTTGAAGGTTTGTCAGAACTCCTGGCATGGAAGCCTCCTTCATCGATGTGGATCAACAATGTGTCTGTAACGTACACTCTAAGAGCATTAGCCCAGGCACTGAGACTTAGCCTTCCTCACATGCTGGTAGGCATAACAGGTGATCTTCCTGACTCCAAAGCTTGTTCTCTATTCATTAATCTATGCTGCTTCTATAACAAAATTAGCATTTTAAGGTTTATTTTTACAAGAAAAAAGAAAGAGGCAAGGATTGAATGAGATCAGCCTTAGGTGTCTTCAGTTATTGCTTGTGAGTCTGTTCACCAGACCTAACTTTTTCTCTGAAATCTAATTGTTTGACCCCCTGCATCTAAGAAGAAAAGATTGAATCCCCCCTTCCCATTACAATCCATCTGTCAATCAATCAATCAACAAGCATTTATCATGTGCCTATTCAAAAACTTTGAGACAACCTTTGATCCTTCCTGAGTCTCTCATATTCAGCCTAAACAGCCCTACTTTCTGTAACTGATCAAGTTAGGAAGACATAAGTATGACTCCTTTCTCTAAGACCCTGGGTGAATCATCTCATCCCTTTCCTATCCTCCTCCATAAATTGGGGAAAATAATAGTAATGTTCCCTACCTTATAAGCACTGTTCTAAGATGACATATAAAAAGCTCACAGTAAACATTAAAGCATCCCATAAATGGGAATTATTTTTATTTTTATTATTCCCCCTTTGATCTCATCTTTTTAGTGGAGTTCAGATAAAAATGATCTTAGGATAAGACATTCTTGCTATTTGGTTGTTATGCTTTTTTATTTAATATTCTGCGGGTTCTCACATGGGGTGGATGAAATAACTTTTATAGTTGAACAAAAGTAGCATGAAGGCTTAGCATCATGCCTGGTAGACAGTAAGTACTCAATACATGCTTTTTGTTTGATTGCTATGTGACTCATTCTGTTCCCACCTGGTTTTGGTCTCTTTGGTTGGGTCTGTATTTTGAAAGCTTTTTGTTCTATGCAGTTTGGAAATTATGAGTATTTGACATAGCAATAGCTATTCTAAACCTTTTTCTTAAATTTTTATGGATCAATGATGTGTCTGGGAGAAGATGATGATTGATCTCAAGCATTATCTGGAGGTTCCAAGTACTTAGAACCATTAGAGATCTGCCTCAGAGTCAGAAAAGTCTGGGATCAAGTCCTGCCTTTGACATGTACTGGCTATATGGCCTTGAATAAGTCACTTCACCATAGTCTGCCTCAGTTTCCTCTTCTGTAAAATGAGGTGATAATAGCCTCTAACTCTCAGGGCTGTCATAAAGATCAAATGAGATAATATTTATAAAGTATCCTCTCATATACTTGTTTTTCATATTTAAAATGTTTCCCTTGGTTTTTGTTCTGTTTGGTTCTTGGTTTCAAGCACTATCTAAATGTTAGCTCATGTGTACTGACTATGAGTAGATGGAAGAGGAGCTCAGAGAGGAAGGCACCAGGAGGCTGGGGGTGGAGCGAGAAGCAGGGGGGGACTCTTGCAGGAACTGAGAATCTTTCTGTGCTCCAAGAGTTCTCTCAAATTGTAGATGATCTACATTGGGGGAAGGACTTTTCTCATCTGGAAGGATTCCATCCCAGGGCTGGATATTTCAAAATTTTATTTGGCAGGTCTGAGTTCTTGGGAAAATATGTTACCAGTTGGTATATATAGTTGTATTAAAGACTGGTTTTGACAGTATTTTTTTCCTGTTAGGCACCGAAAGGCGTTGATAATGTAAAACTTAAGGAGAACCCATTGTAGATCCAAGCTTCCTCAGTAGCTAGCGTCTGTCTTTCTACAGATACTCTGTATCTACTTTGTATACAAAAGTATACAAAGTATATCATCTATACTGATCATCTATACTGATCTAGACTAGATCAGTATAGATCCTCATTATCTATAATCACTAGGATGTACACTACTTGAAGACAGGGACCATTTTTGCTCCATCCTTGTAGTCTCAGAACCTAGCACAATGTCTACAATACAGGGAATGCTCGGTACACGCTTCCTGATAGAAAACCAGAATTCACATCACTCTGCTTGTCGGTCAGAAGAATGTGAGATTCCCTCAGAAGAATTCAGCCTTCTTCCAGGAATCTGAAGCCCATAGATTGGGAATCTCTGTCCTACTTATACCAAACTGCCTAATATAATTACAGATATAATTACAGATACAGAACACCCATCTGGGTGTTCCAATTCTTCTTCAAGGAAACAATCAGATGGTAATCAAGCTGTTTCACTTTTTAATTGGTTGCTTTGGAAAGTACATAGATATTTGTTGCTGTTCAGTCATTTCAGCTGTCTCCAAATCTTTGTGACCCCATTTGGAGTTTTCTTGGCAAAGTTACTAGAGTGACTTGCCATTTCCTTCTCCAGTTCATTTTATAGTTGAGGAAACTGAGGCAAAAAGGGTTAAGTGACTTGCCCAGGGTCACACGGCTAGTAAATGTCTGAGGCTGGACTTGAACTGAAGATGAGTCTCTTTGATTCCAGACCTAGCACTATATCCTTTATACCATCTAGATAGCTTTTAATTTTCTGAGGGACTATAGTGGGAGGCTGAGAAGGCTGCCCTCCTATGTTGCAAAATAGAGAGCCAGTGCTATCAGTGGGGTTGCATGTGGAATCAGGAAGACCTGAGTTCAAATCCTTCCTCAGACACTAGTTTTGGGATCCTGAATAAATCCTTTAAACTCTCAGCCGCAGTTTCCTTATTTGCAAAATGAATAGGTTGGATTTAATGATCTTTCAGGTTAAAATCTATGGTCTTACAATTTGTGAATTAATATCCTCTGCTTCGCTCTCCCTTTCCCTCCCTTCCCTGGGGCAGCTAGGTGGTGCAGTGGATAGAGCAGGAGTCAGGAGGACCTGAGTTCAAATTTCACCTCAGACACTTGACACTCACTAGCTGTGTGACTTTGGACAAGTCACTTAACTCCAATTGTCTCATCCTGGGTATTCCAGTCATCCTGATGAATATCTGGTCATTGGATTCAAATGGCTTTGGAGGAGATGTGAGGCTAGTGACCTGCACAGCCCTTCCTCATTCAAAACAAAGTCAAGTGAAAGTCATGTTGTTATTTCCCTGATGGCCCGGTCTTCTTTGACAATGAAGGATGAACACACACACACACCCTCCCTCCCCTGATGGAGAAAGGGCCCTACTTTCCCAAGGTCTGACTTGTTGCAATGCTCTTCCTGTAGATACTCACTTTTAAAAAAAGTCTTACTGATGTCTTTTCTTTTTCCATTACAATCACTTCTGGATACCCAAAATGGAACTTCCCTTGTAACAAAAAAAAAAATCATTTAAACAAAACAACACCTACAGTGACTTGAAATGAGTGCATGCAACACATTGCTTCCATGGTTCCCCACCTGCCAACCCAGGTGAGGGAGACACATTTTGTTCTTGGTTCTGAGATCTAGAGATTTTTACCATTCCTCACAGTTTGGTGTTTTCATTTACATTATTTAGTCATTGTATGTGTTGTTTTCTTGATTCCTTCTGGTACTTTCCTGAATTCAGATCAGCTGTTTCTTACCACACTATTCATATGCCCTTGTTGGTCCCCACTCCTCTGCCATCCACTCTGTTTCCAGCCTTTCATCTATTTTTTTGGGAACAGAACACAGGGCAGAAATTGCCTTCTAAGGCAGAGGAGTCAGAACACCTGGTACGCCATGATTTGATGGGTGCCTAAGAACCCCTATGACCTTTCCCTGCAACTGGTTTGTTATGCCTGAAATTCTACCATTAAGATTCGGTTGTTGTTCTAGGAAACTTACTTTAGTAAGAGTGAGAGTGAGATAACAAATTAAGCTTTTTATACTGAAAGACTATGAAATCCCTGCTTCGAGGCTCCCTGATGAATGATTGAATGTTCCAGCAAGTTCATTCATCAGCGTGGAGTTGAAGAGCAAACTTTCCTTCTGGGGTGATTGTCTGGTCCCTGACATAATGAGTACCCAATTTATGGGATTTCATTCTAGTGAGGCTTCTTAGTCACTTTCCCAGTTACAGTGTGACCACAGGTCACAGACTCATCCAGGAGCATTGACATCAGAGAATCATCTAAAGTTTGGGAAGGAAGGGGCCTTGGAAATCATCGTGTGTAAATACCTCATTTCACAGAGGAGGAAACCAAGATCCACTGAGAAGAAGGGACATGACTGGCATCCTACAGTTAGTGGTAAGGTCAGGATTAGAGTCTCTCCAGAGGCAATCGCTGCTTTCTCACCTTCCGTTCCAACTCTCACCATCATGAATTTACGTGGGCTAAGAATGCCTTCTCTCTTCATCTCTCTTCCTTATAATCTTCCTTTTCCTTCATGGTAGGTAGATGACACAGTGACTTAAAGGTTAGTTTTGGAACCAGGAAGACATGAATTCAAATCCTGCCCTAGACACTAGCTATATGACCCTGGGTAGGTCATTTAACCTCTCTGAACCTCAATTTCCTCATCTGTAAAATGACAGACTTTATAGCTTCTAAAGTCCTTTCAAGTTTAAACTCTATGACCCTCTGAATTGGCTCAGTTTGCCCGTGCACTGGGAAGCTCTCCATGATTTTCTCCAGTTAATACATGTCCTCTCTTATTTCAATCTTTCCCAGATTCTTCTTTTGCCCCCTTGACACCCTAGTCTGTATTTACCTATTTTTTAATGTGCTCTTTCTTCTTTCTTTTAGTATGAGCACTTTGAAGGCTGAGACTTTTGGCGGGGTTATATTTCCAGCATGTAGTGTATAATGCCCGACACATAGCAGACCCTGATAAATGTAGAGTGAATTGGCCCTAAGTCTCCTAGCCTCCACGGTACTATTTTACATTCAACCATCCGAGGCAGTTGTACGCCATGAGAGCTTCTGGAAAGGCCTCATTTTGTCCTCCAAATACATTACCTACTGTCTTGTCCCACCGCCTGAAATCCCACTGGTAAAACCCCATTCCTTTGAGAGAGTCGTTACTCTTTTCAGACCCCTCCCCTCCCCATTGAATAATAGGATGGAAAGTGCCCATTCGTTTCCTAACCTTTTTCATTGCAAGTGTATTCAACGTATTCTTTCCTTCTCTGATGAGAAGGAGCCCAGGGAAGATGGGGACAGTGGGTGTCTCTGAGCAGAGGGGAGGCATTTAAAACAAGGGGTCCAGAAAGGGAAGGAAGAAGGTATAAAGGATCAATTCTGCATCCTTCACATTTTGGTTGAGGATGTTTCTGCCTCTGTCCACATGATGCCCAACATCTGGAGGAAGAAATAAAAAAAATCAACTTGGATGCTTAATATGCATAATAGAATTGGAAACAGCTGGATAACTCACTTGTCAACCAATCAGTAAATGTTTATGGAGCACTCGCTCTGTGCCCACACTTCTAATGCACACTCACAGAGGAGAAGATTGGGTGATGCAGTCCAGTTGCAGGATGATTAGTTCATGCTCTCTGATATTGCCTCTATAAGACAATTTCATTTCCACCATACTCACACATGGCATTAAGCAACTTGTCTAGGGCTCATGGAGAACACAAGCAAAAGCAGGAGCTAAAGAGACCTGGTCTTGGATCCCACTTATTGAAATTCAATAAGCAATGACTGACTGTGTCCATTATGTGCCAAGTGAAGCCAGAAAGTGGAGGTGGGGAGGAAGAGTATTACAGATATGGGAGACAGTTCATGGAAAGGCACAAAACTGGGAGACCAAATCTCATGGAACCCAGAACATTAGAGCTAGAAAGAAACCTTGGAGAGCCTCTGTTCACAGCATCCCAGATTCTTAAGGTTGGTAAGGAAGTTAGAAGCCAGTTGACCCAAATCAGAAGGAATCCATCACATAACATGTTTGACAAATGGCCATCCAATCTCTGCTTGAAGACCTCCACTGATGAGGAGCTCACTACTTTGGGGAGCACTTTGGATCAACTCTAAGTATTAAGGAGTTTTTCTCCTCATGGTTGTTTAGTCATTTCAGTTCTTTCTGACTCTTTATGACCCTATTTGGGGTTTTCTTGACAAAGATACTGGAGTGGTTTGCCAATTCCTTCTTTAGCTCATTTTACAGATGAGGAAATTGAGGCAAACAGAGTGAAATAACTTGCCCAGGGTCACACAGCTAAAAAGGTATCTGAAGTTGAATTTGAACTCAGGGAGAAGAGTCTTTGTGACTCGAGATCTGGAACTCTAGTCACCATACTGCCTGGTTGCCCTTTTTCTCCTCACATCAAACAAAAAATCTTCATCTTTGAAACATTCACCTCCTGTCTCTTGTCCAGTTCTCTGAGACCAGGCAAAATAAAACATTTCTTTCCCTTTGCAAACACTAGATTAGATTCTTTATTTGAAAGATTTGGATTCAAATTGCAGAAGGGTCTTAGCCAAGGCCATGGTTGTAAGAAGAGTCAGTTAAACCTTATCTCATTTTCCTGCCTTTTCTCCAAGCTAGCTTTGCTTTCCTCCCTGCCTCTATACCCTGTTTTCACAACCTTTAATCATTTTGGTTGATTTTCTTGAGAGTTCCTGCCAGGTGGCTTGAAACAATAAGGAATGGAGTGGAAGGGGAGGATGGGCTAATGGGACAATTTCTTTTCATGGAAAGAGCCTGGACTCAGTTATGAAAGGTGATTTCCAACCCAGGTTTTCCTGTGAAGTAGCTGTGTGACGGTAATCTTTCCTTTCTCTGAGCTTTAGCATACATAACTGTGAATGGAAGGGACTGGATCTTTAAGCCTCTCTATAGGCATGCATTCCAGGAATGTTGGTGACAGAGAACAGCGCCAACCAAATTGTCCTATATTTAATTCCCTAAGATGAATCTCTTAAGTGGAGCATCGAATTATTTTTTAGTCATCTGAACACTTTACTTTCTTAATTTTCAAGATGGGAAGAAGGAAAATGGGAATCACTCACCCAGATTAAAATTGTGGAGGTGGGACACTCAGGAAAAAAATCACACAATTATCAAGCCTCCAAAATGGAAAAGATACCTGGACTAGTTATACTCTACACTAGAAAGGTATATAGTGTATACTATATACTATAAAGGAATGTAGTATATATTATGTACCACAAAGGAATATAGTTTATACTATATACCACAAAGGAATATAGTATATATGATGTACTACAAAGGAATAAATATAATAAATAATTATGAAAAAATGAATAAAAAAAGTCTCTGGAATATCTGCTGGAAGTCATGTGTAGTCTTCACTTGAAGCTCTCTAATATTGAGGAGCTCACTACCTGTCAAGGTAGCTCATTCTCTTTTGAGATAGCACTGGTTGTATCAGAATTTTTCTTGACTTTGAGCCTGAATTTGCCTCTTTGTAATTTCTTCTAACTATCATTCCTGGTTCTATTCTGTTGGGGCAAGCAGGACAAAGCAGATCTTCCTTCCATGTCTTAATCTGTAATCTAAGGATTAAGACCAACTCTGTTTTCTTTTCCCCAGGTTAGACCCACCCACATCCTGCCGCTGCCATGGCCCCTATGATGTGGTCCCCAAGACCTTCCTTCTGACTTCTCTCTTCTGGAGGCTCTCTGGTTTATCAATGTCCTTTCCAGAATGGTGTGTTCAGAACTGGACCCAAGCCTCCAGGTGTGGGATGGAGAGGGTGCCTTATATGTTGTCTTATCTGGGTTCCTAGACTACTAACCAAAGCTCCATCTTTTGAGACTGAGCCCAATCTCCTAGGTTCTGAGTAATTGATTCCCTTTCCCCACAGACCACTTGCCTTCCATGGCTGCTTGGAGATGCTGGTTCCCATTAGACAGAGGTATTCTGACTCCCTGGACTCCCTCTGTGTATCCCTGCCTATTTGCTCCCCATATTAGAGTCTGAACTAGGGGTGGGGAACCTGGGGACTGAAGCCACATGTGGCCTTCTAAATGTTTAAGTGAGACCTCTTGACTGAATTTGTATTTTACAGAACCAGTTAAAATTTAGATTCAGTTAAAAGGCTGCACTTAAGGATTTAGAAGGCCACATGTGGCCTTAAGCCCCCAGGTTCCTCACCCCTGCTCTGAACCATTTTATTTCATAAGAATGCCTGAGCCAGAGCGAGATTTTCCTAAGAGACACTGTGTCATAATGGATAAAGGGTCAGTCTTGTAGTCTGGAAGAGCTGAGTTCAAATCCCTTCTCTCTTCCATAGAAGTTGAGTGACCACAGGCTGGACAATGAACCTTTTAGTACTCTAGGCAATCTCCAGACTTGCTGAGCTGGATCAGTGGAAGGAATTCCCATGCTAGGAGGACCCCACAACAATGAAATCATGGGTCTCAATCAAAGGAAAAATATCTTCCCTTGCAGTGCTCTCAGGGCAACCCTTTTAACTAAATAACCAGACAATGCAGAGCAACATCCAGGTTAACGGTTTTGTCGTCCACAAAATTGATTAAATGAGTCTGTTGTCATGGTGTCATTGAGACACCGCCCCAGACAAATGAGGGTACAAAGCAGAAAAATAAATTGCTTGGATTCCCTTCACCCACCAGTGAGGATGCTGGGAAGAGAATCTAGGGCTTAATGAAACAAAATCCAATTCTGAAAGTGATTTATCTGCATTCCTGGCTTCTCGCATCTAATGCGGAGGTTTTGTTTGTTTTAAAGTCTCCTGAAAGTAACCCTGCGCCAACACACAGGCATGAGCTGGAAGGGTGTAGACACTGGTTTCCAAATATGAGTTTATGTTTACAAGATCTTCATGTCCAATTAAGCACTTCTCATTTATAAGCTGCAACTCATTGGAGACTCTCAACAGCACTGGGGAGTAAGCAGTGATATTACTGTATTTCAAAAGACTCTAAAAGGGGAGGGGATTTTTGTCAAGATCACATTTTACTGTGTGGTAGAGCCCAGGGATCTGTGGCTCAGAGCCAAGAGAGTACTCTTTCCTCCCATTAGAATGTAAGGTCCTCAAGGGTAGGGATTGTCTTTCTGGAGATTCTGGGGATATTTTTTATTCTCAGTGCTTAGAACAATGCTTGGCACATAGTGTTGATAATATATTTTTTTAATTAACTGATTGATTCATGCTGCCCTTCAATTAGTAAATAGAACAGAAGCAATACCAATCCAGATCTCCAGACTCCAAATGTCATTTCTCTCAACTTTCTATTTCTTTTTCTTCCTTCCTTCCTTCCTTCCTTCTTCCCTTCTTTCCTTCCTCTCTCTCTCCCTTCCCCTTGAGGAACCATAGCTGCGCCCCTGGAAATTTCACCTACTTCTTAATGACCCTTCTGCTTTGGAACCAAGCATGCTGTCTACACCATTTTGAATCCTGAAAGGAGCCAACTCTTTAAGGAGAGAAGACTCTTTAGCTCATTAAACACCCACAAATACCCTCAGGATATATTATTTAGAGCTTAAGTTTAGGTTCCCTTTCAGGTTTTCTTCAAAAGGGTGGGAAGTAAGTATAGAGCCTGTAGTATCATTCAGGTATGGGACAGGCACTTATTTCTTACACATAAAAGAAATGCTAACACACAAAGAGTTTTGCAAGCACACATTGACAGTAAAACTTAAGTTAAACAAGGAGCAAACTAACTATTTCAGCCCAGAAAGCAATGCTTAAGAGTGTCTATGCATCTCCGAGAGTGTGCTACTTGCTACATGAAAGAATCAAACCAAGGGACTGAAAAAGAAACTCTCTCCCCTTTGCAAAGATCCAATGAGTCATTGGCTCCTCAGTCAATTAGGGGATCACTTTGTTATATCAAATTTCTCAAGGCCTTTAGTGCTAAGCAACCACATGCCCAGAAGCAGCCAAGGAGCTCACCTCTGATGTATTCATTGATGGATCACCATGTCTCTATGGCCCCTACAAATTTCTAGTGGAGCTCCAGGTACAAATCCCTCATGATGTTCTTACAGGTTAATTCATCCTCTGCTGCATTCTGAATGTCTCCCTCCTTCCCTTCTTCCTTCTCTCCTACCCTATCTTCCTCTCTCTCTGCTTTCCTTCTCATTTTTCTTCCTTTCTTCCACCTTCTTCCTCCTCACCTCTCTTTCTGCCTTTCCTCCTTTCTTAATAAAGCTGTAGGTTGGTATATTTCTGGTCACATTTTTCATCCGCTAAAAACAGTGTTAATGTCATCTCTAAGGGTGGAAAGAGATAGGAAAAGGCTCATGATAACGGTCCACCCAGGAGAACAGCCAGGCAGGGAAGTTGTTTTGCAGTAATATGCTGTATCCCCCTCTTTTGGCAATTTCCAAAGTCCTTCTTCATAAACATATTTCATTGTTCTAGACGACATAAACTGTGATTCTCTGTACTTAGATATGAAGGGGGTGGATTTTGAGGGAGATGTGCCAACGCTCATGATCAGAAAAAAGAAGGCTAGGCTTCCTGGTTCATTTGGCCCAGTGACCCTTCCAACGGTATCATGCACCTGTCTTTGATACAATAATAATCTGCTTCTCTAAAGTAAAGACAAATACCTCAAACACAACACCAATACTAGGGCTTGCTTAATGCTGGGCTTTACAAGCTTGTAGTGGGGAAGTAATCTGCTAATCCAAACCTATTCCAACTGTATTTCCTAACCCAAACCCTACAACTGATCTAAGCCTAAACTAGGATTTCTTGGGTATATTTATAAGCCTCAGCCACTGTGACATGTTAAGGGGAGTGAGAAGCGACTTTCGCTCAGCCCATAGCTATTTTTTTCTCACTTTTCCTTTTCCAAGCATCTCCAATCAGTTGTCACATCTGCTTGCTTCTACCTCCACTATATCCATTGGTTTTATTTCTTCTTCTCTATTCCCATGGCCACCATTCTAGCAAAGGATCTTTCCATTACATCTTAACTGGATGATCACGATATCTTGTTCAGAGGTCTCATGTCTTACTACAAACCATTGTCATAATAATCTTTAGGCCTATATGTAGTCATGCTTTTCCTTTGTTTACCAACCTGAGCATCTCCCTATTGCCTAGCAGATAATGTTCAGGCTTTTCTGCCTGATATTAATCCAGTCCAATCCAATAAATATTTTTAAGTACCTACTATGTGCTAGGCACTGTACTAAACACTGAGGATGAAAGTAATAAAGAGTCAATCCTAGCCCTCAATGGAGTGAGCCAAAGAGCCCATCTTCTGCCCTCCATAAAGGAAGGCATTGGGAGGAGTTTGGTACTCTGCCCTCCAGCCCTCCAGTCAGAGGGGAGAAGAGGAGATATCTATGAAGGCTAGAGTGAGCTCAGGGGTGATGAGATTAGAGGTGATGAATTTAGCCTGGGAGCAGCATCTTGTTCTGTGGAGTTGAAACCAGGCAGAAGGCAGATGCAAAGTGGAGAGTTTATCTGGTAGAATGATGAAATCATGAAATACCAGAGGTTGCATAAGTGGGAAATTAGGAGGTGAATTCCCTTGGTATCCCCCTTAAATGATGGAGAGTCTAGAAGAGGGTCCCAGATGTCCATCCTCATCCTCTCAAGCCAGAGGGAAAGAGGGGTCCCAGGATTAGGGGGTGCTGAAAGTGTGAGTTTCAGACTCAATTTCATCTTGTAGAATGATGAATATCTGAATATCATAAAATCTGGGAGAGGAAGAAGATGGTGATGGTGGTGATTTTTAAGGATTCTTATGAATGTTTACCCATAATCCTTCTGTAGACAATATATGTGACATACAGAGGCCCTTCTTTCATGACCACAAAACACAAACTCAGCTCTTGGTCTGTTTGCAGTGTCCTGTTAGCAGGAAGAAAAATGGAGTTGTAGCCAGAGGAGCAGGATCTGAATCTTGGCTCTGCCATTTCCTACCTGGGGGGCTTTAAAAAGCCACTTGCTGTTTCTGGCCTTCAGTTTCCTCATCTGCAGAATGAAAGGGGGTGGGCTCCATGACCTCTCAGGTTCCTTCCAGCCCTTCTCCCTGATTTTGTGGTTTGGAAGTAACAAAGGAGAGGTTCTACATAGAACGCAGCCCAGTTCCCTCTTCCAAAATGTTGATTATGTAATTACCCAGTTATAGACCTTGGCTCTGATATCTTAGCTCATCCTAAAGACCTTAAACTCTGTGAGGGCAGGAGTTTTGTCTTGTCTAATCTACTCTGTATGTCTCCCAGGGTCTAGCCTCATCCTCTGTACACAGCAGGAGCTTAATGATTGTTGCTGGGCTGAGTCTAAGAACCAGGGAGATAATGGCCAAGTGTTCTGGATGGATGGCATCAAGAACTACAAATGTAAAAGAAATTTTTTATTTTTAGATGGACTGCAGGCTGTCCCAATATGTAAAAAACTGCTGAATCTGCAATTATCAGAGCCCTTAGAGCCTAAAAGATGGGACTTTAAAAATAGAAAGGTCACAGATGGGTTTTGATTTTCTGGGAACTCATACATGCTGCACACATCCTGTCCGGTTCTCCCCCTGTGCCAGGGACATGTGGTCCCTGAAGGGGAAGAAGAGAGAAGCCTCCTTCACGTCCTCGCTGCTCCAGGCTTGGAGCTGGACCGGAACTTCTGACCTGATGGGGCCTCTTGACCTGTGGCCCTGTTCTCTTCCAAGAGAGCGTGAGCAATACCCTTGGCGGTGGGCCCCATGACTCCCCTCACCCAAAATGTTGGCTCTGGGATGTCCCCAAGGGATGCTTTTGGAAAAAGTTTATGACTGGCCCTTGTGCCTGAAGATAGCCTTAAATGCTCCTATCTCTCCTCAATAACCTATGATAATGATGTTAGTGATAATGGCAGCACCTTCCACTGGACAGTACAGTATTTCTGCATTCCTTCCTCATCCAGAGGGACTCTCTGTTCTCTTCCCGTCCCCTTCCCTTTCTTTGCTTCATCTCCTCTTTACCTCCATTGTTTCTCTTTTTCTTGATGTGAGATATTGGTAGCGTTCACCTAGATTGAAAATTGTGAGACCCAGATGAACCAAGACTCGCTTCTAGGCTGCTGGCCTAACTCTTCTAGAGCAAATTTGGTCCGAGAACTTTGTGCCCAGATAGGAACCTGTGACCTGCCAGCAGAAACACTACTGCAAGACCAACAGCACCATCCCTAATCCTCTATAGATAAGCAGATTTCCTCTTGCCCAAAGCTGTTGAGCAGAGGTTGAATGATTGCTTGTCAGGATTTCTATAGAGACAATTCTTAGTCAGGCATTGATTAGACTGGGTGACCCCTGAGGTCATTTCCTGCTCCAAGATACAGTGATTCTGGGTGGAACTCTATATAATATATATGTATTATACACACACACACACACACACACACACACACACACATATATATATATACACACAAACATGCATGCATACATATACATACCCACATATATGTGTCTGTGTATATGTATGTATGTATATATGTATGTGTGTATGTGTGTTGCTATATATCTATATCTATCATCTATCTACTTATTTATCTGTCTATCAGATAAAGACTGTCCTGTCTGTAGTGACTATGACCCTTGACCTAAAATGGGGCCCATAGAGGTCATGTCCTGAGGAAAGATTGTTATGCCTGGCTATAGGGATCGACCAATTAAACAGCAAGCATTTATTAAGCACCTGCTATGTGTCAGGAGTCATATAAGTTACTAGAAACACAAAAGAAATAGTGAAACAAGCTCCTAAAGAAGCTCACATTATACATAGTAAGAGTGTGTGTGTGTGTGTGTGTGTGTGTGTGTGTGTGTGTGTGTATGATATTATATATATTATGGTGGTTTTCTTGGGAAAGGGAGTAGCATGTGGAGGGAAGGGCAGGTGGAAAATCATGCATAAATTGAACTTGGAAGGAAGGATTCTAAGGACACAGGTGTGAAGGAGTGCATTTCAGATATAGACAATGGAATAGGCAAAGTCCTGGAAGAAGATGGAAGGCTACAGGGAGGAAATAGTGAGAAGGCTCATTTGCTTAAACCATAGAGCTTGTGAAAAGGAGCAATATCTAAGAAGGTTGTGAAGGATTTTCAATGACAAACAAAGGAGTTTGTATTTGAACCTAGATTAGCTAGGAGTTGTGGGACTTTATTGAGGAGGAGAGTAACATGGTTTTTAGGGAAGTCACTTTGCAGAAATGTGAAGAATGGAGGATGGAAAAGAATTGGAAATTTCAGGGATGCCCATCAATTGGGGAATGGCTGAAAAAGTTGTGGTATATGGTTGTGATGGAATGCTATTGTGCAATAAGAAATGATGAACTTGTTGATTTTAGAAAAAACATGGATAGACTTGCATTAAATAATGAAGAGTGAAATTAGAAGAACCAACAGAACTCTGTATACAGTAACAACAATACTGTTTTAAGAATGACTTTGAGAGAATAAGTTCTTTTGCCTTTTATAAATACCCAAATTAATTGTAAAGGATTTTATATGAATACACTATCTGCATCCAGAGAAAGAACTGATGAATAGATGTATAGAATATGTCTATATGTAGTATATATATGCATACTACATTTTATATGTATATGCATATATATACACACATGCATATATACACAGGCATGTGAACACACACATTATATACACACAATACATATATGCATACATATATACATGCCTATATACATCCATACACACATCCATATACAAATACATACATACATGTGTGTGTATGTATAAAAATTTGTGTCTAATGGTAACCATCTCCAGGGCAGAGGGATGACAGAAGGGAAGAAATAGAGGGAAAAAATAAATTTACTTGATAATTGTGTTGTATATTTGAAAGGAATTGTAAGTTGTGGATAGTAGATTTTCAATTTCATGTGCAATCATCTTTTTTATTGTGCTATGTTATGGAAATGCTTATTTTAGTCCATAAATTTAAAAAAATGCATTGGAAGGAGAAGACAAGGGGACACCTGCTAAAAGACCATTTTCTCTCTTTGTATTATGTAGTTCTGCCAAAGTCAACAGCATTTATTGAGTGCCTACTATGTGCTATGCACTGTGTTGATCCCATAGTCAAACAGCTTGGGATAACACCAATGACACGAAGATCTCAGAAAGTAGAGGAAGGTGGGTCTGTATGAGCCATGACCAGCAACAGGTAGATTCATCTGTTGACTTTTGTGAGTGAGTACTGTGGTTGCACTTGGCTCTCTTGATTGGCAAAACTCTATTTTTGGGATCGTGATACTTTGTTGATGTTCCACATTCTTAGGGTTTCTAGATCCATAGCAGAGTGAGGACAAGAGCTTCCACTTGCCTCCACCTTCTAGTGCCTTCTACTGGAGCCAGTGCCCAAGGCAGTGACATCTATCTATCTATCTATCTATCTATCTATCTATCTATCTATGGAAAGCTGAGTGCTACAGAATTGATGCTTTCAAATTATGGTGCTGGAGAAGACTTTTGAGAGTCCCTTGGACAGCAAGGAGATCAAATCAGTCAATACTTAAAGAAATTAACTCAGGCTATTTACTGGAAGGTCAAATACTGAAGATTAAAACTTTGACCACATAATGAGAAGACAGGAGTCATTGGAAGAGATCCTGATGTTGGTAAAGATTGAAGGCACAAAGAAAAAGGGATGGCAGAGGATGAGATGGATAAATAGTGTTATGGAAACAATGAACACGAATTTGGACAGACTTGGAGAGATAGTGGAGGATAGAAAGGCCTGGTATGCTGTGATTCATAGCATCACTTCCCACTGTGTGAAGCTCCTTCCTTTTTCCAACACTCTTGCAGTCTCACAATCTTTCTAGCCTAAGGGATGGCAAACAGGAGGAAAACATACCAAATTACCCAAGGTTTCTGGAGAAGGAAAATGGGCAGCCACAGGGAAACAGGACCCTTGTTCCACGATCCCTCTACAACCGAAGTCACGGCAGCAGACAGTATTGCCAAAGAAGAAATTGCAGCTTTAGGGAAGTGATGACGTCTGCGATGACAGTAAGTGGCAAAGGCCTAGTTTGCTACATCATAAGAAAAGCAAAAAATAATTTAAAGTCAGTTCTTCCAAATTAAAAAAAAAGACCTCTGGCAGTGAAATCTGGGTGTCAAATGTTAGGGAAGTAGTATGGGATAGGAGCAGACTGTTGCCAAGTCTGGGCACTGATGTGGGAGAGAGACACATGTTTTCTAGAAAGGGATAGGCCTTGCTCTGGTGCACTGAAGAGTTCTCATACCCCTTGATGTTACCAGGAGGTAGGGGAGGTGCCAATCAGTGAGGCTGTGAGGAGGGTGGAAGTTGGTAACAGGGAAGACTCCAACCATGAGGAATTCCAGAGAAGGTGAAAGACTAGTGGTAGGGGATTCGGCCACCTCTTGGGTGGAAATGGACAGATAACAGAAAAGCTAGTCCATCCATCCATCCATCCATCCATCCATCCATCCCCAAGCATTTTAAAGGGTTTAATTACTGTAATTAGACAATATGCTAGATACTGAGAATACAGGGATAAAAATGAAATAACTTCTGCCCTCAAGACATTTATAGTCTAAAGGGGAGACAACACTGACATGGAGAAGTATATAGCAGGTAATGGGGAGGTGTGTAATGGAGGGTGTCACTAGCAGCTGTTGGGATCTTGACAGAGGTTTCATGCCAGAGGGGAGCCTTGAGCAGACTCAATCCATGACTCATTCAGTGACTCAGTCTTATAATTAAGCAAACACACCTTCTGTCAGCTAAATAAATGATCTGTCTTGCACACAGATATCTTCCTATTTTTCAAATGTAAATAGATGCTACGATGATGAGTAAAATATAAATCCATTTAGAAACATTGCTGACTTCACAGGAGCTTTCTGTCAGCATGTAATTTCTGCGTCCACAAGCCCTAATTTTACAAGGACTGTGATTTTGGGGGCCATGATGTTTGGATGAGATGATCTTCCTTAAAGGGAGCTATAAGACTGATGTGGTGGGAAGAGCATCATCCTAGAAGGCAGCGATCCTGGTTCCAGGCCCAGCTCCACAACTAATTTATCAGCTGTGGTGACTCTGGACACATCCATTTCTTGCTTTCTGGTTCCCAGTTACCTCATTTGGAAAATGAGGAGGTGGGACAAGATGATGACCAAAGCTCTTCCCAAATCCGACATTTCCTGATTTAAGCACCTACCATATACTCCCCCCTTCCCTCTCTGACTTTTGAGCATTTATTAAGCACTTACTATATACTCTCCCCCCACTCCCAACCCCTGGCTTTTCATATGTGTTGTCTTCCCTTCTTAGATTGTAAACTCCTTGAAAGCAGGAACTGTCTTTCTTTTCTTATTTGTTTTCCCCCACTTAGCACTGTTCCTGGCACATAATAGATGCTTAGTAAACATTTACTGAATCAAACTGCGTGTACCAGGAACTGTGTTAAGCACTTTACATTTATGATCTCAGTTGATCCCCGCAACAGCCCTATCAGGGAAGTGCTATTATTAACCCCATTTTACGGCTGACAAAATGGAGGCAGATGGAGGTTAAAAGACTTGCCCAGAGTCACCTAGAGAGGAGGTGTATGAGGCAGAATTTGAACTCAGATCTTTCCAACTCCAGACCCAGCACTCTAAGCACTGTGACCTGCACATGTTATAATTTCCAGTAGGATGTAAGTGAGTTTGTTGAAGTGATGGCCTATTCGATTTTCGGCATTGCCCTGCCTTCCCCAATCACCACCCCAGCTCCCACTCATCACCCCTCCCCCCAAAAAAAAGAAAAAGAAGAAAAAGCACCCGGAATTTGTTTTGAATATATTTCCCCTTTCAGAGATATGCTGGTAAATGTTTAACAACTGATTCTCCAGAAAAAATAATGTGTACAAGACACCTTTTTGGGTGTCATTTGCATTATTAACCCTGGCTCTATCATTTTCTTAAGCCTAGACAATCAATAAATAATAAATTCAGCCTGGATTTGTAGCATTTGTTGATTTCTGTGGTAGGAATGCTCACACTGAACATGTAACAATCAGTTTTCACAAGTCAAAGCATGCTCTAGTACACTCCTGTTTAGATCATAAACTTCTAATTGGAAGAAATGCCAGAGACCACTTCCATTTTACAGATGAGGAAACTGAGGCCCAGGCAGACCAAGGTTCCTTCTGAAGGTCATATAGATGGCAGAACTAGATTTGAACGCAGGTCTTCTGTCTCCAAAACCAGTACTCCTTCCACCCCACTGTGTTATCTCTTTACATGTGGGAGAAGAGCCCTCATCCTAGCATCAGAGGATTAGCTTTGAAATCTTACCTCTCATGCTTACTAGCTGTGGAGCCATGGACAAGTCATTTCACTTCTCTGGGCTTTAGTGTCCTTGTCTGTAAAATGGGTGGGTTGGAGTGGATGGTGTCTGAAGTTCCTTCCAAATCTGGGTCTGTGACCCTGATCTTATGTTGGGTGAGTTTCTTGAGGGACTCCTAGTGCCCAACACAATCCCTTGCATGTGGTAGGTGTTTGTTGGATTGAACTGAATGGAGTCTATGTTTCCAGAGCCTTGCACTAAGGAGAGGCTTCATAAAAGCTTGTCAAATTGCATTGAGTTGAATTGAAAAAAAACAGGGAATGGAGTTAGGTTACATTCTGGAAACCTGGTTTTGAAAGAAAGACCAAACAAAAATTACCTTCTGAGCCCAGGTGCCAAGTCTCCTACCATGCCTGCACAGCCTTTATGAACTGTGCCAAATTCAGTCCCTTGGTGGGACTGTTTTGACGATGTCACACCCTCCAGCCTCTTCAATTTTTCACCAATGTGACTGTGTGTTGGGATGTTATATCCTTGCAGCCCCAGACGCCTATAAATAACCCATGGAGATGGGTTGTTTTCATCCCCTGTCCTGGTGCCAGCAGTTCCCAAGTTCATCCCCTGGCAGGGCAGGAACCTGTTGCCAAAACTTCAGTGACCGAGTAGAAGCTTCCACGTTTAGCAGAAAGCAGTTGGGAGCCAGGGTCCCTGACCCTGACTTGTCATTCTCCAGAGTGAAATACTCATCAAGTGGGCTTCCCTCCCCTTCCTTGTTTGGTTTGAGCTGGAATTTATGAGTGTGTGTGTGTGTGTGTGTGTGTGTGTTTATTCCAAAAGAGTCTCAGAATTAGTTGAAAAACATCTAGGAAAGAAACTGATTAGACCAAAGACAGTTTTCCCCAAGACATACCTCAAACTCATTCTTTAGGGCATTGGGAAATGGAATTGGAGATAGTACTGTGCCCAGGTCCTGGTTGGGTCCTCAGTAGCAGAAGGGAAACTGAGTCACATCCAAGTCTTCTCTTCTGTTTGTGGGGGTGGAATTCTCCTCTTACTTGCTCTTCTTTGGGCTGGGGGCAATTTCAGGGTCCCTGGAATTTTCTTGAAGCCAAACTGAGCCATCAGAAATGCTTAGATTTAGATCATG
>CM053769.1:110282349-110328557 GCA_028658325.1 Potorous gilbertii
TCCTCCTTCTCTTCCTCCTCCTCCTCCTCTTCCTCCTCTTCTTCTCCTTCTTCTTCTCCTTCTTCTCCTCCTCCTCCTTCTTCTCCTCCTCCTCCATCTTCTCCTCCTCCTCCTTCTTCTCCTCCTTCTCCTTCTTCTCCTCCTCCTCCTCCTCTTCCTCCTCTTCTTCTCCTCCTCCTCCTTCTTCTCCTCCTCCTCCATCTTCTCCTCCTCCTCCTTCTCCTCTTCCTTCTCCTCCTCCTCCTCCTTCTTGTCTCCTCCTTCTTCTCCTCTTCCTTCTCCTCCTCCTCCTTCTCCTCTTCCTCTTCCTCCTCCTCCTTCTCCTCCTCCTCCTCCTTATTCTTCTCTTCCTCTTCCTCCTCCTCCTTCTCCTCCTCCTTCTCCTCCTCCTCCTCCTTCGTCATCTCCTCCTCCTCCTTCTCCTTCTTCTCCTCCTCCTCCATCTTCTCCTCCTCCTCCTTCTTCTCCTCCTTCTCCTTCTCTTCCTTCTCCATCCTCTATTGTATGAACTCTCTGATCTTTAGGATTTGCCAAGTACTTTCTGCACATTTTAACTCATTTGTACCCCATAAAACTTTATGGGGTATTTGTATCCCCAATTAACAAATAAAAAGACAGAGGCCCAGAAAGGATAAATTATTCACTCACTCACAGTCACATAGGTAACAAAAGGGAGATTCAGGCTGTGAATCTAGGGCATCTGAATTCAAATATTTCCATTCCATCAGAGATGGCTAAAACAAGGGAAAAATCTTCGTATTGCATATCTCTAATAAGGGTATAAGATCCAAGATCTATAGATAAATGAAACAAATATGTAAGAAGAAAAGCCCTTCCCCTAGAGGAATGAATTGCAGTTCTCAAAAGAAGTGCACATTATTAGCAACTATTGAGGAATTCTTCAAATCATTAATCATAAAAGCATGTGAAACAAAAGAACATAGAGGTTTCAATTAACTCTCAGAAAACTGGCAAAGGTGACAAAAGAGAGGAGTAATCATGGCTGGAGGAACTGTGGAAAGCTAGACATGCTAGTGGATTGTTGGTGGGACTGTAGATCGGTACAACTACTCTCCAAAGCAATTTGGAATTATGCAGATAAAATGATTAAAATATCTATGCCCTTTGACAAAGAATTTCCGTGGATAAGCATGGAATCTTTAGAACCCTTGCTGGACTCAAGGAGGTCAGTGCTAAAAGTAGGCTCTATCTACACTCAAATATTTGGGACAAGATTATTATTTATTTTTATTACTTTTATTAGTTTTTTTGTCATTGTTTTAAGGGATTGGAAGCAAAATTTCTTTTGACTGGGAATAGAAAAAGAAAATTTGAGATATAAATGTGCTCTGAGAAAGATATGATGAATTCAGAGAATTATGGAAAAATTTCCATGATCTGATTCAAAGTGAAGTATGTAGAGCGAGGAAAGCAATCTATATAATGACTATAAATGGAAAGAACGAGCACCACAAAACATCTGAAATGGAATGTTGGAAAATGATCAAAAGATGAGCTTGGTCTGAAAAAAAAAAGAGATGAGAAGATGTCACCCCCTCCTTTACAGGGGCAGCATCCTCATGTGTCCACCAGTTTTGCTGATTTTTTATCTTCTTTAAAAACAATTCTTTGTTATGGGACATGACAATAGAGTAGGGTGTAGGGCACTGGGGATATCTAGGCAATGTAAAAACAATAGATATCAATAAAAGCTATTTTTAAAAGTTCTCATAGCTATGCCAACCAGAGTTGTTTCCAGTCTGTCACCTGGGGCATGTTGGCTGTCTCTGAACCATGAAAGAAAGAGGCAGCAAGGTGAAATAGATCATTAGATTTAGAGAATCCTGCCTCAGACATGTGCTAGCTGTATAATCCTGGGCAAGTTACTTAACCTCTGTTTGCCTCAGTTTCCTCATCTGTAAAATGGATATAATGACAGCCTTTACCTCCCAGGATTGTTGTCGCATCAAATGAGATTATATTCATAAAAGCACATAGTACTTTGCATGTAGTAGATGCTATATACATGCTCATTCCCTTCTCTTTCCCTTCCAGTTTTCCCCCTTCCCATCCTTCCTTCCCTTGGCACCATGGGGCAAACCCTGATTGAGCCAGCCATAGTTAGAACGCTGGTACCAACCCACTTATACAGCTCTCCAGCAATCAATTCTGCCTATCAAACACAGCTGTTAACAAACTCACTCCCAAGCTCACTGGTTTATCATGATGAAAGGCCTTTTAAAGAGTTACATAAATGTGAACTGTTATTATTAGGAACCAAAGCCTCTCAGTGTAACCAACCTATCTCTTGGCCATTTTCTGGTTCCTGAATGATCCTTGTTTTAGGCCTTTGGGAGATTGATACTGGTGTAATGAGAGGGGACAATTAATGGTGTTGCCTTTTTCTAAGACTTGTTTTAGGCCTTTGAGAGATTGATACTGGTGTAATGGGAGGGGACAATTAATGGTGTTGCCTTTTTCTAAGACTTAGCTGCTATAAATAGGCACTAGGTTTCCTAGGCAGGATTTATGGGTGCAAGTGCGTTGACTTGGTGACTGGGTTTGTCTAAAACTCCAAGTGAGTGATTGGTTAAAAATAGTGTCTGAAACAAACCTTGCTGACCTGTGATGTATTAATAAAGGTCCAGTTGAGCTGCAAAAGAAGATTCTCTCCAGGGAGGTACACAGGCTGGGTGGCTGCTTTGTGATGATCTCTTTTGGGTGTCTTGGTATCTCAGTGCACCTCAAGCAGACCACCTACCTTTGATGGAATTCCACCATCTTACTGGCATTCCATTCCAGACAGAAAACCATCACTGAGAGAACACTGTGTGTCCCCTGTTGGTATAGGCTACTCTGTGAAGAAGAGGAGAATTTCAAAGAAAGAAAAAAAGCAGAGTTTGAAAAATCATAGGCCAGGTAGCTTGATGTATTCAAAGCAAAATTTTCCGACAGATCATTAAAATGGTGGTTACTGAATGGGAGACATACCATAAGACTGAAGAAGGGATCTTCGTCCGTTTTTTTTTTAAAAAGAAGAAAACAGAGTTTACAAACTATAAGCCAATGAGCCTGACTTTGTTTCCTGGGAAAATTCTAGAACATATCATTAGAGAGATGGGTGAAAAGAGCAGTGATCACAGAGGGCCAGTATGACTTCCAAAGAACAGGTTGTACTAAACTTACATTATTTCCCTTTATTGTTCAGGAGTTCTAGACTGGTAAACAGGGGAGACTCTTCTGACAGAATTTACCTGGATTTTAGCAAAGAATTTGCTAATGTTCCCAATGCTAGTCCAAAGGGAATAAAGGAAGGATATGGCTAAGATTACCACAAAATTAAATGGATTAAGAGTGAGTTGGACTCAAAGAGTGCCCATTAAATGGTATGACATCAACTTGGACAGAGAACTCTAGTCTAGGTGGTTTAATGTTTTAATTACTAATTTGGTTAAGTTCATAAATGTCATGCTTATCCAACTTTTTGACAAGTCTGCTTGGGAGGGATAAATATCTAACACACAGGATGGATAATAGAAAAGAATACTGGGCTGAATCTAAGAAGAGATAAATGTGGAGTTTTACATTTGGGATTAAAAAAATGGATTTTACCAGCACAAAATGGGGGAGACCTGTTTGGACAGCAGTTTGGAATGGAGCCAAGGTAGTAGACTGAGAATTCAGTGCAAGTCAAGGGAGTGCAAAGGCAGTCACAAAAGTTGATGGTGTATTGAATTGTATTTATAGGGGAAAAAGCTTATGGAAACCAGGGGAGAATAATCCTATCATGCTTGAAATGTCCTTCCCTCTCATCTCTTCTGTCATGGTTGGTCCATCATCTAGAGTACTGTATTAAATTCTCAGTGGTAGTGAGGAGGTGTCATAGTGCACACAACTTAGAACCTGGAGTCAGGAAGACTCATCTTCCCAAGTTCAAATCTGGCTTCAGACACTTCCTAGATGTGTGACCTTGGGCAAGTCACTTAAACCGGTTTGTCCAAATTTTGTCATCTGTAGAATGAGCTGGAGAAGGAAATGGCAAATCATTCCAGTATCTCTGCCAAGAAAACCTCAAATGACCTCATAAAGTGTTGGATGTGACTAAAAAAAATGACTGAAGAACACCCAGCTCTGGATAGTGTGATTGAAAAAAGAATGTTGATCATTTGGAGAGTATCTAGAGAATAACATTTAGCTTGGTAAAAGACCTGGAATCACTTCATATGGGAAATGGCAGAAAGGCTGCAGATAGTTAGCCTGGAGAAGACTTGAGGGGAGGATTTGGTAGCTTCTTTTTTTTAAGGTATTTTATAGAATGCTCCATCTAAGAGTAAGTCCTACTTCATAATAGTTAATGTTTATATGACGCTTACTATGTGCCACTGTATTAAGCACTGTTAAATTGTTTTTTCATTTGATCTCTCAACAACTCCAGGAGGTAGGTGCTATTATTTCCATTTTACAGATGAGGGAATTGAAGCAAACAGAAGTTCAATGGGTTACACAACTAGTTAGTGTCTGAGGGTGGATTTGAACTTGGGTCTTCTGGATTCCAGGTCCAGTGATCCATCCCCTGTGTCACCTAGCAGCTTACTTGATCCCAAAATATAGACACACAGCCAATGTATGGAAGTTGCAAAGATGAAATTTGGTCTTGTTGTCAAGAAAAACTTCATTGCAATTAGGGTTACTCCTACTGGAATGATCTGGAGATCTTCAAACAGAGGTTAGAGCCCCACTTTTCACGTATGAGAGGATAGCAAGGTAGAGAGCATTCTGTCAAATAATATTTGGATCAGATGGCTTTTGACATCACTTCACTACAATTCTTTGATTTCATGTTATTTCTGGGAGAAGTTTATTGTCTCCCTCCTTAGGATGTAAGCTCCTATTCCCAGCCCTTAGCATAGTGCCTGACACATAATAGGTGACTAGTAAATGTTGATTTATTGATTGCTAGAATTAAGGCAACTTTGGGACTAACCTGTAACTTTAGGGGCATTGGTGGTGCCTTCATCATTATCGCCAACTGAATATAGGGTTTTTAGAAGTTAAGATTTAGGAGTGAACATATGGCTAAGGAAATAATAATTCCTGAACCAGGATTTGGATTTTTGGACCATGCTAAAAATGTAGGAAAAATGAATTCTCTATCAACGATGGAGTTTGGCTAATGAGGGCTCGTGGAAAGAGATTTATCTGGATTCTTGCAGCTGTTATTGAAGTAGAAGCCAATAAATACATTCCCATTGTATGGGGGAATGATTAAACAAATGATGGTATGTGAATGTAATAGAATATAACTACTCTGTGAAAAACAAAGAATATACTGACTATAGAGAAGCATGAAAAAACTTACATGAATTGATGTAGGAAACGTTAAGCAGTCAAGGAAATAATACCCATAAAAACTACACTGATATAAATGGAAAGGACAACTACCACAACACAATCAGAAGTGAATCTGAAAACCTACCAAGAATACATGATCCCACAGAAGAGATATTGGGAAACATTCCAATGCACTACTTGGTAGAGATGACCAGTCCCTGAGTGAGGAATATTACATTTATTTTCAGATTGTTTTCAATATAGTGATTGGTTTATGGATTCTCCCATTTTGTCCTCTTTTTTCTTTAATAATACTATTTGTTATATCTGCGAGAGAAAAGTAAAAGTTACAGGGATGTAAAATCCCAAGCTAGTGATACAATTCGTTTTAAAAAGAGATAAACAGAAGCAGAATTATTGTGAAAATATACTTTTGCTTTTGTTGAGTCCCTACAGTTGTGTCTGACTCTTTGTGACCCCATTTGGGGTTTTCTTGGCAGAGATACTGGAGTGGTTTGCCATTTCCTTCTCCAGCTCATTTTATAGATGAGAAAACTGAGGCAAGCCAGGTGAAGTGACTTGCCCAGGGTCATACAACGACTAGGTGCCTGAGGTCACATTTGAACTCAGGAAGATGTATCTTCCTGATTTCAGGCCAATCTTTCTACACCCCCCAATGCAGCACCCCCTAGCTGTGGTGGGAATAAAATAGTTCTCAGAAAACAGTCAGCCATGAGAACTTGTGCGTACACAGACACAATCCACATATTTATTTGTTTTTCCCCACCATATTCTGCGACTTTGTTAAAATTTCCATTTCCTAGAGAGAGGAATATCCTGATATTCCAAAACAACTTTAACCTCTCTCCTCCTCCACCCCAATTCCTTTGTCACAAGTGACTCCCAGACCTTAAATTCTTGTGGGTTCTAAAGAATTCCTTTTTGGAAATGTTTCCTTTACTTCCCAGAGCTAGCCGGAGACGCAGTTGCTTTCCTATTCCCTGGCACTTAGGACTTAATAAACCCTAATTCTATTTCTCTGGAGCTAACCAGTCTTGGGAGGAGAGAGGAAGGGGTTGGGAGGTGTCAGAGTTAATCGATCATCTTCATTTTGCGTGGTTGTCACATAGGGGTTACTGGAGGTGGCTGATGCATACCACGCTGGACAGCCAGGGTGGCTTATTTTTACTGGTGGGAGAACAGGGATTTCCAAATTTAGAGTCCACGCCCACATTGCATGTTGAAAGTTCAGACTTGGGGGCGGCTGGCAAAGGTCTGGAGAGGAGCTTTTGGTTTGTGAGCCAGAGAAAACAAGGTCCCATCAAACCGCAGCAGAATGGCCTGTGTCCAACATGTGTGCTTCTAGCACTGGGATGGGGATTAGGTGACAGGTTCATTTTCTTTCTAAATGCTCCTGAATAGGAGCATGCAGGCCTCTGGGATCAGAGTGCCTTATGCAGGGGAGGGCTTTCCTGGCCTCCTGTCAGCTAGAGAGCCACCATAGAATGGATGATAGGAGAGGCAGATTTTCATGAGATTAGAGGCCCTCCATGGTCAAACTTCTCCAGAAGCTTTGATGAACACAACTGTTAAGTGTCTGAGGCTGGATTTGAACTCAGGAGGATGAGTCTTCCTGACTGTAGACCTGGACCTCTGTGCACTATGGCACATCCCCAAGCTGCCCCGCTACCAATAATCACTAACTCAGGAGTCAATATGGGCAAGTTGATAGAAGGCTGGTTGTTCTTAAAGTCAGAAAGACTCGGGGTTCAGGGTCCTGGACAAATCACTCAGTTTCTCAGTGCTTCCAGGCCACTCTCAGCAAGTGGAGAGAAGCAGCTAGGCTGCCTGGGTGGATGGAATTTTTACCCTAGAAGGTCCCTTCACTAATAAAATCATAAGACTTGTAAAAAAACAACAGTGTATTTTTATGGCACTTTCATGACAACAACCCAGTGAGGAATGTCATGCTTCTACGTAACATGACATTTTGCATTTTACAGATGAGTTAACTGAGGTCTGAGAGTAGCTCAGGTGAGAACATGGCATGAGCCATTTTTCTGATTTGAGCCTTAGTCTCTTCATGCCTAAAATTAGGAAGTTGAACGAGGTGACCTCTCACATCTCTATGCCCTCTGGGAGTCCTCTGAACTTTGAATCTGTAATCCTAGGGCCTCTTTGCTGCCCAGAGGATGGCAAAGAGATGAAGAAGGATGTTCAGTCCTGATGTCTCATCTGCCAGACTTTTCTTCTTGCTATTAAAATGTCATCCACCCCTACTTGCCACCCCAGATAGACCATTTTTAGTAGGTTGTACAGGCGTAGAAAAGCAGAGGCTCTTCTGAATCTGGGGGCTGAGGGCAGGGGCAGGAACAGACCACCTCTTTTTGGTGTGTTGGTGTTACATTTGCTTTAGCAAAATAACTCACACCATTATACACATTTCACAGGACATTGTGTCCCAGAATATAGGTTTCTTAGGGCCAGATTTGATTTGGGGGTTTTTAATGGACATTTATTGGCCGGCCACAGCTTTAGAATTCCAAGGAGATGGTGCCAGTGATAAATATAGAATTCTTAAATAGCCCTTTGTTGTTTTTTTCATATCAAGATTTATAGCTAACTCTCTTTTTTAGGGTCACCTTGTGAAAGCTGTTTGCTTCCGGGAACTATGATGACTCAGGGCTGGAACACAAGATTGCTGTATTAGCTGGGGCCTGCTGGGAGACAATTGAGGGGAGATGAGCTGACTATGAGGGGGAAGTAGTAACAAGGTGGGTGGGCAATGACAATCTCAACTAGGAAGCAACAGGCTGGTTGAAGAGAGGGCTCATTTTAATTTCTAATATGGAAAGTACTAATAGGCATTAATAGATCCAACCCACTTAAATGAAAGCTCTTTGAGATTATCCATAATTTTTAAGAATGTACAGGGGTTGAAATTTGAAAAGTAGGCCTCTCTATCTTTGTCTTAGGGAAGACTTTCCACTCAATTGACTTCTATTCATTTCAGCAAACAGTGATAACAGTGTGCCAAGGACTGAGCTAGGTGCTGATTTCTATTGCATAGGAAACTCTACCCTCTACCAATTCAAGTTGGCACCTCCTCTGTGTGCCAAGGACTGAGCTAGGTGCTGCTTTCTATTGCATAGGAAACTCTACCCTCTACCAATTCAAGTTGGCACCTCCTCTGCAACTGATCATATCAGAGTGGCTTGAGGGTTATTGATATGTTCTGATCAGGACAGCTAGGAGCCCAACTAAATGGACACAGCCCTTCCCTAGATCTGGTGACAAGATGCTGCTGGGTCTTGCTTGACAGTTAGTCCTGTTTGGGGAGAGACCATGGGATCATAGATTGACAGATGTGGGGAACCTCAGATGTCAATCAGTCCAACCTTGCCATTCTACAGGTGAGGAAACTGAGGCCCAGAAAAGCTAAATGACTTACCCAGGGTCACATAGTTGATTAATGCAGCACAGAGATTCAAACTCAGGCCCTCTTTCCATCGCTTGACATTGTATCTCAATGCCTTCTCCTTTTCAAAATTACTGTCACACTCTGCTAAACTTGACAGAATTGGTAGAAAAAGCTGAATTTGGACCCAGAGGTCCTAGGCTCAAACCTTGCCTCTATCACTCACTGCTACTTGTCTTCAACTCCTTCTTGTCCTCTCCTATGTAATCAGTTGCCAGATCTTATAATGTCTATCACTTTATCTATCCATCTCATTTCTCTCTGATTCTGTAGCCCATGCACTAGTTCAAATTTTCCTCACTTCTCATCTGAACTATTACAGTGGCCTCTTAATTGACCTCCATGCCTCCAGACCACTGTCCACAAAGCTCCCAAAGTCATTCTCTTAAAGCAAAGGTCTTCCCTTTCCTAGTCTGTAAACTCCAATGGCTCCCCATTTCCCCTAGGATACATGGCAAACTCTGTTTGGCATTTGGAGCCTTCTCAATTTCACTTAGGGCAACTAGGGGGTGCTAGAGTGCACAGATGGCCAAGCCTGGAGTCAGGAAGACTCATCTTCCTAAGTTCAAATCTGTCCTCATACACAACTAGTTGTGTGACCCTGGGCAAGTCACTTAACCCTGTTTGCCTCAGTTTCCTCATCTGGAGAAAGAAATGGGCAAACCACCCAAGAATCTTTGCCAAGAAAACCCCAAGTGGGATTACAAAGAGTCAGACATGACTGAAAAGCAACTGAATAATTTCACTAGACCACCTTTCTAAACTCATTAGATATTAGTCTCCTTTGGATCATCTTTAGTACAGAGTGACTGACTTTCTTGTTCTTTACATATGGCACTCCATCCATCTCCTATCTCCATACTTTTGCCTAAGCTGTTTCCCCTTCCTGGAATACAAACCCGCTGCCTTTTTGTTTCTTAGACTCTTTGGCTTCCTTTAAGGTTGGGTTTAAGTGTCACCCTCAACACAAGGTCTTGGCAGATTCTGCATCAGAGGACCTGGCCCATGGCCCAATTTTTTCCTAGCTGGGTGGCAAGTCACAACCTCCCAGAGCCTCAGTTTCATCATCCATAAAATGAGGGATTTAGCTGACCTCTACAGTCTCCTCCAACTCTAAATATGTGCTCCTAGATTCTCCTCCGTTACTAGTACTTCTCCACCAAATTATCTTCTTTTAATTTTGAATATATTTAGTGTATGTTTATTGATATATGCTTATACATAAACATCTTGTCTTGGACATATTATAAGCTTCTTAAAGGCAGGGCAGGGACCATTTCATTTAGTACATAACACATGACAGACAGTATATTGAATTGTGTGACTTTGGGGAAGTTATTTCATCTATCAGAGCTTCAGTTTCTCCAGGTACAAAACAAGGGGATTGGTCTACATGCTCTCTAATGGTCTAGTTTTTAAATCCTGTGATTCCTTCTTGTGACTTCCCTTCTGTGATTGGAGTCTGACTTCTCTTCTACCTATAGAGCTGGAATGGATTTTAGATGTCACTGAGTCCGACCCCCTCATTTTACATTTGAGGAAACTGAGGTCCATAAATTGGAGTGACGTGCCTAGGGTCCCTGCCCAGATGCCAGAGTTGGTCTTTGAATATAGGCCCTTTGACAAATAACTACTTGCTCTCCTACCCCTTCTCCTCTTAACTTGGTCTCCCTGTGCCCTGGCCCTGCCTCTTGGGATCATTCATGGTGATGATGGGATTGCTCAGCTCCATCCTTCCCCCTCCTCCTGGTTTTTCACAACCAGATCCCGCCCCTCCCCGCCACTCTCTGGCTTGGCACCCTCTACCTGGACATGTCTCTTTCTGATTTCCCTCTTAATCTATTTAGATCTCCCCAACACCCCTCACTCCCAAACAATGCCAAGTCCCTTTTACACACACACACACACACACACACAGACATGCATATCCATACACACAGAGACACACATGTGCACACAAAGACACATACAAAAACAAACACAGACACACATACACAGTAAGACAACAGAATCAGGTTAAGAACCACGAACATTCCCTCAATTCACATATCATAGTCCCCTTCTCAGTGTCTTCTTGCTATTAAAATCTCTACTTGGGAATGGACCTGAAAAACCTCTCCTAATATAAAGGACTCATAAATTCAATACCACTCCAAGGGTAATTTTGATTTTTATAGAGATTAAATCTTTGAGCTAGAGACTTGAAACTCTCATTTTAAGCATCAGAGAATAGATTTTTGTTTATTTGTTGCTATTTTTTTTATGAAAGCAGAGCTGTCTCCTTGACATGGCTAACGTGACCACATGGGCCGCTATCTACCTGAGATTGGCCTTTTCTGTTGTAGAACAGAAAGAGTTAAGAGTCAAAATCCTGGTTCCATCATTTCCTATTATGTGACCGTGAAGAGTTACTTAACTATACTGAGTCTCAGTTTCCCTAACTGTCCAATGAGCAAGATACAACAGATGACTTCGAAGGCCATTTTTGCTTCCAGGTTCCAGATTCGATTCTCCTGAATCATTAACAGAATGGGTTCCCTGCCCTCCCCCTAGTCCTCAAGAACAAGTAGGTCCCAGAAAGAGAAATTGCATATGGTAATAGGAAAGGAGGGTCTGTGTTGTGGCATCTTTTCTGAGTTTAGAAGGGAGATATAGTTGTGGTTTGAGATCCAGGACCCTAGATACCTCAACCTAGAGGCAATGTGTGCTTTGCATTCTTGGGAACAAGTAGCTTTTCTGTTCATTCTCTGTTCATAGAGACAGCTGAAAGCACTGGGTATGGGGGTCAGGAAGACCTGAGTTCAGTTATGCACTTACTGGTTGTATGACTCTGGGAAAGTCATACAAACCTGGCTGCCTCATTTTCCTCAACTGTAAAATGAGAATAAATAAGAGCGCTCACTTCCCAGGGTTGTTGTCAGGATCAAATAATATTTTTAAAAATATCTAATGCAGTGCCTGGCATATTGTAGGTACTATGTACTTATTCCCTTTCTTCTTTCCGTCTTCATTCTGGGGGCCCTCTCCAGTCATTCTGATCCATATCTGGTCATAGATGGCTCTGGAGGAGAAAGTGAGGCAGGTGACTTGGCACAGCTCTCCCTCATTTATGTACAATTTACTTACAAGTCATGGCATCACCTTCCTGACATTATTGGTTCTCTCTGAGAACAAAGGACAAGCCACAACAACCTTCTATTCTAAGTCCAAGATGGCAGAATGTGTATTGCATTTGGTTATTACTAAGGTCTCTTCTAGCTCTAAGTCTATGATCCTAACTACCTGACACATGTATGTTTTCCCTAAAAAGCTATTGAAATCATCCTCAAGATTTGATTGCTTGAGAACACTAAAAGCTGGGCTGTTGCTAGCACTTCCTAGTTCCTTGAGTACACCATGGTGTTAAGAGGCTCCAGGTGTTCTCTGATACTTGGTTGTTGGGTTACAGTTCAGAAGTTGGGGAGTTCTAGTTAGCTCAGTTAACATGATGAGTCCTGAAGGTCTTTTCTGGTTGAATGGGCTTCTACTGCTAAAACTCTATTAAATTCTTTTTGTTAACTGTTGAATGACCAATAAGTATCCTATTTCATTCTAACATCAAGAGAATATTATGGAATTTTACTACAAGCCTTATCACTATGGTTGGATAAATCCTTAATTATTTGAAGCTATCTGAGTACTGTTGGCCATTGTATGAAATGCAGATGATGCTACCCAGGAAATATCTTGTAATCACTTGAGATTAAGTCATACCTTTGCGGGCTGTATAAAAAAGTGTGATTCATCCAGCATTGACCTGAGAAATGAAAGGAATGAAGAATCAAAGGGTCAGAGGGAGCTACATAGTGAATAAAGACCCAAGCCTGGGGTTAGGAAGACTCATCTTCCTGATTGCAAATCCAGCCTCAGAAACTTACTAGCTGTGTGACCCTGGGCAAGTCATGTAGTCCTGTTTCCCTCAGTTTCCTTATCTATAAAATGAACTGGAGAAGGAAATGGAAAACCATACCAGTATTTCAACCTCAAGTGGGGTCACAAAGAATCAGACAGGACTGAACACGATTGAACAAAAATTATAAAGACCAATAAGAGGACAGAGAAAGAGAAGCTATGCGTACTGAGAGTAGACTAGGGTTCCCAAGAAAAAGACAGGCTACACATCTGTTCTCCTACATCATGTCAGGAAGGCAATGGTTGTTGCAGCTTTTTTCGAAGACAAACTAAAAGGGATAGTTGTCTGCCCTGTCTCTCACCTGGCCGTATGGATTATGAACACATTGTCTTTTGTTTTTCATACTTTATTGTCCTTAGGCAAACAAGTATTTAAACATGGATATGCCCTAGCATCTTGGAAGTGCCCTTCTAAGTATGGGAGATCCAGAGGTCCCAGTAGAGGTCCAATCAAGGGGTACAATTAGTAGCAGAGTCCACCAAGATGACAGTAGAAGTCCCAGGAATAGGGAGGTGACTGAGCAACAATTTTGAGATGAATGTGCTGAAGCAGAGACATTGAAAGTGTTGCAAGGTGTAGAGAGGTTACTCCATGCAGCTGAACCACCTAACTCTTTGAGGATCCAGTGAAGTAGCATGGGGACAGCTGGAACCTTGCCCTTCTCTGTGACCTGAACAGATGTGAGATGCAGGAGGGGAAGAGTGACAGAAGCAGTAGATCAACCTGGCCAAGTGGAGAACTAGTCTGATCCAACCAGAAGATAGCTATACCTAGGACAGACTTTATGAGCACTCCACAGGGGCAGAAAAAGACCAAGAGTCAGAAGGTGCTCTCTGTGATGTTTGTTTCTCCTTACCATTGTGTTTTAAGCTTGGGACCACTCCCTCTAGAGGTCCTGCATGTGTAAAGTGAGAATGGACCTCTCTTTGGAGGGAGATATTTTGAACCACTTACTTTACTACAACTTTGAAGAAAATCTCTTTGTAAAAGATCATTGAAGCTTAATGACTGTTAATGGGGAGCATGCCAGTGGGGGCCCAAGAGTTACAGTACCAGAAATCCTAGACCATCAGGACTTCTACCCTTAAGAGACTTCAAATAGCTTGTATCAGTGTGGACGGGGGAGGAGATTGAGAAGGGATGGTACACAGGAATGAAGCAGGGTTGGGAAACCTGTGACCTTGAGGCTGCAGGTTCTCTACCTCTGGCAGTGTGTACAATCTGAAGGGATGCTTTCTGAGTTGGAAATTGCTCTTCACAAGCCAGATTTCTTCTCCTGATGTTTTGTGTGAGACATTTCTTGGTAACCAATGACCACTTTTGCAACAATAGCTTGTGCTGCCTTAACTAATTCCATGATGGGAACCTCTCCATTCATTCCTCTTGCTTTGGTGACTTCGGCAGTTGGTTTAAAATGACTGGGAGGGGTGGATTCTGTAGCCTGATGGAAAGATTCTGGATTTGAATCCAGAAGAACCCTATCCCTATTGTTTGGTTAACCTGGATCTCTCCAGGCCTCAGTTTCCTTATCAATAAAACAAAGGATTTGGGCTAGCAGGCTTCGAAGTCCCTTCCAAATGGAAATCGAGGATCCAATGTTCTTGACTTTGCTGCTGTGTAATCCTGGGTAAGACGCTTCCAGTCTCTGACCTTCACCTTCCCCTTTGTAAGAAGGGTTTGAATTGATGATGACGGATGTCCCTTGTAAAAATCTCTGCTTTTGAAAGGAGCCCATTGACTTTTGGGGCAGCTGCAATTGTTTAATTTTTCTTGAGGTTCTTTCCCTAATTGAGGTGAAACAGATAGCCTATATCTTAGCATGATAGGTCTAGTCCTAGAAGGGTCCTAAGACAAACCTATCATTTTACAGATGAAGAAACTCATGCCCAGAGGTTGGGGAGGAGAGAGAAGTGATTCGTCTAAGCTTGCATAAGTGAAAGAGCCAATCCAAATGGCAAAGTCAGAATTTGAACTCAGGTCCTCTGACTCTGACTCCACCACATGTAACTTCTAGTATTGACTCCCCTTAGGGGAGCAGAAAACAAATTTATTTTCTCCACTGTAGGTTTGTCAGTTAAATATTATAGTAGCCAACAGTGATTTGTTTTAAGGTTTCCAAATGCTTTAATAGGATACCTTGTGATCTTCACAAGAACCCTGTGAGGCAAGTACTACTATTAACTCCACTTTATAGATGAGGAAACTGTGACTTGCCTATGGTCATCACGATTGGTCAGGAAGGATTGGGAGTCTGGACTTCCTGACTCCAAGACCATTATCTATCACCTCAGACATTTAAAGGGCTACTATTCTCTCCAAACCTTCTGCCTTTCCCTCCTGCCCCTCAACCTCCTGCCCCTCAAACAAGTCTTCTTTAATTTAGGCTAAACCTGCCTAGTTCCTCAACGATTCCCAGAGTCATTGATTCTCAGCTGGAAGGGACCTTAATGAGTATCTCATTTAAACCCATCATTTTACAGATGAAAAATCTGAAGCCTATGTGAAGTTCCATGCTCAATGTCACAGAAGCACTGAGTCACTAAGCAGGTATTTGAACTGTGTTCTAGGGACCACAAATGTCCACGTTGTCCTCAAGACGTTGTCATCTTTCCTAGACTGTCCTCATTTATGTTCCTCTTCAAGTGCAAAAACAACCTGGCCTAATGGTTAGAGAGGTAGTCTCAAAGCCAGGAAAAATCTACCCTTAATTCAGAGGCAGCTGGCTGTCAAAATGGTTAGAGCACTGGGCATGGAGTCATGAAGACCTGTGTTCAAACTGAACCACAAATGATTATTGGACTGTGGGACCCTGGGCAGGTTATTTAACTTGTCTGCCTGCTTTAGTTTCTTTAACTCAGAGATAATGATAGTACCTCCCTCCCTCCCAGGATTATTGTGACAATTGAATTAAATAGTATTTGTGAAGGCCTTAGCTCACTGCTTGGCATACCACAGGCATTAAATTGTCCAGCGGTTTCAGTTGTGTCCAACTCTGCGTTTTGGAATTCCATTGAATTTTCATTTGAAATTCCATTTTGGAATTTTCTTGGTAAAGATAGTGAAATGGTTTGCCATTTCCTTCTCCATCTCATTTTACAGGTGAAGAAACTGAGGCAAGCAGGATTAAGTGATTTACCCAGGATCACACAACCAGTAAGTTTCTGCGGCCAGATTTGAACTCAGTAAGATGAATCTTCCTGATTCCAAACTTAGCGCTCTATCCACTGTGCCACCTCGATGCCCTGAAAGGCATTAAATGAATGTTTGTAAAAATATCATCATCGTCATCACCAACAACTGTGGTGGTGGTGATGGTGTGATGGTGGTGGTGGTGCCAGGTGACAGCAGCAGCAACAATTACAGACACCTACCTGAATGTGTGACCCTGGGTAAGTCACCTAGCTTTCTTGGCTTCCTTTCAGACAACCCACATCCTACCTTCTGGAGGAAGTCTGTCAGTTTCCTTTTCTACTCTCCCCCTCCCCAACTACTAGTGCTTTTACTTTAACATTATCCTCCACTATACATTATATATATAATGTATGTAAAGAATTATTTGAAGGTGATGCTTCCCATTAAAATATGAACTCCTTGAGGGCACAGACCATATTTTTGCATCTTTCTTTGTATTGTATTAGCATGCTGTCAGCCACATAAGTGTTTAATAATAGAAGTCCTAGCGTTGTAAGAATAAAATGAAGTATATACATGCCAGCTACTACTACTACTAAAACTATTTATTAATATGTAATTTATATCCTATATCTTCATATTTCATGTCATATGTATATAATATATGACAATGTATATATGGTAATCATTCATCATCCTCAGGGTAATAACAAATGCTCATTAAATGAACAACTTAACACCTCAGCGTTCTGGGAAACTGCTGAGAAGGCATTGTTGACCAGCCTTTGAGGAGGGAAATTCTTCACTCCATATTTGGTTGTATTAGTGAAACCCCAATTTTTGTGCCTATCACTTCTTAAATTTGGTAGTAAGTATTGGACACAGTCTAAATGCATTCTGACCGCTCGTGTGATTTTATTACTTTCTGCAAATGACATTTCTGTGAATTCAAGGAAAATCTCTATTGTGAGAATGATCATTTGTTGTACACACTCTGGGCTGGTCTCCCTTCCAAGGGGCTTGGATTTGATTATTTCAGGATACTAGGCTTGAACCATTGGGGTGACTTCCTTGGTCTTGGGGCATAGAGAGCAACAAGTGTGGGGAGCTGAGGGCCAGAGGTTTAGAGAGCTCTCTGATGGTCTGAGGATGTCTTTTTGATCTGGCTGTAACACAGGCTACATGTTCACTCTCCCCACCCTCACTTCTACTGGCAAGATGAGTCTCCAGAACACTTCTACCCTCAGGGTTCTAAGGAAACCAGAGGTCCTGGGCAAGGTTTCCTGGTAATGCAGCTCATAGGTCCTGGCCAATGTGTTTCCACCAGTGTTTATTAGTTGATATCAATTAGTCATATTCACTTAGCATTTATACTACTACTACTACTACCACTACTACTACTATTACCTACCACTTACATATCACTTTAAGGTTTAACGAGATTTGCAAACATTATTTTATTCTCTCAACAACCTTAGGTGGTAGGCACCATTACTACCTCCATTTTACAGATGGGAAAACTGAGGCTATTATTCAGTCAATAAACCCTAATTAAGTGCCTTCTAAGTGCTAGGACTGTGCTGTTTTAAAGCAAGGCAAAAAAACCAGTCCATGCCCTAAAGGAGCACATAATCTAGTGGGGGAGATAATGCTCAAGTGACTACATACAAACTGGCTTCATATGAGACAAATAGGAAATCCTTGACAGAGGGAAAGCACTAGAATTGGCAGGATAGGAAAAGGTTTCCTGTAGAAGGTGGGCTTTTAGTTGGGACTTGAAACAAGTAGGGATACCAGGAGGCAGAGGTGAGGGGAGAGACTGTTCTAGGCATGGGAGATGGCCAGTGAAAATACCCAGAGCTGATAGATGGAGGGTGTTGTTGGAAGAAAAGCAAAGAGTTCAGAAGATCAGGATTGAAGGGTACATGGTGGTGAGTAAGATGTAAGAAGCTTTTCTGAACACCAAGCAGGAGATTTTAAAAAAAATATTGAATCCTAGAGACACTGGGAAGGTGGAGAGCAGTAACATGGTCAGATATGCAGTTTAGGAAAATCACTTTGACAGCTTGGGGGAGAGCATATGGAAGCAGGGGGAGATTTAAGACAGAGAGTAAGTGATTTGCCCAGGGTCACACAGCTCCACCCTGGAGTTTAATGCCTTGGATTGATTGCTACCATAACAATTTTCTCATAGGATGAAGTATCAGGGCTAGAATCTCTTGTTAGTTATGGTAAATGGTTTGAGATGATTGGCTGATTGACTCAAACCTCTGCCATCCCTAAATACCACAGTGGTAAATATGGTTATAGAAGGGCTTGGAGCCTTTCTCCTACACCATACTCTGAGCTACATGACTTAACCAGTTGCATGGCCCAGACCCTCAGTTTCCTCATGTGCACTGACTTCAATTGTTTAATATTCTGTGATTCATTAATTCAAAGTTCTGATATTTTTGTGAGTTTTTCCTCTGCCAACAAAGAATATATTCTTCCCTTAACTTGATAGACAATGGGTAAGAGTTGCCGAGGCTCCCTGGTGACAATCCTGGCTTACTCATATGTAAGATGGGAATTACAATGATCAATCTACCTCTCATTGCTGTTGAGGAGGTAAAAGCTTGGCAAAGGCTGAAATCACTAAAGAACTGGGAGTGATTACTCTTATTGCCCTAAGTGACATTGATTATGAACATGAGTCATCAAGAAAAGCTGGAATTGAGATGCCGCACTCTGTTTAAGAAGGCAGGTGCAAGTGTGTAATACATTTCAAAAAGATTCTCCTGGGAAGGGTTGCAATTTTTAAAGTTTTGGCATTTCGGGAGGGGAGCTTCGATTGCTGAGAAAATCTTGCCTTTGGAACGCCCCATTCCCCAGTGATGCTGGGAAAATGAGACCTTTTGACTGCTGTTCATTGCATAGCTCTTTTTTTTTTCTTTTACCACTACTGTGAAATTGCTCAGTCTTTTCACAAAGCTGTTCTTTCAAGCTAAAATTTCCTCTGCTAGGTCCTCTACCAAAGGTGATTTCATTTGGCAAAGACTGAAAAAATGTATCGTCCAAAATGTTCTGTCATTTTGGAGTTATATAAGGATGAAGAAATGCTCCCTCTATTTGAAAACCAATTTAAGAGACTTTCAAAAAATCCTAGCAGTAACACCCAGCAACTCAATTTTGAAGGTTTAAAGCTTCCTTCCCATAAAATGAACTCTGGATATTTGACTTTATAAATAACCTTTTCTTGATCTCAGTTGTTTTCCCTTTTCCTTCCCTATTCTTTGTGTTCTGGATGATTCCCCTAATAGGGGTTTCATCTTTGGTTTGGCTTGGAAACCTGCTGGAGAGAGAACTTCTGCTCAGTTGGGTCTTAGGTGGTTGGAAAAAAAATCAGAAGGAACGAGTTTTGTGTTCTGAATACCATGCAGGGGATAGGGATATTTATGCCTGGAAGGAGATTCCTTTGTGGATTTATGAGGCAGGTAGTCATGGGGATTGGCAGAGTCTTGGCAGTGGTTAGCTAATTTGACTCACCTTTGTTACTCCCAAATAATTAAACCATCAGCAAATAAAGGATGTTGGATTAAGAGATTAATCAAGGTGAGAAGTAGTATGATGTAGTGGATAAATCACTGGGTTTTGAATCAAGAAGACCTGGGCTCAAAGCTGGACTCAGATAATTATGATCTCTGTGACTCTGAGAAAGTTACTTACCATCTCTGTGCCTCGGTTTCCTCATTTATGAAATAATGGAGCTGAACAATGTCGTTTTTAAGGTTCTTTCCAACTCGAAATCTATCATGATATGAGATTTCTTCCTCATGGAAGAAGAAGAAAACTCTCTTTGTATGTGCACCAAGCTACACACAATAAAAAGTAGCTATAATACAGGAAGATTAGAAGTAGAAATGTCCACGTTCACAAGAGGAAAAAATATCTAAAAAACGAAAATCTAAAAAAAATTCATGGCCTCAGATGGCTACGTACAAATGCAAAAGAGTATGGGTACCTAACAATACGAACAAGAGATTCTACCACAAGGAGGCTAGTTTGATCTAGGTGTCATTGAGACATGGGGAGTGGATAAGTCCCATGTATGAAATGGACCAGAGTATAAATGCTGGCTTTGCCACTTAATGTGTGTGTGTGACTTGAGGTAAGCCACTTAATGTCTCTGGGGATCAGTTTTCTCAACTATAAAATGAAAGGATTTGATCTTTGAGCTCCCTTCAAGCTCTGAGGCTCTTATTTTATGGTTCTGTGATCTTAAGATAGGCCAAAGTAAGACAGAAGAGGAGAGTAACATTGTATTTCAGGAAGATATTTTCATGCAAGGACATTCAGGACCTAGAGCAGAAAAGCATGATGGAGAATGTGTGAGTGACAATGATCAATGGAGGCAGAAAGAAAAATGATATTGCCATTGGTGTAGACTGTAGACCACTAGGACAGAAAGATGAAATAGATGAGGAATTGATGGGACAAATCACAATGGCAGCAAAGAAGCAAGCTATGGTAGTGATGAATCAATTATCTGGACATCCAATGGATCTCTTTGCCAAAAGTGTAGTTGATAATTTATTGACTTGCCTTAATAATTTACTCCTTCCAAGGATGGTGCCACCCACCAAGGTAAATCCTATTTTGCATTTGTTTCTTACCACCAAAGAGGATCAGGTTGTTGGGATGTAAATGATGGGAACCTTGGAGGAAGTGACCACTTCCTCTTAGAGTTTATGACAGTGGAAAAGAAATCAGTGTAGTCTGACACAGACCCTATATTTTTTTGGAGAACAGATTTCAGAGGCTTAAGATGATAAGTATGATTCCAAGAACAAAAATTCTATAGCAGAAGTCAGTCTGGGGGAACTGGGGAGCTGAGGGAAGGCAAGAAGAGCTTATGTAATAAGAACAAAATTTGTGAAAATCAAGTTGAAACTGCTTGACTTTCCCTGCATTTTTTCTTTTTATTATCTAATCTCTCCTTCTTCCACTCAGAGGTTTAAGTCTCTTCCTGACATTTGATATGATTCCCAGGACAAGCCCTTAGATTTCAGTGCTCTATGTATGTCTTTTAACAGGAGATCCTGAGATCCAAGTGGAAGGAGGAAAGGCACTAGTGAGATGAAGTGTATGTGTGTGTGTGTGTGTGTGTGTGTGTGTGTGTGTGTGTGTGTGTGTGTTTGGCAGAGGTCAAAATAGACTTTGTGTATGGAAGTGACACAGGATAAGCCTTGAAGGATGCTAGTGATATTGGAGATGAGGAGAGTATATAGCTCAGATATTGAGAAGAACTCATGCAAAGATCTGGAGATAGGAAATGGAGCGTAGATTACAAGGAACAAGAAGAAGGATAGTTTGTCTTTAATGTGGAATGAATAAAAATGTGTATTCAGCCCAGAAAGGTGGGCTATAGTCAGATGAATCAGAGTCCTAATACTAAACATCAAAGAGGCAATGGGGAGCCCCTGAAATCTGAGGTCTGAGACATTGAATGACATCCATGATCATGGTGGGGATGTTGTAGAGGACAGCATTATTTGGGTCTAGATTGATCTAGATTGAGGTGCTTTCCAATACTGAGTTTCTGTGACTTCATTAATGAGTTAACCCCTTCCCAGGGAGATACAGTCCCAGCCTCGGTGAACTCTTGGGGAAGCTCAGAGTCACTGGCAACATGGAAAGCTAGCACAGCCTCCCTGAAGAAGCTGGACCCCCACTTTGAAGCTGTATTGATCCTGTTTGAAGAGAGCATCAATATCTTCCTTTTCCAGAACTCTGAGAACAACTAGGTCAGTTAATTAAGGAGAAGTGTATTTTAAACGTAAGGAGTTAATGGGCAGCCATCATTAATTTAATGATTCTCTTGTTTTACTGTCTGAGGTAATAGGACATGGATCTGCTATGTGAAGATAGCTCATATGGATAAAGACTAGTTTTAGGGTCTCCTTGAGGGGCACCAGGATCTCCCTTGATTGATTCTCAGTGACTACAGTTTTATCAAAGATGGTTGGCCACTGAATGTATGTGGGGTGATCAGAAGAGGGTGAAGGGATGAACTCTTGTTGACTGACCTAAAAAATGAGAGAAGACTTGATCTTCATTCTTTTTCAAGCATTTTTTTCTCCTTTGGATATCTGGAATGGAGGGAAGAAAGGGGCTTGAGACAAGAGCAGAGCAAAATGGCAACTTGAAGAAGAAACCCATGGTGAGCTGTACGTTCCCAGGAGACCCAAGGTTCTTGGATGTAAGATTTCTGGCCATCTTCTTTTGAATTTGTTTTTCCGTCCTTGGCGCAAGTAAGTTTTGAGAAGGAGTTCTTAACCTGGGATCCATGGACCTTGGTCTGGGAGTAGATTTCAGAGGGTCTGTGAACTTGAATGGAGGAAAAAATAATGAAAAAATGTTAATCTTTCACTAACCTTTAGTTGAAGATTAGCATTTCCAACAATTTTTATTGATTAATTCATTTTTAGTTTTCCACGTTCACTTCCACAAGATTTTGAGTTCCAAACTTTCTCCCCATCTCTCCCCTCTCCTACTCCAAGATAGCATACTTTATGATTACCCCTTCCCCAAGTCTGCCCTCCCTTCTATCACCCCCTTCTTTTATCCCCTTCCCTTCTATGAGTATGTTATTCACTTCTTTAGCCAAATCTAAGAGTAAGCTTCACTCATTCCCTCTCATCTCCCCTCTGTTCCCCCTCCAATCATTTCTAACAATTTTAAAAGAATATTGTTTTGAGAGGGGGTACAAAGGATTCAAGCAGCCCATGATGCAGAAGAGGTTCATACCTCTTGCGTAGGGATTTTGAGAGTGGACCTTCCCAGATCTGGGGGAGACACCTACTAACTCTGTGATCTTGATCCAACCCCTTAACCTCTTTGAGCCTCAGGCTCCTCATCTATAAAAATGAGGGTGTTGATAATGACCAGAAGATCTTTTCCAGTTCTAAATATGTAATATGGTGATTCCATGAGTTGGAGGATTCCTGAGCTTGGGCACTGGCCCTCTTTTAGGGAGATTAGAATGTAAACTCCTTGAGTGCAGGGGCTGTTTCACTTTTGCTTTTGTATTATCCGTGCTTAGCACAGAGTCTGGCATACAGTTGGTGCTTAATAAATGCCTCTTGATGGATTGATTGGCTTAATTCATTGTTTCTTGGAGAAGATGATGATCCTATTGCTGAAAGACTAAAGCCATGCCATCGGGGGTGGAGGAAGGGATAGCAGGGATGATCTAGACTTAGCCAACCCTCTATGCTATAGCCCTGTGTTGCTTGGACAGAACAGGTCTATGATAACTGAGTAATACTGTCAGCAGCTCCAAAGCAACTTTATCTTCTTTGGGAGAATCTAATGAACTCATCTTAATCTTTTATGTTTCTATATTTGCTCATAGATTCCTGTGAATCCTTCACTTCTTCAGTATTTTCTATGATGGATGAAATAAAGACTGTCCCATGCTCATTAGCCATATTGTACATTGAGGTCTTGTCAGGGAGCCTGTTACCCATTTTAGGGAAACCTAGAGCTGTACCTGAGATTTATTTTAGAGGTTTTCTTGGAGAACTATAGTTAAGGGCAAGGATAAAGAGAGAAAATGGTCTTGGGGGGGGTCTGTTCTAGGGTCTAACCTAGTCTGTGTGAACTCAGAGTCCTTGGGGGCTCTGTGGCCATGAGAAATGAAAATACTAAGGGCAGGATCCTGAAATAAGTGATCTTGAGGGCACATAGAAGAAATAGATAGTGACTATCTTCAGGATGCTTGGGGAGATATGATCCCCCTCCTTGGGAATCTCATGGGAAGCCTGACTTCTCTCAGAAATCCAGCTGTTTGACAAGGTAACACAGCCCCTGACCTTGACAGAAACTGTTGTCTGATGTGAGACCTTCCTGCCTTCCATGGGGCCTCTGGTCAGATGCTGGAGAATATCCCTGCTCTCAGGGTACTTCAGATGTCATGAAGGAGCAGACCTTGTCCAAGGGAATTCTTGATTTGATAGAGACACAATTCCTACTCTCAGGGATATCCTGGTCTGAGAGAGGAGACAAGTCCTTCAAATATAGTGCCTTTAAACTCACTGAAATCGAGCTGAATTTCTTCTAAGAATGTAGGAAGACAGTCATTTTTGTAGAGAAATAACTCCCGGGCAAAGTGTGCGTCATTTATGAAATACTTGCTACCAGACCTCAGGGGCCTGCCACCCACACCAAGCCAGTCAGCTGAAGTCAGGCAATTCAATCAATAGAGTCGATCTCTTAGGTCCCTGGGATACAATCCACACAGTTACCATGACAACCCACTGAAAAGCGAAAAACGACAATAACCAATTGTCTTGTGTCTTTCCGTATTTTTAAAAATCAATGTTCTTATTTCTCCCCTGCTCCTACCTTCACACACATAGAAATATTCACACACTGTCTGAAATTTTCTCTATTGAAATGGTCCATTTCGGTACTGAACTAATAGAATGAATCAGATATTTCCACAGTAGGTAGACAAAGTAGGGTCATTGTATACCAAGGGGAAGCTAAGTGGCAAAATGAGTAGAACGCTGGATTTAGAATCAAGAAGCCTCAGTCTCATGAATTCAAATTCTACCTCAGACACTTACTAGCTGAAGGACCCTGGGCAAGTCATTTAACTCTCCTTGCCTCAGTTTCCTCACTTGCACAATGAGCTGGAGAAGGAAATGGCAAATCAATTTACCAAGAAATCCCATAGGGTCAGGAAGAGTTTGGCATGATGGAAAGACTCAACAACAAAAATAATGCCAAAAGAAGCGGAGGAAAACTATGTGGTCTGATGTGAGGCTGGAAAGAAGGCATCCATGACTTTCCATGGCGTCTGGAATCTTACCAACTCAGTACCTTGGAATCCCAGCATTTCAGATCTGGAAGACCCATCAGGGACCATCTAGTCCAGCATGAGTCTGGAGAAGAATTCTCTCTACAATGTGAATGGCAAGTCACCCACCCAGCCTTTACTTTAAGCCTTGCAGTGAGAGGAGAATCACTACCTTCTGAGTCAGTCCATTCCACTTGGAGGGAACTCTAATTGCTAAGTTTTTTTGATGTCAAGTCTAAATTTGTCTCTTTGTAATTTCCATTTATTATTCTCAGTTCTACCCTCTGGGCCAAGAAGAATAGGCTAATCTTTGTTCTTTTAGGCAGTAAAAGGGTTATTTGGATAGCTATAATTGTTTGAACTTTGCATGTACTAAGTCACAACTAACCATTTTCTTATTGTCTCATTCAGAGGATGTGAGCAGTCACCTAGAAGGGATGGAAAGGGATGGGACATAGACTGGGCAAATTTAGATGGAGATAGGGGAGAAAAAAATGAAGATCCAATTTAGGACCCAGAGTTAGGAGGGCTCTGAATATCTGAGTAGAATGAGAATCCTGGGATCTTTCGTGAGTGTGGTCCCATGGGATCATAAGATCATAAGTTTAGAGTCAAAGCAGATATTTGATGTCCCTACTCCACCTCTCTCATTTGACAGATGATTTGTCCAAGGCCATACATGTAGTAGATGATAGAACTGGGTTTGAGTCCAGGGTCTCTGACTCCAAGCACAGCTCTTTCCACTGTTCTGTCCTGCCCGATGAGGGAAGACAAGAACATGAAAGAAGAGCATTGGGGGATACCCACAAAGCACTTCCCTTGTGCATTGGAAGACAGTCAGACTGAATCAGGAGACCTTGATTCTCATCCTGGACTGGGCAGTAACTTTCCCTATGACTCTAGAAATATCATTCAGCCCTTCAAGGCTTTGGTAATTTTCCTCATCTGTAAAGCAAAAGATTTATAACCAGAGGTTGTAGAGTGGTCTGGATTGAAATCTCACTTCATCATTTATTACCCATGGGATGCTGGGTAAGTCACTTCACTTTTATTCAGGGCTCAGTTTTCTCCTCAGTTCATAGAGGTAATTGAAGCAGATGACCTCTGAGATCCTTTCTAGTCCTAAATATCTGATCATCCTAAACAAGCATTTTTAAAATATTTACTAAGTGTCAGGCACTGTGCTAAGTGTTGGGGATACAAGAAAAGGCAAAAAAGGACCGTGTCTGGATGCTATGCTCCTTGACCTCTCTGGTCTCTTCCAGTTCTAAAAATATTCTCCTTCAGAATTTAGCCTGCTTCTCTTCCTAATTTCTGATTTATGTGTCCATAGTTTCTCTAGGATGAAAAGCAGTCACTGATGGATTCCTTCTGCGAATCCAGATGAACAAAACATCCCTGAGGATTGCTAGGTAATCATATTTAATAATTCCCCTCATGGAAGGTCTTTCATCATTAACCTCTACTTCCTTAAGCTTCCAGTACATTATTCTATTTCAAATCAACTTCACTAATCACTGCTCCGTGATCACCTCCTTGCTCATCATTGGCCACAGGAGTGTGGAGGAGAGGACTGGCCTCTTTGGAACACTCACTGAAGTGATTCAAATTTTCTTTGCAATTACCCTGATCCTCTTTTGTCAGTTTCCTTGGAGTGTAATTAATGTCATCAATTTTCAATGGGTTTAGTAACATACTACACTTCTGCATTTCAGGCTGATTGGTGAAAGGGAATTCAAAATCATAATCACATCAGTCTATGGGGAAATAGGGAAGCCAACAAGGGTAGGGCTATTAAACAGGAGTGGCTTTACTCATAAGGGAAGTACATGCTCACCTGCTTGGTATGCTTCCTGGGTCACTAGGAGGTTTTCTGGGCCCCAGATATTTCTCTCATTGACTCACTGGTTCACTTAGTAAGTAGGTTTTCTTGGGGTCCCTGCTTTGGCCTTTACTTGTATCCTCAATTCTCAGAACAATGCCTGGTATACAATAAGCATTTAACAAATACTTGACTGACTGCCTTGGTGGGCATAGTCCCTATACAGATTATCACAGAAGTTGCCATGAAGAAGAGGAGAGAATAGCGACAAAAGGAAATATTAAGTGTCACAGAATCATGGAAGAGATCTCAGAGATTATTATCTTCCCAGTCCAACTTATAACAGAACCAGGGTATTTCTTATCTGCCCAGTGGTCATATAGATCCCCTGTACTTGAAGAGCTCTAGCTATGGAGATAACCACTACCTCAAAAGGCAGCCTGCTACTTTGCCATGGCTCAAAGGGTCAGAAATACTTCCCAGACTTCAACTCTGCCTCTGTAACTTTATCCCCTGGCTCCATGTTCTACCTCAAGGGCCAAGCATTTCAACTCAAATATCTCTTTCAGGTGTTCAATTGTTTCAGTCATGTCTGATATCTCCCCCTCCCCCCCAAATTTGGGGCTTTCTTGGCAAAAATACTGTAGAAGTTTGGCATTTCCTTCTCCACATCCTTTTACAGATGAGGAAACAGGGTGAAGTGTCTGAGGCTAGATTTGAACTCATAAAAATGAGTCTTCCTGATTCCAAGCCAAGTGCTCTATCCAATGTTCTGCCTAGCTGCCTCTTCTTTCACATACCATCCCTTCCAATACTTGATGACAGTTCTCATTCCCCCAACAACAACAAGGCTTCCTTTCTTTAGGCTAACCATCAAAGTATAGTGGAAAGAACACTGACTCTGGAGTTAGAGGGACCTAGGTTCAAATTCCATTTCTGATACTACCTATGTGAAGTTCAGCAAACCATTTCAACTCTTTGGGCCCCAGTTTCCTCATCTATAAAATAAAGAGGTTGGAAGTGTGTCTGAGGTATCTTTTAACTCTAAATTTATGGTTCTATGAACTTCCATCATTCAGATAGTTACTCAATAGCTCTGCCAGATTCATAACAAATCAAATGTCTAATGTCTCAAGAATGGAAGAATTTTTAATGAACTAGAGCTCTTTCCTCTCTGGGTTTTCTTTCCCCATTCTCCTCCTCCCTGTCTCATTATTTTGCAGTCTCCTTCAAAGGATTCGAACTCTCATATCAGCCCCAAGTGTGAGGGAATGTTATATCTTCAGAAGCTTTTATCTCTTGATCTCAGCTGTTGTCAAAGTCTTCTTTCCAGATCTATACAAGTTGACTTTTGGGACACTGTACAGCCAGCCTCAGCCTCTTTCCTGAACTCAAAACCATCACCACCAAGCACCCAATGGATATCTGGGTGTTCCAAAGGTTTTTCAAATTCTTCTCATCCAAAACTGAATTCATTGTCTTCTGGTTTTGCTTCCAATTCTTTTCACCTCCTAACTTTCCTATTTGTTTTAAGGTGCCATCATCCCACTAGGCAGAGAGGTTTATAAGCATTGAATCTTTCTTTATCTTTCCTTCTTTCTCTCTCTTCCCGTCTTATCAGATGCTAAGTCCCATTGATTTTATCTTCCTGTTATCTTTTTCCACTATCTTCTCATGTGGCTACTACTCTACTTTTAGCCTAAATAGCCTTTTGCCTCCTAATTGGAGCCTCCAGTAATCCATTGTCTGCACAGATGATGTTCCTAAATTGTAGACAAGATCAAGTCAGTCACCTGTTTAGGAAGGTCCAGTGACTCTGTGTTTGGCTTTAAAAGTCCTTCAGCATCCTGCTCCAATCTAACATTCTGGGTTTTTGCATTAGTCTCCTTCTTGAACTCTGGATTCCAGCCAAACCTTTGTCATTCAGTCATTTTTTTAGTCATGTCTAACTCCTCATGACCCTATTTGGGGTCTTCTTGGCAAAGTTACTGAAATGATTTACCATTTTCTTCTCCAGCTCATTTTACAGATGAAGAAACTGAGGCAAACAGGGTGAAATGACTTTCCCAGAGTCACACAGCTATTCAGTGTTTGAGGCAGACTTGAACTCAGGTCTTCCTGACTCCAGGCCAAGCGCTCTGTGCACTATGGTGTTATCTAGCGCCTATCTAGCCAAACCAGCCAGCTTGCTTTTTACGCCTCCTATCTCTGTGCTTTTGCATGGTTCATCCTCCTTGCCTTGAATGCACTTCCTCCTCATTGTTACATGTTGGAATCTCTGGATTTCAAGACTTTGCCTGTCCCTAGTCTACCTAGTTGCTAGGACCCTTCCCCTGGGACAGCAAAACTTCGTTCGTATTTTATATTTAATTTTCTATGTCTTTCTCTTTCCATTCCCTCTTGAATGTGAACTTTCTGAAAACAGGGACTGTTTCTTTTTTCCTTTGCACCCCAACACCTAGCACAGTGCTTTCTAAATGCTAACTAATCATGTTTCTTTTGTCCCCAGAGTCCAAATCTATTGCTTTCCAGCTTGTCAGCTCCCTTTCGTGAGTTCTGTCTCCATTAGAATTTAAGCTCCTTGAAGGTAGGAACTGTCTTTCTTTTTGCTTGTATTTGTGTTCCCAGCACTTAGCAAGACCTCTGGTACATAGTAAGGCTTAATGTATGCTTGATGTTTTGCCCAGGATAGGACTTAGAAAATGCTAAATAGAATGATTACTCAAGGAAGGGAGGAATGGAGGGAGGAAGAGAGAGTGGAAGGATGCAAGGTAAGAAGAAAGGGAAAGAGGGAGAAAAGAATGAAGAAATTAAAGGAGGATGGCAGCAAAGAAGGAAGAGAAGTAGAAGGATGGAAGGGACGGATGGAGAAAAGGGAGAGAGGGAGGAAGGAATGAAGGGAGGGAGGAAGGAACTTTACCTTTCAAGATTCAGCCTCCTACATAAAGTCATTCTTCATTCTTCCCTCACCCCCCATTATGTTATTGCTTTTTGTTCCCCAAGTGGCTTGATATTTATTAATATTTTAGTTTTTCCCAATTACATGTAAAAACAATTTTTGACATTTGTTTTTCTAAAAAAATTTTAGTTCCAAATTCTCTCCCTCCCTTTCTTCCTTCTCTCTCCCTCTGATGTTTACTTCTCTGGGTACATGTTGGATTTCTCTAATAGAACGTCAGCCTCTTGAAGACAGAAACTAGTTCTCATTTTGTCGCTGTATCCCCACAATGCCTAGCATAGTGCATTAGGTGCTTAATTGATGTTTGTTGAATTTCTAGATAAAAATGGGAAAATGGACCTATTTTATGGTGTAGGAAACTTTCGAACGAGAAACTTCCTTCATCAATATGGCAGGGGATCTTCTCTGTAACTTAGACCATCTTCAGAAGCACCCTAGAGTAATGAGAGGCTATGTTTTGCCCAATATCACCCAGCCAAATGTGGCAGAAGGGAAACTTTAAATCACATCTTCCTGAATCTAAGGTCATCTCCGTCTGTACCTCTATTTTCTTTGTTGAATTAAGATTGAATTGATTTTGGGCAGCTCAACTGACCTCCGTGGGTGTCAGTTTCTTAGCTGTCAAATGAGGGGCTTGAGCTAGATGACAAATGATGTTGCTTCCAGCGGTCAGTCTCTGATCCTACGATGGGTTGGATTTTCCCAGTTTACTGCTACACCTAGGACGTGACTACATTCATTTGGCTTATAAAGAGAAGCAAAATTACTTTTACATGTGATTGGGGGAAAATAAAATATTACTAGAAAAAAATAAAAGAGAAGGAAAAACAGTCTTGAGTAAATGCTACAAGATAAAAATAATGAAATTATGACAAACATATGATGTTTTTCGTTGTCAGGAGGCTTTTCACCAGTCATGGTTAAGTACTTTCAGCTCGATAAAATGTCCCGTATCTTTTATGGGGCTTGACCATTATCTTTAGAGATTTTAATTGATCCATAATTAAGAGTAGACTTGAGTGATATTAGAATCCCATCTGACTGGGAAGGCATCATTCAGTATAAGATAGTCATAGACTGCATAGACTCACGGAGGTGTAAGAGACTTTAGAAATCATCTGATCCAATCCCTTCATTTTACAGATGAGAAAACTGAGTCCCAGGGGGAGGGAATATCTCACCTAAACTCATCCAACAAAGAGCAGCTATTATTAGTTGTATGGTGTCCTTGGGCGAGACACTAAAAAAAGAAATCTGTTTGACTCAGTTTCCCCATGTGTAAAATGGAGATTAAAAAAAACCAACTACTTCTAAGAGTTGTTGTCAGGATAAAATGACATAATATTAATAAAATACTTAGCATAGTGCCTGACACATAGTAAGTGCTTAATAAATGTTGGTTATTGTTGTATTTTTTACCTATTAGTTTATTTGTCTATTGTTTAGATTCGAAGTTCTAGACTCTAGAATTTAGATCTCCTGATGCCCAGTCTTGTCTTGAAGAGAATAACATTATTAACCAGAGTGGAATGGGATTCCTCAAGAGGTGGGTTTCACCTCTTTGGAGGTCTTCAGTCTGAAGCTTGTCTGATACGTTTCAGTCTGGGATTCCTTTGGTGCATATGTTAAATTCGAAGGCCATTGATTCCCTTCTAGCTCTCATATTCTGTGACTTTGAAGTCCATGAAATACTTGTTGAATGAATGAATAAATACATGATGATAATGTTGTTGATGGACAGCTTTACAGAGTAGATTTCTGATCCCCCCTTAAGTAACATCACCTCCAAGGAAGACTTTGTAGTTACAGTTTCTTGGCATGGAGTCCCCAGCTGCTTTCCCTTGCCTCAGTCCTAAACAAAGAGGATGAAACATCTAACTCTAGGCTGATCTGATTTATTATTAATACTTCTAATTCCTTTTTCTACAAAAAGCACTTTCTTCACAGGCATCCTGTGGATCATGGAATGCTAGCATTATTCTAACAACCTGAAAATGCATGAGGTGCTTCAAGGTTTACAAAACATTTTGGATACATTCTCTCATTTGCTCCTTGTAGCTACCCTGTGAAGTAGGTGCTGTTATAATTCACATTTTACAAATCAGTAACTGAGGCTGAGGCTAAGTGACTTGTCCAGCATCACACAGCTAGTAAGTGACCGAGGCAGGATTTGAATACCCTTTTTCTTCCAAAGAGGAAATTGAAACTCAGACAGTTTGTGAGTTGCCTATAGTCACAAAGGTAGGAGAAAACATCTGGAAGCATCATTTTTTTTGGGGGGAGATAATCAGGATTAAGTGACTTACCCAGGGTCGCACAGCTAATAAAGAGTCAGATGCTGTTAATTCTAGGACTGTTACTCTATCTAGCTGCCCCACCCCCTTTTTTGAGTATGACTCAAACATACATAATTAGACTTTATTTTTTTTTACTACTCCAGAAGTTGGGGTGGTTTCCATTTCTGCAGCTATTCCCTGTGGTATACACCCACTGCTACCTGCATGCTGCATACACTAAACACCTGAACTGGTTTGAATGTAGCCTTCTCAGATGTTTGGGCATCTCTGAGTAAGCATCCTAACTATAGGGTTCTGAGAAGACAAATGTGGCTATTAGGAGAGGCTAATGGAACACTAGGGAGTAGTAGCTCAGGATGGAGTATATAGCTGATAGCCATAGCCTCCAGAGTATGAATTACGAACTTACAGAACCCTAGAGAGTCTTCATTACTCTGGTTACATTGCGTAGAATAATCCTTAGGAGCAAAGCAGCACTATTTCTTTTGATATGTTACCTTCACAAAGCATCGACTCCATGCATTTCACTCTTATATCAAGTCAATATGTCAGTGCTGTGAAGAAGGAGAGTTCATCCATTGCAAAGGTTGAGTTTCTCTCCACATGTGTGCTCTGAATGCCTCAGCCCTCAATTTAACCGCAACTTGGTTCTTTACTAAACAGGGAAGTTGGCTGGTTTTGCTACGGTTTCTGGTCATCCACAGTCTATAAGAGGGAATAGAAAAGTGGCAGCCTTCCACAATCCGTGACTGCCGAAGTCCTACAACCTCTGATACTCAAACAAGATTGACAGATGAGGAAGGGGCTGAGAGAGTGCTTTTATGATGGGAGCTGCCCCTAAGCCTACATTAGTTATAAAGCCCCAGCCCTTTGGCATGGTCTGGACTGAGATGTCAAGCAGTTTGAAGAATGGCCCAATTTATGAGTCTTTCCTCAGGATTACAGACTAGAAGGGGGATGCAATCCTAGGGAAAGCCACCCAGGTAACCGAATTCTGCAATGCAACATACCTCTGCACAGTGACATATGACCTACCTCTAATGCTTTTCTTTCTATCACAACATTTGGCTCTATAGTAAAAACATAAAAATGAATTAGGACAACATCAGCCTAGAGTCCTGGGCTATCTTTGCTTGTATGAGTTGCTAGAGGGAACCTGGGAGTAGCAGAATGGCTGATGTCCTCTGAAGGAGTAGAGGCATCAGCAGCTGTCTCCTTCATCTCATAGCTCGATAGACCGGCTTCCCAGATTACACCAGCAGTCTATTTCTTGTCTCCAGATGTCATCTGAGCTGACGAGAATTTTTGGAATCAATCTTTCTGTGTAATGAAATAAAAAAAAAACAGTGGGTAAAATGTTTACTCAGTCTAGGCTCAGAAAGTTTTCTTTTTGAAATCTCAGAAGCACCTGCAGGGTGAATCAGTTAAACTCACTGTCAGTTTTCTCAGGCAAATGGGACTGAATGTTTATAGAGGACATTGTGGATATGGAGGAGTGTACATGTCTGGGTAGCACAGGGGGATTGGTGAGGATGCCAAAGGCAGTGCACTATCAAAACTCAATGGTGTCCACACTTAGCTCATCACATCAAGCCTCGCTGTCATACTGAGAATGAATTGGACTTTGTGGGCTGATTGCAGCATCCATGAAAACAACAAATGGAAAGAGAGAACAAATAAGCTTGTATGGGTCCTGTCAGTGCTTCTGGCCAGGCCTGTCAATGCCCATGGTGGAAGAGAAAGCAAACATTGGTTGCTGTGGTAGAAATCATAGAGACATAGAGGCTGGAAATTGGATGAGACTTTGGGGATTAGCTGGTCCAACCCCATCATTTGTCAAATGAGGACACAAAGCCTTAGGGAACGATGTTACTTGCTCAAGGACATCTACTAAGAAAAGGAGGAGGATTAGAACTTTTTTTTATTAATATATCTGAAATGCAGGAGAGATGATCTCCCTTGAGTTGGTAGATACATACCAAAAAGACAAGAAAAAAAGGTGGCATAATGCCAGCTATTATATATATATATATATATATATATATATACATATATATATATATATACATACATGATGCTATTATATATGTATATACATACATGATGCTATTATATATGTATATACATACATGATGCTATTATATATGTATATATAATATTTGGTATAATAGAAAGTTGATGCCAAAACCACAAAGACCCTGGTTTAGATCCTGCCTCCAAGAAGTATTAGATGTGTGAACCTGGGGAATATATATTAAGACTCCTCAGTGCCCTACGCATCTTTTTAACACTGTTAAGTTGCAGAGTAGGTGCTAATCTACATTGGTAGAGTGAGTTTCCTCATCTGGGAGTTCTTTGCTGCTATTTAGTCATTTTTCAGCTGTGTGGCACTCTTCATGATCTCACTTGGGCTTTTCTCAGCAGAGACACTGGGATAGTTTGCCGTTTCCTTCTTCAGCTTATTTTACAAATGAGGAAAAGGAGGCAAGCAGGTTCAAGGGATTTGCCCAGGGTCACAAAGTTAGTAAGTGTCTGAGGTGGGATTTGAATTTAGAAAGATTGGTCTTCCTGACTCCAGACCCAGTTCTTTATCCTTTGCACCATCTAGTTGACTAGGGAGTTCTTTATATCTATGAAATGTCAGTCTCTATCCCTCTTGATATTCACACAATCTTGAGAGGTCAGTACTATTGTGCTATACATTTTAAAGATAAAGAAACTGTGACTGAGAAAAGTTAAATGACTAACCCAGGGCTATGCCACTAGAAAGTGTCTGAGTCAAGATTTGAACTCAGATATTCCTGACTCCAAAGCCAACCTTTTCCAGGCCATGTTCTCTAATTGAGCTTTGCTTTAAGTGCAAATGTTAGCTGATTGTGGTGTACATTTTAAGCAATCAAGCTTCAAAAAGCTTGATTGCTTTCAAAGAAAACGACACATAGGGAACTGTCCATTCTAATGACATCCTTTGTCATCTGAGAATTCGACTATAGATTCTGATAACCCAGCTCAGCCTTTGGGAAGTACCTTCTGCCACTGGGAAGTCCCTAATTTGTGATCATCTTTATAGGGATAAAAATCCTCTCTCCAAGAATCTTTTACTAGCTGGCCCCAAATCTGGGGCCATGATATCACTTAGCAAGTTTCAATTGCAATTCAGGTTTTGGAAAAGAGAAGGGTTGTATTTCTTTTGCCTGACTGTAGAGGTTAGAACTAGGAGGGGTGGGATGAAATTGAAGAGACAAAAATCTATCCAAGAGTTTCTTCTAGAGGGAGTCAGTCAGTCAACAAGCACTTATTAGGCACTTACTGTGTGCCAAGCAAGGTGTTATGCTCTAGAAATGCAAAGAAAGGTCACAACTCAGTCCTTATCCTTAAGGGGTCACATTCTAGTGAGGGGCCCAGCATGTAAACAGTTATGCACCTAGAAGATATATGGAGGTAACCTCAGAAAGAAGGAAGTTCCATTGAAACTATATCTTGACAAAAGTCTGAGAAGCTAAGAGGTGCTGAAGTGGAGAAAGACCATTCCAGGTAGGGGGGACAGTCAGTGAAAAGGCCCAGGGTCTGGAGATGGAGACATAGCAAGGAGGTCTGACTTTCTAGAATGGGAAGGGATGTAGCAGCAGTCAAGTGTAAAGAGGGCAGGAAAGACAGGAAGGAGTCAGGCTCAAGGGTTTCAGAAGACAAGCTCCTAGCAGACTTAAAGGAAAGTTTGGAGGCTACTTCTTTGTAATGATGCAGAAGGGATTCTCAGTCTGCTGTGGGTGACACTGGGTGGCCCTGAGTGCCTTCTAACTCTAACAAGATTATTCTGTGTAGCTAAGCGTGGATATTTGATAGACCTCCTTTGGCAAAAATCTTCCAGATGGCCTGTTCACACTACTGTGATTAGCCTTGTTTTCAGCCTTAACTTTCTGCTGAGAGAAATAGCATTAATGGTAATAAAATGCAGACTCAGGACCTTTTCTGGGTGGATAGGTTGTACAGTAGATAGCGTATCAGGATCTGGTATCAGGAAGACCTAGTTGCTTAACCCTGGGCACTTAATCTTTCTCAGACTCAGTTTTCTTATTTGTAACACAGGAATAATAAAAGCATATACCTTGCAAGTGTGTTGAGGAAGAGCATATATAAAGTCCTTTGTAATCTTGAAGAGCTATAGGAACCTGGGCTATTATTAGTCTTAACAAGGTAGGGGCTATTTCTCCCTCTTAAGAACTGAGATTTCTGAGGGCAGAGACTATTTTCTTTACCAGACCTTAGGCTCTCAGTGAACACACTGTGTCTCTCTCTAGTCTCTAAGGACTGTCCCCATCAATCTATCTCATGATCTGAGGTTGGGGGCTGAAGGCAGGACTCATTTCCATGTAGATAAGTAGGAAAGGATGAATATCTCTCCACATGAATTCCCATCTTAAACTCAATCTGTACCAGACAGAATTCATTCTGCTTCTCTTTAATCTATTCTTTCTCCAGATTTCTGATTTCTATTGATGACCTGATCATAGATAGAGCTGGAAGAGACATGTTCATCCAGTGTGATTTTTATGGTTGAAATTTAGACCTAGGAAAGGTTAAATGACTTGGTTGCTATCACAACTTGAATTCAGATTTTCTGTCTTCAGTGCCCTTGAACCCTGAGGCATCTTTGACTCTTCTATTTCATCATCTTGTTCAATCAGTTGCCAAATCTTGCCAGTTCTCCCTCCATAATGTCTACCATATCCATTCCGTTCTCTCCACTCTCATGAACAGGCCAGTGGCCATCCCCCTCCTTCTGGCCCTCATTGTCTCCCACTTGGACTTTCAAAAGTTTCCTCATTAGTTCCCATGCTTCCTCTCTCTAATTCACCCTCCACAAACTGCCAAGATCATGTACTTGAACATGCCCTGTTTCTGTTCAGAAATCTTCCGTAGGCATTGGCATCAGTACTGGCAACATGGCAGATCATCTCACTCAGCTTCAGGATGCCATCAACTCTCTGACAGAGTAGTTTTGTACTGTCATTGGCGTGTTGCAGCATGGTGGTCCTCCTGCTTCTTTCAACAATATTCAGACAGCAATCTATGAAGATCAACCAGCAAATCCTACAGAAGAAAGCGCCCAGCTCTTTGCAGCATTAATTGCACGAACAGCAAAGGGCATAGATGTTTTGATAGATTTGTTAACCAGTGAAGAATCTACAGCTGCTTTGCAGGCTGCAAGCTTATGTAAGCTAGAAGAGGAAAACCATGAGGTTGCTACATGTCTTGAAGATGTTGTTTACAGAGGAAATATGCTTTTAGAAAAAATACAGAGCGCTCTTGCAGACATTGCTCTATCACAACTGAAGACCAGAAATGGTACTCACAGCAAGGCTCTTCCAGATTCCTAACACTGGTTTCCATGCAGCACGTGGCTAAAAAATTGAACTGTTTTAATACAACCTAAGTTTTGCATCAAATTTAGCTGTGAATTGTACTAACATTTGCAAAAAACATAAAGCATTGTGAGATGACTTATCTCTTTAGCAATTCTGAACAATCTGTTCATGTCACTTTTGATATAGAATAAGCCCTATAAAATGCTGAGTTGTGGTAAATTTGTGAATCGAATCAGTTTTAAATCATTTTGTTGTCATTGTTTTCATTGTTATCTGTATAAAGTTAAATTTCTTTTTGCTTATTGAGGATGATCTTGCTTTCAAGGTCTTATTAATATAGTTAACTAGAGTCAGGTATAAAGTTCTGTGTTGAAACAAACAAAAAAAGAAATCTCCCATGACTCATCGTCATTTCTAATACAAAATCCAAACTCTCCGAAAGTGAGTGTTTGCAGCCCTTTGAAATGGGCTTTCTACCTACTCCACCTTCTCTCATGGTATTTCCCCTTTACAAAATTTATGTTCTTTATGTCAAAAGGTTTTTCCTAAAGGTTAGGTCTGACCATGTCGCATTATATCCAGTAAACTCCAGTGGCCCACTGTTCTATCTAGGATCAAGTATAAAGTTTTACTTTTAATATTATGAAGCCCTTTCCAAACTGCCTCCTTCTTATCTTTCTAGTTTACTTGCATACTCTTCCTTTCTATGCGTTCTCCAGTTTGAGCATACTGGTCTCCTTGATCTTTATACACAGATCTCCATCTCTCCCATCTCTGTGCCTGTGCATTGGCATGCTCTCCCTCCTCATCTCCACCTCTTAGAATCTTGATTTGCCTTCAATTCTCAGATCATATACCACCTTCTGCAGAAGGTCTCTTTTCATCCCTTCTCCCCACCCCTGCCCATCCTAGTCTTCCCTTTACACAGGCACCTTCTACTTGTTCTATGTAAACCTTGTAGGTACCTGTTAACAGGTCTGTGTGTCTCTATGCAACAAGAATACAAACTCTTTGAGGTCAGGAACTATTTTCTTTCTTTATCTTTTCAGTCTCTTGTTCAGTTCTTTTAGTCATGTCCAACTCTTCGTGACCCCTTCATGAGTTTTCTTGGCAAAGATACTGTAGTGGTTTGCCATTTCCTTCTCCAGCTCATTTTACAGATGAGCAAACAGAAGTTTGCAAGCAAAGCTAAGTGACTTACCCAGGATCACACAAGCTAGTCCTTGTCTGAGGCCACATTTGAACTCAAGAAGATGAGTCTTCCTGACTCTAAGCCCAGTGCTCTATCTACTGCACCACCTGGCTAACCACATTCCCCTGGAGAGGTGGGTGCATAGTAAGGGCTAAATCAGTGGTGGTTGATTGATTGTAATTGGATTATGTTACATCACTGTGCTTTTTCCCAAGCCATCCCCTTCAGTAACTTCTTAGAATATTTGGCTTCAGGGCCTAGTTCAGGAGCTACCTCCTCGGAGAAGCCTTACCTAATTTCCCCCCTACTCTCCCCCGTGTGTTGCCTCCATCAATTTCCCTTGAATTTACTCACTCCCAGCCACATGTTTTCCTCAGACATAAAGGCAAGCTCCTTTGGCCTGGGGGCTATTTTGTCTCTGATTTGGGTCCTCAGTGTATAGCACAAGGTCTAATTACAAATCACATTTAATCTCATATAAAATAGGTGCTTGATAAATGTGGAGTGAAGGCAGAAAAAAGGTTTCATGATCTGTCCCTTTGTGCTGGGCATTGCAAATCTCAGCCTTTTTATAAAACAAGCCAGTGCCATAACAACTCAAGTTCCCCTCCCTCCCCGCCCCCCCCCCCCACATCAGGCTGTGACCTTCAGCTGGAAAAGGAAAACAACCAAAAAACAAAAGTATGTAAAAAATAGATGGGGATCAGAGACAGTTAGTGGTCATGATGTCCAGCGGGGGAGATCTTATTCTCCCTGCCAAGCAAGATAGGATCCATTTTTAAAGGGAAAAAAATGTATTTGGTTACATTCGATTTATCCTCAGCCAATCCAATTAGGAAACCAAGTATTAATGCTGTCTTCCAGAAGGAACTTCTGCTTTGTTTCACTTAAATTTCCCTGTGGCCATCACGATAAGCCTAGGATGCAAAGAACAAAATTATTGAGAGATGCCTGATAAATGTCTTGAAGTAGCCTAAAGTCAAGTCTGACTCCCCTTATTAGAATGTACATGAAAATGTTGACAGTGTGATGGGAGGTAAGTCAGGAGGATGATGTTTAAACCCCAGTTCTGTTGCTATGTGACCACCTAATCCTTCTGGGCCGAGTTTTCCTCTTCTTTTGAATGGGGATAGCAATATCTAGGCATCATAGGATTTAAGAATTGTAAAGGACTTTGGATGGAAGAAAGAGGTGACCTTATCCACAAAGGGACAGAGCCAAGGTCAAGTGTTTGAGGAAGTCAGATCTGTGCCAAAAGCTTTGAGAAAATGTTGTTGGAAAACCTGGTAATTTAGCAATAATTCAAGTATTTATAATTTGTCATCAAGAGTAGTCCTTTCACTAAAATAGATTGCTGTTCCTCAGGACCATAGCACATGGTCTTCTAGGGCTGTCAAAAAGACTCTTACCCTGGAGACTAGACTCCTGGTTATTCTAAAAATAAGACATACAATCTCTTGGCTCTGGGAATTTTTTCTGTCTCCTCATGCCTGGAATGCTCTCTCTCCTCCACTGGGACTATTGACTTCCCTGGCTTTCTTTAAGTCCCAATTAAAATCCGACATTCTATAGAAAGCCTGCTCAGACCCATCTTAATTTGAATGCCTTCCTTCTATTAATTTTTTCCTCTTTATCCTGTATATAGTGCTTTGTATATATTTGCTTGCATGCTGTTTACCATATTAGATTGTAAGTTCCTTGGGGGTAGGGACTATCTTTCGCCTCCTTTTGCATCCCCAGTGCTTAGCATACTGTTGGGCAATATAAGCCTAGAGATGTTGGATCTTGTAAAAGAGGTATACAGCTCACTAGAGACATGGGACTCTAAGGTCTTATGGCATAAATAAAGTGACAGGGCCAATAACTGCCTTGACATGGCTTGAAATAAAATCTGATGCCTCTCAAAAAATTATACATGTAATAAACAAGTCAGGAGACCTGTTCAGAGTCCAGAGGGAGCAGTTCCTTGTGGCTCTCCACTCATCCATTTGTCCCTTGGCGATGTGAGACTTTTCTCTCATTAGTCTAGGGATTGATGTGAATTACCTACAAGATCATGGTTCGGGACCCTCCTTTATTCTATCTCTTCTGTATTTCCATTAAGCTCTTAGGCAGCATACTTATTTAGAGCTCTTTGATCAGATCATTAGAAGTGAATAGAAGGCTCCCCGCTACAACCCCCAGCTCCTCCTTAGTGTCCTGAATCAATAATCCAGTGGCAGATAGCCTGCAGTTCTGTTCTCTCCAGTCATTCTTAGCAGGGAGTCATCAAAGGCATTTATGGGCTTTGTCCTCACCGAATGTCAAACTTTGGATCAGTTTCCTATTGATCAAAGTACCAAAGGTCATAGATTCTGAGCTGGATGGGAGCCTAGAGGCTATTGAGTACAACCTCCTCATGGTCCAAGTAAGGAATTCTAATCTCACAGAGATTAAAACTTGCCCAGGATTTCCCAACTAGCTAGTATTCAAGAAAAGATTCAAACTGAGTTCTAAGCTGTACATTGTTTATATGGCACCTAGTTATGCAGGAACTAGGATCACTGCGTTGGCCTGTTTTGACAGGTGCATGGGTCTTATAACATCATAAAGTTTGGGTTAGAAGGGATATTATAAGCCATGTAAGTCCAACCCCCTAGTCTTACAACTAAGAAAAATGAGGTCTAGGATCATGGTTGTGTGAATTGCTCAAGGTCACACACAGTAAGCCTCAAGAGTGGGATTTGAACCCAGGTCTTTTGACTCCAAGAGCTAGCACTCTCTCACACTGCTTGTTAAGATTGACCTATTTCCTGGGTTATCATAACTCTCTTCCCACTATTTTGTGGCTTAGATGTTGGTCTCCAGCTGTCTCAGGTTCATTACTTTAATTGTGAGTCAATGGGGAATATTTTCTGACCTCACTCACCCCAAGCAAGCCTTGTTTTACTTTTCCTTAGGGTCTAGAAGAACCTCTGAAGGGTTGGGAGTGTGTTTTTCTAATACTGTAAGTACAAATCTCTTTTCCTGTGGTATTGTTAGCAGCAATTGATAAACACCCAACTTGATTTCAACCAATTAATAACAATTAGCTTTTACAAAAGCTTATTTATTTAAAGATATAGTAGGGAAAGAATAACAAATATACCCCATTAAGGGGTATATATAAACGTATATTTTGAGGGCACAATCATATACTACCTCAGTCTCAGGTAAAAGTGGACTCAGAGTTAGTTTCTAAATTATAGCCAAGTTCTAGTCCAAATGCCACGTCACTGCTGGATTAGCCTCTTTATATGCTAAGTGGGGTCCCAAAGCACCTTGTTCTTTGGTCCTAGAGGCACTGGTACTAGGCTGGCTGCAAATACCCGGATGAATTCAGCTTCCTGCCTCCCAGATTCCTGGAGGCTTATTCTCTTGACCTTTGGAAACTCATAAAGTCATCCTCTTCAGCTTCAATTCCTCTCAAGTGAAAGAATAAAGAAATGAGACACATATTCAGTGGGTCAATTATCTGTCTCAGATGGACATGACCCATTCCTCTTGTAACATCTTGCCCACTACCATGTGACCAAGAAGTCACATGAAGATAAAAGCCAAAGAGAGGAGATTGAGGCTGGGATGCCTAGCTATGCTAGGAAGACACCTTTGGCCTTTTCCTCTCCTCACACTCAAAACTAGTTCCTTTCCTCATTTCCTCTTCTGGGATATAGTATTCATGAGCTGCCTACTAGGCTTCGGCCTCTTTCTTTTTTGTCCTTTTGAGTCATATGTTCCAACATTTCTCTTTTCTCTTGTGCCTACCTTCTCAGTGAAGTCACTTGATGTCCATGAATATATTGACTTGGACTGGAAAATCTCTTTAACCCCGTAAGAAAAATTCTTCTTCTCTGAATCAGATGTTGGCTTAAAATATGCTGTTATTGTCATTAAGGTCTCTTTGTTTTTATTAATCATGAGTATTGAAAGGAGAGATGGCAAAGGATTCTAAGCACTGAGACTTCTGGGAGAACAATGAAAATGATGCTGCCAAGTCTTTTATTTACCTCTCCATGGAGAACTCATGACCCCTGATTCCACTGAGCTTTCTTTAGTCTTTGAGTTTTATTTATAGCAAGAATGCCAACTTTTAATGGGTTCTTGGTCAGAGATGGAGTGTTCCTGAAAAAGATTTGGGAAAAATCTGTTTGCTTAGAGTCTAGCAAATAACCAAATGACTTCTAAACTAAATATAAATAAAGGGGTGTGTGTGTGTGTGTGTGTGTGTGTGTGTGTGTGTGTGTGTGTGTAGGAAGGCTGATTGGTAGAAAAAGAACATATGTGTCAAGTTAAATACATGAAGACGATAAGGGGGTAGGGACTGAATCTGTGATTTTATTTGTATAGGGAATTCATAGATAAGGAAAACCAATCTACCAATGTGGGTAGGCACGTTTTTATTTTTCCAACATAATCTTGAAGACTTGCCCAAAACATTGAAAATGTTTGCCCATGGTGACATAATTTTTGGATCAGAAAAATATAGCAAAAAATGGTTATTAGGAAGTTAAAAACCAAGATTAGTAGGAGAATAGCAGGAGAGAACTAGGATAGGAAACCAAGAGAAAATATCTGGTTAAAGATGAATAGAAGCCAAAATAAAGGTTCCAATGTCAGGAGACTATAATATAGACAATATAGAAAGAAAGAGCAAAGGAATGATGTGTTTAGTAAATGAATCACAAGTCTGGGATAGAGACATGATATAGCAGGGATGGAGAGGAGGAGCTTCAATTATTTAAACTTCCGTTGGAGCTCTTTCTCAATCCTACATATGGCAGATAAAATTTTCCTCACTTGTCTTAATTGCAATTTTATAACTCAAAATATGGAGAGATAAACAAGGGGAATTCTCTTTTGCATCTGAACCTCACCAAAAAGAAAGAACTTTTTACTGACAAAGAAATGATAGGGACTTTAAGGTAGAGAGTGGATGGCCACTCAATCTTATTATCTGTTAGAAGAGAACAGTCAGAAATTGGTGGACATGCAATTTAGATCTTAACAGTGTAGATTTCAAAGAAAGAAAACAACAATCTGAGGAAGGATAAGTAGGATCCTATGGCCTAAAATAAGTCATCTTGGGTCTGATGGAAAACTCTCTGAAGACTGATATTTGGGAGACCCAAAGAGAAACAATGTCAATAAAGAAAGGGAGTGTTGTCTAAAGGAAAGGATGTATATGCACAGGAAATGCATTGACTGACTTTTATAAAAGGAATATGAAAGCAAAGACAGGCAATTGAACATAATGCCTTCTTTTGAGAGAGTCTATATAATTTGGCAAGAGATTAAATTGGGGGAGGGGGATGGTGCGAGATAGTGGAAAATCAAGAAATACTATGTGGTTCCAAACCTTAGTGATTGGTAGGATGAGGATGTCCTCAACAAAAATAGGGAAATTGAGAACGAGTGTTGGTTTTGGGGGGAGGAGATGATTTATAATGAAATAAAGCTATAGATTGCATCTGTGCTGATCTGTTCCCAGCAGTGATGGTAATGGAACCTACCCATTCCACCCCAGTTCGTCTCTATAATCTCAATGTCTGTAATAAAATGAAAATGTCACTTAAGGTGAAGTTGGAAATAATAGCTGGATTTGACCAAATCCATAAAAAAGAAATCTGAACTGGCAATGGCACAATTTTAATCACTCAGGGATCAATTTCTAAGACGTCTCAAAGATGGGAATATTCCAGAGGAATGAACAAGCCTACAGATGGCATTTAAAATTCTGAACAATCTGGCTCCTGTCTTTCTAGAGTTATTTCATGTAACACTCCCTCACACTTTCTGTGTTCCTGTCAAATTGACCTGCTCATACTCAACATTCTATTTCCCGACTCCCTGCCTTTGTCTGTTCCCCATGCTTAAAATCCTAGATTCCTTCAAAGATTAGTTTTTATTAAGGCTCCTGCATGAAACATTTCCTAATTCTCCTAATCTTCAATGTTCTTCCCGATCTTTCAATCCAATGTATACACATACACACACACACACATATACATATCTATATCTATATCTATCTATCTATCTATCTATCTATCTATCTATCTATCTATATACATTTCTTTATCTGGGTATATGTTTTATTCCAAGAGTTGAACTAAAATCCTTGAGGGCAGGGGTGGTTTCTGTTTTTGTGTTTATATCCATAGTGTCTGGTAACACAGTGCTTTGAACATAGTAAGGCACTTGTTAGATTGAAGTTAATGGGTTTTTTGCATATTTATAAATTTTTAAGGTAATTGAGAAGGCATCAGAAACTACTGATTTGTACATTGGCTTTTATTGTCATAATCTATGCACATATTGAAAGCATCCTCAATGAAAAGTTTATAGGCAAACGAGAAAAATTATTGGTAGGTTTTGGTTTTACATTATTTCTGAATATGCCACTCATTTCCCCACCCAATGAGCCTTCCTTTGTAACAACAACAACAAAAGTGCAGCAAATCCAACTGACACATTGACCCTGTCTGCAAATATAGTCATTATCCATACGTCTTCAACAAGAAGAGGGGGATACATTTTCTCATCTTCACTCTAGAGACAAGCTTGGTAATTATTACACTGTTTTCATTTCATTTTGTTGTTCTTTGTCATTATACTTATGTTAGCACTTTTTATATTGTTTTCCTAGCTCTGCTTATTTCACTCTGCATCCGTTCAAAGAATTCTTCTCGTGTTTCAGGGAATTTCCAATTTTCATAATTTATTAAAGTACATACTATTCTATTTACATTCTGTAATTTCTTTAGCTGGTATCAAATTGATTTATACCTATTTTGTTTTCAATATTTTGCTACTACTTTTGTGCTACTCTTTAATATTTTGGCATATATGGGGCATTTATTTTTATCATTAATTAAATTTCCTGGTGGTTATTTATCAAGAAGATCTCTCAAAAGATATAGATATTTCATTTACTTTTAAAAAAATATTCCAAATTGTTTTCCAAAATAGTTGGGCCAAGAATTACCTCAGTCAAAATTGTGAAAGGTATATGCATTCTTTTTCCCTCAATTAAAAAAAAATGACTTTTTACATTTATGTCACTTACTGATTTGGAATTTACTATGACATGTGGTAAATGACTCTACTCTAACCATTTTCTTTTATCTAGACTACATTCTAATAATTACATTAGTTCTTGTTCAATAGGAATCCTTCTCCAAGTAATTTATGTTCTTGGGCCACTGTATTTGTTTTTTTCCCCTCATTCTTAGTTTCACTGATCCACTTGCTTTAGATAACAATTCCTAAAGCCATTATAAGCCTCAGAGTTAACTGGAGGAGCCTAAGACTTAGAAATATTAAATAACCGTCCATGGATTCATGGCTGGTAAGTTTCAAGATAAAAATGAAACATTCATTTTTCTGAGTCCAGGAGTAATAATTGACCAACTCAATTATACTTCTTCCCTTCTAGAATGTATTCACATAGGAGCTGAGACCTCTTTCTCCTTTCCCAGTGGTTCCCCCTTTTTCAAACTCCCCAAATTACAGTACTATTCAGAACCTGACTCCAAGCAATGAAAACCTTAGGATTCAACAGGCAATTAAAGTATCATGCCACTGAATTGCCTTGTTGCTTTGATTTCCTGTTTTCTTGACAGTTAATTTATTCTTGTATTGTAAGATAGGTTTTCATACCAAAATGAGTGTGCATTTTATTCCTTCCTTTAGTTGAATGTGATGAGAGTAAACTTCATGTTTTTTTTTCTCAGCTCTCCTCTTTTTCCTCCACTAAAAATTCTCCTGCTTGCCTCTTCTATGAGAGATAATTTGCTCCATTCCATTTCACCCTCTCTCC
>CM053769.1:110329057-110346424 GCA_028658325.1 Potorous gilbertii
GGGAGCTTGTTATGGGGGAGGCCTGATGCAGGGAAGGCTTCGGGAAGGTCCTGCTCCCTGCATTGATAATATGTATAGATTTCTCTGTTACTGTGATGGATTTGACTCTTTGGTGTCTGAATAAATATCTTGGTTTTTGTCTTTGAGGAAGAGAGTTTATATTTTCTGAATTTACCTTGGAAATATGTGTGCATATCCATAGCAGCTACTGTGGGTATTGTATTGGCATTTCAGTTACTATTCTCCTTTTAAAACATACTCAGTTCTACTTTGTCTCCCCCAAAAAGCTACTTTCTTTAACCCTTTAGCAGTTTTTTTTTGAGATTTGCATAATTTCAGAAAAATATATATTTAAAAGATGCTTCTTAAATTTAATAATTTATTGTAAATTTCTGAGTCTTTTCCTGAATTGAAATTTTGATGACACACCATTGCACCATGTAACCATATAGTATCATATTGTAAACAAGTCATTAAACATACATATTACTGACAGTGCATACTGAACTTCCCGACATCATGCGATATGCTCACTTTCCAATGCTTTGTTAATATTTGATGGTGGACTTGACCACTGATCAGTTATAACTTGCATGTTGGGTGTCTGTTTGTAAAATAATGTAATCACTTCTCTTCTTTCCTCATGCTTCCATTGCCCCCTTATTTTTATTCAACAACCCCTCCAATTTCACCCAAAGCTACTATTTCTGCCCTGGATCATTCCAGTGCCCCCCAGATGGCGGTATTGCCCACTTTGGGAACCTATGCTCTAGAGATTTAAGAAAATATAGGGAAAATGTTAATAATGCAGATTATAATTAAAAGTATGCACTATGCATAGGGTTTTTTTTTTTGCTTTTAAACATTTCCCAGCATGACTATAGCTCATGTATTTTCAATGGAGTTTAAATCAGGAGAATTGCTGGGTGATTAAGGCCTATGTATCCCAGTCCTTGGAGAAATTTCTTAAAGTTTTGTATCATGGAGCCTGGTGCAGGGTCATTTCCTATCTCCATATAGGAATTTCTGTAATTCTGGAACAGTTTTCTTCTTAGTATATTTGTCAGTATATCATTCCTTTAGTAGGGAAAGGATTTCTAGGACCATTGGAATTAAACATCATATAAACAAATACTCTTTTCTCTTTTTTTTTATGATTGGATATTTTACAATCTAATGAAGATGCCTATATCTTACAGATTCACCTGGACTTCATCTAATTATGCTTTTGGTACATCTTTGAATAAAAAAATGAGTTTCGTGAGTAAAAATTACCTTTTCCCAATTAATACAATAATTTGTATTAATACCCATGAAAAGCAATTTAACTTATTTTCATAACAAGGCTTAAACTTCCTCCTATTTTAAGAATCTCTTATCATACTGAAGAAATTAGTAACAACTCTGAATCCTTGCTGCCTTAGAAGATCTTTATTTTCTGAGGATTAATTAGATTTCACAGTATTGGTTGGTCAATTTTGGCTTTTAAAATTTGGCTTTGTGTTTGATGGCACCTTCCTTTGCATTTTTGTGTAACTGATTTTGGGTCGTTGTGGGTTTCAATGACTTCCTGAAACACTCATTTTCTCCCATATCTACAGCTACTACTATTTCTTTTACAATGATTTAAATGTAGTTTTTAAGAGCTACAGATGTTTCATGTTTCCTTGGAAAAATATCTGTTCTTAAAAAGCACAGAACTAAATATGCAGCAGAAGATGTTCACATGGCAAGAAAGCCAGCACTTAACTGAGAGAGAACTAAGGTAAACCTCTGGTCAAGTCAGGTGTTTTGAATCAGCCTAGTTTTAATAAAAACACACAGGAATGATTACTATTGTCAAACAATCAAATTTTATGAAAATCATTGCTTATCCCAAGTAATTAACATACATGTGCATGTTCACACTCATATATAGGTATAGATATGGATTTAAGTGGATGGAGAATTTACTAAATCTAGGTCTTTTTTCAAACGAACTAATTTAATAAAATACTAAACTTTACCAGTAGAAATGAAACATTAAATCAATTTATTTTTCTCACATTCTCAAAGAATTTGTAAGAAGGTACCCTCTTATAGAAAGGGGCATCTTCTAACATCATGGGATATTGTCCCCATTCCAGATCACAAAACTCCTTGATGTTCTCTCCTCCTTTAGCCTAGATCATGATGAACTAATGATCTTTCTCCTGTCCAGGACCAAATTATCTAACGTATCCTGCATTCAAATAACCTCCCATCTTATTTAGCATTTGTTTCCTTCAACCATCCCTCTCTCCCTATCTACTGGTTCTATTTCCACTGCCAATAAATGCACTCAGTTCTTCCCTGTTTATTTATTTATTTGGAACTTAAAAAAATTTAAACTTAAATACAAAATAAAAGAAAAAAGAAACAAATATTAAAACTTAAATACAAAATAAGAAAAGAAAAAATTGCCATGTGCATAGCAGAACATGAGAGGATTCAAAATATAAAGCAATAAATTTCCATTTCAAGAAAGCCTATATAATAAATATTACATTGTCCTCAGATCTGTCCATCTTTCCTTTACTTCCTTCTAGGTTTTCTTTTTTTCTTTTTTCATCCTTCTTACTCCTCTTCCTTAAGAAGGCTACAATTAAGAACTAAGCATACACACACATATTTATACATCTATACACAAGTAAATATGCATACATACATATATTTACATGCACATATATACATAGGTATCTAAAATCATACACATATATACACATGTGCATTTATATGCATTTGTGTGAGACTGTACTATACTCATTTGTGCTCTGTTTCTCTTAAGGTGGATAATATTTTTCTTCATAAGTCCAAGTCGTTTCATATTTTTCTAAATCTACCAACTCATCATTTCCTATACCACAGCAATATTCCCATCTTGTACTGACTAGTTATTTTAAATAGTCTAAAACAATATTGATTAACATGGCTGACATATAGTGCAGTTGCTTATTTTCTCTTTTGATCAAATCTATTTTAACTTTAACTTTGCCTGAGATTCTAATTAATATCCCTACTTTTTTTTCCTCTAATAAATTCTACTCCTGATCTTTATTTTATATTTGTTGTATCTCTTATTTCCTATCCTTCCAGACTCCTCTATTTCACTTCTATCTACTACTTTGCCCTCCTATTATTCAACCTCTCCCGCTTCAAGGATCCTTACCTTATTCTCTCCCTTCCAACCCTTTCTCCTTGCCTTCTTGTTCTTTAGTCTTCAAATATGTATGTTGTTCCCTCTTTATCTCATTTCCATTAATCTAGACACCAATCTATACCCCTTTGTTTTTTCCCCCTCTCTCTCTCTCTTATTTCATTATAAATTTAGAAGACTTTTATTCCCTTGGTAGATATATATGTATTGGTTCCTCTTTAGCCCATTCTTAATGAGAGTAGGGTTCTAGAACTACCAGTCCTCCTCCTCATCTAATTTTTCTGGGTCACTTCATCCTCTAGCATCTCATTTGTATAAGATAACTTCTCTTTTATTCTTGTCTTTGATGGCAATACTTTTTAGAATTGACATTATACTCAGCTCTCTCTCAATCTTTTTTTTGCACTACTCAATTAGTAATTACAACTTTATGAAGTTTACATTTCTTTATATAAAAAAGTAAACAGTCTCTTCTTGTGTCCTTTGTAATTAGTCTTTGATGTCACCTTAAATTTCTCTTGGATCTTCTATGTCAAATTTTCTGTCAAGTTCAGGTCTTTTTGCAATAAAATCCTAAAAGTATGGTGTTTCATATTCATATTCATTGAATATTTATTTTTTGTATGTTCAGAATTGTGTTTAACTTTGCTAAGTCTGATACTTTTGGTGGCAACCTCAGTTCTTTTGCTCTTTAGTACAGTATTTCAAGACCTGAAATCTTTTAATGAAGCTACTGCTAGGGCTTATGTGATTCTACCTGTGGTTCCATCCTATTTTAATTGCTTTTTTCTTGTTGATCATAATGTTTTATCCTTAACCTGGGTGTTTTGGAATCTAGCCATGATATTTCTGTAGGTTGTCTTCATAGGATCTCTTTCTGGTGGTGATCTGTGTACTTCCCCTTGCTTTAAAGTCCCTATTTGACCATACTCTAAATCCCTTACAGTTCTAAATCTATAATCTTATTGTAAGGGTATGGATCTAATGAATTACCTAACCAATCACTCAAAATCAGAGAGTACAACACTCTAAATATAATGCCTTTATAAATGAGAACTTCTCTATTGTATCACAAAGAGATATTAAGCTAATATATTAGATAGCATATCCTGAAAATCTTCTGGAAATTCCAATCCAGTTTGGAACTCCAAATTTAAAGGCTCCATTGGCTCATTTGTCATGCAACTATTTTTTTTAACAATTATTTTGTTTTCAGTGTTCTACAATCACTTCCATATATTTTAGATTTTTTTTATCCTCACTACCCCTCCTTCTTCCCACTCTCTCCCTGAGATGGTTTGCAATCTTATATAGGTTCTACATATGCATTCTTATTAAATGCATTGTCATGTTGCATAGAGGAATTAAAATGAATGGGAGAAACCATGAAAACAAAACAAAACAAAACATAATGCAAAAGAAAATGGTCTCCATTCCACAATCCAATTCCATAGTTCTTTCTCTGGATGTGGAAGGCATTTTGCTTCAAAAGTTCACAGAGAATTTGCATTGCTATGAAGGACTAAGTCTACCAGAAAAATTCCTCACACACTTTAGTTGTTGCTGTGTACAATGTTCTCCTGATTCTGCTCCTTTCACTCAGCATCGGGTCATATATATATATATATATATATATATATATATATATATATATATATATATATATATATATATATATGTATATTTCCAGGCCTCTCCAAAGTCTTCCTCTTCATCATTTCTTATAGCACAATAGTATTCCATTACATTCACATACCATAACTTGTTCAGTCATTTCCCAATTAATGGGCATCCCCTTGATTTTCAATTTTTGATCACCACAAAGAGAACTGCTATGAATATTTTTGTACATGTGGGACCCTTTCCCATTTTTATGATCTCTTTGGGATACAGTCCTAGAAGCAATTTTGCTGAGTTAAAGGATATGCACATTTCTATAGCCCTTTGAGCATAGTCATGCAACTGTTTTTGAAATATTTAAGATTATAACTGAGAAATCTGCTTGGAACCTATAGGAAGATTCTATAAGTGCTTCTTGGTGTTTTACCTATTAGAACAGTGGCCTTTTTGAGTATCACATCATATTAACTGTGAGAGACTGTTTCTGAGGAGGCATTGATATGAGGCTTTAGAAGTTACAGGCCAGCAGGGGAATAAGCACTTATATGGTGACTACCATGCTCCAGACACCTGGTTAACACCTTTGTAAATATTATCTCTTTTGAGAGCAGGAGGAGAAACCACAGGGGAGGAAAAAGAGTAGGAGAGAAAGATGAGAATAGGAGGAACTGGGAACAGAAGGCATAGAATCAGCTGTGTCAGCTATGGAACTGATGTGACCCAAGACATTGCAGCTGCTGGCAGCTGATTGGAAGGAAATGTCATTGTTAGTGATGTATAGAGAGCTGTCTGGGCTTGTTGCCCTCAAGGGCCACTTACAGTCTTAGAGAGGGGGAACCTGTCAGGATGACCATATTGCACTGTATTGTCCTTATTGGTTGTAGGGGAAAACATAAAGGGAAACACCAGCTTTGCACCTGCTTTTCTGTGAGCAGAGGGACAGCTTTGCTGAGACCTGACTGGACAAAGCAGAATTCTCTGCTCTTTGAAAGGACTGACTAGAAAAAGGCTGCATAGCTCCATCACAGCCTACAATTTGAAAAGTGGACATCCCCCAGAGCCTCAGAGCTGGTCTGAATAGTTGTCTAGTTTAATTAAACAATCAATAATGCATTTATGAAGGGCTAGGGATAGAACGAAAGGCAAAACCATTATTCCTGCCCTCATGGAACTCACATTCGAATGGGGAGGCAACATTCAAACAACTATGGAAATACAAGATATGCATGTGTGAGTGTATATGTACATGTGTAACATAAATGGGAGGTAATTCAAGAGTTAGGGCACTAGCAGGAAGGGGAGGGGAAAGCCTCTTACAGAGTGGAATTTGAACTTAGTTTTGAAGGACTCTGGGAAATCCAGGAGGCAGAAGTGAGGAAGAAGGTGATGGGTAGTGAAAAGCAAGTTTCATGTTTAAGAAGCAAAAAGTAGAGTATGAAGGAGCCAACTGGTGAGGGGCTTTAAAAGCCAAACACAACATTTTATATTTGATCTTGGGAGTAACAGAGAGCAGGAAGGTGACAAGATAAGACTGGCACTTTAAGAAGATCATTCTGACAGCTGAGGGGAGGATGGGTTTAAGTAGGGAGAGACTTGAGGCAGGGTGACCAACCAGCTGGCTATGGAAATAGACCAGGCAGAAAGTGATCAGAGTCTGAATCAGGGGGTGGTGGGCAGTGTGTGTGAGTGGAAAAGAGTCATATATGACATATATTCATATAGAAACAGTGATAACATCTACAATGTTCTTCTAGTGATAGCTCTCTGGCTTAAGGCAACTGCTTGTCATTGAAAGACACTTCCCTAGCATTGTGCCAAGTAGAGATATTTGCTGGAAGAGTCTGTCACAGCTTGAGCAGCCCGAGGGCACAGAAGTGGTTTTAACCTGAGAATCTATCAAGATCAGAAGGGATGCAGATATCAGAGAAAAGTTAATTTTTGTTTTTTTGTAATAGGAGATATGTGATTCAGACTTTTCATGAAAAGACAAAGACATCAAAGTCTGCCATCTAGAGTCACTAATCATCCCAGTACATGGAATTCCCTTCTTGTCAACCTCTGCAAAGTTCTTGTGAGGGCTTACTCTTTCCTACGGACATACTCCCACTTTAGGTTTATTGGTGGGAGAATGTGGCCCAGATTTGTGGGTGGACTGCTGTGTTTTCACTATTCCTGCTTTTATCTTCTATGGACTACATATTAACATTCTTATTGATTTTTGACTTATTTAGCAAAGGTGTTGTAGTTGTTTAAGAGTTAATGGTGTCATGGTGATTGATTTTTCTTTTAATGGAAGGTATGCTGGTACAGACTCAAGATCTAAAGGGGTAATGAATTGGAGTGTTTGCTGCCAATTTCAGGGTTACCCCTCAGAACTTGAGAGCTAGAAGTGTAGCAGCATGGTATACCCCACTCTTGGAACCACAGACTGGCCAGCATGAGGGTAGGTGGGTAAATAAGCCAGATAATAGAAAAATAATAAATGTCAAATCTTTTACCTTTATATTATAGATATATTTAAATCTACATCCATGGAACAGTTAACAGATGATAGATGGAATGAAAGAACACAGAAAATAAATAAGAACAGATAGAATAAGGTAGCTGGTGGGAGGAGTGAAGCAGAAAAGGACTCTGAGACCTTGATATCTTTTGAGTACCAGTCCCTTTGCACCAACTGCTTGCAAGATTCTCTAACTGTGTGTTCCACTGGCATCTCAAATTTGACATGTAAGAATAGGACTCGCTATTCCCTGTGCACCCTACTCCAAACCTCTGATTTTGCCATTTCCATGGAGGGCACCTTTATCCTTCCAATTACCCAGCTTTACAATCTAAAGTCATCCTGTAGTCTGCTGCCTCCTTTCTTTCATGTTCCAATCAGTTGCCGACACTTACTGAGTCTACCCTAACAATATGTCTCCCAACTGTCACCATCTCTCAACTTGCATGACAAAGTGTCTGAACCATTACTAACTGGCAGCTTCCTAGGTGTTCTGGCTGCTTTATTTATCTCCTCTTTCCAATCTATCCTCCACACAAATGCTAAATTGATATTCCTAATGCTAGGGTCTGGCCATGTCATTTCCTTAGTCCAGATGCTATAATGGCTTTCTATTGCCTCTAAAATAAAATGCTAATTCCTCCGTTCAGCATTTAGAGCACTTCACAATCTGGCTCAGCTAATCTAGAAGGCTCATCACATAATACTTTCCTTCACACACTCAATAGTACAGCTAGACTTTCTGTTCTTTTTCTTTCTTCCTTCTCCAGTTTCTTTATACTGGACATAGAATGCACTTCTACCATTTTGCTTCTTAGAATATCTAGTATCATTCAAAAATTCAGCTCATATTTCCCCCATGAAGACTTTCCTGATACTGCTCAGTTGGTAGTCCCTACCCAAATTATACTGCATTTAATTTGCCTATTACTTATCTGAGTACCTGCTATATCCCTCTATGAAAAATATAATCTCCATGAGGGTAAAGAGCATTCCATTTTTATTTCTGTATTTTGGATGTATAGCCCAGTACCTGACATGTAACAAGTGCTTAGTAAATGGTTATTGAATGAATAAAAAAAAACTGTCATGGAGATATAGCAATCAATTGCAGCATTGGGGCAAAGAGAAGGAAGGAGGAGTGGGGCAGAATGGGAAAGGATTTTATGAGTTGAGTTCAGGGATCTCCAAAATAGGGAGAAATATTATTAGGGAGAAAATAATGTTCATAGGGAGACCAGCTGATGTTCAAGATGAGATCCCAAAGTCATAATGCTTCTGAAGATTTCTCCAAAATTCCATCAGGGCAATTTGACTATCTTTATGATATTCTTACCAAAAGTACAGGGGAATTTTCCAGTGGAAACACGTCTCTCAGTTGCCATTGGAGGGCAGATGGAAAACAAGAATTCAGTTTCAGAAAACCTAATCTACTTTGTTGGAATGCACTAATTCTATCAACCTACTTAGACAATCTGCTTAACCCACAGGTATGTAAGTTTCATAAAATGTAGCACTGAATGGGACCATATTCCAACCTCCTTACTTAACATGGATGCCCAGAGATTTAAGTGCTTTCCTCCAGGTCTTATAGGGCTGAATTTAACAAATTTCCAGTTGAACTTGCTTCAAAATGCTTGTCTCTCTCTACATTTTAAGTTATCACCTCTATGGCCTGAGGTGAGTGATGTGCTTTGTCTTTGGTTTCCTGGACTTGTTTATCGTTTGTTAATGCATTGATCAGAGTTCTAAAATCTTTCATAGTTTTTCCCTGTAATTTCATCATTGTATAAATTGTGCACTTGTTTCTGCTCAGTTTCTTCTGAATCAGTTCATAGAGATCTGCCTATTTTTCTATGACACTCTCCATTTCTTATGGCATAATAACATCCCCTTATGCCCCCATAAATTTAGCCACTTCCTAATAACCTAAAAACTTAGATTTTTCTGACTCCCTGCTGTTTAGATACCCACTCAATAGAGAATTATGAATTCCTCTTCAAGTTTTACTGGTACTGTAGAAATCTGTGGAACTTGATACTTTTGAGATGCAGGTAACAAAATATAATTCTTATTGGTTATCTTGAAAAGAATGAGCCAGGAACACATCTGCCAGCTGGAATTTTGCCTCCATCAATCCTTGCTGAGTGTAGTAATCAGATGAAAAACTTGGCAGTGTTGAAGAAAGGCTCTCTTGGGACTTGTTGTTCCAACACATTGTTCACAACATTTTTTTTTGGAGAGGAATGAGAACTATCATTCAAACTCATTAATTGTTCACTTAAAGTCACTTTCTACTGGCCAAATTTTCACTTTAATACTTTGGCGCAGGAGAGATAGTCAAGGATGTGATCAGTATCTCCAGTGGCTTTCTACCATTGTGGTTGAATATGAACTTTTCTGTTTAGAACAGAAAGACCTTCATTACATGATTTAAGCCTTTTCAGCTCATAGAAAAGGGTGCAACACTGACCCCTGACTCTTAAAAAATCTATTTTTATATGCATTCAAAATCCATCCCTTTCACTGCTGCCCAAACCACATCATCATCAACAACAAAACTCTCATCCTAACACTCATAGTTCAGCAAAACAAATCCCCAGTTGAACTTGCTCCAAATTTCTGTTGCCCTCTACATTTTAAGTTCATCCCCTCTATGGCATGAGGAGAGAACCATGTTTCATCTTCATTTTCTGGACTTGTGGTTTATCAATGCATTGACTGGAGCACTAAAATCTTTCAAAGTTGTTTTTCTCTGTAATGTTGACATGGTATAAATGGTTCTTCTACTTCTGCTCAATTTGCTTTGCTTCAGTTCATAGATATCTACCCACTTTCCCAAGAAACTTTCCATCTCTTATGGCATAATAATATTCCATTATACTCATATACCATCAGTGTAACCACTTCCTAATAGGTCACCCCCTTAGTTCCTAATTTTGGAATCCTATGAAAAACAACTGCTATAAAATATTTTTGTACATATATGTCCTTCTTTCTTTGGTGTCTTTGGGAGTATAGATCTAGAAGTGGTATAGGTAAGTCAAAGAGCATTTATTCTTACTAAACACTCTTTCTATCCCTGGACTGAGAATGACTGATTTTCCTCAACTGTACTCATTCCTAACAGGTCAAGGTGGTTCTATAAAGGAGAAGTCATTCAAAAAACTCATACCCTCTCTTACAGTCCCAAGGTAACCCCTAGCCACTGGAATACCTGAGCCCCCATCAGTGTGTTTTCCAGGGACACAAAATCAGTCACAAAACCATTTACTTTTAAACATGAAATATTTTATAGAAAAGAAAGTAAAAAAAACCAATTTACTCTTTAGAAGATAAAGGAGGAATGATCATAAAAAGTAATTCATCCATAAACTGTAGTCACATTCTCCAACCAATGGTTCAAGGGAGATTGTGGTCACTCACAGAAACCTAGGCAACTGATGACTCTACACAGCAGACCTTGATTCACTGGTCCCTTTAGGAAATGGTCTACACTATACATGACCTGCTAGGCAAAACAACTTCTCTGTTGTCTGTTTCCCTTCTGATCCTACTGGATGGAACTCCTTCTCTGCTACACTTTGATCACTGAAATAGTATTAAACTCTTTTATTAAAACAGTAGCATCTCACTTTTTCAGTGAAATAACAATTCCACTAAGCCTGACATTTAAGAGGCTAATCACACATTCCCTATGGGATATGAAGGATTTCCCATTCTCAAGCAGTAAAGGAAAATATAGGGCAACACACACACCCCTGAGAGGTTGCCTTTCTGCCATACTATAGATAGTGCTAAAGAAGACTGAACTTGTACATCTCTCCATACAGAAGTAGGATTGAGCTTCCCCTTCATTCAGATTCTATTGACTACTGAAATCTATTGGGCTTTAGTCTTCTCCCTCAGCTGACAGCCTCTTTTCTGCAAAGAGATCTCAGCAATGTCTCTCTTCCATTGAGGATGGCTTAAAGCAAACAAAACAAACCAAAAAACAAAATAAAAAACTAGTTCCTGTCTTTATCTTGTTAGTTTTTTGATTATTTTTTGAATGCAGCCTTTCTCATCTTGATTTGTGTCTTCTGTTTCCAGTCCTTCCTGCCCTCAGTGTCTTATCCTGCTTTTTCTTCATCTGAGTATCTGCTTCCTTCCTTCTATAGCTTCAAATGCTTTGAATAAGGACCTCTTCACAAGAAGGAACCCATATCTGCTTGAGGATGGGAAACTCAAACAATCCTACTTTCTGTTAACTATAACTCAACAGTCCTTATAAAATATTTCAGAGTCCCTACAAAATTATTTGACTTGTATTTTATCAGCTATGGCCTTCAAAAGTTTAAAAATTGTTTTATGCATTTGAATGAAAGGACCACAGTGTGTTGCAGCTATATTTAACTCAGTGTACTACCTTCAAATGAGTGCTTTGGGTATATTTTTGAGGGACTGACCTCTCTCAGTCCTTAGAACCATCCGGTGGCTCCTCTCGACATTTCATCTAAGAGGTTATGTTTTTTTTCAGGCTTATTTTTCTATGTTCTTTACACAGAAGTTCTTTCTCCCCTTTCCACATTCAGGTAATGAAAAGGAAGTACCTTCTGCTTATTACATTTTACTTAACTTCTAGTGAATAACGACTAGTCTTTATACAGTGTTTTAGATCTGGTTTTCCATATGTTATATCATGTGATCCTCATGACAATCATGTGAAATAGATGCTAATATTACCACCATTTAAAAAATGAGCAAACTAAGGCTGTCTTTGTATCTTTCATGCTACCTAGCACAGTGCCTTGCTTATTGTAGCTAAATATTCAATAAATTCCTATTGGATTGTATTTGCTTATAAGAAAATCTATTTTTCCAAATTTGGGGGAAGAAGGGATGAACTGGTATATACACAACTTCCTAGTGACTTTTATTAATAGTATCACATTGGGCAACTCACCCCATCAGCCAAACAAGAATAATAATCCCATAGTCCTTGCCTTATAAGGCTATTTTGTGGCTCATATGAAATAATGTAAGTGGCATGCTTTACAAAATTTAAATCATTCTCTAAATGCCAGCTCTTGTTCTCATTATAACAAAAGTTCTATTAGCTCTAAGAAAGCCTTGCCTACTAGCAATTTGATTTTTTAAAATAGCCTTTAGTGATAATATGTCAAAGTAATTAGATTAATTCACAGTTACACCAGTAATATATTAATTTTTTTACCTCTTTCCAATCCCTCCAAAATGAAGAGTATTTTTATGTTTTATCATTGTGTCCAATTTTATGGTGTGAAGTAGAACTTCATGATTGTTTTGATTTGCTTTTATTCTTTTATTAGTGATTTAGAAATTTTTTTAACATACTAGCTCACTGTTAGTTTCTACTTCTTCTGCAAACCATTCATTTATATTCTTTCTTCACTTGTCTCTTGGGCTTTTAGTTTTGTAAATTTTTATCAATTCTCTATACATATTGAATGCCAGAATTGGATCAGAGACATTTGATGTAGGTATTTTTTCTCCAATTGATAGCTTATTCTCCTATTCTAGCTAGGTTGATTTAATTTTTTTAAAAAAATAATCTGAGCAAAATTATCTAATCTTTTTAATTCCTTTTACATATTGCCCAGTAATGAAATAAAAGCAAGGCTATTATAATCATCTCCTTCCATCCTCCTCTTTCATTAAATATGTAACCTTTTATATCCTGGTTGCTTATCTTTTTGGAGATTATTGTGGTATATGGCTTAAAGTGCTAATCAAACCCTATTTTTTATTTTTTTTGCCAAACTCCTGTCCAGTTTTCACAATAGGTGTTGATGAATGGCAAACCTTATTCCAGTAACTTTGTAGGTCATGCTTAGTTAGTCTATTCCACTGATATCTTCTTCTATTTTTAAAATAGTAGCAAATGGTCTTTATGTTTAATGGATTTATGCTGTAGTTAAATCTTTGGTTATGTCATTTCTTTTACGTTCCTGTTTTTCTATTTTCATCATTTCCTTTGATATTTTAGACCCTCTCTTTTTAAAATGTAATTTATTATCTTATCTAGTTTTATAACTTGGTAGTTGAATTGGTATAGTATTAAATCTGTAGATGAATTTAAATTAATCTACATTATGTCCATTTTTATTATAGTGATATGACTCAGCTATGCCTAATAAATCTCTCTCCAATTACTTAATTCTTCCATTATTTATATAAGGGATATTTTTAGTTGTATTTAATTTGCAAAGAATACTGAATTTTACTCCTGACTCCTCGGAGGTTACTGAGACCTTTCTTGGTCTCAATTTCTCATCACCAAAACAAAAAGATAGTTATATGCCCTTTAGCATCTCTTCCGGCTCCACGATACAGCAAAATTAATATAGTGTGTGTTTCAGAGGGCTATCCTAGGTGATTTATAATTGTTTATATATATTAATAGAATTTCTCTTTCTGGTGTTTCTTTCTTGTTTTTCTCATTATTTTACCAAAATGCTGATGAGTTTTGTGGATTTATTTGGTATACTGCTACTCTTCTATAAATCATTAATTTTATCAAATAGTTATTTCATCTATTCTCTTAGTTTTCTTAAGTAAATGATCATCATTTTTGTCCTCTCTTTTGCTGGTGGTTGTTTCTTAAAAATTCATTTTTCTTGTTTTATCATGATCAGTCAGATAGAGAAGTGGATAAAATCCTGAACCTATAATCAGGAAGAATTCTAATCCAGTTTCTTACAACGATGAGTTATATGAATCTGGACAAGTAATTTAACCTCCACCTGGCTAGTTTCTTTAGCTGTAAGGTTGTGATAACAATAGCACCTGCCCATGGCTGCTGTGAAGGTCAGATGAGATAATATTTACAAAATACTTAGTGTCTTGTTGAACACATATTAAGTGCTTAATAAATGTTACCTCCTTTCCTGTATTGTTAAATTCTTTTCCCTTCCCTCCTCTAATTTGTCTTTTCAGTACCTGTAATGTTAATGTAAGATTAATGGTGAGTTGGGAGCAAGAGTTAAAGATCTTCCCTGCCCATTAATAGGCTTCAAACACCTTTTGTTAATTTCTAATGAGGCACTAGGTTATGAGGGTTGTGCCTTCCACCCTTGAAAAGAGTACATATATATACTCTGATGTGAGGTTTTTGCTTTGAGGCTTGTTTTTTTTAAGAAGGTTTGTGTTCCAGATGAGACTCTGGGCAGTCATTTTAAGAAGCTTCCTGGCTTTGAAAACTGAGATGTTGGTGCTTCTCTCTCTGGTAATGAGGCATATATTGTCTATGGTCAGACAGCTGGAAGACTTGTCTGTTGGTCTTTCTGTGTGTAATTTCTGTTTGTATTTTCTCTGAAGTTCAGGGTGCTGCCTTTTCCCCCTGAACTAAGTGAATGATATATTTACTTGATTAAAGTAGGTTGGTGACCCCTCAAAAGCTGCTTTCTTTTTAGAAAAGCAGATATAAGAACAGATAAATACAGCAGGCTCTTTTGCGTATGCCAGGGCTTACTGTTACAGTACCTTATCAAATAATAATACTGAGAAAGAATATATTCTTGAATTATGATTGAACTTTCTGGGAACACTTCCAGTTTTTCTATATAGCAAAGAAATTGTCTCTTAATTTTAGACATATACTTTTTATTATTTAATGCCTACAATTTCATAGCTTTTAATATAAATTAATGTTGTATTTTCCAAAATTTGTTCTAAATCTATTGTATGGTACATTATGTTAATTATTTTTATAATTCTGAATAATCTTCTATCTCTGATACAAATTAATGTGGTAGAAATACATACTCTTCCTCACTGGATATCATTGACCAAAGGCTAGATGGCTGATGCAAGGTATGTTTTAGAAGGAATCCTTTTCTAAGTGTAGGGTGGATTGGATGACTGCTGATGTTCCCTTTCAACTTTTGAAATTAAATGATTCTCTAACAATATTTTCAAAATATTGGTCTATTCTCCTTGATAAATTAGTGACATTGGGCCCTATTCTCATTTTCTTATTTATCTCTCTCTGGTTTGGGTATTAGAACAATATCTACCTTTTTAAAGAAGGTTGATACAGTACTTTATTCCTCTAAATCACTTTGTATTTGATATTGTAAGTTATAGGGCAGATCACAACATACCACAATGAATCTGTAAGAATGCTTTCCTCTGTGGCTGACATTTCTTGTGAGATATTGAAAATTTTGACTATCTTGTTCAACAATATATCTATTGAGCTAAAGTTGGATAAGTGTGGTACAGAGGAAGGAGCAATGTTCTCAGAAAAAGTCCTGATTAAAAGTCCTACTCCTGGTATTTGGCAGTTGGATGACCATGGACGGAACAATTTTCACCTTCCTAATTTGTAAAACAGACATAATGATATTTTCACTGTTTACTTCACAGGATCATTTGAGGGAAGACTTTGTAAACTTTAAAGCTACAGAAAAATAGAAGTTGTAAGTATTCCCACAGAAATTGAGCAAATAAATACAAGTTCACTTTTCTGTTGCCCCCCCCTTCAAGTCTCTGATTCTGTTGTTTTGGGGGTGGTAACAATGAATAAAACTTCACATAGGAGAAACTCAGCCCACATCTCTGTCCTAAATCTTTGCTTACCAATTAAAGTCAACAAAAGTTTTCTGAACGTTGCTCTCACCTTATGCGAGTTGCTATGGGTGGAAGTTGTTGGATATATAGATTTGAAGATCCTCACCCAGTAATGATACCTGAATCAATGGAAGCAAGAATCACCAAGGGAGAAAAGTAGAGAGAGAAGAGATGAATAAATAAATCCCAAGATGACTGTCCTTGAAGGCAGGAGCTGTTTTCTTTCTGTCTTTGTATCTCTGACACCTAGAAGGTACTTGATAAATAAACACTGATTGATTGACTAATAGTAGGAAAACAAGGAGAGATCAGGGTTATGGAATTCAAGGAAAGGTAAGGAGAAAAAGTTACCAGGTTTAGTGATTGAGATTTTTCTCTAACCTTGGAGAGAGCTGTTTCAGCAGAATGCTGTGATCCAAAGCCAAATTGCCAGATATTGAAAAGTGAGTGGGTGGTTTTTGGAGTTGAGCGATGTTGATGTCTCTTTCTAGAAGTTTGACAGTGACAGGAAGAGGTCATACAGGATAGTCATTTGAGGGAATGATAGGGACAAAGGAAGGTTTTTTAGTGTTGGAAGAGACCTGGGAAGCAGGAAAGGAGCCAGAGGGTAAAGAGAGACTCAAGGGGAGTAAGAATGATAAGAGTGGTGAGTTCCAAGAGGAAGTGGAAAGGGATACAATCAAAGGCACAAGTGTGTGGGTGGGTGGGGTGGATGTGGGTGGAGGAATGAGTTTTCCTTCTTTGAGACTAGAACAAAGCAGGAGAGGATGGATGAAGGTACAAAGGATCCTAGAGGAATGACAAAGGAGAGAAAAAGGAGTTACCTCACCCTCACATATGAGTATGGTTCTCCATGATACTCCTTGGTCTGAGATCATTTTGAAGTTGCATTGAAGGGAGATAGAGGCAGGAGTCTCCTCTCTCACTGTACCCATTTTCAGTCTAATGAACTTTCAGAGTTGAGGAAAACTGTTTTTCCTAGCCCTAGGCAGTTTCCCAGTCCTTAAATGGCTCCAGATATTTAGCTGACAAGAGTAATCTAGCAGTTTCTCTCCTTGAGCTGTAGTAATTCTTAGTAAATGCTACTGCCTGACAAGTGAATTCACATTAGTCAGTTGTTTTTTTTTTTTTTTTGCAAAAATGGTGGGAGTGTTATTTCCTATCCCTTTATAGGTTTGGATCTGCACAGCTGGCCTTTCAGAGCTTAGCTATTTCCTCCTAAGTCCAATACCTGCAGACAGTCAATTAGTCAACAAAGATTTATTAAATATGAAACATGTTCCAGGCAGTGGGCTAAACATGGGATACAAAACAAAAGGCAAAAACAAAACCAAGGAAGCAACAAAGCAAAAAGTCCATGCCCCTAAGGAGCTCACATTCTAGTGGTGGAGACAATATTCAAACAATTGTATAAATATGAGACAGATTCAGAGTAGATAGGAGGTAAATCTTAGAGTAAAGGGGTGGGAGGAGAAAG
>CM053769.1:110346924-110380111 GCA_028658325.1 Potorous gilbertii
CACAGAAATTTATACTAGAAGGAAGGGAGATGGAAGAAGTGGGGGTGATAGAAAGCAGGAAAGATTAGGGAAAGAGGTGGTTGGGGTGAGGGGAGGAAAAGATGGGTAGAGAATTTGGAATTTGGGATCTTGTGGAGGTTAATATTGAAGGCTGAAAATAAATTATATATACAGATATATAATATATGTATATGTGTGTATGTATGTGTATATATATATATATATATATATATATATATATATACACATACACACATATACATATAATAGACCAATCCAAATGGCAAAAGAAGTGCAAGAAATGAATGTGGAGAAGAATGCCTTAAAAAGCAGAATTGTCCAAAAGAGAATACAGAAGTGCGGGATAGAGAAAATTCCAAAAAAAAAAAAATTTAATATATATTTTATTTATTTTTTAGTTCTCAGCATTCACTTACACAAGAATTTGAATTCAAAAATTTTGTCCCCATCTCTTCCCACTCCCAACCCAGCATGACATGCATGTCATCCACCCCTTCTTCCAGTCTCTCCTTTCTATTACCCCGCTTCTTCCATACCCCTGCCCTCTATTTTCCTGTACAGCAAAATAGATTTCTATTCCCCATTGCCTGTATATCTTATTTCCCAGTTGCATGCAAAAACAATTTTTAACATTCATTATTAAAGTTTCGAGTTTCATATTCTCTCCCTTCCTCCTTCCCTCATTAAGAAAGTAAGCAATTCAACAGAGGTTGTATATGTGCCACCATGCAAAACACTTCCATAATAGTTATGTTGTGAAAGACTAACCACATTTTCGTCTGTCCTGTCCTGCCCTCCAATTATTCCATTCTCTCCCATGACCTGTCCTCCCACAAGAGTCTTTACTTCTGATTATCCCTTTCCCCAATTTGCTGTCCCTTCTATTATCTTTCCTCTTCTATCCTCTTCCCCCTTGCCTTCCTGCAGGGTAAACTAGATTAAACTGAATGTGTGTTATTCCCTCCTTAAGCAAAACTCCATGAGAACAAGGCTCAGTTATTTCCTTTCCTCTCCCCACTCTTCCCCTCTATTGTAAAAGCTCTTTCTCTTCTCTTTTATGTAAGATTTTTTCCTACATTCCACTTCTCCCTTTCACTTATTCCTAGTACATTCCATTCAACAGTAAATTTTATTTTTAAATATTCTCCCTTCGTATTGAGTTCACCCTTTGCCCTCTGTCTATGTATGTATGTATGTATGTATGTGTGTGTGTGTATATAATATATATTTATATATGCATATATATGTATATATGCATATATGTGTGTATATATACATACACACATACACTCATGTACACATACATACCTACACATACATAATATTCACATACATACATACCCATACACACCTACATATGTGTGTGTGTGTGTGTGTGTGTGTGTGTATTCACTCTAACTATCCTAATATTGAAAAAGGTCCCAAGTTACAAATATCTTTCCATGTAGGAATATAAACAGTTCAACTCTAATAAATCCCTTATGGCTTCTCTTTCTGGTTTACCTTTTCATATTTTTCTCAGTTCTTATATTTGAAAGTCAAATTGTCTATTCAGCTCTGGCGTTTTCAACAAGAATGCTTGGAATTCCTGTATTTGGTCTTTCTCTGATTTCATGCTTTGCTCTTCCTCATCTGAAAGCATGGAATAAAATTTCATTTCACCAAGAAAATTACCTACCATCATCTTATTTTTCCCATTTGAGAGCATTTTCCCCACCAATTACTTGACTTTTGAGTCCTTTTTCAAGTGGAGGGTATAGTACCCTAGGCTTCAGAGGTTTTGTGCAGCTGTTGTCTGAGATATCTTTAGGGATCTGTAAGTTCTCAGTTCATCCTAAGTGGCACAGTCAAGGGAGAGGTGTTTACTCCTCTCCTGGCCTGCACTCTGGTCTTGGAGAAACCAAAAGCATTCTTTTCTGCCCTGGATCTGTGAATAGGATTCCCTCTCCACAGCTGCCACCACCTCTACCAAGTCAGTGCTCCTTCTCACCCCAGGACCACCATTCAGCACTGACACCCAGATCAGCTGCTGGATTCCCCCAGGGTCTGTAGGCTGAGAGCTCCAGAAAAAACCACTGGTGCAACAATGACTGCCACTGCCTTGGGGCTGGAGCTGGGGTTGGGGCTTGACTGTGCTCCCCCTTGCCCAAGTGAAAGAGCTTTCTTAATGACCTTTGAAACTGTCTTTGGTGTTTGTAAGTTGAGAAACCCTGAAACTGCAACAGCTTCTTGTGATTCAGTGCCCTGAAACCTACTCCAGTCCTATCTGTGCCAGCACAGCCCATGCTTGGCTTCACCCCTCTCCACTGCAATAAACCCTTCCTGTTGGCCTTCCAGGCTGTCTTGAGCTGGAAATCTGTTTCACTTGTCATTTTGTGGCTTTTTATGCTCTAGAATTTGTTCAGAATCATTTTTTACAAGTATTTTAAGGGCTTTTGTGGGAGAACTCGAGCAAGTACATGCTTCTACTCTACCATCTTGGTTCCACCCAGAAAATGATAAAATCAAAGAAGGTTTTGGTTACATAAAGTTTACAAGCATGAACAAAATCAATGCACCTAGAAACAGGACAGATGGTAGAGATAGGAAAAATCTTTTATCAGCTATCCCTAATAAAAGCCTTATTTTCAAGATTTGGGGAGAATTAATACAAGTTCATGAGACCAGAAATATCATTCCTAAAATTAATAAGGCAAATAATACGAACAGTTTTTAAAAGAAGAAATAAAATGATTAAAAACCATACCAGGTTCCTAATTGTAAAAGAAACTCAAACCAAAACAATACTCATGTCTCTTTAAAGCTAAAAAAATAGACAAGATGATAAAAGATGGAAATAGTTCATGATGCTAACACTATAGGAAGGTAAGTATGCTATTGCACTGTTAGTCAAGCTGAAAAATAGTCAACATTTCTGGCAATGAATTCAGAATTATGAAATGAATCTTATGGAACTTTGAGTAAATGATTGTACCATTGGGCATTTACCATGCCCCTTCCTCCCCCTAAAAAAAAGGAAAAAGAAAGAATGTAATTCCTCATAAGTGATAAGATATTTATAGCATCACTATTTGTAGTGACAAAACAAAACAAAGCAAAGCAAGCATTTGTTGATTGAAAATTGACTAAACAAATTGTGGTATATGCATGCAATCCCAAATTTTTGTGCTTGCAGGATAAGGTAAATGCAGCATCAAGAGAACCGTAGGAGGTGGTAGGAATAGAGTAAGATAAGCAGAACTATTTCTGAGAGACAATGTGGTACAGTAGAAAGAATACTGGATTTGGATTGGAAACATCTAGGTTGAAATCCTGGCTTTGTCGTTTAATTTCTGTGTATTGTTATATACTTAATTACATTGTCTACCTCTCAATTTTCTCATTTGTAAAATGAAGACTGGAACTCACTTACCTCTGAAGTCTTCTCCTGCCCAATAGCCACAGCAGTGGTTTGTGCTCTTCCTTTATTGCCAAGGAAGACCATGCCATCAGAGAAATGATGACATGACTTGCACTTGACTTTGTTTTGAGTGAAGAAGGGCTGTGCAGGTCACCAGCCTCACTTCTTCTCCAGAGCCATCTGAATCCAGTGACCAGATATTCATCAGGATGACTGGCGATGACCAAGGATGCACTGGGAGACCTTGGACTCTGTAGGTCTAGGTCTTTGCAAGTACTCACTTAGGGTGAGGTAATGCCCATTCACCACAGTGGTAGCCAAAATAACAACTCAATGTGACACATTTAAAATTTGAAAAATCACGTATATACATTATCTCATTTGAGCATCACAGTCCCACAAGGAGGTAGATGTTATAAGGATTGTTATCTCCATTTTTTTTAAATGAAGAAAGTGGTTAAATGATTTGCCCATAGTAAAGTTATACCATACCTACTACTAATATATATCAAGATAGGATATTAAATCAGATTTTCTTTATTCCAGGTCCAGCATTCTTTCCACTATACCATACAATCTGTCATATAGAGTTCTCGGAATACCTACACAATAACTACAGCAGTCTGAAAAGTCTCTTATCTGAAAGGAGGTCGAAGGAAACTGTAATTTTTCTCAGTTAGAAGGAAGAAATGAAATAATATGGGAGGCTTAGGAAAATAACAGGAAAAGATAAAAAAAAAGATAACTAGGGAAAGTCCTAGAACTTTTGCTTTCTACAGAGTAAAGCAACGTAGGCATGAACTAGCAGTCATCCAACATCAAGAGAGGGTACCACTGCTCTAAACTGAACGTAATCGCAAGCAGCTGGAAATGTAACTGACAATTATAGAGTGATCTGCCTGCACAGAATGTAAATATACTTGCTTGCTTATCTGTGGAATATGGTGAGGTCCCTGTCCACTCCTTCTCCCCTGCCAAATTGTTGCCTGATTCTCCGACATTACTAGCCTCTAGAGTTTCATGCTCTATATAAAACTTGTTCATTTACTCTGTGTCCTTTTTAAGGGGATTGTCTCCAAGGAAAAATAAGGTTGTTGGTTTTTTTATTACATTCTGAGTGAATCTCTTCCTTATATGAGTATGCCACACTATGGGGAAAGACAAAGTTTCCCTCCCTCTCCCTCCCTCCCTCTCTCTCTCTCTCCCTCCCTCCCTCCCCAAATACCCAAATACTCTTCTTTCATCTTTGTAAGGAAATGGTAGGGGGTGGTGAATGTTCAAAATGCTGCCTGTACTGTTAGACTTGGTTTCTTTATCTGTTGGTTTGGTTTTGTTATTTTTGTAGTTGTTGTTGAAAACAAAGCAAGAAAGTGTGGGTGAGAGGGCAGTAACTGAGAAGCACTGGTGACATGAAAACATAAACTAAAAATTCAATATATTATTCAATACCATTGAATTTTAACATTTAACATTTAAACATTCTCACTGGACCTATCCTTTGTTCTATTATTCCCCTCAGCCAGAAGAAAGGATCTATTTTCTTAATGGAAACATTGAAATTGACAAATTAAGCTTCTAGAATTATTCATTTATTACAATGACTTGTCTTGCTTCCACCATACTAATGAGACCAAGATCGTAGTTTGGGATGTGGATAAGACCCACAATGCCAAGGAGTCCAATCTGAAGAAACCAAAGCCCTGGAAGACCAAGTGATTGGGCAAGATGGCGCATAGGTAGAAAAACATAGGAAGGAAGATTGGAACCCAGGTCCTCTAAGTCTCAACCCAGCGCACTTTCAACTGACAAAATATAACAAGGCAGCTGATGGGATCATGGAAGCCATCTTGCAAACCCTTTGATGTTCTAAGGCATCCAAGGAACAGAGAGATAAAATGATTTCCAGAAGTTTATATAGAGAAAGTTTATGGAGAAAGAGGAGGAAAACTAGAAGAAGAAGAGGAGGAGGAAGAAGAGATTAAATGATCTCTGGAGTCAGGAAAACTGGATTCAAATACCATCTCTGGCACTTGGGAAAATCACCTAATCTCCCTAGGTCTCAGTTTTCTTATCTGCAAAAAAAAAAATTGAAACTGGATGTCCTTAGAAGTTCATTTCATTTCTAGATCTAAGTTACTTTAACCATCTTGATGGAAAAGGGAGTGGGACTATATTATCTCTGGATTCTGTAGACCTGGGTTCTAAAACCTCCCTGATGCTTACTCGTTCTACGACTTTAACCTTTTTGAGCCTCAGTTTCCTTAGTTATAATTCATATTAGCATTTATATAGCATTTTTAAACTCGCAAAGTGCTTTACATCCACATGCACACATATACACATTTGTTGTTCAGTCATGTTTCAATTGTGTCTGACTCTTTGAGAGCCCATTTGGGGCTATCTTGGCAGAGATGTTGGAGCAGTTTGCCATTTCTTTCTCCAGCTCACTTTACAGATGAGGAAACTGAGGCAAACAGTTGTCCAGGTTCATAGAGTTAGTGCCTGAGGTCAGATTTGAACTTAGGTCCTCCCAATTTAGACCTAGCATTCTATACACTGTTCCACCTAACTGTGTCCACAAATATACAAGCATCTATATACTCCATTTGTTTCTCACAACAGCCCTGTGAGGTAAGTGCAATAATTATATCCACCTTACAGATGAGGAAACTGTGGCTAAGACAGGTTAGGTGGATTATCCAAGGTCAATTATTTTGTAAGCGCCTGGGGTGGGATTTGTACTCAAGTCTTGCTGACTCCAAACCCAAGTAGTCTCTCCCCTGTACCCCTCCAACTGCACCTAGTGACCCCCAAGTTTCTATTTATCTCTAAATCTATGATCCTCTGATCCCATGAGTATTCTGAAATATTAGAGGCTGGATAGACTTCCCATCCTACAGGGCAGCCAATTTTTTAATTTTCTTTTTCCTTCCTTCCTTCCTTTCTTTGGAAAAAAAGGAGTAAAGAGAGGACAATGCCAGACTCAAAGGAATGAATCTGTCTAATGATAAAACCTCGGGGACTGCTGAAAGTCCAATGGCAGTTCTCTAATAGCCAATAATATAGGATCAGTTGTTGTTTTTCTGGATTGAATTTTAGCCAATCAGATATGTAAGTGGGCTCTAACCAATCAGATAAATATATGTGGGGCTATCCAATCAGATATGTACATGTATACTCTAGCCAAAAAGATGCTGAGTAGAACTGTATATAAAGACAGTCGTTGTTGAGGAGGCAGACATTGAAGAAAGTCAGTCTTGAAGGGGTGAGCCAATATTGAGAAGAGAGGTGGGAGGAGATCTCTGATGGTAGAGACTTGCTGAAGGAACCTCTGAACTTTGAAAGTGATTAGAGCTGTGGGACAGAAATCTGCCCACGGGAAGGAGGCTTACTTTAAGCCCCTTTTGAGATCTGTTAGAGTGAACTGAGCTGTTATCTCAGAATCTCCGTACTTTGGAGTTGAATTGAGATGATGGTGCTGGTGGTGTGTGTCAGAGTTGTTGTTGCCCTGATGAGCTTTGTTTTCCCAGAAGCAGAAGCTGTAGGCAGGAGCTGGGAAAGCTTAGAGTGGAGCAATCCCCATGAACTGATACATGGAGCAGGAGAGGAGAGCTGCCTATGTGTGAATCCAGGTGAGAGTAGGGAGTCACGGAGGAAGAGCCATGGGACTTGGAAATCAACCTTGAGTTAAGACAACAGAGGACTTTGCTTGGATAATTGGCATTGATTGGGGAGATTGTTCTTGCTGTGACCTAGGGGTTGGACAATGTGGTATATTATGTTTGGGATGTGTTGTGCTTGGGAAGTCCCTAGCCTATGACCCCCTGATTATGTAAACAAGTATTTTGGGGAATACTAGTAAATGCAATGAAATACGCTATGTGTTATATGACACACTGAGTGTTACAATGTGTGTGTATTAAATGAGATGTTTTGCTTAAAGATGTTGCTTTACTTATCAAATAATTTTTAGTTTATTGCTGAATAAATAGAGTTCATTATAGTTTGCAATTAGACCCTTGAAATTATTCACAACAGCGGTCCTTAGGTGTGTGTTTGTGATTGGCAATACAGGCGCTTAAATCAGCATACCAATTCAGCAGCCTCCATGTATATGGAAAGCTGGCCCTAACGAAATTATGAACACCTTGGACATAAGGGGATTAAAAACCAAATCAGACTGACATACTTATTAGCTGTGTGACCCTAGGCAAGTCATTTAACCTCTTCTAGCCTCAGTTTCCCTATCTGCAAAATGACGGTAATTGGGAGATAATAGCACTTACCTCCCAGGATTGTTGTGAGGGTCAAATAAGAGAATATATATGTCACTATCTAAATCTTAAAGCATTATATAAATATTTGCTGCTGCTGCTTTTGCTGCTGCCCTGGGGCTGTTAAACCTGAGCACACAAGCAAATAATAGACCTCAGTTTTGAGTCTGATTTGAAGCCTGTCTCCAGAGTCAGTGCTCTCTCCAGTGTAGCACACCTTCTCCACCATCATCAAATCATCCTGGAACTGTACTGGGGTACAGGGGACCCGGCAGAGTACAGAAGTGCTCAAAGGAAAGAATGGGGAGTAGAGGGCACAATTCAAAAACAATTTTTCAGTGACTTCACAATTATGCTGAACATTTGCCTAAAACATTATGAGAGTCCAGCTACTGGCTAGGAAAACATGACTCTGAGGCAGGCCGTACATTGCCAGGCCCCAGCTGGCACCACCAAGATCAAATGACCCCATGATGGACTGAATTTGCTCTGTTCTCATTGGGTGTTAGAGAGGCTCTGGCCCTTCCATTTTTCCAGTCATAAGTCTCAAGTTCTTTGTTTAGTAGCTGTTGGACTGTTTCATAACCCCACTTCCCATCCAAGACAGATCCATCCCAGCATTGGGCAAAGAAGTGAAAACAACAGCAGGAGGAGTCAAGGTCTACTTCATCCAGAATAGACGCTAAACGATCACTCAGTCATCTGGCATTACTGCAGCCGATAAGACAGACTGCATTTGCTTTTTTTATTGGAGACAGCGTGTCTGGGTGGCCACCCCAAAGTGAGGGCATCACGTTTACAGCCACCTGATCAGATTAGTTTAAGTTGCAAGGGAAGATTATGATCTGTGGGATTGGAGACAGCAATGTCTGCTGATAAGTACAGCCACCACTATCTCCCAATAAAGCAAGCTTTCTAACACACAGCACGTTACATTTGGAAGCATCTTCCTTGACGATAATGTCATAAGTGTAGAGCTGGAAGAGATCTCAGAAGCCATCCAGGCCAACCCCTCTCACTTTCCAGATCAGGAAACTGAGGCCTAGGGAAATTACATGACTTGGCTAAGGTCAAGGTTTAGAAGGAAGACCAATGATCTATATTTAGACTGAAGTCCAGTGGCTAGCTTCTGTCTGCATCCCAGGAAAAATAATTAATAGATTCAGAGGTGGCATTTTTTCTGTGTAGCCATCTCTTCCTAAAGATGATTGTTTGGGTACTGACTTATTCATTGATCAGTATAATTTTTTCAAGGCTCACGGGGCAGGGACAGTTGTGGAACCATGGTGAGAATGACTTAGAAGTGGATTTTAGCTCTGTTCCTTGTTATTGTCAAGACCTTGGAAAAATTAATAAACCTTTCTGGGCCTTCTATACAATGAGGGGATTGATCCCCATCATCAACTCCAAGGTCCTATATAATTCCCAGTGTTCTCATGCTATAGATTGCGGAATTATCATTTCATCTTTCGCCTGCTACAAGACAGAAAATATAATAAAGGACTCTTAGCTGTTAGCCAAGACTCAAGTAATAGGGCCTGGGGCCTTTGCCTTGCTTTTCTCACATGGATCTGGCCAATGCCCAGTGTGAACATGTGCCAAAGACATTTCAGACTCAGATCCGGTTCACAGCCATGGGAGGGAGTGTTTGCTCACAGCAAAGTCTTGGACTGATAAGGAAAACGCAAGTCTCCACCTCCAGAATTGTCCCTGCTTGACTTTTCTCTATAGCTGGCAGGGGCAAGTGGATGAGGTTTGGCTTTGGTAGGGTAATAGGGTGTAATGGAAGAATGGAGATTCTAAAACTCCTACCAGAGAACATGGAATCAGTTGGGTCAGATGCTGGTGTCAAACCCAACATGAGGAGATAGAAAAAGAAAGGGAAAAAAAGATTTCCTCTTCTCTTCTGACATTTTCTCCTCCCCATTGCTCTCCTTTCCCTACTCTTTCTCCTTCCCTATCTCTCCTTTCTTTTCATTTTCTTGATTTTTATTCCTTCTCCTACTTCCCAAATATTAGGGACCTATTGGTATATACTTAAGAGGGAAAGTAAGGTATTGTGGATAGAGTGATAGACTGGGGAATATCTGGGTTCAAATCCAACCTCTGACACTTCAAAGCTTAAGTCAGGTGTCACCTGCTTCATTATTATAGAATCTTACAAATTGAATTAGAAGAGACATCAGACATTTCCTTGTGCTTCTTCTCAGAAGAGAAAACAGGGGCTCAGAGGGGTAACATGATCTACCCAGGATCATGGAGATAGTAAAGAGCAGAGCTGAGATTCTCTGACTCCATAGACAAGGTTCATTTAATTGTATTACTCTGATCCCTTCCAGGGAACTTTCCTTAGCCTTACTATGTATGTATATGTATATATACATATATACCCACATATGCATGTATATTCATACATGTATGTACATATATGTACTATATATCTCTATATATAGTAAATATGCTGTATAGATTGTGAATATATATGCTATATATGTGTATTACATTTACTTATTTGTAAAAGTATTTTATCTACCAGTAGAATATAAGCCCTTTGAATGTAAATGTCTCACACATATATTTGTGTCTCTGATGTCTAGCACAGTCCAGTCCAGTACCCATAACATAGTGAATACTCAATAAATGCTTATTTGATCAGTTGGTTGACACACATAGTGAGTGGCTATAAGAAATACCGGTAACTGCTCTGAGCCTCACTTCCTTCACCCAGAAAATGAGGACTGTAATACCTCTATCATCTGGCTCTCTAGATTGTTTTATGGCTCAAATAACACAACATAAGACATTGAAAATTTGTATTTGCATTTTAATAGTATTTTATTTTTCTAATTACATGAAAAGAAAATTTTAGCATTCATTTAAAAAAAATTTGAGTTCCATATTTCTCCCTCTCTCCCTCTCCCTCTCCTCCCCACCCCTAAGACAGTAAATAATTTTATATAAAATATGTGTACACACATATGTATATGCAATCATGTAAAACATATTTCCATATTATTCATACCATGAAAGAAGAATGAGACAAAATTTTAAAAAATGAGAAAAATAAAGAAAGTGAAAATAGTACATTTAGATCTACATTCAGACTCCATCAGTTTTTTCTATGGATGTGGAATTTTCCATCACGAGTCCTTTGAAATTATCTTGGATCATTGTATTGGTTAGAAGAGAGCTAAGTCATTGATAGGTTATTATTGCACAATATGGCTGTTACTGTGTACAATATTCTCCTGGTTCAAAAGCTCACTGAAGAAAACAGTTCCTTAAAAATTAGAATGAAGCAGATGGAAGCTAATGACTTAATGAGAAACCAAGAAATTACAAAACAAAACCAAAAGAATGAAAAAATAGAAGACAGTGTGAAATATCTCATTGGAAAAAGAACTGACCTGAAAAATAGATTCAGGACAGATAGTTTAAAAATTACTCGAAAATCATGATCAAAAAACATCCTAGACATCATCTTCCAAGAAATTATCAAGGAAAATTGTTCAGGTATTCTAGACCCAGAGGGTAAAATAGAAATGGAAAGAATTCACCAATCACCTCCTGAAAGAGATCCCAAAAAGAAAACTCCTAGGAATATTGTAGCCAAATTCCAGAGTTCCCAGGTCAAAGAGAAAATATTAAAAGCAACCTGAAAGACACAATTCAAGTACTGTGATAACACAGAATTTAGCAGTTTCTACACTAAGGATTTGAAGGGCTTAGAATATGATATTCCAAAGGTCAATGGAGACAGAATTAAAACCAAGAATCACCAACCCAGCAAATACTTCGGGGAAAAAATGAAATTTCAATGAAGTGGAGGACTTCCAAGCATTCTTATTGAAAAGACCAGAGCCGAATAGAAAATTTGACTTTCAAATACAAGAATCAAGAGAAACATGAAAAGGTAAACAGGAAAGAAGAGTCTTAAGGAACTCCTTAAAGCTGACCTGTTTACATTCCTACATGGAAAGATGTTATTTGTAACTCATGAGACCTTTTTCAGTATTACGGTAGTTAGAGGGTATATGTAAATACACACACAGACACACACCACACACATATACACACACATATACATACTTACATATATATATTCATATATATATACATATATATATGTGTGTGTGTAGGTGAGTATGGGTAGGTATGTATGTGTATATTAAATATGTGTAGATATGTATATGCACGTGGGAGTATGTATATATACACATATATATATACACACACATGCATACACACATAGAGAAAGGGCACAGGGTAAACTGAATATGAAAGGAGAATAACTAAAAAGAAATAAAATTTACTATTGAATGGAATGTATTTGGTTGGTTGTTGTCCTTCATCTTAGAGGACCAAAATGATATCACCACAATAAAGTGAACTTTCAGTGTGTCTGACTGTGGCTCATCAGACCAATACAACCTCAGAATGTTCTGCCACAGGTTGGGCACAGATAGTCCATGTGAATATTTAGGTGGATATCCCAAATTTGTGCATCCTATGTTTACTTTGTGCTGCCTCAATTCTGCTTTGCTCAAAGAGGACAGTACCCTTTCTGATGTGGGAACAGTATGCTGAGCAGTGCTGTGCCAGTGTCTCCCATGTTGCACACAGTCAAATCTAAAGTTCTGGAGAGAGACCTTGAGAGTGACCTTGTATTGCTTCTTCTGACCAACATGTGGTCACCTGACTCATGTGAGCTCTCCATAAAGTAGTCTTTCTGGCAAGTGTACATTTTGCATTCAAACAACGTGGCCAGCCCATTGCAGTTGGACTCTCTGAAGCATAGACTGAATGCTTGGCAGTTCAGCTCAAGCAAGAACTTCAGTGTCTGGTCCCTTATCCTGCCAGGTGGTCCTCAGAATCTTCCTAAGACAGTTCAAATGGAAGTGATTCAGTTTCCTGGCATGGTGCTGGTATACTGCCCATGTTTCACAGGCATACAACAATGAGGTCAGCACAACAGTCCCCTCTTCTCTCCCAAACTTTTTCTTCGGCACCTCTCAAACACTGAGCTATCTCTGGTAATGCATGTGTCCACCTCATCTTGATGCCCGTGTTCATCCTCTTTGAAAGCATTTGACAACATGACTGAAAACATCATGGTATTTCACTCATTTGGTGACTGGAAAGGCACCAGAGCATCATCCACTATCCAGAACCCAGACAATTGTGCCATCACAAAATTGGCATAAAATGTTGATGAACTCCAGGCAACCAAATTTTGACTTACTTTAGCATAAACCCTAATGACTGACAGTGTCAAAGGCTTTGGTCAGATCTACAAACATTGTGTACAGACCTCTATTCTGTTCCTGGCATTTCTCCTGGAGTTGTTGGGCAACAAACACCATATCGACTGTTCCTCAGCCCTTTCTGAAGCCACACTGCCTCTCAGGTATATGACCATCTTCCATGTAAAGGATCAGCCTATTAAGGAGGACTCTAGCAAGAATTTTGCCAGCAATGACTAAGAGAGAGACCCCTCCCCCCCGTGATTGTTGCAGGACAATCAATTCCCTTTAGTCTAATAGACTATATGACTGTAAAGAGAAGAGACAGACAAGATGGGAGAGTGACAAAGGCAATGTGTGGTGCAGTGCTGGACTGATCATAGACTTATCCTTTCCAAGTTAAATATTTTCTTTCACCAAACATGCTGTCCCCAAGGCAAAATGACTACCAGAAGAATTAATGTCAACAAATTAGAGCTCTTCTCTGAGTGTGAACTGTTTGTTGCTAACTTGGTGGGAAAGTTGAGCCAACACACAGTTGGCAACAGAGGAGCAGAAAAGGAGTGGGCAGCTTTCAGAGATTTGGTGGACAGCACTGTATTTGCTTATCTGGGTCAGAACACTCAGAACACAAAGAACGGTTTGATGAAAATGATAGGGAAATTCAGAAGCTTCTAAGTGAAAAATGAGAACTCCATAGACTTTACCAGCAGGATAGTTCATCCACCTCTAAGAAGGCACCATCTAATTCCATCAAAAGCAAAATACAAGCAAAGCTTAGAGAGATGCAGGATTCCTGGTTCAATAAGAAGACAGATGAAATTCAGTTTTATGCTGATAGTAACAATCCAAAGAGATTTTATGAATCTGAAAGCTCTTTATGGACCAAAAATCTATGGTATATCACAACTACTTGGTGCTGATAGAGCTATATTGATTAGTGACAAGAATATGATCCTAGAGAGATGGGCTGAACACTTCCATAGCGTTCTTAACAGACCATCATCAATCAATGCTGAGGACATTGACAGTTTACCTCAGGTTAAGTCAATCCCTCCTTAGCTGAAGTTATAACTGAAGGAGAGGTTTTGAGGGCCGTTAGGCTCCTTTCATGTGGCAAAGCACCTTGTACTGATTCTATTTCAGCTGAGATTTACAAGGTAAATGGACCATTGCTCATACAAAAGCTGACTGAAATTTCCCAGGCTATATGGCAAGAGGAGTTTATCCCCCAGGAGTTCAAGGATGCCTCCATTGTCCATCTCTATAAATGAAATGTACTAGGAGTAAAAGAAAGGGAGATGTAGAATGTAGCAAATCATCTCACAAAAAAGAGGAAAGTAAGAGCTTTTACAATGAAGGGGAAGAGCATGGAGATGAAAGGAAATAATTGGGCCTTGCTCTCATGGGATTTGGTTTAAGGAGGGAATAACACATACACACTCAGTTGGATATGGAAATCTATTTTACCCTGCAGGAAGTCAAGGGGGGGATAGGAGAGGGAAGATGATAGAAGGGACAGCTAATTGGGGAAAGGACAATCAGAAGAAAAGACTATTGTGGGAGGACAGGTCAAGAGAGAGAATGGAATAAATGAAGGGCAGGATAGGACAGAGGGAAATGTGGCAAGACTTTTACAGCATAACTATTATGGAAGTGCTTTGCATTGTTGCACATGTATGACCTATATTGAATTGCTTGTTTTCTCAATGAATGTGGGTAAGGAAAGAGGGAGAGAATATGAAACTCAGAGCATTAAGATTCAACATTAAAATTGTTTTAGTATGTAACTAGAACTTAAGCTATATGGGCAATGGAGTATAGAAATCTTTTTTGCACTACAGGAAAATAGAGGGGAAGGGGCATGAAAGAAAGGTGGGAAATAGAAGGGAAGGCATACTGGAGGAAGGCATGAATGGGGTGCATGCTGTCCTGGGGTGGGGGATAGGGAGAGATGGGGACAAAATTTTGAATTCAATGTTAAGAACTGAATGTTAGGAACTGAAAAATAAATAAATTATACATTTTTTAAAAGCTTCCCTTTATTGGTCCAAATCATTAATCCTTCAACTGCTTTTATTTTTCACTATCCATTTTGCCATTAGAAGTGGGAGATGGTGGGAAGAGTCACTGTCCAAGGATTAGAAGCACTGCATTCTCCTTCTGCTATAGCTATTAAATTATGTAACCAAAGATAAGTCTCTTCACCTTTTTCAACCTCAGGTAAATGGGGAATGATTGTATCTGCCCTACCAAGAGACAAGTGGCCAGATCCCTATCCCTGATGGTCTTCTGGAAGAGGTTGTATGATCACTTGGAGAGGTGTGTTAAAGAAATGATTTCTGGTCAGATCTGGATCACACTATGTGGTATAGATCAAGGATCCTGGTTATGTTACTGGTGACATGATTGACCTTTATTAAGTACCATAATTTCTCTGAGATTTCATTTTCTTCATCTGCCAAGAATACAATCCCTCACCCTTGCATCCCCTCTGTAGTCCCAGGATTCCCGAACTCTGGGATCCATTGCAGCACAGATAGCATCAAAGCAGTCACCAGTGGAGAGATGGCCAGGCATGGTTTGGGACCAATGATGGGTGACCAAAAGGGTAAATTTTGAGTGAGAGCGTTTTAACTGTAACCAGCCTGGTTCAGCAGAAATCATTGCAGTGGCTGTTGGGAAGTAGGGCAAAGTTCACTAACCTTTTTCTTGGTCTGCTTCCAGCTGTCCCTCTGTGATTTATATAGAACATGAGGTGCCTGATGGGCGTAGGCAGGGGTAATGAAGCATTTCTTCACCACAATTTCTCTTCATTTCTCTGCAGTTCTTCTAAGCTGGGCCCTTGGGAATGTTTTTCCAGTACAAGGGCATAAAAGGAATTAAAAATAATTTTCTGACCATAACTCATATGAGTTGTGCCAAGAGAATACAAAATTCAGGAAAGAAGAAATTCAGGAAATTAGCTTGAAATACAAACTTAGAGATGTTTAAATCTTGTCTGAGCCATTTGATTTTGTGTGGCTGAATCAGGTTTACATCAGGAAAGAGCTACAGGTGTTCCTAGGAGCTACAAGGCTAAACAACTGGCTGACTCTTCTCTGGGGAAGAGGTATATCAGCCAAAGATGAGCAGATGGTGGGAGAGAGCAGTAGGAGTTGAGGGGACCTTCAAGAAAACAGAAAACAAGACACATTTTCAGGGAGACCAGAGCAGCAAAGGACTCACCCTGGTTCAATGGAGAAATCAACACCATTAACTTTGAAGCTTTGGAAATGGGACTTTTCCAGACCCCTTGTGTGACCTTCCCCTCTCCCCCAGGCAAGCTCTCTGGTCACATGTGCTACCTCTGTGTACCACTTTCCCTACTAATAGTGTGGTAACTACCAAGGGTAAGTGAGCCCTTTGATATGAAGGAAATATTTTTTGCCATTCACTTTGTTATGCTATTAATGTAGCCTCTAGATGACTCCTAGATTAGAGTTTTGAGTTATTCTGACCCATACTCCTAATGTGTTTTCAACCTAGCGTAGCATAGGGAGGGTCATATAAGAGATAAGAATTATCAAGGAAGGACCTCTATTTGAAAAGTTTTTACAGAAATGAATGGTGGGAGATTTTAATGAGTGATATGACCTGATAAACAGCAAAAAATAGAGTGGGAAATAAAGTTTTCTGAAAACTTAGTGAGAATTGCAATTGTCAAATCATTCTGAGAACATTGAAAGATGAAAATAGAAAGCAGGAGCACAAAGAGATAGAAAATGGAAAAGATCTGTCAAGATTCCAGGAAAAAAACCTCTTCTCCATCAGTGTCACTGGAGTCACTACATTTGGGCTCTAACTTCATAGTCCCTAGAGTGTTTAACCACAAAGTAGAAATGACAGGAATGTAAATAAAGCTGTCAAGAGTGACAAGCCCAGACCATTTTTACTACTGGAAGCAACATGAATGTTGAGGTCATTGAGGGATTGATGCTCAAGACGTAGAAAAGAAGTAAAAATTTGTTCAGTGCCTGAAACTGTGATCGCAAAGACATTGACTCACTCATGGATCTACTTTCTCATAATTGCAAAATCTCTGAGAATTTCATGGAGAATATGCAATGAAGGCATGCTTGATGAAAGTGGAGAGAACAGGCAGTCTTTCATAGATGGCATCCAACACAGACTCCAAGTATAAAGATTCCTTATAGATAGTGAGATTCTCTAGAAATGATTGACTGCAGAGGAAATTGTGTGACTTCCTCAACCCCCAGAGCATAGCAGATCTAAAACAGGGTCTTTAATCAGTTAGAAGAGTTGCTCTTAATTATCCACATTGTGGATGAATTGTGAATGAATGATGCCTGTTTTTACCAAAAAGATGAACAGAAAAGGAGGTCATGTATTGACAGTGACAGATAACCAGTGGACAAGCTCTGAGTATATATATCTATGTATGTATATTTGTATGTATTTAGGGGTAGAAGAGGGTTGTAACAATTTTTGAAGTCGTTATTTTTGTCATTATTAGACATTCCATATCAGCGAAGGACTTTCCCAGAGGTTATTCTATGTCTAGACCACACCTTTAGAGGCACACAGAGATTACAAAATCCCACCATATTCATTGTTGCTTTGCTATAGGATAAAGTCTGCTGTAGTGGATAAAAGTTTAACACTGGAGTCAGAAAGTACTTAGTGTAAATCTTGTCTCTGACACCTCCTGACTGGATGAGTATAAGTAACACCTTTCAGAGCCATGGGATAATTGTTTTTCAAGTATGGATTAGACTAGATAGCTAGCATTTATATAAGACTTCAAGTGCTTTGCAAATATTGCCCCCTTTCTCTCCTAACTGACCCTGAGAGGGTAGGTGCTCGAATTATTCCCCCCCCACCCCATTTTACAAATGAGGAAACTGAAGTAGACAGATTTAAGCACATGATCACATAGTCCTGGAAGTCTGGGAGACTGGCTATGATTGCAGATGAGTCTTCTCTCTGCATTTGCAATAAGGGATTTCCCTTCTTGAAGAGTCACATGGTGATGAAATCAGGGTCTGGATTAAAAAAATTAAACAGTGAAAAACATTCAAGAAAGCACAATTATAAAATGCAATAATTATAAAATCATGCATTTCAAATTATTCATAATATTTTTCCAGCATGTATTTTTGCTTGTTAAATTATATTTTAGTCTTATTTGCCTCTTTGAAATCTCCAGAATTCTTTTCTTCCTGCATAGTTGGTCCATGATTGTGAATGTCATTGTGGTTCGTAGCCCATTCAGCTGCTGTCAGTGCATACATTATGTTTCTAATTTTTTTTTCCTTCTGTCTCCCTTCATAAAAGTCTCCCCAAATTTCCTTCTATTCTTCATTTTCATCCTTATTTAAGATAGATCATGAGTTAGTGATAAAATGGTTCTAGGTCTAGAGTCAGAGGGATTGGGTTCAGATCTGGGTTCTCTTAGCTGTTGACCGTGGGCAAGTCATTTAATCTCTTTGATCTGAGTCTCGATTTCCTCTCTTGTAAAATGTGGGGGATGGAGCAGATGGCCTCTGAGAGCTCTTACACTTTTAGGTCTGTGACCCTATGATCCATATTTCATTGGTATTTGGAATAAGAGACAATAGCTTACAGCCCTAAGTGGTTGTCTAGGGAACCTGAGAGGTTTGATGACTTGCCCAGGGCTGCACAGTCAGGATGTGTCAGAGGGAGGACCTGAATTCAATTTCTCCTTCTTTGGAGTGTGCTATTTACTAAATTATGCTGCCTCTTTTACAAGTCCCAAAGTCATTATTAGGTGTGCAATAATATCCCATTGCTTCTTGGGGTGAACATAGCTCTGGATTTGGAATCATGGGTCTTGGGTTCAAGTGTTGGCTTGTCTACATACTATCCCTATTATCTTCTGCAAATCACCTCACTTCTCTGGGCATCAAGGCTCAGCTTGCATGTTTTCTTCTCTAGGAAGGTCTTTTGGATTCCCTTAGTTGTTAGGGCTCTTTTCCTCCTCCTCATATGAACACTTAGATGCTGGTTGGTTTACATGTTGTGACTTTCTCCCCCCACCCCACCCCAGTAAAATATAAGCTCTCAAAAGCAGGGACTGTTATAACTTTTGTATTTGTTTCCTCAGAAATGCAACACGAATTTGTTAGAGGCCTACTATGTGCCGGGAAGCATTCTAGAAGCTAGCAGCACAAAGACTCAAATGAAAACAGCCCCTCCCCCCTTAAATTCTATAAGGAGAAACAAAATACAGGCTGTCCCCAAAGTCTTAGTGTAGCTTTAATGGACCACTCCCCCTCCTCTACTCCTCTTGGCTTCCTTGACTTCCTTAAAGTCCCTGCTAAAATCTTACCTTTCACAAGAAACTTTTCCTGATCCCCTTTCATACTAATGCCTTTCCTGTGTTGATTATCTCTAACTTATCCTGGCTATGGTTTCTTTGGAAATAGTAGATTACATGTTGTCTCCCCCATTAGAGCATGAGCTCCTCGAGATCAGGGACTATCTCATGCCTTTCTTTGTGCTTATCACAGAGTAGGATCTTCACAAACGTTTATTGACTGACTATATAATATATAGAGATTTCCTAGTTGTGTGACCCTGGGTAAGTCACTTAATTGCCCTGCACCTCAGTTTTCTCATCTATAAAATAGAGGGGGTGACCTCCATGATTTCTAAGTTCCCCTCCCACCTCAAACCTTTGATGCTATGAGGTCTAAAGGAGCTGGGGAGGGGATGAGCAGCACTAATGGAGAGACCAGCTGTAGGAAGGAGGGGCCACTTGGGCTGAGCCTGGAACAGAGCTGGCAATTTCAAGATGTAGAGAGGAAGCAGACTACTCCAGGTGTAGGAGACTGTGCCAAGGCACCAAGAGAGCACATAAGGCTAGCTGGGTCAGAAGGTCAAGTACATGAGTGGGACTTGAGAGAAACTAGCCTAAAAAGGAAGTTTAGACACAGAAGACGAGAGGCTATAAATGTTGAAGGGAGGAGGTTGTACCATACCCCAGAGGCAGGAGAAAGCCAAGGGACTTGTGGAGGAGGAGAGTGTCATGGGCAAGCCTATGCTTAAGGATTATGAATTTGGAAGCTGCGTGGAGGGTGGATTAAAGTGTGGCAGAGAGACCCATTAGAAGACTAGGAGAGTCTGGATGAAGGGGAGGGGGCTCTGAACTAACCTTGTGATTGTGTGAGTAGAGAAGAGGAAGGATGTAAGAGAAGCTGTGGAGATAGAATTGATAAGACTTGGCCATTGCTTTTATAGCAGGACAGGGATGGGAGAAGGAAAAATGAAGTCTTTTTAGGATACCTCAAAGGTTATCCTAAACCTGGGAACCCATGCAAGTGAAAGGATGGCACAGTCTGTAGGAAGAGAGGTGGGCGTGGGTTTCAGGGCAAAGATAGTAAGTTCTATTTTGGATGTGTTGAGCTCGAGAAGCCTATGGTATGTCTATGTGAGGCTGCATCTCTGGGGCTCAGAAGACAAATGAGGGCTAAATATGTAGATCTGGGAGTCATCTGCATAGACATTACAGTCAAATTTGTAGGAGCAAACAAGATCTGCAGGAAAGAGAAATAGAAAGAAGAGGGCTCAAAGACAGAACCTTGCAGTATACCCATGCAAAGGCTTCCTAGAATACATTAGCGTTTAATACTTTGGCTGTTCAGTCATTTTTCAGTTGTGGCCAATTCTTGATGACCACAATGCGGTTTTCTTGGTAAATATATCAGAGTTATTTGCCATCTCCTTCTCCAACTTACTGTACAGATGAAGAAACTGAGGCAAACAGAGCTAAATGACTTGCTAGTAAGCATCTGGGACCAGATTTGAACTCAGGAAGATGAGTTGTCTTGACTCCAGCGCTCCATCCACTGCATCACCTACCTGTCAGCATTTAGTTTGGCTAGTATTTAAACAGTACTTTTACAAATTTCATTTTCTTTTATACTCACAACAATCTTGGGAGATAATAGAAGAGAAGGGACCAAGGAAAGTTGACAATGACCATATGGGAAAATCCATATTTATGTACAGTTTGCTTGTTTTGAATAACTTTTTCTAAGAATGTTGCTGTGAAAGAAAGGAAGAGAATTTAAAAAATACATTGAGGGGATGGTAAGATCAAGTGATGGTTTTTGTGGTGGCAATGGTTGTCTTTTTAAGGATGGTGGAGAACTGGATCTTTTTGTAGGCAACAAGGAAGAAGCCTGTAGATAGGGACAGATTGAAGGTTGGAGAAAAACTCTAAGAGGGGAGTGGTAAGGACCATTGGGGCAGAATCCTGGAGGATTTAAGAGGAGACAGTCTGAAGGACTCAAGTAGAGGAGGTGACCTTGACAAGCAAAGGCAGCCCTTCCTCCTCTGAGAATAAAGTAAAAGAGGAAAGAATATTAGGAATGGGATTGGAACACACATTTATTAAGCACCTATTATGCTAAGTGCTTTATAAATATCTCATTGGAATAGGGCATGGCATTGAGGGGATTTGACATGAAAAATTGCAGAAAAGAGTATTCTCATTAAAGTGCCAGGTGAGGTGTTGAGAGAAACATGTAATCAAATGGTACAGATACTATCAGAGGGGATAATTTAGAGTGAATCAGGGAAAAGTAAAAGTTTGCCATGCAGCAGTGAGAGCCTGCTCAAGATTAGACAGCACCCATTTCAACACAAGTCTAGAAGCGACTTCAGAAACCATTGAGGCTAATCTCTTGACTTTGTAGATGAGGAAACTGATGTCTGCTCAGACTCAATGACTTGCTTAAAATAGAAAGCCTCCCTCCCTCAAGTCAAGATTCAAACTCAGGTTCTCTAACCCCAAAGCCAGTACTCTTTCCCTGCTTCAATTCATTGCATTCTCAAGCAATATTTGATTTTCTTTGTATCCTCAGTGTTTAATGTAGTGCCCTAGGCACAGTAAACATTTAATAAACCTTTATTGTTACTTTGTGGTTGTTGGTGATAATTATGTCAATGACTATGACTATGATGACAGTATCGATGATGATGGTGGTGATGGTGATGGTGGTGGTGGTGATGGTGATGGTTGTGATCCAGGTCACATGCTTTTCTCCGAAAAACAAGAAAGTAGGACTAAAGATACAAGATGATAGAGGTAATCCAAAGTTGCCGTTTGGAGGGTTTACCATACTCAGTCAAGTAAGCACTGAAAAACTGAGATCACAGACAGTTTTCAAGACCTAGCTAAGTATGTTAGGTCATAAACCTAGAGCTGAAAGGGACCTCTGATTCCACCTAATCCAACCCTTTCATTTTATGGATGAGGAAACTGAGACCCAGAAAGTGTCAATAGATTCCCTACATTATATCAGTATTGGATATGAAAGACAGAATTTGAATCTGGAGTCACTGCTCTGTCCACCCCACTCCTTTGATGGAAACTATTCTGTCTTCTCTGCCTGCTAGCATCCTTTCATTAGAGACTATGTTTTCTTAAAACTGTGAATGACACTTGTTGAATGGCCAACCCCTCTCCCCTAAGTGACTTAAATGAGTAGATTTCTCTATCTGTGATCATGTATGTATGCATATCAAATTTCTTAGCCCACCACTTACCAATGAGGATTTCATTCAGTCTAGGGCCCTTAGTAAACTTTTACAACATGTCAGGTACCATTACCATTCTAGGAATACAAATTCACAAGTGAGACAGTGCTGCTGCCCTCATGGACTTAACACAAGTTAACATTTTTCAACCCAACCCAACTCCTTGCTTCCCATCATAGCAGTCTCTTTAATTCCCATTGTCATGACTTTCTATTCATATCCATAGCCAAGAGTGGTCCCATATTTAACCTCTTCCTCTCCGTTGCCTTTGCCTTCACTCCACTTCTGCCACATCCAACATGGTCAAATCCTATATCCCATCATCTGCCTCAAATATTTCACCACTAAAACTGCTCAGATTTAATTTCTTTGCACTACTTTCATAGTGCTTTACTTGACCTCAAGGCTTGGGATAAAGTAAATATCTGAGTTCAAGAATTTCTAGAAAATTGGCACTCAGGAAAATCATGAACTTTTTTATCATGAAATACACCAAGCAGGCACTCAACCCTGTTTACCTTAGTTTCCTCATCTGTAAAATGAGCCAGAGAAGGAAACTGCAAACCATTCTAGTATCTTTGTTAGATGGGATCACCAAGAGTTGGACATTACTGAAATAACTGAATAACAAAAGGTGCTATTACTATCTTTACTTTACAGATGAGGAAAACAAGGCATACAGAAGTCAACTGATTTGTCCAGGTTCTCACAGCTAGTGCTGGAAAAGATGACTTCCAACTTTCACATTCAGTGATTCAGGGATGTGAGAACCAGAGAAGTGGTGAGGTGTGTCGACAGTTTGGGCAGCCCCAGAGAGAAGAGACAGACTGTTCTGCCAAAGCTTGTTCCTCTGGATAACTTCCTTTCCACAGTGAGTTGGGGTTTACTGCCCCTCCTCTGTGTCTTAAAGAAATAGTTTGACTGGTATTATTAGCTGGATAATCACTCCCTAGTGGAGAAAGGGTGGCCTGGATTTTGCTCTCCATTGGCATCATCCCAACTGCTGGGATCAGGGTCGGCAGTCTAGGACCAGAGTCCAGTATTGGAGAGCAATGCTGTGCCCTTTTCGTTCCAAGGCACACTCAGCCCGCAGAGATCTCAGGATTATGGTTTATCCTCTCATCCATCCCCTGGGTCCATTTCCTCACTTTTATCTAGAGCATCTCCAGGTCTCCCAGGTTGTCTTTGAAACTGTAAGAAACTGATGACATTTACAAAGCTTTCTGGGGCTCAACAAAAGGGAATCATCTTGGACATGTTTTCACTTGTGGACAGAAACAGCAATGGTTGAAAACCCTTTTCCTCAGGAGGCATCAGCAGGCTGGAAGGGTGTAGGCTTTCTCTGAGCCAAACCTTTTTCCCAGGGCTCCCCTTATGGACTTGAGACCAGCACACATGAGCCAGGAAAGCCAGCACCAGTTGGGTGCTGTCACTGCCGGGGAATCACATGATTGCAACTAATTGGTGGCAGGGCATTGACTGGGCTCCGAATATGCCCCCTTACTTTTCCACCTTCTTCCTGGTTCTGTGAAACTCACCTATGTTCATCTCTTTTCTCCTTATCTCTCTTTTTCTGTCAAAATTCCCCGCTCCTTTATTTTGTTCTGTTTCCCCTCTTGATCCTCTCCTTTTCATTCTGTCTTGATTTTGTTCTCTCCCTCCATCCCCCTTTCTTCTTTATTTCTCTTCCCCTCCTTTGATTTCTCCTTCTCAATTTCTCTCTGTCACACTGTCTCTCTGTATGTCTATTTCTTTGTTGTCTGTGTCTATCTCTGTTCCTTTGTCTCTGTGTCTGTGTATGTGTCTATCTCTGTCTCTCTGTTTCTCTTTGTCTCTCTCTGTCTCTGTCTCTGTCTCACTGTCTCTCTCTGTCTCTATCTCCTCTCTCTGTCTCTCTACGTCTCCCTCTGTGTGCCTCTGCCTCTATCTCTCTCTGTCTCTGTCTTTGTCTCACTGTCTCTATCTCCTCTGCATCTCTGTGTCTCCCTCTGTCTCTGTCTCTCTCTGTCTCCATCAGTCTCTAGAGGTCTTTCTTTGTCCCTCTGTCTCTCTCTCTCTCTCCCTTCCTAATTGCAGTAATTCTGATCACCATTTCTTTAATGAATCCCAATTCTCCCCTATTCAGCCTGTGGATACAGTCCCTGCCACCTGCTTAACTCAGCTGTGACTATTGAAAAGTCAAATTTTCAAAAAGCACTTTGCCTGGACCAACAGATCTGTTTCCTTGACCTAGAAATTCTGAAATTTTTCTGGGAAATCTTCTCCACTGCATCCTTAAAAACCAGTACTATCTTGTCCAAACCAGGCAACCTGATCTTTCTCAGAATTTATCAAAAGGAAAATATATACATATCATATGTGTGTGTATCAGTACATGTCATATATAGGGAATAAGGATTTATATAGTGCCTACTATCTGCTGGCACTGTGCTAAGCAAATACTTTATAATTATGATCCTATTTGAGTCTCACAACCCTGAGAGGTGTTATATTTTAGAGTTGAGGCAAAAAAAGTTGTGTCTCAATCAAGTTCACACAGCTAGGAAGTGTCTGAGGTCAGATTTGAACTTATGAAGATGAGTCTTCCTAACTCCAGACCTGGCACTACATCCATTGCACCAACTGAATAACTTTGAAAGCTACAAGGGAGCCTGAGAAAGCTCCCTTCCTATATTGCCAGTGGAGAAGCAGGACCCATTAGGTACAATTCCAAGGGAAGGTCCATTTTAGACCTAAATCAATACTCCTGTGTTCCCAACCAGAAACCATATATTCCCCCATTCCCCGCCACTGACATTGGCTAGTTCCCAAACCTTTCACTGACAAGTTATATTTCAAGCCAGAAGATGCTTCAGTACTCAAAGGAATGAAGCTATAATGATGGGATAGTAAGTGAGGGTTAGGAATGAGGAAGGTGGAGGGGGAAGTTTTAAAAAACCCACATTCTAATGTCCTCAAAGTAGTTTTTTCAGTCAACTTATAGATGAGACCAGCAGTGTATGTGTGTTTGTGTGAGCATGTGTGTCTCTCTGTCCATCTTATGCATCTCCTACCCCCTCAACAGTCAAGTCTAAGCTAGTTTTCATGTGGGCTCAGTTCAGAAGGTTCTGGAAGGAACACTCCTTGGAACATTCATATCTTTTCCACTCAGACTAAAGTTTATTAATCTCAGAAATGCTTGGGTTCAAATTTCTTCTCTATTAATTGTGTCAACAAGGTCAAATTTTCTCATCTGGAAATTAGTCAGGGAAAAATGGGGGCAGGAAGATGTTGGATTCCATGACCTCAAGGTTACCTTGTAGGTCTAAATCTATGACTCAGTAATTCTAAATAGAATACATTCACACTAAAGTGTGAATGACTGAGGTCAACTTGAATGCAACTCTCTTGCAGTGAACATCGTCTCATTAACAATTTTAACCAAAAGAATGACTCATTAAGGCAGGTAGGTGTTACTGTGGACAGAGAGCTTGACTTGAAGATCTGAGTTTGAATCCTATCTCAGACTCACTAGCTATGCAACCTAAGCAAGTCACTTAACCTCCATCAGCCTCAGTTTCCCCATCTGTAAGATGGAAATAGCTAAAGTACCTTTTTCACATGCTTGTGAAAATCATTCAACTAAAGAAACAGATACTTATTAAGTGCCTGTTATCTGCCACTGTAGTAAGCTTTGGGAAAACAAAGAAGACAAAGACCAGACCTGTTCTCAAGATCTCAGTCTAATGAATCAAATGAGATAATACATGTAACATGTCTATGAACCTCAAAGCACTATATATGTGGTTTGTGGTCGTGGTGGTTTAGTCATTTCTTATTTTTCATGACCCCATTTAATTATTTTGTGGCAAAGATATGGAGTGGTTTGCTATTTTCTTCTTCAACTAATGTGAAAGATGAGAAAACTGAGTCAAGCAGGGTTAACTGACTTTCCCAAGGTCACATAGCTAGTATATGTCTCAGGCTAGACTTGAACTCAGGAAGATATCTTCTCTCCAAGCCCAGCACCCTATACAATGGTAACATAACTGCCCCTAGTAAATGCTAGATATTATTAGTATCTAATGGTAACAATTTCCCCATGCTAGGATGTTGGCAAGAAGGAGAGGAGCTTCCCCTTCCCCTGAAATCTTACCCTGTGGGCAATGTGTCTTTGGTCTGAAAAGAGCACTACATTGGAAGTCAGAAGACCTAACCAGCTGAACAACCTTGAGAAATATCCTTCCCCTATCTGTATCTCAGTTTCCCCATCTGTCAGATCAAAGGGTTGATATGATGATCTCTAAGATCTCCCCCAACTGTAATTTACAAGCCTCTAACTAGGGTTTGCTTGCAAGATGGTGGATCTTCCTCAAAGGAAGTCATCAAACAGAGGATGAATAGAACTTTTCCAGTAAGGTGTAGACTGAAATCTTATTCATGTACTTCATGGGATCAATGATCCCCAGGTCTCATCTACCAATTCTGGGAACTTGGCATCAAAGTAAACAAGCGTGCTGCTGGAGGAGCTAGAGAAGATAGATAGCAAAGTTTGGTTGGCCTCTAGAGGGCTCTAGAGCCTAGAGCATTAAAAAGCAACAGCTGAATCAAGCTGGACCAAATAATTCTGCCAGATGGAGGCTGTTTGGTCAGAGCAGTTTCCTCTATGTGGACCAAAAGGCGGGGTTAACAGATCACTCTAGTGCCTCATAATACAAGATAAAGTTCAGGTCCCTAAGCCCGGCACTTAAGCCATCTCCATCATCTGACTCCATCCCACCTCGATAATCACTCATTCAACAAGCATCAACAAGCATGTCTCCAGCACCTATTATGAGCCAGAAACCATACTAGGTATTGGCAGGGATGAGCTGGTAAATATTTAACAACCAGCTGGTTGGGGGCAGGACAAGGGAAGGATACACTTTTAAGTGTAATCTGCATTGCTAACAGTTCATCACTTAAGTCTAAACAATCAAAAAATTAAAAAAAAAACAAAAACAAAAAAGTGAAGCACTGATTTGTAAGGTTTTTTCCATTTGTACAGCATGCTCATGTTGAAAATGTAGCAACCAGCTCTCTCATGGGCTCCAGCATACCCCAGGTGAGGATATAAAGACAAATGCCCTACCCTCAAGGACCTTACATTCTACTTGGGTAATGAAGAACACCAGGTACACAGGGGAATATATATAAAATATGCACAAAGTAAATTAAGGAAGGCTACATGAGGGTGAACCCTGAACAACTGAAGAGATCACTTGATCTCTTGTAGGAGGCTGTACTCAAGTTAAGCTTAAAGTTAAGCACTTATAAAACAAGAAGGGAGAGGAGAGTATGTTTCTTGGAATGGAGTACAGCCAGTGTAAAGGAAAAGAGGAAGGAGAGGGGATGTTATGAAGGGTAAGTAGGTTCTTCAGTCCAGCTGGAAGGTAGAGTATGTAAAAGTATGTAAAACCATCTAAGATTATGTAGTAAGCTTTGGAATGGAGACTCGAACTAGCCCCTCAAGAGCTTTCCATGCCAAACAGAGGAGATCCTGTTTTATTCTCAGGTAACAGGGACATAAGGGAGCTTCCAAAGCAGGTTAGTGACATGTCAGAGCTGTTCTATGGGAATATTCCTTTTTCAGATCTGTGGAAGGTGAACTGGAGAAGGGAGAGACTGGAGCGAGGCTAGATTGCCCAGGTGGAAGGTAATCAGGGTCAGAACTAAGGTGCCAGCTGTGTGTGCAGACAGTGGGGGTGAATTTAAGAGAAGTGGTGGAGATGTTGACAAGACCTAGCCATTGAATAGCTGTGGAGGCTGCCTTCTCCTCCTGGGATTCTTACTATTGTCTTTAAGAAGCCCTCAACTGAGTATCAACAGATGAATCATGGCTTCGTTTCCCTCTATCACAGGGAGTTAATTCATTGGTCTTCCAACCTGCATCTCAGAGCTTGAGCGGACAGAAATTGGCAGAAGGAAGACTTCATCAGCTATCCACAATTAAAGAAATTGAGCTCTCAGGTTCCCGGAATAAGAGAAGAAATTTGGTCCTTTATTGTAGTGAGAGACGGTAAGGGCGCTGTTTTACAAAACTGACACCAGATTAAAGTAGCTAAAATAATGGGAGGGTCAGGTTTCTATTCCAGTTGCTGTGAAACCTTGAGCAAGGTTCTGGCCCTCAGTTATCCTGCATATAAAATGGGGAGGCAACAGATTACAGGGTAAATAGGACTAGAGATGGAATTAGCTGAATAACCCAGAGAAGGAAACAATTTGCCCAAGGTCACACCATGAATTAGTGTCAGAAGGAGGTCTAGGACTTCAGGATGGAAAGAACCTTAGCAATCAAGTGGTTCTTGCCCTATTTTGTGTTCTGGACCCTTTGGCACTAAGTCTGGAGAAACTATAGACTATAGACTCTTCATATTCTTAAAATGCATAAAAGAATTCAATTCAATAAACATTTATTAAGCACCTACTATGTGTCAGGCTCTATGCCAACCACAGGCAATAGTGCCTGACCTCAATGAGTTTACAATCTAATAGAGGAACTTATGCCCTAGGAAACAGATTATGCTGAAATCCAGTTATTAAAATATTTATAAAAACCAGGTCACAGATGCCAGGTTAAGAATTCTGATTCCTCTTCTACTGAAATAACTGACATTTACAAAGAGAGCTTTATGGTACACCAAGCGCTTTGTATATGTCATCTCATTTGAGCCACACAATACTGGAGTGATCGAAATATAACAGCCTAATGATGACCATTTTATAGATGAGGAAGCTAAATCTCAGAAGAGTTAAAGGACTACTGTATAGTCAACCCAGCTAGAAAGGGTCCAAGATTGGATTTGAACTTAGGTGGTACTGACTCAGGTCCAAACTAACCTCTTCAATGGGATGATGCACTAGCAACGTTCACTAGCTGCTAATATTCTTCCACCATGAGCAGCCCCTTGATCCTTTCATCCCTCTCACCTTATACAGGGCCCCAAAGTACAGTGCAAAGAGAAGTCAAACTCCACCTTCCCTTATCTGTCACCTAGCCTGGCTCTCCTCCATGCAAGCAAACCCCCTTACAAGTGTCTCTTAATAGAGATCTGGATTTAGAGAAAAGAAGACCAGTTCAAATCTTAATTTAGACCGGACATGTCCCTTAACCTCTCTCAATCTGTTTCTTCATCTGTAAAACGGGGATTCTAGGAACATCTACCTTTCAGGATTGCTGTGAGTTTCAAATGTGATAATGTTTGTAAGCACTTTGCAAATCTTATACTGCTCTGTAAATGCTAGCTGTTATCATGATCAAGCCCCTTAAGTTTAATAAATGAATTGACTTCAGTTTCTCCGAGCAGGAGGTTCTCTCCTATAGCAAGTTAATCTTGAAGTAGCCACAGCAAATTCCTCTGCTTTAATGACTGCCTAAAGTTGTTTTGGGTTTGTTTTTAGCCAGAAAATGAAAATCCTTCAGGGTGGTCAAAGAAATATGTGAAAGGGAAAAGTTTGCCCTGAAAGTTTCTCATCACCCTTTCTCTTTGACCTTCTCCCTCTTTCAGATTTCCGCTACCCCTACCCTGCCTAGGCCCAGCTAGGTGAGGCAGTGTATAGAGCACCTGTGCAGGAGTCAGGAGGACCTGAGTTCAAATCTCACCTCAGCACTTGACACTCACTAGCTGTGTGACCTTATGAGCTTGTTAACCCCGATTGCCTTATCCTGCTTCGTCTCCAATCATCCTGATGAATTTATCTGGTCACTGGATTCAGATGGCTCTGGAGAAGCGAGGCTGGTAACCTGCACAGCCCTCCCTCACTCAAAACAAAGTCAAGTGCAAGTCATGTCATTATTTCTCTGATGGCATGGTCTTCTTCGGCAACAAAATACAAACACACACACACACACACACACACACACACACACACACACACACACACACTCTGCCCAGGTCAAGATTCTTCTGCAACATTCCCTTCTCCAGCCAAGAAGAATACTTTCTGAACAACTCCTCTCTGTGGTGTCCAGGACACTGGGCTTGGAGTCAGGAAGCCTGCTGTTCAAATTCCACCTTCAACATTTGTTAGTTGTGTGACCATGGGCAAGTCGCTCAAACTTTCTGTGCCTCAGTTTCCTCCTCTGTAGCATAATGGCCTCTAAGGTCCTTGAGGTTGTAAATCTTTGATCCAATGGTTCACCCCATTGAACTCATAGGACCAAAAAATCTAAAGCTGGAAAAGTCATCAGTCATCACTTATTATGACATTATCATTTTACGGATGAGAAAACTTAACCCAAGATAAGGGAAGTGACTTACCCAAAGTCTCACAGGGAGTATGTAGTAGACCTGGAATTAGAACTCAATGACTCAGATATAGATGGTAAAAGCTGAATCCATTCCCCTCTGGGAAACAAGGGAACAGTAAAGCTGGTGGTGTTTATTTTTAAATAAGGATGCTTAAAGCAGGCAACATTCTATCCAAATACATGGAACATCGATGATGCAACATGTGGCTCTTCATGGCAGGTAAGTGAGGGAGATATGTTTGAGCAAGACGACTGCCCCAGCACCCCTTACATCATACCACTCAGTTTGCTCAGTTACTCTAGTTTGTACTGAGGACAGCCCTTGATGGGTGATGATGATAAGATCTTAGATTTAGTGCTAGAAGGAAACTTGGAAACCATTAGTCCAACTCCCTCATTTCTCAAATGAGGAAACTGAGACCAAACAGGGTAAATGATTAACCCAAGGTCTCAAAGATTTGAATGCAGGTCCTCTAACTCTTACATTATCATCAGTCCCACTGTACCATATATCTTTATTTCATTATGTTCTGTTTTAAGATGATTCATGGATATTCTCTTTACTCTTTCAGCGTATTTCTTTAGGATAGGGATCACATTTGTTTTCTGTGTATTTCTCTACTCCTCTAGCAAAGACTCTAAGTCTAGATCTTTGCTGAATTTGAAAGCCAAGTGTGGGAAGAGGATTAGGCTGGAATCCTAACTTGCTCCCTGCATGACCTTGGACAAGTCACTTTTTATCTCTAGGGATTGGTTTCCTCATCTGTCAAATGAAGCTGTAGGACTAGGTGACCTCTGAGGTTCATCCAGCTGACATTCTGATTCTGGGATTTACAAAATGTCTCAAGCAATCAGTGTTTCCCACTAAAAGAAATAACTTGCAAAAATTCCCAAGACTGGAAAAGAATGTCCAACTCATGAGTTTCATGATCCAATCCTTTAGGCATCATTTTCTTTTTAATTCTCTTTCCCATTATCCTGCATTACACCCAAAAATTCCTCCTAAGAGCCTCTGGCAAGGTAAGATATTTCTTCTTTCAGTAACAATGATGGTGATGAAGATAATGCTCATATTTCTGTGGCATTATAAAACTTACAGAGCATCAAGCACCTCCTGCATTCAAACAATGATGGTAGACCTGGGGGAGACACACAAATATAAATCACCAACTGTGCGAACTGGGACAAATCATTTGACCTCTCTTGGCATCTAGTCCCTCCTCTATGCAAATAAGAAGGCTGGATCATCTGACCTCAAAGGTCCCTTTTATCTTGAAATTCTCTTGTTCTGGATCTTCCATGAATCTATGATCCTGCCCTCAGGAGGGCTTCTAGTCTAACCGGGCGAAAGGCATGAACTCAAGTAACTGCAATAAAAGACCATATGCAGAAATACAGAAATGGCATCCTAGGAGTTGGAAGAAATTTTTGACTGGAAGAATTCACAATGAAGTGATGGTCAGGAGACCTGAGCACACTTAATAAGGTATTCACGCTCTCTGGTCTGTTTCCTCATAAATACCATGAAGTGACTGGGCTACATAATCACAAAGGGTCTTTAACGGTCTATGAGTTATAGAAGCGCTATTTTCTTAATAGTTTTTAATTTCCTTGTTTCTTGAAGGTTCAGCTTAGGTGCTACTTTTTCTGTGAAATCTTTCCTATTCCCCAGTTTCTTCTCTCTGTCTTCCCATGTCTCTGTCTCCATGTTTCTTTGTCTCTCTGTCTGTCTCTCTCTGACTCTTTCTCTGTCTCTTTGTCTCCGTCTCTCTGCTTTTGTTTCTCTCTGTCTCTCTGATTGTGTGTATGTGTGTCTGTCAATTTACCATACCTTCCAAGTTAACAGTATCTAGGGTAGCCACCTCTCCCACCTGGGACCCTTAGGAAAGTTATCCTAGATTCTGTAAACCTACATTTACTCAAAACCATAATACATGAACCCCCATCAAAGTGTTTACTTTTACTAGTAAGCAATGAACTTAATTCATTCAAAGTAAAGGCATAAAGGTATTTCATCTAATGGTATAGTAAGAAAGGATAGCTAGATGGTTCAGTGGGTAGAGTGCTGAGCCTGAAGTCAGAAAGATTCATCTTCCTAAGTTCAAATTTGGCCTCTGACACTTACTATCTGGGTGACCTTGGACAAGTCACTTAACCCTACTTACCTCAGTTTCTCCATCCATAAAATGAGCTGGAGAAGGAAATGGCAAACAACTCCAGTATCTTTGCCAAGAATATCCCAAATAAACTCACAAAAAGTTGGATACAACTTAAACAACTGAACAACAAGTAAAAAAGTGGCAATATATTTAGCACAATGCCTGACAGTAGACATTTATTTAATAATTTTTGATTGATTGACTCAATAATTATATTTAAGCTTGAGTATTTATTGCTGTTGAAAGACATATAT